>CAJQZP010001607.1:6470000-7200000 GCA_907164705.1 Parnassius apollo | reverse complement strand
CAATACCTACGCAGACAGCCCCCCAAATAGAAATAGCGTCCGATTACTGAGTTCATAGATAAACTTTAACAATTGTTTTATTATTATCTTTTTTGGAATCCTTCAAAACGTTTCTGTAAAAATGTTGTGTCCATCTTACTCTTAGTTACGTCTCTTAGGTGCTATTGTGTGAAAAATATTTATTTACGGAACTCTAAAAATTAAAAAAATACTAATAATTTGTGTAAGTCTGCATGAAACGTGTACCTTTGCATGTTAAGGATATTTCAATAAGATATTATCGATAATGTCAATCTCTACAAAAGTCAGGTTCAAATTGGTAGAATTTTATGTATTTGTAATTATTTTAAATTCAATTGCTTTGCATTTAAATGATCATTACATTATTCTTTTAAGTACAAATTGTCTGTAAGTCCTCTAAAACACAGCATTTAAACAACAAAATATTTCAGTTGTACCTACAGATTAAATCAGTTTTTACAATACAATGTCTGATGATGGTTCCTTTTACTCGATTTTTGACTCAGATTTATCATTTCCAGTCCACTGAAGACACGACAAGACAGTTCGGTAACAGAATCGGTTAGCCTAAACATGTTTATTGCTCAACAACTTACAAATTCCCATAAACACTTCAATGTTTGTCACATTGCGCAGAGCTTACCACATCATTTCTCCGAACTTTTGGATATTTTTACCGATACGATCCATGCTACCTTAATCTCTGAAATCTGGCTCAAACCATCTCTACTCACGACTTCTTTTAGTATACCCGGCTTTGTGCTATTACTAAATGATAGACTAGGAAACCGAGGTGGTGGAGTGGCGATCTACCTTCGCTGTGGTATCCCTTATAAAGTTATCGCATCTTCGCCTTCTAAAGTGTCTGGATCTCTTGAGTATCTCTTCGTAGAAGTTCTCTTAAATGGAAACAAAATTATTCTTGGAGTTGTATATTCTCCGCCTTCAGTTAACTTTTTTCATGACCTTGAGTCCGCTATCATGAATATCGCATCTGAGTACGCACATCATATAATTATGGGCGACATCAATACTGACCTTTTCTAAATCGCGAGAACTACGAATGATCATGAATTCAGTAAATTTCTCTATTCTCCCGCTTGGACCCACGCATTCTAATATTAACACTGCTGATTCATGCCTAGATTTGATAATCGTTTCGTCTACTGAACATGTTGTAAATCATGGGCAGTTTCCGGCTTCTAGTTTCTCGCGCCATGATTTTCTATTCATTACCTATAGAGTCAAATCACTAAAAGTTACCGCACCTGTTCTGCGTCTACGTAGCTTTGCGACTCTAGATGTGGAGTTGTTGAAACGGAAAGCCGCCTCAATAGATTGGTCAGATATTTTTTATACATCAGATGTAAATCATATGGTAGAGACACTGACTAATAATATCCTTCAGTCATACGATGCAGTGCCCCGATCCGCAATGTTAAAGTCAAGCGCCCCCCAGCACCGTGGATAGACAGTGACATCCACAAAGCAATGGTGTAGCGGCGCTGTCGTCGCGCCACCACTAGCACACCGAAACACACCGAAAATTAAATCACGCTATCAACATTCCGAATCATAAACAGCATATATAGAACATCTCCGAACTAACACCTTGCCCGGCGGGAGATCTCCCCTTTTCCTTCATCGGCCACAGTAGTGACCATCCAACGTGATCTGAACACGCAACCAAACAACCTTCGGAAACTTCAAGCTTCAGCATCGTCATAGAATACCCCACCCATTCGCTCCCGAGCAGATATCGTCTGCAGTCTTCTTATCCTGCAAGCCATCTAGACACACAAGGTTCATCGCAGCACTGGAATAATAATGCTTCTTGTTGCTTCAAGCTACTCTCTGCGCTATACAGTGTTCGGCACGGCTCTGAGCCTTACTGCTCGCCTCTGCCTCACGGCACTCTCGCAGATTACTTGCCTTCTTCTCGACTCACCGCAGACTACAAGGCAATCTCCTGGCACTTGCACATTCGTCAGCAACGAGGCTGCACTATCGACCTCCGGTCTGAGCAGGGGGGTGATGTAGCGGCGCTGTCGTCGCGCCATCACTAGCGCACCGAAACACACCGAAACTTAAATCACGCTGTCAACGTTCCGAATCATAAACAGCATATATAGAACATCTCCGAACTATCACACGGAGTGCTGGCCGCTCCCCGGGCAGAACACCTTGCCCGGCGGGAGATCTCCCCTTTTCCTTCCACGGCCACAATGGCAAAACGTGATCGGGCTTTTGTAAGATTTAAAAACAATCGCTGTGATACCAATTGGAATGTATATAAGGCTACCAGAAACAGATGCAATCAGATGGTTCGAGCTGCAAAACGCCGACATATCCATAGGAATATTATAAGCTCTTCGCCAGCCGGCACTTGGAAGTTTCCTAAATCCCTTGCGTTAGGTAGACAAAAGAATTGCCCTGATATGGGGTCAATATCTCTCAATGATCTTAATAAGCACTTCTCCTCGGCAACTAAAGTCGATAATTCCATTACTATTTCTCTTATCTCATCACTTCCCAAAATCGACGCAAACTTGTTTTTTCTCCAGTAACTGATGAAGATGTTCGTAAAATTATTTTTTCCATTAAATCTAAAGCAACTGGCTATGATGATGTGAGTAGACATATGATTATCCCCATACTTGAAAACATTCTCCCAATCATTCCCCATATCATCAATTTTTCTTTTCCATATTTTTGGCGTAAAGCATTTGTCCTTCCACTTCCCAAGTTAAATAATCTGTTCTGTTAACCATTTTCGACCAATTTCTATACTTCTCTTTCTTTCAAAGATTTTATAATCAGCAATTGTATGCAACAAACAGCTATCCAGCTACATTTATAAAAATAATCTTCTTAGTCCCTTACAATCAGGTTTTTGTTCCTGGGCATAGTACCACCACTGCTCTCCTTAAAGTTCTTGATGATGTACGAGAGGGTATGAAGGAATCAAAATTAATGATTCTCGTATTAATTAACTTCTCCAATTCTTTCTGTACAGTTGATCATGGCATTCTTCTTGCTTCTCTTCGTGGTCGCCAGCAAAGAGTTAAAGTCAACCAACAGTCTTTCCCTGATTGGTCTGATCTTACTACGGGCGTTCCACAAGGCGGAATTCTTTCTCCTTTATTATTTTCTATTTTTATAAATCTCATAACTGTATATTTCAAATGCTCCTACCATTTGTATGCTGACGATTTACAGCTGTACGCTCGGATTGAGCCAGCAGAGGTTAACTTCGCGATCGAAATTTTAAATCTTGATCTTGAGGCCATCTGTGACTGGTGCAGAAATTATGGACTTGCTGTCAATCCTGTTAAATGTCAATGCCGTAAAGCTAAATTAGATTTTAATTCACTGGAGCCTATCGTTTACAATAGCACAATTATTCCTCTTAGACATGTAGTTACCTTGGGTTAATGATTGATGCTAATTTAAGTTGGTAATCTCAGATGGCTGAAATAAGCCGGAGAGTGACAATCACCCTGCGTGGACTTTATCGTTTCAATAATTTCCTTCCAACCGAGACTAAGGCTATGTTGGTGCGAGCACTTGTTTTACCAGTCATTGATTATGCTGATGTGTGTTACTTTGATGTAAGTCAATTACTTCTGTGCAAATTGGATCGTTTATTAAATAATTGCATCCGTTTTATTTTTGGCCTTCGTAAATAGGATCATGTATCCATATATCGTTCTAAGCTTAAATGGCTCCCTATCCATCAGCATAGATGTATCAAAATTCTTCGCACGCTTTTTTCAATCCTATATGATCCATGCACTCCCCAATACCTGAAATGCAAGTTTCAGTATTTGGGTTCTTCTCACGATCGTAACCTGCGATCCTCCGAGGGAACTACATTATGTGTTTTTCCTCGCCGTACCAAATTTATGTGTCAGTCTTTCGCCGCTGAGGCCATAAGGCTATGGAATAGCCTTATATCCTCAGCGGCGATGCAATCGAGCAACAGAAGTCGATCAGAAAATCGACTTCTGTTGCTACCTTTAAGAGGATGGTGACTGATCACTACCTTTCTTCTTCCAGCAACTAACTTTCATATTTAATTGTTTCTGTTTATATGTGACTTGACATTATAAATTATTTAAATTGTTTTAGTATAATATGTTCGTATGTAAGTATACTTAAAATGTATGTATTATGTACTATTTAAACATTATGTATGAAATGTATCATATATTACTTAGGTTAATTGTAGTTGTGTATATTTATTTTTGTATTTACACTTATGGTATGTGTATTTTTATATTTACATTCACGTATAAATTATCCTCATATTTTATGGCACCTGCTAAAGTTCTCTGCTTAGCTCATGGTACATTTTAAGTGCAATAAAGTTTTTTTTAAATAAATAAATGTATAATAATATGAGATTTCTTCTGAGGTGCGTTATCGAACCGGCCATACACCTCGGGCTAGTTAAGTAGTTTCCTCTTTGATCACCGCTGGTGACCAAGCCCCGGTTACTAAGCCCCCGCCACGACAAGGAGGGAAAGGGTTCGGAGGGATGGTTTGCCAACTGAGCTACCGAAGCGTCATCTCCACAACTTTTTACTGCTGTTATTTTCTATTTTATCTTTTAACCAAAGGACAATACCAAAACCAAAAGACAATATGTTCAAAAAAGAAAAATGTGTGTAAATAAATCTTAGTAATATTTGACTTTTTTCTCATAAACAGAGATTTCGCTCAGGCGTTACTTTCGAGCTAAGAAAATGTCCATATTTAAAGAACTAACTTTGAACCTGTACTGAGTGTTCGCTTAGCAAAGCCTCAGTTAACCAAATCGACGCCTTACGAAAAACTCAGAATATTGACCAAAACCACCGTATTAATTTTAAATTGTTGTTTTTATGTTATTATGTTTATTTATAACAATAAATAGGTAATTTTAGGCTGTTTTATAGTTTTAAATATCATTCATCCATTTTCTATTTACGTAATTTCAAACTTACTTCGAATTTCTTGAAAAAAAATTTCTTCGTGGTTTTTTACCATTCTCATTCTCATCCATTCTGAACAATTCTTGGATGGATAATGGATGAAGAAGGATTGAGCCTTACAATAAGACTTCCTGCTTAATAATCTCCCTCAATTATTTCTCCACATACTTGCATAATATTATGCATACTTTTCCTATGCATGATTATACCATGTTCCTATAAAATTCGGTATAGCTTCTTAAATATAAAATTTATTAATAATTTTAACCAACTTAAAAAGATTACGATGTTAACAATTAATAAGCTAATAATATTCGCGTATTAGTAAAGACACGTGTGTTGCTTCTAGGCATCATCACGTCAAATATACTCTGCGATGGCTGATCGATTAGTCTTATGGTGGCCACACACGGTCTGTTCAACTGATCATTCAAATTCAAATTCAAATTCAAATTCAAATTGAAATTCATTTATTTGCCAGAACGTATGTGTACAATATAGTATGATCTTAAATTGTGCATAATGGCCCATTTACATTCTACCATTTTATATGGTGTGCAAATATTTAATTAGTATACATGCAAAAAAAAAATTACAAGTGGGAATTCAATTAAAATGTCACATTGTTTAATGGTTGTTGTTAAGTGTTAATGTCCATACTTTAATTTTGTTTGTAATTAATCAATTATTAGATATATATCAATATTACTGACTTCGAATTTATTTTCCACTAAAAGACATAAATTCGTTTAGATCGTAAAAACATTTTCCTTTTAACCATTGTATTAACTTTTTTTTCCATCTTTTTTGGCGTAAAGCATTTGTCCTTCCACTTCCCAAGTTAAATAATCTGTTCTGTCAACCATTTTCGACCAATTTCTATACTTCTCTTTCTTTCAAAGATTTTAGAATCAGCATTTGTATGCAACAAACAGCTATCCAGCTACATTTATAAAAATAATCTTCTTAGTCCCTTACAATCAGGTTTTTGTTCCTGGGCATAGTACCACCACTGCTCTCCTTAAAGTTCTTGATGATGTACGAGAGGGTATGGAGGAATCAAAATTAATGGTTCTCGTATTAATTAACTTCTCCAATTCTTTCTGTACAGTTGATCATGGCATTCTTCTTGCTTCTCTTCGTGGTCGCCAGCAAAGAGTTAAAGTCAACCAACAGTCTTTCCCTGATTGGTCTGATTTTACTACGGGCGTTCCACAAGGCGGAATTCTTTCTCCTTTATTATTTTCTATTTTTATAAATCTCATAACTGTAAATTTCAAATGCTCCTACCATCTGTATGCTGACGATTTACAGCTGTACGCTCGGATTGAGCCAGCAGAGGTTAACTCCGCGATCGAAATATTTAAATCTTGATCTTGAGGCCATCTGTGACTGGTGCAGAAATTATGGAATTGCTGTCAATCCTGTTAAATGTCAAACGATAATTCTCGGTAGTCCTCGCCGTAAAGCTAAATTAGATTTTAATTCACTGGAGCCTATCGTTTACAATAGCACAATTATTCCTATTAGACATGTAGTTAAAGACCTTGGGTTAATGATTGATGCTAATTTAAGTTGGTAATCTCAGAAGGCTGAAATAAGCCGGAGAGTGACAATCACCCTGCGTGGCCTTTATCGTTTCAATAATTTCCTTCCAACCGAGACTAAGGCTATGTTGGTGCGAGCGCTTGTTTTACCAGTCATTGATTATGCTGATGTGTGTTACTCTGATGTGAGTCAAGTACTTCTGTGCAAATTGGATCGTTTATTAAATAATTGCATCCGTTTTATTTTTGGCCTTCGTAAATACGATCATGTATCCATATATCATTCTAAGCTTAAATGGCTCCCTATCCATCAGCATAGATGTATCAAAATTCTTCGCACGCTTTTTTCAATCCTATATGATCCATGCACTCCCCAATACCTGAAATGCAAGTTTCAGTATTTGGGTTCTTCTCACGATCGTAACCTGCGATCCTCCGAGGGAACTACATTATGTGTTTTTCCTCGCCGTACCAAATTTATGTGTCAGTCTTTCGCCGCTGAGGCCATAAGGCTATGGAATAAATTACCCCCTCATATCAGAAAATCGACTTCTGTTGCTACCTTTAAGAGGATGGTGACTGATCACTACCTTTCTTCCTCCAGCAACTAACTTTCATATTTAATTGTTTCTGTTTATATGTGACTTGACATTATAAATTATTTAAATTGTTTTAGTATAATATGTTCTTATGTAAGTATACTTAAAATGTATGTATTATGTACTATTTAAACATTATGTATGAAATGTATCATATATTACTTAGGTTAATTGTAGTTGTGTACATTTATTTTTGTATTTATACTTATGGTATGTGTATTTTTATATTTACATTCACGTATAAATTATCCTCATATTTTATGGCTCCTGCTAAAGTTCTCTGCTTAGCTCATGGTACATTTTAAGTGCAATAAAGTTTTTTTAAATAAATAAATGTATAATAATATGGGATTTCTTCTGAGGTGCGTTATCGAACCAGCCCTACACCTGTTTCCTCTTTGATCACCGCTGGTGACCAAGCCCCGGTTACTAAGCCCCCGCCACGACAAGGAGGGAAAGGGTTCGGAGGGATGGTTTGCCAACTGAGCTACCGAAGCGTCATCTCCACAACTTTTTACTGCTGTTATTTTCTATTTTATCTTTTAACCAAAGGACAATAACAAAACCAAAAGACAATATGTTCAAAAAAGAAAAATGTGTGTAAATAAATCTTAGTAATATTTGACTTTTTTCTCATAAACACAGATTTCGCTCAGGCGTTACTTTCGAGCTAAGAAAATGTCCATATTTAAAGAACTTACTTTGAACCTGTGCTGAGTGTTCGCTTAGCAAAGACTCAGTTAACCAAATCGACGCCTTACGAAAAACTCAGAATATTGACCAAAACCACCGTATTAATTTTAAATTGTTGTTTTTATGTTATTATGTTTATTTATAACAATAAATAGGTAGTTTTAGGCTGTCTTATAGTTTTAAATATCATTCATCCATTTTCTATTTACGTAATTTCAAACTTACTTCGAATTTCTTGAAAAAAAAATTCTTCGTGGTTTTTTACCATTCTTCTCATTCTCATCCATTCTGAACAATGGATGGATAATGGATGAAGAAGGATTGAGCCTTACAATAAGACTTCCTGCTTAATAATCTCCCTCAATTATTTCTCCACATACTTGCATAATATTATGCATACTTTTCCTATGCATGATTATACCATGTTCCTATAAAATTCGGTATAGCTTCTTAAATATAAAATTTATTAATAGTTTTAACCAACTTAAAAAGATTACGATGTTAACAATTAATAAGCTAACAATATTCGCGTATTAGTAAAGACACGTGTGTTGCTTCTAGGCATCATCACGTCAAATATACTCTGCGATGGCTGACCGATTAGTCTTATGGTGGCCACACACGGTCTGTTCAACTGATCATTGCAACTGATCAGTTCAAGCTAAAACTGTTGATATTTTTTTAATATTGGATTTTCGACATATCGATAAATAAACCTATATATAAAACACCCGCATTAAAATATTTATAATTATTATATTATTTTAAAAAAAAAACAACAGTTTTAGTTTGAACTGATCAGTTGAACTGACCGTGTGTGGCGTCCATTAGCCATATAATATGACGAACTTCCGCCAAATAACGTCTGATTTTTTACTTTAAAAAAGCGGCCTAGGTGCGACCCTAAAGGTTCACACGACTAACTTCCCAGTGGAAAGAATAAAAAATATCATAATATGTTTAAATATTTTATACAAGTTTTTGTTCGGCACAAGAAATGACTTGACCGATTTTGTTCAAAATTTAATGAGGTCTAAGTTACATAATTATGTTTTAAATGAAACTGATCCCATGTCAATATCACTCTTTGTTCTCGAGATACACGAGGCGGAAATTGAATCCGAACATATATACATACATAAATAAATACAAACATACATAAATACATACATACATAAATACATACATACATAAATACATACATACATAAATACATACATACAAGCATACGTACATGTGCACACACGGACATCCTCTTAAAAACCATGTTATTTGACTCCTCGAACTCGAACCTCGACTCTCTGTTATTCGAAGACCTTGAAACGTGGGGATATTTAAAATTTCCAATTTGCAAAATCGGAGCCATTACAATAACTTCCCACTGGGAAGTTAAAAAGGAGGTTTTCAATTCAACTGTGTAATTTTTATATAGACTTTTTTTATTTTCTCCTTTGTAAAACGTTATTACGCAAGAAATTTATTCTGTATCGTCAAGGCGTTTCACATACATAAATTATATCTTAACCTATATCCAAACACTTTTTACTGCAATTAAAATACGAGCGCCGAAATACCCACCCCTTATTTTCTTAAAAATACTTAGACGATGTCAAAAGAACGTTTCAATATTAAAAAATTTTAACGGCTGTCTTTTGAAAATTTCATACAAATATTTGTTTCTTCAATTTAAAACTTTTTAAATTTTAACCGAAGTTCCAACAATAGGTATATATTTACAAATACTTGGTTTTTTTAAACCTTTTTTTAAAAATCGGTGTAAATGTAAAAAATAATTATTGAAAATAATAGTACTATAATAATAATAATAATAAGGGGAACTGGAAAAGTCCGGGGCTTGACGGGCTGCATCACTACTGGCTGAAGGGGTTCATGGTGTGTCACGCTGTGCTCGCCCGTCAGTTTCAAGAGGCTCTCAACCAGAAGTCGCTCCCTAGCCTCTTCACTACTGGGATCACTCATTTGGTTCCTAAAGACCAGGTTACCACAGACCCGAGCAAATACCACCCCATTACGTGTCTACCCACCATATATAAGACGCTGACATCCATTTTGAGCGCGAGAATCACTCGTCACCTGGAGCTAAATCGGATGATGTCACGCGCTCAAAATGGATGTCGGGGTGGTGGTCGTGGAACTAAGGAACCACTCCTCATTGATGCGGTCATTGGCAAAGTGGTGAAACGTAACCGTCGGAACTTCTCCGCCGCCTGGATAGACTACAGAAAGGCATTCGACTCGGTGCCCCATACATGGCTAAAGAGAGTCCTCGAGCTGTACAAGATAGACTGTACAGTGAGAGATTTCCTCGAGCAGTGTATGGGGCAGTGGAGTACGATCCTTTGTCATCTGGGTGAGCGGATGATGGCTGCGGAGAACCACATAAGGATAAGAAGGGGTATCTTCCAGGGCGATTGTCTGAGTCCAATCTGGTTCTGCCTCTCCCTGAACCCTCTCTGTACCTTACTGGAGGGATCCGGGAGAGGATTTCAGCTACGGAAAGGAGGTACAAAAGTGACCCACCTTTTCTATATGGATGACCTCAAGTTATTCGCCTCCAGTCGCTCCCATCTTATGGAATTGCTAAAAATCACTTGTGAGTTTAGCAGTTCCATTGGAATGGAGCTGGGGACGGATAAGTGTGCGGTCCTCCATGTTGAGAGGGGAAGAGTTGCTAACTCTGAGGGCATAGATTTATCTATGCCCGTCAACTTAAGGACCCTTTCCGAGACTGAAACATACCGATACCTGGGTATGTCACAGAACATCGGTATCGATGAGGTTGGTATGAAACAGTCAGTTTGCGACGTGTTTTATGCTACTTGAACAAAGTGCTTAATAGCCTTTTATCCGGTGTGAATAAGACACACGCATATAACGGTTGGGTCATACCTGTCCTTATGTATACCTTTGGCATACTCAGGTGGACTCAGACTGAACTTAACGCCCTGGATAGAAAAGTCCGCACTACCATGACGTCCCATAGGATGCATCATCCGAGATCGTCGGTAATGAGGCTGTACTTGCCGCGAAAGCATGGTGGGCGTGGCTTTCTGAGCGCGCTCACTATGCATAATCGTGAAGTGTGCAGCCTCCGTCATTACTTCCTGGCGAGATCGGATGATCCATTCTATAATGACGTCATTTCTAGTGATAAAGGGCTTACCCCTCTATCCTTGGCCAACGAGCAATGGCAGGACCCAGCAGTGCTTAGCATTTCCGACCGGGAGACCGTATGGAAGGAGAAGGAGCTCCACGGGGGGGTACTACAGGGCTCTACATGAGCCCTTCGTAGATACAGTAGCCTCCCTCAACTGGCTACGTTTCGGTGACCTCTTCGGGGGAAACCGAGGGTTTTGTCTGTGCAATACAGGATCAGGTTATTAAGACCAACAACTATCGGAGATACATCCTAAAGGATGGCACCGTCGACGTCTGTCGAGCTTGTCGCCATCCCGGGGAGTCACTTAGGCATGTTATCTCCGGTTGTTCGGCGCTTTCTAACTCTGAGTACTTGCACAGGCACAACCTAGTAGCCAGAATTCTACACCAGGAGCTCGCTCTGAAATACGGTCTCGTGGACCGGAAATTGCCGTATTACAAGTACTTGCCGGAAGCCGTGCTCGAAAATGACCGCGCCAGGCTCTACTGGGACCGGGCCATCATCACAGACAGGACTATTCTTGCAAATAAGCCTGATATTGTGCTGATGGACCGGGCACAGTCAAGGATATTTTTGGTCGACATTACCATTCCGTATGACGAGAACCTCGTGAAAGCCGAAACAGATAAGCGAACAAAATATCTGGACCTGGCTCACGAGGTGACCGACATGTGGGGTGGTTGGCTGACCGAAATTATTCTGTAGTCGTCTCTGCGAATGGGCTAATCCCAGTCAGCCTCTCGGGTCATCTGAGGCGACTGGACGGACCGCTCTGTGACGGACCGCTCCGGGCTCAAATGCAGAAGGCAGTGGTCCTCGATACCGCCCGCATCGTCCGTCGGTTTCTTTCCCTTTCCCCCTAACCCTCGGCCGTTTGGTCTCCCCTGCCGAGGGCTTCCATCTGGTTGGATCTTTATTTATTTGTGTATTTTTTGTATTTATTTTATTTTATTGATATTTATGTATATTTATCTTTTCATTTTAATTTATAATTATATATTTATAGAAACCAACCAGATGAGAAAACTATATGTACAGATACCCAGACAATAATAATAGTAAATTTCACAGTACACGAGCAAACCGAGTTCGATCCCCGCCGGCACCAATGAAATTGTTAGTTGCAATTTTAAGTGCTGATTTACCACGTGCTCGGCGGTGAAGGAAAACATAGTAAGGAAACCTGCATGTCTGAGAAATAAGAAAGAAAAATATTTCGAAGATATGTGAAGTTCGCCAACACTTACTGGTTCAACACGCCGGACAATTTCTTGCCCTAAACCCTCTCAAAAATGAGCGGAGATCTGTGCCCAGGAGTAGGTCGTATATAGGCTGTAACTTCAACTTTTAAACATCAAATAATTATAAAGTGTTAAATTTTTAACTCTGAGTTACTTACTTACGTTCGGCAGTGAAAGAACGTTGACCAAATTTCTATAGGAGTTGGACATGACGTTTTTTTCGTGGCACAAAACAAACTATACTTAGTTAGATTGGTTTGTTTTTATATTGTAAACACCATCACGTTTTAAAATAATATCTAAATATCCACGATTTTTATAATAACATCAACAATACTTTTGAGGTTAAATCAACAACTACCTTCAACTTTTTTATTTATTTGTTGGCTGTTTCGTTAAATTATTACAAACTAAATGATACAAAATTACATTTGATTATTAAAATTACAAATTAAAGTACATCTACATTTACATTTACATTATTTTACATGTCAAGCAAGTCAGAAAATGAACATTTCATATATTATTCTTCTATATTATAGAAACCGTGATTCAAAAATAATGTTTTTTGTCACTTGTCGAAACGCATTTAATGGAAGTCTTGTTATTTCTAAAGGAATTTTATGATACATTTTGATTTTTAATGGAAAACTTTGCCAGATTTTCCATTAAAAATCAAAAAGGGCCGTCTATCAAACCGTCTTGTGAAGTTGACCGTTTCGACGACAGATTATGATCGACAATTCAATAAAAAGTACACCTATATGCACAGTATGTAGCGTAAAAACAAGGATGGCATAATTATCATCACACGTGAAGTCTTTCCTGAAAGATTTCAAGGTTTTTTTGTGGTTTGACCATTTCAATTCTAGCTGAAGAGAGTTAGATATATATACCTACTACCTACCTAGATATAGATACCTACTGTCTTTTAGTACTTTAATACTAAAGTTGCATATGTATTAAAAATCGAGTAATGGTAAGTTATTGGAGTAAATGAAGTGTAATGGTAGAATTTAGGAGTACTTTAATGAAATAAGTAGGCTAGACAAAATTACATTTTATTCATCATCCTCTCTTACGACTACAACATCAAGAAGT
The DNA here is from genome assembly GCA_907164705.1 of Parnassius apollo. Classification (NCBI taxonomy): domain Eukaryota; kingdom Metazoa; phylum Arthropoda; class Insecta; order Lepidoptera; family Papilionidae; genus Parnassius; species Parnassius apollo. The sequence continues at coordinate 7,186,641 of CAJQZP010001607.1, read as the reverse complement.
GCTGCTGGCGCTGATAATATCGGCTGATGCCTGGCCTACCCAAGGAACCACATAAGCATCATAATATGTGCACATCACCCAACTGTCCTTCTACCAACTAAACAATTACAGCGATACTCTGTTATAGCTTCTCTTCCGTCTGGAAGAACATTATTTTCAATTTATATATAAACATAATATACTTTTCTCGAAATGTGTCTGGATTTGATTCTGTCTGTAATAAGCGAATTATTTTCACTTCCTCTCAAACGATACTCCGTTACATTAATATTTTCTGTGCTTATTTTAATTCAGTACCCTCCGTGAAACCTGAAATTTTCACTATAATAAGATCTTTAACTGTCGAACCTGATATGTTTCTAGGGCAAATAAACTTAACTGTATTCTAGACGGGAGAATATAATATTCGTATTGGATTGAGTTGTAATACTAGTAAAATCAGATGTTAGTTTATTCATATTCATACTGTTTATAAAATCAGATAAATTATTATTTAATGTAAATCATTCCTTAATGACATTTATGATTTGCTCAGCATCATTCCTGTTTTTATAGCTGCATATATGTTTTGTAGCTGCAAGCCTCTAACAAACTAATTGATTCTCTAAATCCCCCTGTCTAGTACAAAAACATCATTATTGAAAGTATTGTCTGAGAAAAGAGTTTTCATCTTTGAAAGGAGACTTCATTATATCTGCATCAGTACTGGTAGCTTTGTCAGGGCCAAAGCAGTTTACAATGTAACCAACGCCGTCTTAGACCATACCGGGATCCTTGGGAACACAAGTATTTGGGGCCCTATTGGAAAGTAAAAACAAGTGAATGACAAAAACATTTTTCTGCTATGATCTTATATGTAATATAGTTAGTTGGTAAAAATCAAATAATATGTTATAAATGAGGGCATCCATGACTTTTTCTTCTTTACAATGAGGTAAAATCTTTGACAGATTTCATAGCGGGACAATAATTTATTATTTTAATGTTTCTTTCCTAAGCTTTCTTTCAAAAAAGGAAAATATTCTATAACAACATCAATACGTGTATTTATTTTTTTCTTCTTGTCTAAAAATAAGGATCGTAACAATTATTTGTTATAAAATCTAATATTTGTGGTTGAAAATTATCATATTAAATAAATCATTTGCCGTTAAATCTTTTGAAGTGATATTATTATTAATCAGTACGAAATGATATTTCGTCTTATAGATTATAAATACACATATTGCGGAAAATTAAAAAAAAACCAGGCCAAAAGTAAGGCGACTGTACAGCCCGACAAAAATGTTTAGATGGCGGCGAAATGCGAAACTACATATTTTTACCCAGGAAATCTGTCAATGCCACTTTTTTCGGCAATGTATAGCTTGTCACTGCTTAGGGGTTCTAGAAAGTTACTAACAACGCCCTCGTTTACTCTAGAAATGTTTTGTCGGGTTATATTTTCCTAAAATATAAAAAAAGATTGTATAGCATAATAAGGCCGATGCCTTTCGTCACTGGGACCTCCGTGATGATAGGGGCACGGGCCCCGTGTATATTTATTATGGTAAAGACGGTATTGAATATAACCATCAGGTGTCACCAGCAAAAACGGTTTTAACAAATTTTTCTGCTTATGTAAGGAATATACGTCCTTTTGGAACATATTATGAAACTTTAGTTTATATAAATATATGTCCCATCACATATAATTATCGTATTTTCTTTATTTTGATTATAAATTGCATTTGGAATCATTAAATTGTGTTGCAACAGTTGCGGGATATATGTTGAATTCCAAGATTTTTAGGCACAAATCTTGTACCAATATTTCCCTCACCTTATCCATTAATATTTCTAATGTTCGTCTTGGAACCATTAATAACTGAAATAACCGGTCATCTGATTCACCAGTTCTCATCTTTATCAGAAGAGCACCTAAACCTAAAATGCCTCTATTTGTTTCTATAAGATACGGCGTTTCATATAATAAAAGTTCAAATTGCTATTTATTCATTCCGAGTCAATAATGGAACAAATGTTCATCAATTACTTCAACACTTTCCATACTCGAGAAATCGAAAAATGTGTTAAAAGCATTTATAAAATAAAAAGCATGTTTCACTTGTACGGCCGTAAATGTTCTCTAATTATTTTGAGAATTGTACAACATACCCCAATCAGTACTCAATGTATGTTCTACACAAATACGAGCATTTATAGGCAAGTTATATTTGTGTTTGCTAAGAGCAACAAGTTCTTAGAGGGTCAGTAATTCTATTCAAATCTCTGTTCTGGCAACCAGAAAAAACACAATGTGCTGCAGTATTTGCTGTTCGTCTATACTTCGGTAAACTAATCACCCTAGGTACTTCGTCAGCTTGCTGGTCGGTATATGGAGGGCTTTGATGTTCGTGGGGTTGAGGCTCGGGCTCCTGCTCCGGCTCTGAATGCTGCTCATTATTTTACTGCATATTATATGTTGCAACTCTCTTGAGTCTCAGCCAGCAGGGATGACAAACATGGTCTGTTGAAGTTGCCTGAAACAACCATACAGTCTTATCTTAGTATAAATGTTTTGGCTCATTATTATTAAACCCGAGCAAATAAAAACATTTTTACAAAACAATACAAAATCGCAGTGATAAATTAATAATAACATTGATACCAAAACAAAACAAAAAAGTACATAACAAAGTACAAAATAAAAAGTTAACTATTATCTGCCGTGGGGCAATTCTATTTTCAAGCTCTACATGTATTGCTTGTTGCAACTGAGATGGATTCTCTCTCACAATAAGGTCACGTTTACGGTTCCCAGAGAAATTCGACAAAATATGCAAACATGCTTGTGGCCACGGGAAGATGAGGCACCAGGTTTATTAGGTAATCTGGAGTTGACATGCTGCCACCAGCCAATTGCTGACAGGCATCACGTACGTAATTTTCTTCAGTGATTTAAAATAAGAATTAGAGTTGCATTATGATGTATAATTAACAACTATTCAGAAAAACGTGAATAATTATAGTCTTTGAATACCAAGTCCTTTCACATACGAAATAAGTCGTCATTAGGTGTTCTGAAAATTTTATTTGAAATAATTTCAAAACAGTTATGTACAAAAACAAAAATCAATTGATAACTTTTTTGTGACTACTTACAGAGCTATTTCTTGCGTTTTTAAAACCTTAAACAACAAGGGTATTTTACATAAATATGTTATATTAGGACGTCATCGTTTCGTCGCCTGGTACGATTTGGCCAACCTCCTTTGATAGGCTGTAATAATAATGATGATGGTTACATTTTTTACTAGTAATATATTAAAACGAAGTTTATAATCATAGATAAAAATGAATTGTTGGATGATTCTAGACAAAATATATCACATTGGAATGGTAATCTATACAATAAAATAAAATAAAATAGTTTGTAATGTCAAAATAACAGCGTTTTACTGAATTCATATGAAATTATATATGGTAATTATAATAAAAACAAAAACAATTTTTAAAATTTTTGTGTGTCTGTTTGTTTCAGCTAATCTCGGAAATGGCTGGGCCAATTTTAATAGCACATTCGACTAGCAAATACCCGTTGTTATAAGGAGTGACTTAGGTTTTTTGTTCCGCGCAAAATAATTAAAACTCATGAATACCACCAATAGTCATAATTAATTTAACAAATAATTCCAGGTAAAATTACAAATAGAGACACAAGATTGAACCCAATAAATTTAGACTGAAAGTAGATGAGTATTTACGGAAGTACCACAAGTTTGTCGTATTATTTTGTCTTTATAAAATTTGATGTGACGTTTGTGGTGTGAGTTCAACTATTTTGTTTCAGCAATTCAACTCATGAAAGGGTCGTAGATAAATAGATATGTAGCAAGGAAAGTATGAACATTCACCAAGCTCGGCAGGGAGATTGATGATTGCGACGCCAGACTTCTCATATCTTTGACCGGTCTGAATATTCTCCAGCTTGCATATGAAATTAGTTAATTATTTATACCGGTAATTAACAGATCATGAGTTTTTTATGGAATTTTCTATATGTTCTCTTATGGATCTAAGATGTTGAAGAATTTAGCCCCTGTGTAATGTTTTAAAAGAAATCTTCGAGAAGTCTTTCAAGCCCTTTCAAGTCTTTCGCTGGACATAGCGGATTCTAAGAATATGATTTTTCTAAGAGTGAGATTTCGAATAAGTGTTTATATATGTTATATGTATGCGCCTTTAGTTAACCTTCTTATAATTGAAGACACCAAAACTCTTTATTAGGGTAATTCTCTCAGCGGGGAGTGAAGATTTTGTGGTGTTTCGCCCCCGTTCACATAAGCGTTACGTGTCTCGAAAAGCATGTAAGGCTTTTTGTCCTGCGCCTGATCTTTCTTCTCATCTCTCTCTCTCTTTCTCTTTCTCTCTCTCTCTCTCTATGGTCGCCGTGATCAAAATTCAGTCTGGAGGACATAATACATCATTAGTTCTTTTTTAAAAGCCTTTACCAATCACACTACTGAACAACGGATTTTCATGTATGTTTAGGGCATACAAACTTCAATTTTTGATATGTGGCGAGTATGGCTTTTGAGTGAAAAATGAATATCCTCGTATAACAAATTAACAGTAATGAGTACTGGTAATGTCTTCACACTCACGTTTTGAAAATGCTTAGAAGTTTTGTTCCGTTATAATGTGTGGTGTTCAAGAGATCTGCAAAAGGCAGTTTATCGAAACTGTCATTTTATGCGATGTGCAATTTCCCTTATATTGTAAAAATAAATATTTCTTATACACAATGGACCCTCTAGCACTAATGACTCGCTATTAGCGCGTGTTGAACAAAAGAAATGAGAAATAAAAGGCTTGAAGGCTGTTGGTTTAATAAGTGGGTCAGTAGAAGAAAAGAAACGGGAACCACTCCGGTCGTTGCAATAGAGAAACGTCATCGCGTGATTAAATAGGATAAAACTAGTGGAAAATAAACCTTGTCGTTTTTATGTACCGTAAAAATTTTGAAATGAAATAATATGTCCTACGGAAGTATAATAGATGGCATACTGGTAATGATGTAAAATAATTTATCAACTACGAGGTTTTGCTATGTTAGTTAGTTTTTATTACTGTTAACTTATTAATTTTCAGCCTATCATCGTTTACTGCTGAAACCCCCTCCCCATTTTATACACACACACACACACACACACGCACGCACGCACGCACGCACGCACGCACGCACGGATGCACGCACGCACGCACGCATGCACGCACGCACGCACGTACGCACGCACGCACGCACGCACGCACGAACGCTCGTACGCACGGACGCACGCACGCACGTACGCACGCACGCACACACACACACACACACCCACACACACACACAATTTCGTTTTGTGAGTGTAGAGAACCGGAGACGCTTTTAGTGTTAACAATATCGTCTTGTTTAAGCGTTATAGTGTTGTATAGACCTGTTCAGTGTTTTGTATAGATGTGATCAGTCTTTTTTTTAATTTTGAGTTAGACAAAAATACAATATACACATATATATTTGGGTTCAACATCATTCCAGCCCTTCACATACCCACTGCTGAACATAGACCCGACATCAATTGCATATCTTACCAGGCCGTTACTCCATTTGATGGGGGGCCGCTCTACACGTCGCTTATTTACTTATATATATATATATTAACACCGCGCGTGTTATAAATTGGGTTGCAGCAACGGAAATGCGGATGCAAATGTGATACTCAGCATAATGTTGTATAGCAGCGTTGCCACGGCCACAGCGCTGCTATTCTGTCGGTGACTTATAATTTCCGACCTTCTGTCGTTGACTTATTATTGCCGAGCAGTTATTTGTCATATATTATTTCTGTTACCATAAATAATAAATAAAACAAGATAATAACATCAGAATAAAAACTAATATTTATGTTTAAATATTGATTCATGCTCATCATTACAGCCCTTCACAAGTCCACTGCTGAACAAAGGCCTCCCCCAAGGTATGCCACAAAGCACGGTCCTGAGCCTCCTGCATCCATCGACTTCCTGCATGGTGGGGGGTCGCCCTACACTTCGACTACCGGTACGAGGCTGCCACTCGAGAACCTTTTTTCCCCAACGGTAGTCGGTTCTTCGAGCTATATGGCCGGCCCATTGCCACTTCAGCTTACTAATCCGTTGGGCTATATCAGTCACTCTGGTTCTACTGCGGATATCCTCATTTCTAAATTTATCACACAGAGAAACCCCGAGCATAGCCCTTTCTATAGCTCGCTGAGCAATTCTTTTTCGATTTCGAGAGTCATTACGAACCGTCTCGCACGAAGACTCGACGACTTCCTCCTCGAACTCCTTGCCTCCCGAACAAGCCGGTTTCCGAAAGGGCTTTAGTACCATAGACCACAAACATACCCTTCGGCAAATTGTACAGAAGTCCAAAAAGTACAATCTGCCACTTTGCCTGGCGTATGTGGACTATGAGAAAGCCTTTGATTCCGTCGAAATTTGGGTGGTGCTACAGTCTCTTCAGCGGTGCCAAGTTGATTGTCGGTATATCGAAGTGCTTAAGGAAACATCAAAATACAATGAATGCAAAAATAAACAAAAAGAAAAATACCAAAAATTTACGTTCAAATCAAATGCCAACCATCTAAGTCAACGTCAGAACGAAACACAACCGTTGACCACAGACGTAAACAACAAACAACGCACGGTCTATAATCTGTCAAAACATACACTGGACGAACCGACATTAAAGGTATTAGCGAAGGGAATGAACTTCGCATTAACACCGCGAAAAATCCTGTACGAAGAAATTATCTGCAGTGTTGAGGATTGTCTGTTTATCCTGTACCAAACCACCGAGGTTGTATGGGTTACCGAAGATACACAAACCAAACGCTCCACTACGTCCTATAGTGAGCCAGATCGATTCACCAACTTATAAGCTGGCACAACACTTGGCAAAAATACTGTCACCACTGAGAGGATTTACCAGAGCACACACGAAGGATTCATACCATTTTGTTAGTGAGATAAAAGACCTACATCTCGCTGACAATGAAACTATGGTCAGTTTTGATGTTCAGTCACTATTCACATGCCTACCTATTGAAAACTGCATCTCAATTGTAACTAGGAAGCTAGAAGATAACAACATGCCTGCTTAATATGCAGTATTACTCAAATATTGCCTCACATCTGGCTATTTATTGTGGAAGGAAGAGTTCCACAAGCAAGTAGATGGCGTGGCGATGGGCTCACCTGTATTTCCCATAGTCGCAGACATATTCATGGAGGACTTCGAGGAGAAAGCCCTTCTTACTGCTCCTGTAAATCCAAGATTCTACAAGCGGTACGTAGACGATACTTTCACAATTTTACCATCTGACAAAGTAACTGCATTTTTAGACCATCTTAACTCTATAAACTCTAAAATACAATTCACAATGGAGTTAGAGGCAAATAATTCTTTAGCTTTCCTAGATGTTTTAGTCATTCGAAATCCTGATAACACTATTGGTCACACTGTGTATAGAAAAAAGACCCATACCAACCGATATTTAAATGGTAAATCTCACCATCATCCTTCACAGTTAGCTACCGTGGGTAAATCTTTGTTTCAGAGAGCACGAGGGATCTGTGACAGAAAACATCTGGCCGCCGAGCTTCAGCTTGTCAAGCAAGTGTTGCAAGACAAAGAGCTTCGGATCCCGCGCCTACGTCACAGTGACCGAGTGAAGCCACAGTCACAAGAGCCACAGGAGTCACAGACAAGGTTGGCTAGGTACATCTTGAAGCGAGCTTTCATGAAAACATACTACAAGCCGCCGAAGAAGATTAGTAAATTTTTACCATCCGTCAAGTGTAATATCCCTCTACAAGATGCAGGAGTGTACAAGTTAGATTGTGAATGTGGTCTCTCGTACATAGGTCAAACAAAAAGATCCATAAAAACCCGCGTGAAAGAACATATAGCTGCGTGAAGCACCGACGCTCCGGGAAGTCTGCAGTCTGTAAACATGTTCAAGATCGTCCCCACCATTACATCAGATTTGATAAACCACAAATCCTCGCAAAAGAACACCGATTCCTACCAAGGATGATACGTGAGGCTATTGAAATTAAAAAACACCCTAATTTCAATAGAGAAGATGGTTGGGTGCTGCCATCTGCTTGGGATCCTATAATTAACAAAATTAAACCCAAACCCAAGCATACCACTGCAAGACTTCAAGATACTGTAATCCGTAAATTTAGTTTTATTCAATGTGTAGTGTTCGCGTAAATTTAAAAAATCATTATCTTTTTATTTATTTAATAAAAACTATTTATATAGTTCTAATTGAAAGTTGTTTCTAACTTTTAACACTGTTTCGAAAAAAAAAAACCATTGTCCTGGGAAGAACCAGCAAGAAACCAAGCGGGATATTTAACGCAGAGTATACAAGGTTATTTTGAAATAACCGGCCAAATTTGAAGAAAAATGAATTAAAAAAATTTCAAACATTTTGTCCTTTTTATCTTTTAAATTCAAAAAGCGTGATAATGCTTTATTTTAACTGATTTTACTGCGCATGCACATTTACATTCGTAAAGGTCCCTATAAAACACATTCAATTTCGGATAATTTCAAATAAAAGTATAATATAGTAATAATTACATTTTTATTTGAAGTTATCCCAAATTGAATGTGTTTTATAGGTATAATAATTTCAAATAAAAAGTATAGTATAGTAAATAAGTATATAGTAAAGTTTATAGCATCTTCTACTACTTTGCGAGGTATTTTAACGCTTTATAGCACGCAAACGCCTTAAAAGTTAGCGTTGATTTAGCTATACAAAATTTTACTACACTCTTATTAACTAAATGGCATTATAGTCAAATATATAATAATAACTATGTAATCAAGCTTGGCTCTTCGATTACTGAACTGATTAATGAACAAAATAAAGGGCATGTTGCATTTATATATATAGCATTCGGTATAGCAAGCAAATGGAAGTTGTTACGTCATTTGCTTGCTATACCGAATGCTATATCACATAACATAAATTTAAGACATATGTCATGGGCAACGGGAGGAGGAGTGGACTTACATCCACTCTCGTCAAAATATATAGTAGAAATTCGTATATTAGTATACTGACTTACAACGCGCACAATACCGTAATTAATCGTACATTGCCGGTGTAGGAGTATCCACTGCCCTATGTTGATCTGTGGGTGTCGAAAGAGGTGACAGTAGGAAACTGAAACAGGAGATGGGCAGCAGCATCTTCCTGATGACAACTGAAAATTGTAAAAAAACTGTGGTTGCAAATCCGACTGCCAAGCTCGTAAAATTATAGAAAATATAAATGGATAGATAAATGGATAGATAAATGGATAGAATAGCACATTGTACGTAAATCTATCAACTGTACAAAAATATGAATGGAATAGATAAATGGATGGAATAGCACATTGTACGTAAATCTATTAACTGTACAAAAATATAAATGGAATAGATAAATGGATGGAATAGCACATTGTACGTAAATCTATTAGCTGTACAAAAATATAAATGGAATAGATAAATGGATGAAATAGCACATTGTACGTAAATCTATTAACTGTACAAAAATATAAATGGAATAGATAAATGGATGGAATAGCACATTGTACGTAAATCTATTACCTGTACAAAAATATAAATGGAATAGATAAATGGATGGAATAGCACATTGTACGTAAATCTATTAACTGTACAAAAATATAAATGGAATAGATAAATGGATGGAATAGCACATTGTACGTAACCCTATTAACTGTACAAAAATATAAATGGAATAGATAAATGGATAGAATAGCACATTGTACCTAAATCTATCAACTGTACAAAAATATAAATGGAATAGATAAATGGATGGAATAGCACATTGTACGTAAATCTATTAACTGTACAAAATATAAATGGAATAGATAAATGGATGGAATAGCACATTGTACGTAAATCTATTACCTGTACAAAAATATAAATGGAATAGATAAATGGATAGAATAGCACATTGTACGTAAATCTATCAACTGTACAAAAATATAAATGGAATAGATAAATGGATGGAATAGCACATTGTACGTAAATCTATTAACTGTACAAAAATATAAATGGAATAGATAAATGGATGGAATAGCACATTGTACGTAAATCTATTAACTGTACAAACATATAAATGGAATAGATAAATGGATGGAATAGCACATTGTACGTAAATCTATTAACTGTACAAAAATATAAATGGAATAGATAAATGGATGGAATAGCACATTGTACGTAAATCTATTACCTGTACAAAAATGTAAATGGAATAGATAAATGGATGGAATAGCACATTGTACGTAAATCTATTAACTGTACAAAAATATAAATGGATAGATAAATGGATAGAATGGCACATTGTACGTAAATCTATCAACTGTACAAAAATATAAATGGAATAGATAAATGGATGGAATAGCACATTGTAAGTAAATCTATTAACTGTACAAAAATATAAATGGATTAGATAAATGGATGGAATAGCACATTGTACGTAAATCTATTAGCTGTACAAAAATATAAATGGAATAGACAAATGGTTGGAATAGCACATTGTACGTAAATCTATTAACTGTACAAACATACAAATGGAATAGATCATCATCATCATCATCATCATCACAGCCCTTCACAAGTTCACTGCTGAACATAGGCCTCCCCCAAGTAATGCCACAAAGCACGGTCCTGAGCCACCTGCATCCATCGACTTCCTGCATATCTTACCAGGTCGTCACTCCATCTAGTGGGGGGTCGCCCTACACTACGCCTACCGGTACGAGGCTGCCACTCGAGAACCTTTCTTCCCCATCGGTTATCGGTTCTTCGAGCTATATGGCCGGCCCATTGCCACTTCAGCTTACTAATCCGTTGGGCTATGTCGGTCACTCTGGTTTTACCGCGGATATCCTCATTTCTGAGTCTATCACGCAGAGAAACTCCGAACATAGCCCTCTCCATAGCTCGATGAGCGACCTTGAGCGTCCTCATACGGCCAGCAGTGAAGGACCACGTCTCTGATCCGTAAGTCATCACTGGCAACACGCACTGGTTGTACACTTTAGTTTTCAGAGATTGAGGTATACCTGACGAGAAGATATGTCGTAATTTCCCGAACGCTGCCCAGCCGAGTTGAATCCGTCGATTGACATCTCGGTCGAAGTTGGACTTACCTAGTCGGAATATTTGTCCCAGGTAAACGTACTCGTCAACAACTTCGAGCATAGTGTTCCCAACAAATACCGGCATAGGTGTGACATGGACAATAAACATAATCTTTGTTTTGCCCATGTTCATCTTAAGACCTATCCGTTGGGAGGCACTATTGAGGTCCTTGAGCATAGTGCTTAAGTCCTCCAGCGATTCTGCCATAAGGACTATATCGTCGGCAAATCGAAGGTGAGTAATGTACTCGCCATTGATGTTAATACCGTATCCTTTCCAGTTCAGTAGCTTGAAAACGTCTTCCAAAGCAGCGGTGAAGAGTTTCGGGGATATAACGTCACCCTGTCTTACACCTCTCTGCAGTTGGATAGGTGTCGAGCTCTGGTTCTGTACTCGGATAGCCATCGTAGCCCTACTGTACAAACACTTCAGCACTTCGATATACCGACAGTCAACTTGGTACCGCTGAAGGGACTGCAGCACCGCCCAAATTTCGACGGAATCAAAGGCTTTCTCATAGTCCACATACGCCAGGCAAAGTGGCAAATTGTACTCTTCAGTCTTCTGTACAATCTGCCGCAGGGTATGTATGTGGTCTATGGTACTGAAGCCTTTTCGGAAACCGGCTTGTTCGGGAGGCTGGAAGTCGTCGAGTCTGCGTGCGAGACGATTCGTAATGACTCTCGAAAACAGCACGTAGACGCGGCTCAGAAGGGAAATCGGTCTGTAGTTCTTCAAGAGAGCGTTGTCGCCTTTCTTAAAGAACAAGATCACCGCACTTCTGCTCCACGCCTCTGGAGTAGTGCCACCATGGAGGACGGAATTGAAGAGCTTCTGAAGGACTTCAAGTACCGGTGTTCCACCCGCTTTCAGAAGCTCCGCTGTAATTCCATCCTCACCTGGGGCCCTGCCGTTTTTAAGGTGCTGGAGGGCCATTCTAATCTCGCTTAGACTGACGTCCGGGATATCATCGGAATAGTGTCGAATAAGACTTGCTCTTGGATCGTTACTCACACTTGCGTGTGGCTCCAACGATGATGTGTACAGCTGCCCATAGAACCTCTCAATCTCACTCAAAATCTCAGGTGTCCCGGAAACGATGCTGCCACACTCAGTCTTCAGCCTTGACAGTTGGCTCTTACGGGCAGACAGATCTCTGGCAAAGACTTTGGAGCCCTGGTTCCGCTCGATCGCTTCTTTAATACGAGCAGTATTAAAGTTGCGTAAGTCTCGCCGCATGCATTTGGAGATCTGTCTGTTCAGTTGCCTGTATGCTGTCAAATCTGTTGACGATTGCAGCCTCATCTCCCGTCTAACAGCCATGAGATTAAGAGTGTGATCGGAGAGTTTTTGTGTTCTTCTGCGGCGGGTCTTGCAGAACTTAGCTCCGACCGCATGGACAGTTTCCACGAGCTTGTCATTCATATCGTCCACTGCATTGCAATCTTGTAGGCACTGAAAGCGGTTGTGTAACTCGAGATGAAAGTTTTCGGGATTTTGGATTAGAGCACGAGGGGGGACGGAGCGTTGACTTCATTAGACGAGACCTCTCCAACTTAACGTTTAGGTTCAGTGTGCCTCTAACCATTCGGTGATCGCTGCCAGTTTTCACCCTTGCGATCACTGAGACATCACGTGGTCTGGTCGTCATAATGAAGTCAATCTCATTTTTTGTCGAACCGTCGGGGCTCGACCAGGTCCACTTCCTGTGGGGCCGCTTCTGGAAGAAAGAGTTCATCATAAAGAGTCCCTCTTTCTCCATAAAGTCGGCCAGCTGCTGGCCCCTTCGGTTCCGTTGCCCTACTCCAAATTTCCCTAACTTCAGCTCACCGTTTTCTCATGTGCCTAGTTTTGCGTTGAAGTCTCCCATCAACACCGTGTAGTGGGTTTTGGAGGAATGTATGGCTTTGGAAATATCCTCATGCATTTCCTCATCGTTGGTGCATAAACCTGTATGACCTTCAGCGAATACCGTTTGGTGATTCTGAGTATCAGGTACGCGACCCTCGTCGACACACTCTCAATCTGTACAACGTTGTTGACGAGAGACTTGTGGACGATAAATCCGACACCTCCTTGGGACAGATGGTCGCCCTCCCGGTGATAGAACAAGTTGCCGGATTCGAGAATCACCGTGTCCTCCCCCTCTCTTCGGACCTCGGATAATCCTATAATACTCCAGCGCAACTTGTCTATCTCTTCTTCCAGCTCCAGGATCTTCTCGTCAGTCCTCAGTGTGCGTGCGTTAAATGTTGCCAGGTCGAGTCGTCGTAGGTGGCAACCGAACCTCCACCGGAGATTCTTAGCACCCCCTGCCCCGCCGTTACCATGGTGGGGGCCGTCTATTTGTGTAATTGTTCATGGGGGGTATATTGCCATAGTTGCCACGCTTGTTAGTTGTCACATAGTTGACACCCACGGGAAGATATGGGGTAGTGGATATTCTTAACCGCCACTACACGGCACAATGGAATAGATAAATGGATGGAATAGCAAATTGTACGTAAATTTATTAACTGTATAAAAATTTAAGGGATAGTTATAGATAATTTAATTAACAGCAATTATGGAGAAACTACATTGGAAAAACACTATTGTTAATCAGACGCATCGACTGAATTCAGGCTTCTAGTTGAACGGTACCCTTTAGTTAAAAGACTAGGCTGTTAACTAAAAGGCTGATTAAGCTAGTTGCCTGCAACATACACAGCGCACTTAGAATTTTATATAATCCATGGGCTTCAATTTAAGACCGTACAGTAAAATAAAATTATTCATAACAGCCTGTTAAATTAAAAATTATTTATAAGTGCACTGCTGAACACAGGCTTCCAAAATGAAGTGCCTTACAGGGGAGATATTTGCTTTAGTTGCCACGCTTGGCAGAGGTTTGGCAGCCACGGCTTATTATTATAATATTGGTATTAAAAATGGAAATATATTTAAAAATGATTAATTATTTATACAAAATACATGTTGCATAATATAGCACTATACATAAAAGTAAAATATGTACAGATGAAAACTTTTATGATTATCATTTTTAATTTGTTATCAAGAAGATGCTATTTCCAACATCCTGTTTTATTTTCTTCCGTCGGTATTCTCCCCGGGAAGACTTGGTGTAGTGGTTTCTTTTAAGCCTTATAAAAAAAACTAGTGTTGCGCCCCGGGTTCGCACGGGTGATTCCTGGATCTCGACAACAGCGCCACCTACCGGGTCCAATTGTGAATATAAAACATCTAGGGATCCTTTCAAACACACACAAAAGAACTTCATCAACACAGATTGGATCGTTTCAATGTCTATAACGGACATAGGTAGACGTTCTTTGTGTTTTATATTGAATTGTGTCCGTCAGCTAATATTTCACGAGAATAAAATATGGTAAGATTGGTGATGCAATAACGTCTCTTATGAATACGACAACCCTTTTACGGGGCTATATGGTAAGTCTAACACAATGTATTATTTCCACAGAATATATAATATAGCATATTACGTGTTCTAAGTACATAGAAATAATTAGTGACGATACCTGATTGTTGAGAAATAAAAAAAATACGTGTGGCACTCGGTGACTGCCGCGGTAAAGTTATTGCATAGCATTTTTTATCAACTTATGCAATTATAATTATTTATTTATTTTATTTATGCAGTTAAGTCTTTGATATTAAACCAAGTTACACTTTTTGAGCGTGGTGACCGATAAGAAAACAATTTTTTTTCTCTTATTGAATAAATGAGAAGTTAATATTGTTTAAAATATTTTTAATATCTTACAATACATGTAGGTTATTCAGGAATTTTTATCATTGAATTAGCAGCTAGTGTACACGCATACGTCTAGTCGCACGCACACAAACACCGTGCCGAAGTCTGCCGAACTGAAACGACGTTAGACGATGCACGGCTTTCAACGCCACACCTCCGTACCCGTCGGAGTGGGTAGCGTGAGGTTTTTTTCCGTTACGGAATTTCTGGATTCGGTCCCCGCGCTCAAGGCCCGCGATAGAAGCTATGCAATAGCTTAAAAATATATAAAATCCGCTTAAGGATTCTATAAAAATGTTACAAAGGTCTATCCACGGGAAGCTAGCAATTAATTTCCTTAATTACTTTTAGTTCAATGAGCTTAAAACAAATCCTTATGGATCGGAAACATGGTTTATCGGTTTATAAAGCACTTATAATACAAATTAGGATTCCATTAATGATACACCTATACTAACATAACAGTTATAATAATAAGTTGAATGTCTGATTGGTCTAGTGGTAAAAAGCGTGACTACTGTTCGTGAGGTCGGTCCAAATTCAGTCATTGGGTTTATTTGCAAAATTATAAGAAAGATTTTGTACCGGGTAATTTGTTTCGGACAACCGTATAAGGGTCATGCGTAGTCTGCACGTGACAACGTAATCTATTCTACAAAGCACTCGAAACACTTTAAATATAAAACAAGTAAAAATAAAATGGTTTGAAAATACGTACACTAAGTTTTATTTGAATTTTTCTATTTATAAAGTTAAAGAAAACATATTTTAATTAAAAAGTCGTAGGTTAACCTTTCAGATTACGCAGTGGAGTCCGCTTCCGGAATACAAATGTTCCGGAGCACGCGATGCCTGCAGCTTACCACTGGCCTTCTTTGAATACGATTGATTGAAGTCTGAACTGACGTTGACGTTTTAATTCAATACATTCTTTCTCCGCTATGCTTCCTCTCTATATCAAGATATATTACTTATATACTGGATGACCTTTTATACCATCAGAAAAAAAATGTGGAACATGTGAACGGAGTTGAGTTAAATTAAACGTTTGAAAATTTTTTGTTTTATTGCGGTTCGTAAAGTGGATATGATTTAAATTTCGATAGATTTTAATTAATGAATTTATTTAATTAATTTTTTTTTGTTTTTAGTCTTTGTAAGATATCAGTGCCATAGGCTTTTACTCTGCTCACATGTTACAATAAATTTTTCTTCCAGACGCTAAAAAGGGTCATCCAGTATATTACTTATTTTATTTATAAACTGCAACAAAATATATTTTTTATTTTGTTATTTGGTTAAATTAAATGGGTGAGTTATGTCTTCCTGGATTATTTTCAACTACGTTTACAATATCTCAATAACAAAAAGCTATCAAATGCGCAGGAGATATTATAGTCCCTAAGTACGCACCTTAGTAGTCTAGACTATCCGATAATTTTGTGATAAAATTTGAGGTGGATTAGAACGCTGTGTCAAGGTCACGGTAACAATAATTTGTATTTTATTACTAGAAATATGAAAACTACTGGATTCAAACCATAAATTAACAGCATTGTAGCCATAAATTTATACAAAACGTTATGCGGTCGACCAAGAATAATGGTACTTAAGTATAAAATTGCTGTTTTATATTAAAAACTGAAACATCAATAGTTTTTAAAAATGTAATAATATATCAAAGTATTTACCCTTATTATCTATAAATTTTAGCCATTTCGAGGGAATATCGTTTATGTGATAGAACTCTAGCAATCTGGTCTCTTACAGAGTCTATGAAAGCAATTTTTATATATTATTGAGAACAATATTTTTTCCTTGCTGGATTTTTTTATAAAACCGAAGTGAAAAACTAACTCACCGTCCACCAGATGGCAGGTGGTGGTGCAGCCCATGATCATCATCAATAATTTAAATTTAAATAGTCTACAGATGCGTTGTCACCTCTGAAGGCTAAGATGGAATGCCTCACATTCTGTATTTATACTGGCTATCTATATCCATTAGACCAGCACTGCTATTAGCCGGTAAAAGTTAAAAGAATTATTCAAAGGTGGGAAATTTACAGAGATATATTATAACTTTATTATATAAAACATCATGGAGGTCAGACAGTCTGCAGCCCCGTAATGAAGTAACCCGGCTTGGGCAAAGATACTTTGGTGTGAGTCAAACCAAGACGCAGCGATCCGCCAAACAACCATTGCAGAGACACATTGCTGCAAAACGCAAGAAGCATCAATACGACTATCGACGTGGTTATATTATCATTATATTATCATTCCCAGGTCCTCCATACAATCCCAGCAGACATCATCACCGGCATACCTGCATCGACCAGAATCACACGATACGTCTAATCAGGCGCAGCACATCCGCAGAAACATCACAAGACGCAATACCGCAAGTAGTTGTAAGCATCAATGCAACTATCATACGGATGGCGCCCCCTTACAACTCACTCACATTATCGCTATCGACTTTGGCAACAAAATTGGTATGGTAGTTCACTAAAAGTAATATCAGCGTATCATAGCAGCACGCTACTAAGACGCCAGTAGTCAAAAATTCACGTATCATAGCACTATTGCACTAAGACATGGAGTTGAGTATGCTTGTTACACTTAAAAGTGCTACCCAACACACTCACCCTAATCCGAAAGATCTAACGTATCATAACGCTATGCGATAAGACGCCGCCCACAAACGGTTTCTATATTTCATAGACCTTTTAACAGTGGTAGAGCCACGCGGCAGTTTCGTTGTTGTACGTATGAGCCGGGTCAAGCTGGGGTGGTACCACGACCTCACAGAATACCGGCGTGAAGTGGAAACTCTGCTTCTTCCGCATTACGTCTGGTGAGTGTAGGTGGCCGGAGGCCCAATTCCCCCCCACCTCTTAACATGGTAGCGGAATTAAGTGAAGATGTACCCCAGGAGGATACCAGCACCCCTGGAGAATCCGTCGCTGAGCATTCACGACCAAGCTACTCCACTCTTGAGCGTAGGTGCTCAGGCTGCTCTGCGTATTCTGGGGGGTGGGTGGTTGGGCAAAATTCCGCTTAAGACAATAACTGCTCGGGGCAAGCAGAGTAACAATACCAAGGCAACCCCTGCCACGCTATCCGTGAATTTCTGCAATATCAGGGGACTTCATTCTAACCTAAACGCCGTCCACTACCATATCGAGACGGTGAGGATGGCTCTCCTCTTTCTGACCGAGACTGTTCTACCTGACTCATTGATGGGCAACGGCAGTAGAGTCCAAGGGGGAGGCATAGGCCGTTAGTTTGGACATTGCGAAGGCCTTCGATCGGGTTTGGCACAAAGCGTTTCTTTCGAAGCTCCCTTCCTATGGGCTTCCCGAGAAATTATTAACAGTTTAACCCTAAGAAGACACAAGTTAAATTAAAAAAAATGCAATGCGCGTTAAATGCAAAAAAAAACCCTTTGTCGTATCTCCTCAGTTTCAAGGCACTCCCCTTGTTGCCTCAGCCAGTATCGAAATTCTCGACGTCGACACATCGAGTGACATACAGTTTCGTGGTTACTTGGAAGAGAAGGCCAAATTAGCCTCTAAAAAGCTTGGTGTGCTCAGCTTAGCGGTACAGTATTTCGTGCCGGCACATCGCCTGCAACTTTACAAGGCGCGGGTGCGGCCGCACATGGGTGGTTCCCATCTCTGGGCTGGGGCTCCCCAGTGCCAGCTCCTCAAATCTTCGACGACCGAGTGCTTTCCGATCTGCTCGATTCACTGGCGCTGCGAAAAGATGTTGCATCTCTTTGCATATTTTATCGCATCTATCGCGGGGAGTACTCTGAGGAATTGTTTGGATTAATTCCAGCCGCCAAATTTCATGAACGCACTACGTGGCAAGCCTCCCGATACCATCCACACCATATGGATGCTTGGCGGTCCACCACTGTACGTTTCACAAGGAGTTTTTTGCGCGTGTGACCTCTCTGTGGAATAGTTTACCACCGGCGATTTTTTCGGGTCGATATGACCTAGGGATCTTCAAGAAAAGAGCTTACTCCTTTGTAAAGGGCCAGCAACGCACCCGCGATTCCCCTGATATTGCGGATGTTCATGGGCGGCGGTAGTCACTTAACATCAGGTGAACCGTATGCTCATTTGCCCCCTCATTTATATAAAAAAAATACCTTACTAGTCTTTAATATGTGGGACTTTAATCTACAACTCTACTATTGGAATGCTTATGCATCAAAGAGATCTTCTATAATAACGCTTTTGTATCATAGACCTTATTATTATATATTTTTAATATCTAAAAGATATTATATAATAATGCTTTTGTATTATAGGCCTTACTATCATAAAGGCTCAAATATAGGACTATGCATTGCGCTAAAGTACTACTACAGTAGTCAGACACCTGCACCTGCGTGCATACCTGCATGCATGCATACCCATGGGTGTACAATGTACATAACATTGTACACTCATGGGTATGCATCTCCGGCAGTTTCCTTATACAAGCGATCCCTACACGAACACCCTCCATTTACACAAGAACATGCTGCTACTTTACATGAACACGCTCAATAACTTTTTAATTCTTGACCGATTTTCCAACTAAATTATAAATATTATTTTTCTTTATTATTATAATGCGTTCTACTTGTATGTCTATTATTTAATAAATTTTGAATATTTTAACAGTTTTAATAAATTTAATGATTTTTTTGTAGGCAAAGCCTCTATTTTACTATAATACTTAATGTCTAAAATTAATGTATTTAATTTTATGTTTATTAATGTATTTTTAATTGTTTAAAATATTATTTTTAAGATAAGAACCTTATATAGAAATAAATTATTAATTAATATTGCGCCGTCACACTATGAATAATTTAATGTCACATTTAACATTGACGCCCAGTCTGAGAGTACCTTTAGTGTTTGGAAATTGGTCCTAGACTTTTAAATCCTTCCAAAATAGGAAAGTTACCAAGTCTCACTATACTTCTGTTTTTAAATGTAATATTTACATTTTGGATTGTTGTTGTTGGGCATGATGGCCGGCGTACAAACAGACTAAACGACTAAAGAAGCCTACATCTCAAAAAAAAAACAAAAGAAAAACTAACTCACCGTCCACCAGATGGCAGGTGGTGGTGCAGCCCGTGACCATCATCAATAATTTAATTTAAAATATGCTACAGATGCGTTGTCACCTCTGAGGGATGAGATGGAATGCCTCACATCCTGTATTTGTACTGGCTATCTATACCCATTAGACCAGCACTGCTATTAGCCGGTAAAAGTTAGAAGAATCATTCAAAGGTGGGAAATTTACAGAGATATATTATAACGTTATTATATAAAACATCATGGAGGTCAGACAGTCTGCAGCCCCGTAATGAAGGAACACGAGTTGGGCAAAGCTACTTAGGTGTGAGGTAAACCAAGACGCAGAGAGTGCTATTGAGAATAGCGATCTGCCAAACAACCATTGCAGAGACACAATGCTGCAAAACGCAAGAAGCATCAGTACGACTATCGACGGGGTTATATTATCATCATATTATCATTCCCAGGTCCTCCAAACAAACCCAGCAGACATCATAACCGGCATACCTGCATTGACTAGAATCAAACGATACGTCGAATCAGGCGCAGAACACCCGCAGAACCATCACAAGACGCAATACCGCAATAGTTGTAAGCATCAATGCAACTATCATACGGATGGCACCCTCTCGCAACTCACCCACATTATTGATATCGACTTTGGCAACAAAATTGGTATTGTTGTTCACTAAAAGTAATATCAGCGTGTCATAGCAACACGTTACTAAGACGCCAGTAGTCAAAAATTAAAACGTATCATAGCGCTATTGCACTAAGACATGGACTTGAGTATGTTTGTTACACTTAAAAGTGCTACCCAACACACTCACCCCAATACGAAAGATAGCTGACGTATCATAACGCTATGCGCTAAGACGCCGCCCAAAAACGGTATGGTTGGGCGATGTCCACGGGCAAGCCGTACTGCTACAACAAACCCGTTCATCACCGGCACTAAGATGATATGTCCACGACATATGGGTTAGCGATTCCAAGTTACCTCGACCTCGGACGCTGTGACGCAGTCTACACCCACTATAATAATCCTTTTCAAGCCCCATTTCCATTAGTATAATGCTTTTAAATATTTGAGACCTTTCACATATTTGCTTTATTTCATAGACCTTACTAGTATATGTCTTTAATATATGGGACTTCAATCCACAACTCTACTATTGTATTACTTATGCATCAAAGAGATCTTCTATAATAACGGCTTTGTATCATAGAACTTACTATTATATATTTTTAATATATGGGACTTCAATCCACTACTCTACTATTGTATTACTTATGCATCAAAGAGATCTTCTATAATACCGCCTTTGTATCATAGAACTTACTATTACGTATTTTTAATATATGGTACTTCAATCAACTACTTTACTATCGTATTACTTATGCATCAAAGAGATCTTCTATAATAACGGCTTTGCATCATAGAACTTATTATTACATATTTTTAATATATGGGACTTCAATCCACTACTCTACTATTGTATTACTTATGCATCAAAGAGATCTTCTATAATACCGCCTTTGTATCATAGAACTTACGATTATATATTTTTAATAAATGGGACTTCAATCCACTACTATACTATTGTATTACTTATGCATCAAAGAGATCTTCTATAATACCGCCTTTGTATCATAGAACTTACGATTATATATTTTTAATATATGGGACTTTAATCCACTACTCTACTATTGTATTACTTATGCATCAAAGAGATCTTCTATAATACCGCCTTTGTATCATAGAACTTACTATTATATATTTTTAATATATGGGACTTCAATCCACTACTCTACTATTGTATTACTTATGCATCAAAGAGATCTATAATATCGCCTTTGTATCATAGCACTTACGATTATATATTTTTAATAAATCGGACTTCAATCCACTACTCTACTAATGTATTACTTATGCATCAAAGAGATCTTCTATAATACCGCCTTTGTATCATAGAACTTACTATTATATATTTTTAATATATGGGACTTCAATCCACTACTCTACTATTGTATTATTTATGCATCAAAGAGATCTTCTATAATAACACATTTGTATCATAGCACTTACTATTATATATTTTTAATGAATGGGACTTCAATCCACTACTCTACTATTGTATTAATTGTGCATCAAAGAGATCTTCCATAATAACGCCTTTGTATCATAGAACTTACTATTATATATTTTAATAAATGGGACTTCAATCCACTACTCTACTATTGTATTACTTATGCATCAAAGAGATCTTCTATAATACCGCCTTTGTGTCATAGAACTTACTATTATATATTTTTAATAAAAGGGACTTCAATCCACTACTCTACTATTGTATTTCTTATGCATCAAAGACATCTTCTATAATAACGCCTTTGTATCATAGAACTTACTATCATAAGACTACAGAATTCAGCCACCTGATCAACTCATATACACCCATCGTTATGCGTCTCCGACAACCCTATCCCTACACGAACACTCTCCATCTATACAAGAATATCCTTTTCTTTTACATGAACACGCTCCATAAATTTTTGACCAATTTTCCAACTATATTATAAATGTTATTTATCTTTATTATTATAATACGTTTGACTTGTATATCTATTATATACATTTTGAATATTTTAACAGTTTTATTAAATTTAATGATTTTTTAAAGGCAACATTATGCCTTTACTTTAGTATTTACTTAATGTCTAATGTAATATTAAAAATAATACAATTAAAAATACACTAATAATAATCACTAATGATTATTAGTGCATTTTTAATTAATTTTAAGATAACTTTATATAGAAATTAATTATTAATAACAATAATGCGCCGTCACACTATGAAGAATATAATGTCACAATTAACATTGATGCCCAGTCTGAGAGTACCCTTAATGTTGGGACATTGGTCCTAGACTTTAAGTCCCTCCAAAAATAGCAAAGTTGCCAGGTTTCACGATACTTCTGTTTTTACCACTAACGAAGCCTATATCACAAGAAAAACAAAGGAGAATGACCAAAAGTGGTACCAAAAAGTCTCGCGCCTCAAGACTAAATTTTAATAGTAATTAGTGTCTTAATTTTTTATGGCATTACGCGTCCGGGGATTTTATTTTTGAACAGGGAATTTTTTTTTTTGAGTTTAAAAGTATGCATATTGATATTGTATTATTTTTTATGTTTATTTAACTGGTTTTACGGCTCCGGAGTCTAGCCCTTCTGAGCATATCATATCTTTCGGAATCTTCATTTTTATATATTTTTTCTTCACAATATGCTGATGCGTCACATTGCGAAGTTCTTAGGAGATTTTAACGACAGCTCAACCGCTTTATGCTCCATTTAAAACAATATCCATACGGTTTTAAAAAATATATAAAATTGAAGGTTCCGAAAGGCTAGAACCCAGAACCGTAAAACCAGTTAAATAAAAAATCTTATAAAGTTTTAAAGTGCATCTTACCTTTGTGCTAACCACGCCATATCTTTGTTCTAACAAATACAACTGTCTGTGTTTGAGAGTTGAGATTATTTAGTTATTGAATTGTGTGTTGAGAAGTAGAACTTGTTAGTATTTTGTGAACTTTTTTTCTGTATATTGTGCAAATATGTCGAGTCGTGAAGTCGACCGATTAACACCGTCAGTCACCCGGCATAACAAAAGATGTATCAATTGTTCATTTTTGATACCCAGAAACCTACCTATACATTCATTGCAACAAGCATCTACTTCAATGATTAATTTGTTACAGTCGTGGATAACTCCTACTCAGGTAAGCAGATCTTATTTTACTCTTTGAATATATACCTAAGAATGTCAGATCTCTACCATCGTACCGTCTTACAAAACATTTTTATAGAATGAAAGAAATATTTATTTTAGACAGCACAGGCAATAACAAATGATTAACAAAAAACGAACCTGTTTGAGGCCAAAAAGGCTCTTGATTGCATATTTAAATGTTACTTCTGTGAAGATGTTACAGAAGACAAATAATGTCAAAAAGGTTAAAAACACACTTTAATTCATGGTTTTTATTGCAGTTGTCTTCAGAATGTGTGCTTTGTACAGAGTGTTTGACACTGCTTCAAGATCAAGCAAACACAATTAGTGAAGGATTGCCTGCTTTTGGTCATAGAAGTATATGTTTTACGTGTGGCAATTCTATTCTACGTGCAACTAGAACATATCCTGTAAGACAAGATCGATAAGAGAGAAACATTTTAGTTAGACATGTTCCATTTTAAATAAATATTTTTGACTTTAAATCGCTATTAAAAAACCCAAATGGACTTGTTTGTTTTATTTTTTCTATCACTTACCTAATCGATTCACAACAACATGAGCTTTAGCAATAGTGTCTGTCATGAATAGTATCATATCTTAGATTAAAGGGTTAAAGACGCTCTAGACTCAATGAGCTTTTTTCGGTCTGGATGGTCACACTTATGATAATATATTATTGATATTGGTGTGGTAGTGTAATCGCGGTGGTGTCCAATTATATACATATTACCTTTAGATACGTTACCCACTCACAGTATTGGCAATATGTATAAAGGTCGGGCAAATATCCGAGATTCAGTCACAATTAACACAAAGTAATCCATAATAAATGTAATTCTTACAAATATTAATGGATTATTAATATTATTGGTTTTTAGAGCAATAATGTTTGTCCATGTTTAAAGTGTCAATTTAAAATAGGTCGTTGGTAGCATCGAAAAAGTGACGTAATGGTTTTTAGGTTATTTTCGATTTTGTAAAATAACTCCAAAACCCGGGTTTTTTTTTCAAAAAGGACTTTTGTAGGAGTTAATAGGATTAGTGTAGTCAATAAAAAACAAAGTTTGATTTTGATGCAACTTGGTACGAGATTCCATACATCTATGGTCATTCTCCTTTCTAAACGACTCTGCTTTGTACATATACACAAACAATTTGACAGGGCGCTAGCTGCTCCTAGAAAGTCCTCTTAGTAGTCTGTGCTAGAAAGTATCAAATTGCTCGCCGGGAGAATCTCTTGTTTTCTTGGACAGCTGGTTTTTAGTAGTTGAGAGGATAGACGAACGTGCGGTTTACCTAATCGTAAGTAAATACCTCTGCCTATAAACAACAGCAATACCAGAGGAATTGCAGGTGTACATTGATGGCGTTTACTAAAGAAGTAATAATTACTTTGTGAATCGTGTTTTACAAAATTTTCTTTAAGCCATATCTTAAATGCTGGCAGAACAACCTGCATAATTCTACACACAACATAATTCTAAAAAATACATCGTTTAAAAATATTATACCTATCCTATCTATTATATCTATAAGTATTTATATATCATTTTCATAAATTACAAATAAAAATTTTAAATACAAAAAATATTAAAGAATATTTTATTTTTATTTTAATACTTATTTCCGTATATTCCGGTTTAAGTATTTGAATTGACAGAAAGTTCGATCCGCGTCTGGGCGACGAGCCAAAGCTTAACAAGATGCGGTAGTAAGACGCTTGATATGCAAGCAAGACTGCATGAAGGTAAATACAGCTTACAAGATTATGTTAAGTCTTTTAGGCACCAAATTTGCTCTTTAACATGTTTATTGTTTTAGCAATCGTTATCAATTCCTCATGACATATACAATACATACACGGCATTATATTTAAATTGATTCAGGAAAAATATATATTGCCAATTTTCTACCATGACACTAATAACGAAATAAATATTACAAACATGCGAAAGCTGATCATGATACCCAGATCATAAAGAAGCAGAAGAAGGAAGAAGCATAATTTAAGTAGTATAATAACGGAAACCGGTATATAACTACAGTTACCAACTAGTCTCCAGTTACAAGCAATCCAAATTAACATTACCATAAAAAACTCTGTGTTTTATTGAATGTATTGTACATATGAGTACACATATGAATATTTGTAAATTCACTATATATACATAATTATTTTTAGGTTTAAAAATTGTAGGCTTTTATGCTCAGATTTAATTTCTCAACCCGCATTCAAGAAATCCTATTGAATTTTTCCAGCTCTTTTCTTTCTAAGATAACTAACAGAAAAATATTTATTTAATCTAATACAATTTAAAAAGAATAATAAATCACATGCCCATAAATTAAAAATAAAAAACAAATAAAATATTATTTTTTCTAATTAAATAAAACTACCTCGTACATTTTTTACATTTTTCTTAAAAACACAAAATATACTTCCTATGTATAAATTAGTGGTTAAAATGCCGAGCACTTCATAAAAAGTTAATGTTTGAATATATAAATGAAAAATGCCTTGAAGCAATATATTCAAATTTTATCCAATTAGTCCCAGTGGAAGTATATAAAAATATCAACTAGACACCAAAAGTCCATTAGGTTTTATAGGAGCCTCTTGAAAACGAAAAAGGAAGCGAGGTTATAGAGTGAATTAAATTTCACGATATTTTTTCCTATATATGGCTATGAAGTTAATGGTGTAATAACATAAAGACAACTGGTTATTGAAATCACAAATCATCATTACAGCCCTTCACAAGCCAAGCCTTTATTCGTAAAGGTATTTCAAGGTTAAGCTTGCTGGAAATAATTTCTCGAGAGCTGAATTGAAACTATTAGTACCCTGAAAACTGAAAAAAATGTTATACAGGGTTTTAATGAAAAGTTTCTTATATAGACCGTACACACGTTTACATTTTTATTAGTGTTTCGTCTGCTTAAATTAACAGTTTTTATCGATAATTACTTACTTAAACAATTAAGTACAGAAACAGTTACGAAAGAGATTTTTTGATAACACTCAATATTTCTGCCACCAACAGTACGTGCACTGCTGTGTTACAAGCGTGAGCCATTCTACCTATGGTATATAGTATACAAAAGAGCCAGCATTATAACAGGCGCGAGGCATTCCCTCTTAGTCGTCAAAAGCTTCAACTCTTCTGCAGCCATCTTTGCTTAAAGTCTGTGTAAGTGTCCATGGGTTGCAGTAGCCACTTACCATCAGGTGGGCTGCAAGTTAATTTCTTCTGTTTTATAAAAAAAGTGATTACTGTAGGGGTAAGCGTTTATTTAAAAAAGATGAAACTTAGTCGTCAAAAGCTTCAACTCTTCTGCAGCCATCTTTGCTTATAGTCTGTGTAAGTGTCCATGGGTTGCAGTAGCCACTTACCATCAGGTGTACTGCGAGTTAATTTCTTCTGTTTTATAAAAAAATGATTACTGTAGGGGTAAGCGTTTATTTAAAAAAGATGAAACTTAGTCGTCAAAAGCTTCAACTCTTCTGCAGCCATCTTTGCTTAAAGTCTGTGTAAGTGTCCATGGGTTGCAGTAGCCACTTACCATCAGGTGTACTGCAAGTTAATTTCTTCTGTTTTATAAAAAAAGTGATTACTGTAGGGGTAAGCGTTTATTTAAAAAAGATGAAACTTAGTCGTCAAAAGCTTCAACTCTTCTGCAGCCATCTTTGCTTAAAGTCTGTGTAAGTGTCCATGGGTTGCAGTAGCCACTTACCATCAGGTGGGCTGCAAGTTAATTTCTTCTGTTTTATAAAAAAAGTGATTACTGTAGGGGTAAGCGTTTATTTAAAAAAGATGAAACTTAGTCGTCAAAAGCTTCAACTCTTCTGCAGCCATCTTTGCTTATAGTCTGTGTAAGTGTCCATGGGTTGCAGTAGCCACTTACCATCAGGTGGGCTGCAAGTTAATTTCTTCTGTTTTATAAAAAAATGATTACTGTAGGGGTAAGCGTTTATTTAAAAAAGATGAAAGATGGAAGATATACAGCTGTAGTTTTCAGTAATCAGTTATTGAAAATTGCGGCTATGAGCCCAATGAGTCATCGTTTGTGTAATGAAAAAGGTTTAATAATGATGCATTAACTACCATCGTTCATAGCCAGTATAATAGTATAGTATATTATTATAATAGTATAGTATTATAGTAACCTTTTGTGAAACCGCTAGCCCATATCATCCTGTGGGTGTAGTAAGAAGCGACGGAGGGAAATAAATCAGGAGATGGGCTACAGGAACTTCCTAATAACGACTAAAAATAAAAAATACGGTTGCCAACCCGCTTACCAAGCGTGGCAACTATGCCAAATACCTATAGCTTTGAGGCAATTTATGGGGGGGGGGATGTTCAGTTGTGGACGTTAATAGGCTGTTTCAGTAATTGTGTGTTAGCAAATTGTAGGAACATTATTAATATGAAATGGCAAGAGCTATTCATACCGACCTTGCGTGCATAGTTCTTGATTGTATTTAAATAGGCTAACGGGGTTTGCTTGAGGGTTGAGTGCAGTGTACATAATATATGCTACATGTTAGTTATTCTTCCATAAATTTAAATTTTTATCCTAACAGCAAAATAACTTTATAT
Organism: Parnassius apollo; assembly: GCA_907164705.1. Classification (NCBI taxonomy): domain Eukaryota; kingdom Metazoa; phylum Arthropoda; class Insecta; order Lepidoptera; family Papilionidae; genus Parnassius; species Parnassius apollo. The sequence continues at coordinate 7,158,120 of CAJQZP010001607.1, read as the reverse complement.
GTAAAAGTCTATTGTAAATGTAAGTTATTATTTACCTGCATAATTATAATGTTATGTAGTGATATTCCTACCTAAACATACATAATACATACATAAACACACACGCCTGTCACCCAGAGGGGTAGGCAGAGACTACAGACTTCCATTTAGCACGATCCTGACATACCTTTCTCGCCTCTTCCACATCCATATACCTACGCATGCATGCTCGTCGGTTAAGGGTACTCTTTATTTGGCCCATTTTTAGTATATCGCCAATTTGGTCGACAAAACCTACCTAAACGTTATTATTATTAATTATTTCGTCAAAAAACAAAATCTGTTACCTACTTCGTAAACTATTTAGGTCGTAGGACTACTTCTACTTAGCAGCTTTCATGATATTCCCACCCAAACGTTATTATAATTGATTAACTGTGCCCGCGACTACGAATTTGTACTTTTGTTATAATATTGACCATGATTTATTTGTACTTCTCAATGGCGCCAAGATCTAAAAGACACAAATCTGGGTCAAACATTCAGTTAGTTTGTTAATCAGACATGGATATGGTCTAAGGTGTCTATACTGCCATTAATATTCAATAAAAATTAAAACTAAAATCCAAATGCCTACCTAAAATTATGTTAACTCAAAATCAGTTTGTTTTTCTAGTAAGAAATTTTCAGTCGCAGCCCGGAGTCAAGATTTTAGCGGTGTTCATCATTGCGCCTCTAAAGAATGTAAAGTCGTTGCAATGCAGAAGCATCTGACCTCATTATGTTTTTGTCAGGTCAGCATCCCATCGAACTATGTGAGTGTGGGAATAGAAAGTGCATCTGTGCTTAGGCACACACTCATTTTTACCGAAAGGATCATAATATCTCTACATTCTGCATATATGGCCAGTGTCCGATAAGACAGACCTTTATGACCAAAATTCGGCCTATAGGGCATTACTGAAACAGAAACAGAAAACATTTTATTCAATTCATTATCGATTATAAATAATACTTATTGAAAATCACTTTTTTTAATTTACCGCTGGTTCGAAAAAAAACTCAGTCCTGGGAAGAACCAGCAAGAAACCCAGCGGGGCTTTAAAAAAATAACAGTTTACAATCATGTATGTTACAATTAACAACAAATTAGAAATAGCTTTGTAGAGATCACCCTTCCCAGGGGTTATTATCAGCCATAAATTCCTTAATATTTTAATAACCCTTTTTATACAAACTTAGATTAATAAACTTTGTGCAGATCAAATTTTGTATATTTTCCGGGATTTTATTGTAAAAGCAAATACACTAATCGCTGAAGAATGGATTACTGACTCGGTGGAGTCGAATACTGATGAATATCTTGGAAACAGTAACAAAATAAAAAAGTTAAAAGTATTCAGCGCTCAAAAAACTTAACACTTCAATACTTAATTACAAAAAAATATGAATATAACACATAATTTAAAAAAAATATATATTTAAAATCTTTTCATGTAACCTATGGTGATTACCTGGTTTTAATTCAGCGTTAACGCCATCTAGATGCAAATGCAATAATATAAACCTACACATAATGATAAATAGAAGACTGTAGTGTTTTGTATAACAATCAATAAGGGCCGAATTTAGTAAATTTCTAAAATAGGTATTATTCATAATGAACATTATTTAATTTTACGGATTTCCCCACCACCATACAATTTAAAACCATTTTTTCTACGCAAACTCTGTACCCTGTTCTTAACACCTTAAGGTAAGATTTACGGAAAATGAAAAAAAAAACGTACCATAATTTACCCTCGAAGGGTTAAATATTTCAAAACTCTTAATTAGTGGATGCCAACGCCACGAAAAGGAAACTTGTTTTAAAACGGTAAGGTTAAATTTTATGACATTAAATATTTTTTCTCCATACACAACTGAATAACCTCTGCTGCCCTCTCCCCCCCTCCCGGTAAAGGGTTGTTTTGAGACATCACTAGGTATTTTTACTTAATTTACTTATAAAAACTTCATACAAACCCCATTTCACCCTCTTAGGAGTCAAATTTTCCAAAATAATTTCTTAGTGGATATCTACACCATAAAAGATCAAAATTTCAGGTGCGTTGGTAAATGCGTCAGTCACTTATTATATTAAGTTGTTACAATAGTAGGTAAACGGTTAACGCCCTCCCCCCTCCACAGGTGAGGGAGTCCAATTGTCCACAACATACACACATTCAGACACTACACTAGTACAGAACACAGATGTGTCCACGTTCGCCGGCGACCACGAGGTCACAGACACATCCCGTACACGAGGTTTAGTATCCATGACACGGTGCGTTTATAGTTTCAACCCGTTTTCCCACATAGCGATAGTGGTTCAAGCTGAGGTTTGTACCTCCTTCTGTGGGGCCCTTGAATCACATCGAGCTCTCCACCCCTTGATATAGCAGTTCATTTACATAATTTTATGCATACAAAATAAAAATTGACTTTTCATAAATAACAAATACAAAAACATACATTTCATGATTAAGATATAACGGATTTTACCTTTATTTAAGCTTAATTTATTTATTTTTATATTAATATTAAATTACTATGAGACTGACATATATTTAATTATTTGTACCGAGATTATATGACGTGAAAGGAAAATATATTTCTTTAGAAATTAGTTACTTTATGTGCTAAAAGGGTACGTAAAAGGGCTTCAAAAATTGCATTTTAGTGGAAACTTGCTCAATAATATTACCAATACAACTTTGCTATATACCGTTGGATATTCCAGCAATTCACTTCAATAGTACCCGCAGCAATTTATTTTATAAACGTAAAGCAACATTGACGCTATAGGCTAAGCAACATTGCAACACTATGTTGCGCGTTAAAGACGATCACTTTAACCTACCTAACCTAAACCGTTCACGAGCGCTTTAAACCATTAATAATGGTGTAAATAAGAAGAAAAGTTACTCTTATTTCTGAGAGAGCTTTAGAGTAAGGAAATGTCTACTGCGTTACGTATTGTAGGACTTCACATGGCTTCGAAATATATTAAAGATATTAAACTTTAATTCGCAACCATCCTTAGCGGTCAGCCACTGTAGGGTCTATATCTCCTGAGGATGCCTTGTGTAGAGACGAAACACGTGTCGTATTATCGTCGATGGTGTTGTCTTTCCTGGAATAGTGACTTTGGAGGTAGTGGTGCCGGGAGTAGTGCTGTTGGGAGTAGTGGTGTTGGGAATAGTGGTGACGGAATTAGTGCATGCAATTGAGGGAGGGCGGAAGGTGCTCTTCAATCCAGGTAAGACACATCATTGTGTATTATTAAAGCGGATGGTTTTTTCCGCAAAGTAACGCCTGATTCTATCAATTATTTCGAAGTATATTTTTTTATATTTCTCAGTCGTGCAGGTTTCGTCAAGATGTTTTCATTACGCCCAGTACGTGGTAAATCAGAATTGAAAATTGTTAATTAAAAGTTTCAGTGGTGAGTACTAAAAAAATAGTTGAGTAAATTCTTTTAATAATTAGATTTTTTATGACTGTAGTATATTATATGCTACTTTTTTGCTTAATTAATAAATAATAATTAGTCCGATAGTCACCATTGACGCTGTAATTTGATCATTTTTGACCATAGATTACAGCACTTTACAGCCGCTAAACCAGCAAGGCTCGGTAACTCACTCTGCTTGAGTGCGATAATGACAAACAACATAACGCGCGGACTAAAATAAATGACTTGTCTAATTAGATGGTGGGTGATTATACATAAGAATTTTTTATTCATCGATTCGCTCGTAAAATATACAGCTACTGGAAAAATAGCTCTTTTGAAATCCATATTGTAATTTTAAATGTTTTAAACGTAACAAAATACGGTTATGTACCTATGTAAATGTAGTTTGATCCTTGTCGGCGTAAATCAATTTCAATTTTAAGTGCTTATTTACCACGTGCTTGAAGGTGAAAGTCAATTTGTATATCTAATTTTGATCTTTTATGGTGTAGATAATGTCTTACTTGTTTTGTTATTGGTTTTTCTTAACGAGGTTATAAATTTGATTACTTTAACATATCGATATATGCCATACCATAAAAAAGAATGCATCCACATAATTGAAAATCAATGAATAAGCGAAACTTATGTTGTTATCTCTGGTTCTCTCTAATTTAACTGGGCTAAAGCAACAGGTTCGTTTTTATTTATAAACTATTTGGTACCCGACGCAGAAGAAACAATTGTGGTAATATCGTTTCTAATTTTGAAGAGTTATATTGTTTCATAAGGAATGATAATACATTCATAGAAGTTGAATGTGTATAATTTTCAAACAAAATTGTTGTTATGATAAGCGCGCCACCTACTGAAAATTAATTTAACTATTCCTATACTACAATCGAATGAACGGTATGACAGCGCATAAAACACGAACAAACAAACACTATTTTCTTATATTAGACGAGCGACCTGCCCCGACTTCGCAAGTGTGATTTCTGGATCATCACAACATAGCTAACTACCGGATCTGTATGTAAATTTAAACCATCTAGAGATCCGTTTAGACACACACAAAAAATTCATCCAATTCGGTCGAGGCGTTTTTCAGTTTTAGCGATACTAAGATACAGCAATTGATTTTTATAATATAGAAATATTCGTGAAGGAGTTGACGTGACCTACAACTAAATTTTTTTTCACTCTTCAGTCTCTTAGGTCCTCCGAACTTTGTGCTGAAAAAAAATGGTTTTCAATAAAAACTATTTATAATGTATACTTACAAATAAAGTTAAAATGTCCATCTGTAATATGAAAATAGCTGATTTTTATTTGAATGCAATTACAAAAATTTTTGTCGATCCGTCTATCTGTTCGGGCTATTCTTCGGAACGGCAGAACCGATTGTGATGAAACTTACGAACAGATAGAAAGCAATGCCACGAGAGATCAAAGGTGTATTTTATCCGAAGCATTTGAAGATTTTAGTAACATAATATTGATAAAATAAATGGCCTTTGACTATCCGAAATCTAAATAACGCCACAATCGATACAACGCGCATCCAAACCAGCGACACGGGGCTCAGCTAACATATGGGACGCACTACAGTATCGTGGCTGACGAAACAAAACGCGGAACGAATCATTATACTGCACCTTTGGCCTGCGGTTTTCCTTTTTAGTGTAATTCGTCCACAGCTGAGGAGTTAAAGTGGCTGACAGTAAGCTGAAAACAACGGCAGTTTGGAGGTTTAAGAACACCTTTGAAAGGCTAAGCAACCCCTTCTATTCATTGGAGGCATAGGGCTTAGCAGTGAACTACAGCCATAGCAGCGATCACAATAGATATTTTAGGTCGCAGTGACTGGTCTCCTTCCCCAGACGTGCATATCTGCTCGCACAAAATAAACATTAAGAGGGTCGTTGCGGTATTTTTATTAAGCTATGTAGTGGCGGCGTTGTCACGCCGTTACACCGTGAAACCCGTGAACCCACCACCCACCACACCTGTGGGTGTCATAAGAGGTGACTGTGGGCCACGCCTAACAGACTCTTATATGCTGCATATGAAAAAGAAGAATTAATTTACAGTGAAGTAATACGAAAATAATAAAGAAAGAAGCCTAACAATGACATATTTTATGTTAGTATGGATTTAACTTGAGATTGAATACTAAAATTGAACAGCCGCCAGATAATCTGCATACATGAAACTTAATTGAAACTGTTCTCAAGTACTAAGGATGTCGTCAAGTCGAAATTTCACTTAACAGTCTCGGTTCTTTGGAATTCACTATTTTTAAGTGACTACTACTGATTTAAGTCTTAAGTTAGTCTCTATTCGTTAAATGCCAAGCTATTATTTGAATTTATCTAATCATCATCATCGTCTGCAGTGTTTCTATAATTCACTACATGACAAACGTATTTTCGAAACCAGCATACCAGCACAGAATACCAACGTGATCCAGAGTGTGAGTCCGTTGGTGTCCAGAGTCGGAAACCTTTTTTTAATGATATTGAGGCATTCTATCTTATTCAACCTTGAGGAGTTGGCGTATGCATCTGCATTATGATGTTGACGTGAGGATAGATGTATGTCTTAAAGGCCTACAACATTTACTTACCGTCACATGGACAGTTCGCTCGTAATATCAGTAAATGTGACAACTTTTACTAATATTTAATATTTAAATAAAATGAACTTAAGGTAAATACCCTTATTTTGCAACTTATATTTTATAACCTATTACTGTTTAAAATGAGGTTCCTCTATCCGGAGAAACAAATGGCGACCAATTCCGCAAGTATCCTCTTTTTTTCATAAAAACAAGGTTAAACAAGTTAAGGAGATGTAATGGTAGAATATTTTTAAAAAAATAAAAAATAATAAACCCACAGGTAATCAAAAAATGTTCTAAAAATATCAAACACAATAAATAAAAGCAGAATCAAAACTAATTTAATAAATATGTTTATTAAATTAGTTTTGATTCTGCAGACCCGAGCCGAGCAGACCAGTCCTCACAAGTAGCACCGTCCACAATAATGTTCAATAAATAATTGATAGCGTTACCTACACTCATGACGTCCAGCAAGCAAGATTTTGTAAACAGAGCCGATATCCTCGCACTGTTAATATTGATCCTTATTATCGTTATAGAAAATAATTTAATCTCTTCCTTTCCGCAACACGATTCAAATCCTCTATGTGTTGAACTATAAAAGTGTTGAATAGATATTTTCATTTAACAATGACCATTCGTTAACTTAAATATAAATTTCACAGATACGGGAGTAAAGTGTTAGAAATATATGCTGCTATAAACTAGCAGTCCTGAAAAATACGTATTTGTTGTTGTAAATAAGTATTTGTTACACTTTTATAGTATGATCACTGGATGGTTAATTAATTTCTGCAGACTGCACAACAGGTGTTGTAGGCATCTGTTGTTGTTCAGGCGGTGGCGGTGTGGATACTGATATTGCATTTTGATGTTCATGTTTATCCACTCGTTGGCTTGTCTAACATTTTGGGATAATTAGCAAGCACACAAAACTGATGGCACACAAATTAATGTCTTGATATCTGCAAAAAATAAAGTTTTGGAAATTCAAAGGAAAATCGATATTTAATTTTCTTTTCATTGCAATATCTTTAAAGCTTCGATAAAAAATAAAAGACGTTTTTAATAAAAAGTATGTTAAATAGTGTCTAGCATTTGGCTGCGGTATTAGGGCAATTGCGGTTAGATTCCCTAATTATTCCTAAGCTATTTCTTTTATTATATTAGTTATTATTTTGTGTAATATATGATCGTAAGTTGTTTTCAAAAAATGTAACGCTGTATTTCTTGTAGGTTCTTCTCAGGACAGAGGTTATTATAGGCTATAGGGTATTTTAAAAAAAAATAAGATTTGTTTGGCTGAAAATTCTAATTTCAAATTAATTTTATTTTAAAAACATGGAATATTTTTCCAAACTTAGTCATTTATTTATTGATTAGCATTATGTTTTCATCGCATTTGAATCTTTTACGTCATCATGCATACGTCAATAATTTGTGGCACAAGCGGCACGTACGTATACACTTCCGATCTGGAAATTTCGGTTTGAAAAATGAACTCCGTGGTCGTCCGAAAACTTTGGTTGACAATGACAAATTAAAGGTGTAAGGTGGAAGCTGATGATTCTCAATCTGTGGCTGAGTTAGCAGCAGCTTTTGACGTTAGCATTAAAACAATATTGGTCCATTTGCATCGAATTGGCAAGGTAAAAAAGCTTGACAAATGGGTGCCCCGTGAACTCAATGATCACCAGCGTAAAGTATGCGTCGAGACTTGTCTTGTACTTCTCAACAGGCACACAAACAAAGGAATTTTGAACCTAATAGTTATCTGCGACGAAATATGGATTCTGTTTGACAATCGCAAGTGCTCAGCAAGTTGGTTGGATCCTGATTCAGCACCTAAATAATGGCCTAAACAAGTTAGCCTTAGAAAAGTTATGGTCACTGTTTCTATTCTATTAGTGTCTCTTTTCTGTTTCTATGGTGGTCTTGCGCTGGTGTGATTCATCACAGCAGTGATTCATCTCAACAGTGATGAAGCTTGTTACCAAACAGGATGAGCATTACTGCAGATGTGTACTATAAAGAACTGAACACAATGATGGATAAGCTCACACATCCCCAACCAGTTTTGGTCAAGCGCTCGTCCCCGCTGCTCCTGCACGGCAACACACGACCACTTACTGCGCAACAGACGCTCTCAAAGTTACAACAGTTGGGGTTGAAAGCTCTCCATACTTTGATTAATAGAAATAAAAATTATACTCGTAGAAACAAATTAGGGTAACTTATTTCACAAAAAACGAAAACTTCATAGGTAAAGACCTAATACTTTCCAAACCTTTTAAATTTTTTTAGATATACTCGTAAATAAATAACAAGATATTGTCATGCGAACAAAAAATTTTCACGGTTTAAAGCGTTTTTTAGCATAGAATAAGCATAGAATAAAACAGTGCCATCTCTTAAATACTCCTAAATTACCACGGAAACAGTGTTTCGACTTATGATTTTGGTTTTATCCTAAAACTTGTAGAAATACTCCCTAAATTATCGTAAAAAAAATCTAAATAGCCTTATTTACACTTAATTTTGCATGTTTTAAATAACAACATCACTGCAAGTTTTGAATACCATTTCACGATATTTTTTTAAAAACTTTAAACTAAAGAAAATTAAAACTTTTGAGTTTTGTGATGTAGACGACGTTCTTATTATTAAATTATATTTACCCTTAGTCTCACAGGAATAATAATTATGTAACTAAGTAAAATTTTATACCATTATTCCGAATCACAGATTTGAAAATTGAAATTCCCTAAACAGCTATTAAAAGAAACAGTGCACAATGACAATGGCTACCCTTTATACAGACGCAGAGCATCCGAAGATGGTGGCAGGAAAGTTACAATCAAATCTCGCTCTGGAGCGTTGGAAACCTTAGATAACAGCTGGATTGTTCCGTATTCGCCCATTCTATGTAAAATGTTTAATGCCCACATTAATGTAGAAGCATGAAGCTCTGTTCGCGCAATCAAGTATATCTTTAAGTACATAAATAAAGGAAGCGACCAAGCAATATTTAATCTCAGGAGTGAAGATGAGGCAAATCCCGTTAATGAAGTACAGACCTTTCAAGCAGGGCGTTATGTCAGCAGTTATGAGGCAGCGTAGCGTCTCCTTGGCTTCCCTTTACACAAAAGGCACCCAACAGTTACTAACCTTGCTGTGCACTTAGAAAATGGAGAGCTTGTATATGCACTGAAAGAAATTTCCAAGAAAGATTTGCATCATCGCCAAAAACTACACTAACAGCCTTCTTTCAACTTCGTCAAACCGACCCATTTGCAAAAACCTTGTTATATTCTGAAGTCCCCCGCTATTATATTTGGAACACATCTAGGAAGGAGTGGAAACGCCGTATTCAAGGCCCGCCTGTTGCAAATTGGCCCGGTGTAAAGTCATCAGATGCCCCTAGTCGTGTGTATACCGTCCATGTAACTAATTTTGAATGTTTCTGTTTACGATTGCTGCTGCACCATGTTCGGGGTCCTACAGGATATAAAGACCTTAAAACTGTCAACGGTCAGGAATGCGCAACTTATAGAGAAGCATGTGAAGCTCTGCATCTTTTAGAAAACGATAATCACTGGGATGAAACCATGGAGGAAGCTGTGCAGTGCCAGTCACCAGCCAAAATTAGGGATATTTATGCAACTCTCATATCATCTTGCAGGCTATCTAATGCACATGAATTGTGGGACAAATATAAAGAGTACATGACGGAAGATATTATGGGAAGGTTATAGCAGACACACGCGAACATGACATACAATGAACACATTTATAATGAGGCACTTGGAAAAATTTAAGATAAAGTTTAAAGGTTAAAAGAATTCCCAGAGGCGCGAGGATGCAACTTGCTAAAGCATTATCATTAACTATTCAAAATTGTCTAACGAATTGTGAAAAAAGATGGCAAAAATTATTTACATTCGCGTATTCCCACTTTCATTTTAGAAAAACAATAAATAAATCAATTACGTCTCAACTAAAAGAAAATTCTTTTCAAAATTTGAATTACCCGATTAATAATCATGTCTGTCGACCTTATCCTAAATTTGATTAAAAAAAAGTAGTTGAATCAAAAGTAATGGACGGCGACTTAAAAAAATGCATCCCGTATTTTATTCTCAGATGACGTCCTCGCTCCTCGTAATGTCGAAACTCTTGAAGGCCTTCGTCAGAAACATCCTTCGGTCAATCCTTCCTAGAATTTACCGCTGCCTCCCAATACTTCTATGCAACCATTACAAGTTTCCGAAAAAGACACTTTAGACGCAATATTGACATTTTCGAGTGGTTCTGTCGGTGGCATTGACGGGATTACGCCTCAGCATCTCAAAGACCTTGTAGGCGTATCTGCCGGTGACGCCGGTAGGGTAATTCTTAATGACATAACAAAATTATGTAATTTTATGCTTTCTGGTAATGTCAATCCCAATTTCATTCCCTACTTATATGGGGTAAGATTGTGTGCCTTCAAAAAAAAGGATAACGGTATCCGTCCTATTGCTATTGGTTCTACATTTCGACGCTTAACTTCAAAATTAGCTTGCAGGCACATAATCTCAAACCTTAAGACAAAATTTCAACCTACTCAACTAGGCTTTGGCACCAAAGGTACATTCGGTGCGTACTTTCTTAACTAATTCCAATGCAGATGTTCTTCTGAAGGTTGATCTTAGAAATGCTTTGAACTCTGTTGATAGGATAACCCTGCTGAAAGTAGTGGCTAACAATACCACCGAAATATATCATTACGTTTGGCAATGTTACAGTCAAAATTCAAACTTGTTTTATCAAAACCATATTATTGAGTCTGTTGTCGGTGTTCAGCAGGGTGATCCATTAGGTCCAGCTCTTTTCAGTTTGGGAATACAACCTATTATTTCAAATTTAAAATCCAAGCTGAATGTCTGGTATCTGGACGACGATACACTGGGAGGTAAAACAGATGACGTCCTCAATGATCTTACTGATATTTTTCAAAATTTTAAAAATATTGGTCTTGAACCAAATACAAATAAATGTGATACATTTATTTCTAATAAAATAACTAATTCTAACAGAGATACCTTAATTCAAAATTTCAATCAGATTTTTCCAGGAATAAAAACTGTCAATTCGGAATCGCTTTACCTGCTTGGTGCTCCGTTGTTTTTCGATAGTATTAAACCTGTTTTAAAAACAAAATTTGATCAATTTTTAAATCACGTTGATAAATTATATATTTTAAACCCCCCTTATTGCCCTTACATTTTAAAATATTGTCTCCTTGTATCTAAATTTACATACTTGTTACGCTCAAGTCCACTCTGGAAATGTTCGGATATTTTAAAAGATATTGATAGTAATCTTAAAATTGCTTTAGAAAACATTCTAAATTTGAGATTAAATACAATAGCCTGTAATCAAGCCACTTTATCTGTCAAATTTAGTGAAATTGATGTAAGAAATATTTCTAGCGTCGCAATTGCCTGCTTTCATTGCTTCCATGCATAGTGTCAATGACCTACGTAACACAATTTTAAATAATAAAGTAGACCTGTGCTTTGCTGCAAAGGCAAAGCAAACATGGCTAACGCTCTGTCCCGGCGAAAATGTCGCACTGCAAGTTAACCAACAAAAACAGTGGAATATTCCGTTGGTACGGAGTATCCAGAAAAATTTATTTCAAAATTTCGATATTCAACAAGATCAGGCTCGCCTTCTAACTGTTTCGACTAATAAATCTAGCCACTGGTTACATGCTCTACCATCGAGTAATCTCGGCACATTACTTGATGGGGAAAGCTTGCGCATCGCCCTAGGAATCCGGCTAGGAGTGGCTATTAGTCAACCTCACCAGTGCCCCTGTGGTAGAAGAAGAAGAAGAAGAAAAGTGCAGGTAGGTTTTCCAGTCACGGTTCTTTGAACGAAATCATCCGAAGGGCTCTTGTCTCTATAAATATCCCCTCGGTTTTAGAGCCTTGCAGGATATTTAGAGACGATGGCAAGAGACCTGACAGTATGACTTTCGTCCCTTGGGAGAGAGGTAAAGCCCTAGTGTGAGATGCTACTTGCGTTGACACTTTGGCGGCCTCTCATCTCAAAGGTACCTCTTTTAGAGCCGGGGCGGCATCAGAGGCAGCCGAATTTGGTAAATGGCGCTAATATGAGTCTTTAAGAAATGACTAATATTTGTGCCATTTGCTGTAGAGACTATCGGTCCGTGAGGTCCACGTGCAGTGAAGTTTCTAAAGCAACTGTATCCACAACTGGTCGTCGCTGCTGGTGATAAGAGGGCTGGTTCTTTCCTCGCTCAAAGGCTAAGTATAGCTATTCAGCGAGGAAACGCAGCCAGCGTTCTTGGCACTATACCACAGGGAAGCAGGTTTTTTTGACGATTTAAATTTTTAGTTTTATATTTTCTATATTATAGTTTCTACTTCTATATTGTATATAATTAGTTTTAATCGTAAATATTATAATTTTAATTATTATTTTAGTTAAGTTCTTTATTATAATTTTTGTTAAAAAATTCATGTTTTTTTTAAAAGATAAAGTAATGGCAATAGTAGGCAAAAAATTAAGCGACTTTGGAATGATAAGCCCTCAGCGAACAACCGAAAATGAACTAAGTGATGAAATTATACGTGAAACAAACTACAATATACCAGCCTTGCAGCAGCAAGTAGCCGAATTTGTACCCCGCTTGGTTCCCGAACAAAAACGAGTTTTTGACAAAGTATTAGGACAAATTGAATCTGGAAATGGTGCACTTTTCTGGAGGAACTGGGAAGACATTTTTGTTAAATTTATTATTAGCGCAAGTACGGAAAGATAAAAACATTGCTGTGGCCGTAGCTTCTTCCGGCCGCACTGTACATTCTGTTTTAAAATTCCCTCTAATTCTAGCCCAGGAAGAATCGCCGATCTGCAACTTTAGCAAAAATAGTGTACGAGGTATAATGCTACGACAATGCAAACTTTTAGTGTGGGACGAAAGTACAATGTCGCCTAAAAAAAATTGTAGAAGCACTAAATCGAACGCTCCAGGATTTGCGCAGCAATACTATCAATTATGTATTCAATAATAGCATCTATAAATTATATGATAAAAGTTGAAAATGATATAGCACGCGAACTTTCAAATTTTTGGAAATACGTGAAAGAAAAACGAAAGAATAGACAACAGAATAAGGAATTTGTGTATAATAATAGAATTTTAGAAGGGCAGCAAGCTATTGATGCATTCGCGCAGTATTTCAGCTCAGTTTTTCAACCTGATACTCCATTGTTAAATGTAGAGGCAGCGGAACGCGATGCAATGTACGCGGACTGTGTAACCAAAGTCAGTATTAATATTATTAAAGCTTCAGATCTACGATGGGCAATACGCCGTCTTAAAGCATCGGCAGCTTGTGGCCCTGATAACATACCTTCGTTTTTAATAAAGGACTGTATGGCAGTTTTAGAGGAACCATTACTGTATGTCTACAATCTCTCACTTCAACAATGCCTCTATCCCAATGCATGGAAAGTGTCCAGGGTAACTCCTGTACCTAAAAGTGGTTCGTCCACTGATGTAACTAACTTCAGGCCTATCGCGGTATTATCAGTATTTGCCAAGGTGTTTGAATCCATTGTAAACAATTCCATTTATAAACAAATAGGTGGGCTTCTAGATAACTGTCAACATGGATTCCGGCCGGAACGTTCTACTTTGACGAATCATATACAGTTTGTGGACTACGTGACCACTCGGGTTAAGTCAAGTTGTCAAGTCGACGCAGCCTATTTTGATTTTAAGAAGGCGTTTGACCTTGTTGATAATGATATCCTTTTATTGAAATTCGCAATGCTTGGATTCTCTACACCACTTTTAAAATTTATGGCAGATTATCTTAGAGACCGAAAGCAATTTGTTAAGCTAAGAGGTTATATTTCTCAAGAATATTACACACCCTCGGGTGTGAGTCAAGGTAGTACGCTCGGTCCAACTCTATTTCTAATAATGATTAACGATCTGCCCAGTAATATCTCAAGGGCAAAATGTTTAATGTTCGCTGATGATATAAAACTTTTCCATGCAGTGACCGGAGCTGAGAACTGTATGGCATTACAGCGCGACATTGACGCAGTGGTTGAATGGAGTGTAAAAAACAAGTTGCCCCTTAATAATTCAAAGTGTAAGACTCTAACTTTTTCTCGGTCACGCAATCCAATCACAGCGACATACCAGCTAGCAGGCACTCCATTAGGACGTGTCTATTCAATTCGCGATCTAGGCCTAATCATGGATAGTAAATTGAATTTCCATGAACATATTATTAAAACGTGCAAAGAAGCGAATAAAAGTCTAGGTTTCATAATAAGAACTTCGCATCAGTTTAAAAATGTCCGTGTGATAAAACTCCTGTATAATGCCTACGTGCGAAGTAAGCTAGAGTATAACGCCCTAGTATGGAACCCCCGAGAAATCATGTATACAATGATGGTGGAAAAAATCCAACGTAAGTTTGCCAGATATCTGTATAAACGCCAGTATGGATACTACCCATTTCTATATCCGTCAACATTTGTATCGGGCATGGTTGGTCTGGATACCCTACAGTGTAGGCGGGAACTTATGCATATAATGCATTATTATTTCTTGTTAAGTAATAAAGTAGATAATCCTGCAGTTCGTGAGACCATACATCTTTATGTACCGGACCATTATGTGCGAGGTGTTGGTAGACGTAAACGTAGACTCCTCTCCTGTCCGCGTGCGTGGCGCTCCCCACACGTAGATAACAGTCCCACTTCCAGAGCCGTTAGACTAATAAACTGTTTTCTCAGGGCCAATCCAGACGCAGATATATTTTTTGACAAACCCAGCGTAATGTATAAAAACGTATTAATATTCTTAAACAACTTTGTAAGATAGTAGAATAGTATATGTTTAGGTAAATAAGTTTAATTTAAAATATAATAAATAGATCTCATTATACTGTTGTGGCAGTAATTTATATTGTGTATGGAAATTTAATAATTGGTGATTTTTATTCTTGTGTATTTTATCATACTTATATAGATATAAGCGATTTGGTTGTATATACTGTAAGCTTATATTTTATCAATAAATGAATGTGAATACCGATGTAATGGGAGGAATGGTGGTTTTACTGGCTGGTGACTTTTGCCAAATTTTACCTGTCATTCAAAAGGGCACACTTGCAGATGAAATTAAAGCATGCCTCAAGTCGTCTATTTTATGGAACAAGGTGACAAAATTCAGTTTAACTACGAATATGAGACTGCATTTGTATAATGATATCAATGCTGGAATCTATGCTGATACACTATTAAAAATTGGGGATGGGCGGTTGGAAACGGATGCTGAGGGCTGCGTTAAATTGACGAGAGATTTTTGTAATTTAGTACAGAGTCATTCTGAATTAATTGCGAGTGTTTATTCAGATTTAACGAACAACATGCATGAAGACAAATGGTTATGTGAAAAGGGCGATTCTTGCACCAAAAAATGAGAGCGTTAGTAAAATAAATTCAGATATATTAAGCAAAGTAGCAGGAGAAATAACAGAGTATTTGTCAGTAGATTTTTGTAATTTAGTACAGAGTCATTCCGAATTAATTGCGAGCGTTTATTCAGATTTAACGAACAACATGCATGAAGACAAATGGTTATGTGAAAGGGCGATTCTTGCACCAAAAAATGAGAGCGATAGCAAAATAAATTCAGATATATTAAGCAAAGTAGCAGGAGAAATAACAGAGTATTTGTCAGTAGACACAGTTATGTTGGACACAGAACAGAGCAATTCATA
The DNA here is from genome assembly GCA_907164705.1 of Parnassius apollo. NCBI lineage: Eukaryota > Metazoa > Arthropoda > Insecta > Lepidoptera > Papilionidae > Parnassius > Parnassius apollo. Next base: position 7,142,195 of record CAJQZP010001607.1, on the reverse strand, counting down.
TCCCGCAGAGTTTCTAAATTCTCTAGAGTTGACATAAGCTTCAATTAAAATTAGGCATCCCAGTCATGTCAATGCGAAATTTAGATGCTCCTCGGTTATGTAATGGGACAAGGCTACGTGTGACACATCTTGGACGGAACATAATCGGTGCTACAGTTTTGACAGGCGTAGAAAAGGTGAAAATATTATTATACCACGGATCCCTATAATTCCCACAGATCTTCCTTTTCAATTCAAAAGGTTGTAGTTCCCTATTAAGCTCAGTTTTGCAATGACAATTAATAAAGCGCAAGAGCAAACGTTGCAGGTAGCGGGGGTCAACTTAGAAAAACCGTGTTTCTCTCATGGTCAGCTGTATGTAGCATGTTCGCGTGTGTCAAATGCCCAGAATCTCCACATTCTTTTCCCGAATGGAAAAACATATAACATTATGTACAGTAGCGTCTTAAAATAGTGTTAAATTAGTTTTTTTTTCCAAAATTACCACAATCAATTGATCAGAATTCCCACAGATCTTCCCTTTCAATTCAAAATTTCCTATTTGGCTCAGTTTCCTTTTCCTTTTAATGGCTTCTCTGACATCTCTGACAAATCTATAAAACTCAGTTTTCTTTCAATTCAAAAAGCAATGGATAGTTCATTTCCCAGTGACCATGCGGGCGAAGCCGCGGGTAACAGCTAGTTATAAATAATATGAACCTTTTCAAATATATAGCTAAAATATGTATCTAAATAATTTATTACAAGTAATTCCGTTTTGTTGTCATGCAAGATCTAATATAATTTATTCTTTATTGCAGGCTAAATACGAACAATGACGATACGGCAGTAAACGACTTGAGTCAAGAAACCATATAATTACAGTATACCTGTCTTGGTTCAAGTGAAATGGTTGAAGATGTAAAGTTTTGTTTATTTAATTTTTTGGTTTGTAGGTATAATGGTGCACAAATGTGTACCTACCTAATCAAAATACTTTAGTAGGTATTGTGATTAGGTACACACTTGTGCTTGTAAAAGATATCTAAGTAAGTACTGTAAAATGCCATAATTTGGCTTACCTAGCCTTACTTTGCCTAAACCGATCATTTAAATTTCATTAGTAGGCTATTCGAGCTAGCGTTAAAGTTATAGCCTATATACGTCCCACTCCTGGGCACAGGCCTCCGGTCATTTCTGAAAGGGTCCTAGAAAAGGAATTATCCACCGCGCTGTCCCAATGCGTGTTGGCGAACTTCGCATGTCCTCGAAATATTTTTTTCTTATTTCTCAGACATGCAGGTTTCTTCACAATGTTTTCCTTCACCACTGAACATGTGGTAAATCAACACTTAAAATTGCAATTACAATTTCATTCGTGCCGGCGGGAATCGAACCCGGTGAAAATTTCAGCAAGCGCTAACCATCTGAGCTACCACGGCTCCTCTCCTCTCGAGCTAGAGACTTTATTTTATTTATGGTACGATTTTTGTCGCATGCCAGCGATGATGATAGTATTTGAAAATTATTTATCATTAAATGAATGTGCAGATGCAGGTATGATTGAAATAGGCGCGGGAAATTAGCAACCAAACGAGTAATTGTCAGCAATGAATCTTTATATATATATATATATATATATATATATATATATATATATATATATATATATATATATATCATCATCAATAAACTGCCACTGCGCTGGCAAAAATGCATCGATTGTATGGGTGATTAATTTGAATATCAAATTAAAATTTTATTTAAATAACCAGTTCAGTTTTTTTTGTTATGTCAATAAGATCAAAAAATATTATTCATGTAATTTGTACCTAAATGTAATTTTATATATATATATATATATATATATATATATATATATATATATATATATATATGTTATTACCTACTAATATTTTATCTGCTATTCCTTATTTAGGGACAATATTAGTAAATTGAGTTTGAGGGAGATTTACTGTTTATAATGCTACATTTATTATTTTAATATTTACCTACTGGGTAGGTAATTATTAAAATAATAAATATAGCATTAGTTACTAAATAGATATTTTTTACCCAATTACAATAACTAATGAGGTATTGTGATTATTTGCGATTAGTAATCCTGGGTAGGTATTAATAAATAGAACAAAATAAAATATAAAGTTAATTTTATTATCTTGAATGTAAGAAATAGATTACAAATTTTTAACTTCCTTAAATAGACACGGCATAGGCATACAATGATAAATGTATTTTAATTTTCTTTATTCGGTATATTAGTTGCATTATATTAGAATTATATATTCTCATATATTATCTAATTAATAAAAATGACTATTTTGATTATTTTTAACTATATACTACACTGCTAATATTGAATTAGCTTTTTATAGTGTAAATTATAACATTTGTCGAAATGTTAATTATGGATTCGAATTTTTTTTTTTTTTTGATTTTTATTATGGTAACTTCCTTAAATTATAAAAACAGCTGCAGCTATTAAATGAACACATATGCGCATACATACGCACATATATATATATATTATATATATATATATATATATATATATATATATATATATATATATATATACAAGTTAAAAATTTGTAATCAATTTCTTACATTCAAGATAATAAAATTAACTTTATATTTTATTTTGTTCTATTTATTAATACCTACCCAGGATTACTAATCGCAAATAATCACAATACCTCATTAGTTATTGTAATTGGGTAAAATATATCTATTTAGTAACTAATGCTATATTTATTATTTTAATAATTGCCTACCCAGTAGGTAAATATTAAAATAATAAATGTAGCATTATAAACAGTAAATCTCCCTCGAACTCAATTTACTAATATTGTCCCTAAATAAGGAATAGCAGATAAAAGATTAGTAGGTAATAACTATTGCTACTCAAAATTATATTTGACCTCAAGTTAAAACATATCCTAAAATTCATTAGCTAAATAAAATAATAATACCTACTATTCAAGTATATTTTAAATATGTAAGTAAATGAAAATAAAATTATAGCACCATTAGCATGTAAAGTTCGAATCCATAATTAACATTTCGACAAATGTTATAATTTACACTATAAAAAGCTAATTCAATATTAGCAGTGTAGTATATAGTTAAAAATAATCAAAATAGTCATTTTTATTAATTAGATAATATATGAGAATATATAATTCTAATATAATGCAACTAATATACCGAATAAAGAAAATTAAAATACATTTATCATTATATGCCTATGCCGTGTCTATTTCCAATAGTTCATTGACATTGAAAAATTAATACTACGTTCGTACAAGTAGGTGGCGTCTTGCAGATGTCTTACGCGATATATTGTAGCGAGCGTCGGCAGACCGAACGCTCAAGGTCGTTCGCTAGGGGTATGGCCTTAAGACTGACAGCACTCGAACAAAACTTGGACAGAATTCTCCAATAACACGTATATCACGCGTATACAATGTATGTGTAAAAAACATAGCAACACTGGACATTGGTTGTGACGGGCTCACACTTTTTATGAAAAAATGTAACGACTGTTTAGAAAATTAATCATTCACTAACTTTATGCTAAACTTAACTTTTATTTATGTTACAAAAACTATTAACTTTCTTTTGTTCCTAAAACATATTTTTGTTCCAACTACCATTAAAATAGGCAAATTATAAACACTGCTATTGTTTTAGAATGATGTGTTCTCCTGTAATTGGTAGTACATAGTATTTATAAATGAAAAGCATGTGTTAGAAGTAATTTAATATGTACAACTGTTGGAGATCGATACAAATAAATAAATAAACTACCGGCATAGGTTTGACATGGACATAACACGTGATCTTTGTTTCATTGTTGATGGGACTTCAATAGTAAAAGTAAATGTTTGAAAGAGCACCAAACTACTCCACCAACATCAAAACATGGCATTTAATTTTTGACAAACAGTGCTGACAACATAGGCGAATTATAATAGTGCTGTAAATGTCTATCCTCGAATAATTTTGTCGATATTGTTATGTAATAAAAGTTAGATCTTTATACTGAACTATTTGTGACAAATAAAAGTTTTTACGTTGGGATTGAATAAAACTACCGTAAAAGGATAAGAAATCAATGTGTTTTACACATAATAGTTTGTAATTGGTACTCTGCAATTATTAGGTAAAAATATGTACAAAAGCAAACAAAACAAAAAATGCAAATTATTCTAGCAATTAATTAAGTATTAAATAAATGACGACTCAGTAGCGCAGTGACAGAACAAACGTTTCAAAGCTGTAAAATAAATAGTCTGCGTCTGGATGCTGGGTTTTACCGTTGTTTTTTTTAAGTGTAAAAATATTATTGTTTTTTAACACTGATTGGATCAATTTGCTCTTAAGCGTAACAAATACAATGTACAAATCGCTAGCCTTCTTCACAGAGGTATATACTACTCGCAAAGATTATTTACTAAACGTCACTTTCAAAATTAGTGCTCATTATAGGTAATGTTTGTAGATGAATCTATAAAAAAATAGTAAATACTTATAACTAGGTAATTAGAAATAAGTTCAAGTTTAATTTTATAATCGAATTCTTTCCAAAATGTGACTTTAGAGAATATTATCTCTTGTTACATGTAAAGGAAACATTAACAGACTATGTGTATGTTGTGGAAGCTTTAAGTTAACTGATGGAATAACAATTCGTTTTAGTTGGGTTAAAATCCTCGGATTAAACATTGTAATGTTTGCCACAAATATTTTTTACGTTGTAGAGCCACGCTACAGCTATATTATAGTTGTAGCACAAATGAGTCGGCTCAACTGGAGCAGGAGCACGCTCTCATATAATACCTGCGTCAAATAATAGCGTACTGCTGCTGTGCTTCGTATGGTGAGTGTAGAGAACCGGAGACCCTTTTTACTGCAATCCAGACATTCCATTTTAGTCCTCAGAAGTGACAACGCATTCGCAATTTGATCCTTAGTTTAAAATAAATATGGATGTCTATTAACTATAGGTCATAACTGGCAACACGTACTGGTTGTACAATTTAGTTCTCAGGTTTTGAGGTATACCTGACGAGAGGATGTGTTGTAATTTTACGAACGCTGCCCAGCCGAGTTGAATCCGTCGATTGACCTCTCGGTCGACGTTGGACTTATCTAGTCGGACTATTTGTCCCAGGTCGCCCAGGTCCCAACAACTACGAGTATAGGCGTGACATGGACATTAAACATGATCTTTTTTATCCATGTTCATCTTAAGACCTATCTGTTGGGAAGCACTATTAAGGTCATTGAGCATAGTGCTTAGGTCATAGGCATAAAGACTATATCGTCGGCAAATCGAACTTGAGTGATGTACTCGCCATTGATGTCAATACTGTAAATTTTAAGGACATTAAGGAATTTATGGATGATAATAACCTCTGGGAAGGATGATTGCTACCAAGCTATCTCTAATTTGTCTTGTGTTGTTAAATGTAAACATGACTGTAAGCAATTGTTTGATAAAAAAAGCAGTCCCGCTGGGTTTCTTGCTGGTTCTTCCCAGGACAGAGATTTTTTTAAGAACCTGTGGTAAATGAAAGAAGTGACTTTCAATAAGTATTTATTATTTTTTATAATCTGCATTGAATAAAAAAGTTTCTGTTTCTGTTTCTGTTACCGTATCCTTTCCAGTCCAGTAGCTTGAAAACTTATTCGAATACAGCGGTGAAGAGTTTAGAAGATATAACATCCCCTGTCTTACACTTTATATAGGATAGGTTTCGTACTCTGGTTCTGTACTCGGATAGCCATCGTAGCCTTACTGTACAAACACTTCAGCACTTCGATATACCGACAGTCCACTTGGCACCGCTGAAGGGACTGTAGCACCGCCCAAATTTTGACGGAATCAAAGACTTTCTCATAGCCCACATACGACAGGCAAAGTGGCAGATCGTACTCTTCGGACTTCTGTAAAATTTGCCGAAGGGTATGTATGTGGTCTATGGTACTAAAGCCTTTTCGGAAACCGGATTGTTCGGGAGGCTGGAAGTCATCGAGTCTGCGTGCGAGACGATTCGTAACGACTATCGAAAACAGCACGTAGACGCGGCTCAGAAGGGATATCGGTCAGTGGTTATTCAAGAGAGCGTTGTCAACTTTCTTGAAAAATAGGATCACCACACCTCTGCTCCACGCCTTGGGAGTAGTGCCTCCATGGAGAACGGAATTAAAGGGCTTCTGATGGACTTCAAGTAACGGTTCTTCACCCGCTTTCAGAAGCTCCGCTGTAATTCCATCCTCGCCCGGGGACTTGCCGTTTTTAAGATGCTGGAGAGCCATTCTAATCTCGCTCAGACTGACGTCCGGGATATCATCGGAATATTGTCGGATAAGACTTGCTCTTGGATCGTTACTCACACTTGCGTGTGGCTGTAACGATGATGTGTACAGCTGCCCATAGAACCTCTCAATCTCCCTCAAAATCTCAGGTGTCTCGCAAACGATGCTGCCACACTCAGTCTTCAGCTTTGACAATTGGCTCTTTCTGGCAGACAGATCTCTGGCAGACTTTGGACTTTGTGAAGGGTGTGTTTTGTGTTTCTTTATTCGATTAAGTAAATACTTACTAATGCATAAATCACATAAAGTCTTTGGTATGCATATAAAATAATGTCTTTTATTTTCACACGTTGACTGATCTTGTACCTATGAAATGTATTAATTTTATTACTTGTGCTAATCAGGCTGATGTACGCCAGTATATTCTATGGGCTATTAAATCTATGGGCTAGTGTAATTTTCATAGTAAAAATTATATGTACGAAACGGGAGCAAATTTTAATAGCGGTTAGTTCTTCTTTCTACTTTTCGTAATATACCTGTATATATATTTATTTTAATTATTTAAGATTTTTCATAATTTTGCTATAACAGTCGTTATTCATTTACAGAATTGTTAAAAAATTAAACATGCAATATAATACTTGCCAATTAGATGATGTAAGAAGCGAAAAACATAATAACAAGAAAAGGCTATTCATAGAAATATTTCCCTCAGATAATGAAAGGTAAGTGGTGTTTTCAACTTTTATTTGTATTAATGTCCTCCAAACCAAAATTCGATCACAGACGCTAGTGATAGTAGCCATCTACATAAGACAAGTTTTTATAGTACACTATAAATAGATGACGTACATACCTATTACACATAGATGTGTGCACAAATACAAACACACTTTATTTCCCAAATCTGATAGTTCGGCGGGATGGCTATCCGAAACAAGATATACTTAGAAACTATGTTATCAATTATGACTACTTACATTCTATTTATCAATTAAAATGTGATTTTATTTATATTATTTTTTTAGACGTAAGCATTGGGTGTAATCAGTTGACAATGGAGACCTGGCAGATGTACCAATTGGAAAACTTCACATGTTAAATTATATTTTTTACAGCTTTGGGTGACAAAGGAGAACACAATCCACCTGATGTTAAGTGAATGCTGTGGCTAATAGACATCTATATTTATTCTCAACTAAGGATCAAATGTAAAGGATCCGTGGTAGCTCAGATGGTTAACGTTCGCTGTAAATATATCAGAACACGAGTAAGCCGGGTTCGATCCCCGCCGGCATCAATGAAATTGTTAATTGCAATTTTAAGTGCTGATTTTTACTTGACAACTAAGACTTGTGAAGTTCGTTCAACACGCATTAGGGCAGCGCGGCGGACACTTCCTTGCCCTAAAACCCTCTCATAAAAATTAGGGGAGGCCTGTGCCCAGCAGTGGGACGTATATAGGCTGTAACTTTACTTACTTTACTTTTTTAGGATCAAATTGCGAATGCGTTGTCCCCCTTGAGGATTAAGATGGAATGTCTCGATTTGAACATTATGCTGCTATTTTACGCTGGTATTGAGAACGTGGTCCTGGCCCGGTTGAGCCGACCTATATATATATATATATATATATATATATATATATATATATATATATATATATATATATATATATATATATATATTAATCTTTTGTTAATGTTTCCTTTACATGTAACAAAAGATAATATCCACTAAATTCACATTTTGGTAAGAATTCGATCACGCAACTAAACTCGAAGTTATTTCTAATTACCTGGTTATAAGTATTTACTATTTTTTTATAGATTCATCGACAAACCTTAGTTATAAGTAGTTAGTTTGTATCAGTTCTGGCTCGTTCTCAGCCTTTCCTCTTATCAAATTTTCCTTGACCACCGCCATTATCGCTCTTATCTATTACTCGTTGTACACCTTGCTTAATCAGGGGGGTACACATAATAAAATAAAATTTTGGAAATTGCAATTTTAATTTCCAAAATTTAATTGCTTATTATTTATAAAATAGGAGCGAAATATCTCATCCACTAAAATATCGTTGTTCAGTGTGTTTACTGTAAATATGCTCGTAAAACTATGCATTGAATATGCCTGAAACTTATATAGCAAATACATTAAGTAATATTCACCACAAACTAAAGTCCACTCATTCTGAATCCATATGAATCAAAATACTGAACGATGTTATTCGTATCGATACATAAACCTATCTAATGTGATCCTGGTTTATCATCTGCAATTAGTTCCCGGTACGAACAATGGCGGCGCTTCAAATTGGCACAAACATTTGTAGGGTATACTCAGTCCAGCGTACTTTTATATATGGAAGTCCGTGTTCTGAGTGCTCGTTTCTCCTGGCTCAATGGCCTTCGCGTATGGGACTCGTGGACGTCCGTTGCTCAGGTGAAGTTGGAAACCACTGGGAAAGGTGCGCCATGTATTCTGGTGCGCTATACCTGACAAGAAGATGGGCGTGGAGTAGTCCTTTCCCAAGCATAAACCGACATGATGCAGCCGGTGCTGGTGGAGCAGAGGATGTGTGCAAAATCGTTCCCGTTGCCCTGTCAATAAGAAGGTATAAGAACACCATAGGATTTTAGTCGGTGCGAGTCCGACCGTATTTCAGATTTTTACGAATAATATTAAAGATAACTTAAATTAAATTAACCTAAAAATAAAGTAAAACCGTTTTCTCAGTGAGAAATAGTGCTATTTCTCTACTATAAGTCCTACAGATCACGCAAGACTTTCGGTCTACGCTAGGTTTAATTTAGTTACAATGATAAGCGCTAATGTATCGTGCTGTTACTCTGCACTAGTGACACTTTCATTAGAGACAAAGAATCTCATTGAATTTTAAACAGGTTGTTTATTACTGAACTTTATTTAACACAACAAAATATTCTTTACAATATTACTAAAAAAAATTAAAACTACAAGTTATGCGATAAAAAGAAACTGAAACAGGAAATTTGCAGTAGCATCGTCCTGATAACAACACAAAGCAATAAAACACTTCAGTTGCCAACCCGCCTGCCAAGCGTGGCAACAGAAGCAAATATCCCCCCTATGAGGCAATTTATGGGGGAAGCCTATGTTGGGCTGTTGACATTGATAGACTATCATGATGATGATGATGCCTTATTTACAAAAAAAATCCCTAAAAATGTTGGTAGAGCCACGATGCAGCTAGATTATGGTTGTAACTTGAATGGGTTGGCTCGACCGCGGTAGGAAAATGCTCTCACAGAATATCAGCGTAAAATAGCAGCTTAATGATGCTGTGTTTTCTTCTTTTTACTGAAACGAGATATTGCATCTTAGCCCTCAGAGATGACAACGCAGCATTTTGATTCTTAAAGGAGGATACGTGTGTGCTTACGTGCGTGCGTGCGTGTTTGCGTGAGTGCATGCGTGCGTGTGTGTGTGTGTGTGTGTGTGTGTGTGTGTGTGTGTGTGTGTGTGTGTGTGTGCGCGCGCGTGTGTGTGTGCGTGTGTGTGTGTGTGTGTGTGTGTGTGGCGCGTGCGTGTGTGTGTGTTTGTATGTGCGGGTGTGTGTGCGGGTGTGTGTGCGTGTGTGTTGTGTGTGTGTATGTAAGACCATGAGCTTCTTAAATGACGGTATAACCATATGGTTGATATTATGTAGTGTCGATGACCAACAGCATCTACTCACCATATTATGATTGACTGCGTGCTCGTTGATCATCTTAATAAACACAAGTTGCAGCATCAAGGATGCGAGATGTTTGCTACTGCGATTATTCTCTACTATGAAAGAAGCTGTTTTCCAACATTGGCCTGTTTACTGGCCGATGATAAGTAATTTGGGCCCATTTTTTAAGTTTTCTTCGAATACGTGAACACCGAATTTTCAGATTTTTAAGGCATTTATTTAAAAAAATGAAAGGCACAGTAACATAATGATAAAAGTCCGATTCATGGGACTTATGTTAATGTGTCTACTTATTTGCATAACCCTCTCGGGCCGTGCGACCGAATTCGACCAACGCTTCCACCGTGGGTAAAGCTATTCAGATTGTTTTCGTTGTTTACTCTTTACATATTAATAGAATAATATTCTTTATGTAACTAATTTAGATTGGCAATATTAAATTTTAATTTTAGGCAAAAAATTTAAAAATAAATTAACTAATCTCCTACTTTATTGGTTGCTATTGATGGTAATCCACTGTGTGTAACGGATGTGTTTATTGTTTTATTTGTTTTCAGACAAAAAGTTTTTTACCCTTACTTAGTTCAACAATCCTGCGTATCTAAATAGTTACTGCTCTTGTTTTATGCGCCATATGTATAAAAATCCAGAAAGGCAACATAATAGCGTCAAAGGCTCTACTATGTTGTGTTGTCTAAAAGTGTTGTCAAAGGTGTTGTGTTGAAGGCTTATAATATTCCGTTAGATGTCGCTAGTTGACATTGAGGTGAAGTTTTTTTACACAAAGTCATTTAATTGAGAAGTCAGCTTGAAATAGAAGTTCATCAGTTTCTAAAGTATTATATGAATATGCAATAAAATGCCTCATTAGTTTGTTCTTTAATTTTCATATACTTTTACCTAATTTTTCTTCTTTTAACCTGTGGTTTGGTTTTTTTATATATTTTTATAAACATGAACACTCACGCCTGTCACCCAGAGGGGTAGGCAGAGACTACAGACTTCCATTTGGCACGATCCTGATACACCTCTCTCGCCTCCTTCACACCCATATACCTACGCATACATCCTCGTCGGTTAAGGGTACTCCTAACTTGGTCAGTTTTCAATAAATCGCCAATTTGGTCGATAAATTTTCGCATAGGACGTCCCTTTCCGACTCTGCCATTCACTTCTGCAATATAAATTTTCTTTGTCACTCTTTCCTCATTCATTCTTTCCACATGAACAAACCACCGAAGCGTTCCTTTCTTAATCCTGGTCATAATATCATCTTGCAAACCACACTCTTCTCTTATCACACAATTTCTCATCCTGTCATTCAGATTCAGCCCTAACATACTCCTTAACGACCGCATTTCTACTGCATTCTACTCTCGTGCTTCTTCTGCCACACCCAACTGTCACTACCATACGTTAAAGTAGGGACCAACACAGCATTGTGAATTGCCATATACATTGCGTGCCTTTTTCGACACATTTTGACTCTTCACAATCCCAATTACTCTATTTCCCGCATTCACTCGTCGTTCTATATCCTTATCATATCTCCCATCCCTGCTAAATATTTTTATATAAAATATAAATTACAGAAAGAAACAATAACCTTTATATATTTCGAACAAATTAACTTCGCCGTTATGAAATTTATCAAATATTACACCTCATTTTAACTGACGCCACCCTGGTGGTAGAAAAAGTCGTGGAATCCCTCAAATTCCCCTGACAAGCTTGACAATTATGGTAAATGCTTCTGAGATGTTTTAAAATAAAATAAGGAAAACAAATAAGCACACAATCCACCTGATGCTAAGTTCATTCTGTGGCCCATATACACTTGTATTTATCCACGGTTAAGAATTCAAATGCATCTGCCTAAATTGAGGACTAAGATAGACTGTATTGTTATTAGTAAATAGGTTCAATGTTTCAGTAATTGTTTTCTTTTAACATAAAATAAATTTAAGAAAAAATACTCAGTAGTTACAGACGAACTTAAACTATCACCGTACTATGTGACGATAGAGTGGCAAATATTTATATAACCCGAACACTGAGTTCTATGTTTTGGAATTGAATGCCAGCCACCAATATATTTGTATATCATATTATTTTGGGGTATAGGACATCTCGTTATCATTACCGTACCTCGGACACTGTATCCTTTTCACGCTGATTTTATTGCATTAGTAACATCGAACACAGGTAGTTTCCTATCAATTGCACCGTGAAAATTTCCCATTGTGTAGAATCAAATCTCTATTTTTTAAATAACAAAAATGGATAAAAATAACGACCTAACCTTAAAATCCAAGCCACTTATTTTATATTACAGACAGACCTCGTTTTTATTTGTATGTGTATAGATATATACACTGCACCCGCGTAGTTTGAAATATATCTTTATTTCTAACCAAAAAAAATTTACTAAAGTGTGTCATGACAACAATCATTTACGCACGAAGTGATCTGATTTACGGACTTTTTTTGACTTTTTACGGAAGATTTTCAATACATTTTCATAAATTATTTATCCTCTATACTGAGACTTATATAATAGTATGTCACCGCCAATTCGGGTTAATTTGGTGCTTGCTGATTTCGCAACTTTAGAATGTTACTAAATCTTACTTGAATCGTGATAGTATTATTGAACTAAATACAAATTATGTCAAAATTATATATTAAATTTTAGTTATTTAAATATATAAAAGTTATTTAAACTTTTAGGATAAAATCTCATTTTGTCTCATCTCATCCTTATTTTTTAAAGAAATTGTGAACTATATTTGTAGGAGTGACGATCTGGTAAGACATGCAGGAAGTAGATAGATGAAGTTGGATCAGGATCGAACTTTATGACATTACTTGTCGTAGGCCTACGTTCAGCAATTATTTGGACTGTGATGATGATGTTAATGATGATGATTATGATGAAGCATTTTATTACACAAAAGTGCAGGGCGAAGAACCGTCAGAGCTTAAAACTAGGCGCTATGAACCTGAGTTCGATCGCCGCCGAACTAAATTTAATTATTATTTATAATTTTAATAACTGTTTTCCCACGGGCTCAGCGGAGCGTCGTGGAAAAACTTGCTATCCTAAGAAAAAATAAGTACCTATTACGAAGGCATGTGAAATCCGCCAACATGCATTGGGCTAGCATGGTTGTGTCACATCCCTGCTATAAAAACCAAAAATATGTTTGCAATAAGTGGCTTATTGCAAACATATTTTTGCAATAAGGCTTGCACCCAACATTGTGGGACAAAATCTGGATGTTTCTATGATTAACTGATAAGACCGATCAAAAATGTGCCCGCTACAAAAAATTTGAAATAGAAAACAATTAAACTGAATCGTAAACATACCCAAATATTGGTGTGTTTATGTTCATTAAGTTGTTTTTGCCTTTCAAAATCCTCTGTTCCGTATATGCGCAATTTCACCTTGCTATGCTCGTAAAAGTTAATTCCTGAAAATGGAATAGAAATTAGCCTTGTCACGTTTGGCAAACGTATTCACGATCACAGCACAGCTTACGCCTTTGACTCCGTTGCCTTACGGACATATGGATATTTTCAATCTGACATAGAGATAATTATACCGCAGTCTGAACGAGGCCACCATCCTAAATCTTCAAAGATTTAGGAAAAGCGCCACGCTTGGCAGCGTATCGGCGCTCGCAGTAACAGACATTTCGCACCTTTGATACTGCTCCGTCGCGGGTCTGCGTATTTACATTTGGCGTAACATACATAGAATAGGTATACAGTATACAGTATTATCAGAAGTATACAGTTACATTTATGCCCGTCAATTGTCTTCTATTAAGACACCCACGGGACGAGATTATGAGATCTTACAGATCCACCAAACATCATATTTAGCCTAATATAATATATTTGTGAATTGGCTTGACTAAAATTATTTGTTGTTTAAACGTCATACCAAGGGTTTTTGAATATTCTAAAAATCGTTCTTTATAGAATAATGGTGACAAACAAGCACATATTTCACCTGATGTTAAGTGGACGATGTGGCCCATAAAGAATTTTCCTCGACTAAGAATTAAAATGTCGATGCGTTGTCACACGTTGTTCCCATAAAAAGGGGACTCCGATTTCACACAATATATGAATATTGTGAGTGGAATCGGAGAAACATTAATCTGCTATTTTATGCTGGTATTCTGTAAGAGCGTGCTACAACCATAGTAAAGCTGTAGCGGTAGAGACCACGTATAGTTGCATGAAATTCGATCCATCTGTTTGAATTGCAAACATTTTTAACAAATACTCATGATGCTATTCAAATTAAATAATAAAACGTAAATAATAGCTTTGTTTTTCAATGAAATTAAACTCGTATAATGTAATTCAAAAGAAACCATTAAGGTTTATCACTTCTGTTAAATTAAGGCTAATCAAAGACAGCCACATCGCGTGTGCTTTCAAATTTGCCAACGGAAGTAGAATTTCACTTCAAATTTTGTATAGAAATTGAGGTTAAAAAGGGATTATTTTGAGGGGGGGGAGGGGGAGGGGAAAGGGAAGAAAGGGGGGGCTGCCTTAGGGGGAAAAAAAGGGGAAAAAAAGGGGGGGGGGGGGGTTTTACTTTATTTGTCTGTATGTTTATATTATTTTATAGAATGCGGGTGACAAGCGAGCACACAGCCCACCTGATGGTAAATGGATACTGTGGCCCAAAAACATCTACATCTATCCTCGATTAAAAATCAAAATACAGATGCTTTGCCAACCCAGAGAACCAAAAATGAATGCCTCGTATCTCTTCACTCACCATACGAAACACAGCAGCATTGAGCTGCTATTTTACGTTGGTATTATATATTCTGTGAGAGCATGGTCCTTCGCCAGTCGAGCCGACCCGTTCGTGCCACAACCATAATATAACCGCAGCATAGCTATCATCATCATCATCACAGCCTATAAATTCCACTGCTGAACATAAGCCTCCCCCATAGATTGTCTCATAGGGGATTTGGCCATAGTTGCCACGCTTGGCATGGGGGTTGGCAACCGCAGTTTATTTTATTATTTTGGGTCGTTATCGTGAAGATGCTGCTGCCCATCTTCTGTTTTAAATTCGTTCTGTCGCCGCTTACGAAACCCACGGGACGATATGGCATAGTGGATATTCTTAAATCGCCACTATACGGTTTAACATAGCTATAACACGTATAAAAATAAAATATTATCAAGTGATTTAGTTAGTAAGTATTGATTAAATTGATAACTGTTAATATTTCTATACAAATAATTGTAAAAGATAATAAACTTAAACTTTCCTTTGTCACTTTCGACTGAGGGTCAATCAATGAATCCAAGACGGCTGAGTTCACGATACATCTCTTCAAAAGCTGAAATAAGAGTGTACTCGTACAGTCAGTGCGAGTTTCTAGTATTGACATACGGATCTGGAAGTAGGAGTGGCTCGGACATATTATGGCGTAGACTACGCTTCGGAGATTCTCTGCATGGGTGACTTCTTAATGGGGATCCATCAGTAGCGTCAGGGTAACGAACATTTGGTAACGGATTAAAAAGCCCAAGTGGAAATGGGCCGACCATGTAGCTTGAAGAACCTTCAACGGATTGAGAAAAAATGTTCTCGAGTGGCACCCACGTACCAGTAAACTGAGTGCAGTGAAAGAGACTATGTACAGTAGTGGATTTGTAAAGGATCATGACTGAATGTAAAAGCTAAAAAATGATCTGTTCTATTTGAAACAACTATTATTCACAAATTTTACTTTAATAAACAAAATTAAAACAAAAAACTTAAATTATCTTACAATTTCACTCCTCGCGGAATAGTGCCAAAAACGCTGGCTGCGTTTCCTCACTATATGGCTATACTAAGCTTTAACCATCTTTGTTATCACCAGCGGTGACGCCAAGTTGTGGATGCAGTACCTTTGGAAACTTGGACAGCAAGCAAGGTAAATCGTCACTTTTGATTTTTTTATAGGATAGGGTGACAAACGAGCACACAGTACATCCGAAGGTAAGTGGTTGCTGCGGCCCATAGACATCTACACCTACCCTCGATTGCAAATCAAAATGAAGATGCGTTGTCACCCGTAAGGCCTAAGATGGAGTGCCTCGTTTACAGCAAAAAGAATCTCCGGTTCTCTACACTCACTATACGAAACACAGCAGCATTACGCTACTATTTTACGCTGGTATTCTGTGAGAGCGTGGTCCTTCTCCGGTCGAGCCGACCCATTCGTTCTACAACTATGCTACTAATATAACTGCAGCATGGATCTACCACGAATAAAATGATTGGACTATTTAGCACATTTCTTTAAATTTATACAGAAAACTCTCAGATACACTACATGCGCCACTTGCTCAGTTCAAATGATGCCGCCCCGGCTCTAAACAGGGTGCCCATGAGATACGAGATTGACAAAATGTTTACGAGGCATTCCATCTTAGTCCTCACGGGTGACAACGCATCTACATTTTGATTCGTAATCGAGGATAGATTTAGATGTTTATGGGCCACAGCAACCACTTACCATCAGGTGGACTGTGTGCTCGTTTGTCACCCTATCCTAAAAAAGTAGCATCCCATACTAGGGGACTAAATTCGTATCATCCCTTTCTCCCAAGGGACCGAAGTCATATCGTGGGGTGTCCTGCCGCCGTTACAAAATGTTTCACAAGGCTCATGCAGCAGTAATAATATCAGTAATTTTAATTTATGTTGTGTTTTATTCTACGAATAATTTTTGAGAATTAAATTAACGACTCTTCTAATCTCTTATTAAAACTTGAACAATTTTATATTTTAAGGTAAATAAGAAATCTTATTCAAAATTATAAATAAGATTTAATTGTAAAAACTATAACGTTACTATATATGCTCACATAACTTCCATTGAAATTTATGTTGTGACCGCTCCTCTTAAAAGTATTTAAATTGACGAACATCAAATATCTCATTGTGCATTCAGCAGCGTTCTGTTCTACGACGTTACGGAGTAATAGAGTTCAGTTGTCTGGACATCACAAGACGATGCTTGTAGTTACGAGCAATACATTTTAAGTCTTCTTTATTTAAAACTTAAAAACAACAGCGCATTAGTTAAATTTACTATTTCACTCAATTTCACTCACATTTTACATGCAACACACTTATACTGAAAATTCCTGTTTTACAATTTTATTTATATTGTACGTTATTCTTAGTAATAACTACATGCATACGTAAACGTTCACGCCTATCGCTCAGAAGCGTAAGCAGAGATTACGGACTTCTGTTTGGCAAGATTCTGACACACCTTTCTCGCTTCTTTCACACCCGCATGCACTGTAAGAAATCATTAAGTAAAATACCAATAGCGGAGCTATATCTGTTAACAGCCATTTACAATATTCTTATTAATATTTAATAACAGTAAAATATTAGGCTACTGCCGCTTTGACTTTTATAATAAATATAATATTATACTTATTCAAAGATTGATAATACCTTGTACTCGTAATTTCTTGTCGTGACGCTAAGAAGCATATCAAATTCTCAATTTGTATATCAATAGTTTTCCATTATTTATGCCTTCATTCCTTCCAGCCTTCATTCAATTAAAGAGAATGATCTCGCACACCAACATAATTCTTACGACATAGATAAATAATTTCACGAAACAAAATAACATTAGAAAGTAAGGACAAAAGCAGAGCGTATTAATTATACTCAGTACGAGGTCGTGGGCCACTGGGGTACTACTAGTCCTATATTCAAATCCCGACCGAGGCCAACAATGTGTTTTTTTTTTTCAAAAATATATTACTCGGATTTAGCTGTGTTTCTGACTACTCTACCTCTTTTATCTCTGCACTACTCTAAGGTAGACTGGTAGATAATGCCTCAGGCATTAAGTTCGCCTATATACATCTAATGTGTATGTGAAGTTAAATAAATAAATAAAAACCACAGGAATAGGGACTATTCCTGAAAAATAACCCAGATTTTTCTGTTTATATCCCTATAATCTACCAAACTCAAACCCGAAAAAACTGACTGAGTAGGTTTCTGTGTGTTTCTGAATCGAACTAAATGAAATAAGTCAAATACTATTATTCCTTCAACGTTAGACATAAAAATTTTGTATGTTTAATATAGTTTTAGGAATCCCATTTCCAAAGGATGTAGACCTTTGGAAATGAGGTTCTTAAAACTATATTCTATATATTAACAGGATCTTTTGTCCGAAGAAGAAACAGCAAACTAAACTCCTCAGTTATCATGTTTTGTCACTTGTAACTTCAAGAAAGGAGTACACACGCGTTCTGTAATCTTGTTCTACACAGATGACAAGCCTCCGTTGAGTTTCTACGCAGTAGAGCCATGCTGCAGTTATATAAATAGTATAGTAGTAGCACGAATGGGTCGGCTGGACCGGGGAAGGACCACGCTTTCACAGAATACCAGCGTAAAATAGTAGCTTAATGCCGCTGTGTTGCGTATGGTGACTGTACAGAACCGGAGACCCTTTTTACTGGAAACCAGGCATTCCATCTTAGTCCTCACGGGTGACAACGCTTCTGCATTTTGAATCGTAATCGAAGATGGATGTAGATGTCTATGTTGCTCAGCAAACACTTACTATCAGGTGAACTGTGTGCTTGTTTGTCATCCACGTATAAAAAAAAGACTGGCCGCTGTGACCGGAACTCAGTCCGGGGGTCATTATATTACTGCAATAGCCAATTCGCCACTCATGCGTGGCGATTATCTTTTCTACAATGGGGAAGGTTTATGTCAAACAATAGACTGTTATAGGTTGGTAAATAAGAAAACATCTTTATGATGAATTTTCGCTGTTTACTAAAGTAATAGCTATTCGTTATTAAATTACTTGATAGATAATGCCACGCTGGAACGTGCCTTGAATGCCTTTTTGAACAGAATTTCATTACATCTTGTTTGCACTTGCATAATATATTAAAAGGAAATTAATAGCATTATGAAAACTAACGGCCCCGTGGCACAATGGCTTATAAGGCCGCCTGTTCAACATCGGGCGGAACAGGTATTTATATCGTCTACAAATAATTATTCCTGATAGAAGTTTATCCATAAGCAATTTACGAGGGCGACACTGAAAGTTTCAAGAACTGGCCATTTATAAAAGATTTAATAAGAAAATAAGTCCAAATTTTGAAAATGGAACTCTTTGCCAATATTATTGTGTACATAGAATTATTAGGCTTAGAACCGCAGCAGGCGCACGCAAAGTGAAGCCATTTCAAGATAGCCTTTTAAAGCTAAGTACGACTTTCAGCGTGTCTCAAAGAGCTCGCGCCATATTGCAAAAAACAACTTACTGTGCTTTAAAAGGGTGTCATAACTCATCACATAATTATGAAAAAAATCTAAAAATCTCATTTCACTGGTGATTACTGCCTAGCATCTTATATTTTTATAAAAAACATTCATCAAACAAAATAATAAATCTTAAATTTGATAGACGCCTATATAATGATAATGTTGCTAGGCATAGTAAAATATTTTACCTCATATTTTCTTATTGTTATAATTACATACTGCCAATATGGGACTATTATTGTTGTATTTTTATTTGACTAATAAAAATACCTACAATATTCACGCATGAGTAGGTATTTTTAGTTGCCAAATACTATTATAGGGTACCAACTTGCCAAGAAAAAAATGTGTTGATTTTATTTTGTTTTGTTATTGTGCAGTTATTTTTATCTTCTTTATAGTATGTGTTTTAGGATAAATACCCTATGAACATTTTTTTAAAATTCTAATAATGATTTACATACCTTCGCCATTTCCTAAAAAAAATGATACGTTTTGCCACTAGCCAACAGTGGTGTATTAAATTATGGTAAAGACAATAGTTAACGTTTAGCCAAAATAGCACAAAATTATTTATTTTGTTTTAATGAAGTGAAGTTGATAATAACGTGAATATTATTATGATTAAAACTACTTTTACGGATTTTATCGCGTTTATTTTTTACTTTTTATTTTTAATTCCCGACGTTTCGGGCGCTTTCCAGCACTAAAAGTACAATTAAAAATAAAAAGTAAAAAATAAACGCGATAAAATCCGTAAAAGTAGTTTTAATCATGTGCAATGTTCGCGTAAATATAAGAAATCATTGTGAATATTATTGCCAATTTAAACGTATTCGTTTTTAGATTTTCGTCTGGTCCGACTGTTGCTGCTCGACACAGACCACCCAGCCTACGAGACATGAAACCACTATGATTTTCTAATTAAATTAGTCTGTTTAGAAGAAAGAAAGGTGTGTGGGTGGCGCGTGAGATGTAACTTAGAGATGTGCCACATCCATAAATCGTACGCGTAAATATGGGAGACTATGAAAACGTAACGTAATTATAAACAAATTAATGATGCGTAAAATACACCGTTTAATACAAGTAAAGTTCTATAAAATATATACATGTCATTTATAACGCTAATCGCTTATCATAAATCCGTTAAGAGCGGAATGTGCCTAAGAAATACACAAACATAATACATACTCTCGAAAACCATGACTTTGTTTCGGCCTCGGCCACGACGGTCAGGTGAAAATATCTACATTAGGTAAAATTAACGTAATATGAAAATGTAAACAAAAATTACCTTTATTTTTTTATTAATTAGGGTTTGTAAAACTGTAATTTGGATTTCAAATTATAATTACATAAAGATTAATATACACAAATCTAATAGTATGATATGTTCGTCTACATAAAAAAATAATAACACAATAAATACTCGATAAACTTGCATCGATACTTTTTTGGGCATTTCTACTTACACGTGCCGCCTGCAGCCCCTCTGATTGATAGACAGAGACGCAACTATAATACTGCGTGCTTGACAAGGACAGCCTCAGAACTACGACCAGAACACGTTGAACCCTCACGGTTTTAGTATTTTAAGATTATTAAATGATGCATTTATCGGTGAAAGGTGACTTTATCCTTCTTGCAATTACGTTTCCTGTTATCACTACACACTACTTTACTGCACAAGTGGGCATTTTTACTGTTTTAATTAAAAAAAAATGTAGTGCTAAGGACGCAGTGCACAGTCTTTTGTCTGGTCACTACTAAACAGGGTAGCGTTCGTGTTCAACTGTATAGGCTCTGGTTGAGCAGATGAAGTACAGAAATTTGTCGCCTTTCTTTACGTGTCTCGTAGGCTAGGTGGTCTGTGGTGCTCAATGAATTGAAAAAATTAGACTTAATCGCAAAGAAAACTAACGAAAACAAACTAATTTACGTTTCTAACGTATTTTACTCCATTTTTAGTATTGCTGAAAATGTCTAATGAAGTTTACTCCATTTGTAGTATTGCTGAAAATAATCTGCGAAATCATATTAAGCATAATGCACAGGAAATCAATTCAGAGAAAGAGCTATCTCTCGAAGTTATTGTCAAACTCGTTGGTTGTTCTCTATTTCCTATTGTAGAAGAGCACATCAATTCGCAACATCACGACACAAATCTGGCGCGGCTTATTGTAGAACGTTATGTAAGAGTTCAATTCTTATATGAATCCAAAAAAGATAATATTTCGCGGATAGCGTCATAAAAGCGGCAGTTATTTAGAAAATAGTTGCAGATGCAGGGTTATTACTTATTAAGTAAGAGACATTTAGTTTAAGTACTTGGGTATATAGTTATTTAATAAATATTTTTAGTTTCGTGTTTTATTTGAATAGTTTTTCTCCTTCCGAATCTTATTTTGTTTTAATACAAAACGCCTATTCAAAAAAAGTATATCATATATTTATATAAATATATAATACTATATACTTATATAAATAACTCTTCTAACAGAATAATATAATGACATAATAGATTTGTTAATATTATTATAGCATGTGATATTAAGTATATAAATAATTTTAATAAAATATTAGCTAACAAATGTAAGTAATTTTATATTTTTATAATATATAGTAATTTTAAATTATTAATAAATAATTCTAAACGCAGCCTAAATATAAATTTTACGACTATGTCTACTATTAAACTTTGCCCATTTTTTGGGGAAATCGTCATTTACTTGCATACATTACTCATTTGCTTGTGTGCGTGCGGGCAAACGTAATTACGGGCCGCTTATGCACACATTCATTGTGTTGTTGCTTCTTTTCGGAATTTTGAATGACACTATCACTCTAAGTCTAATTACTCTATGATTGTGTATTTATTTTATTAATTTATCATTTGTTTACGATTTGGCGGCAAATAGAAAATTGTCTGTGTCACGTCAGCATGAATTTAGCGCGAGAAAATTTTTGTACAACGATTTTTTAAACTTTCGATGTCATTTAAGTCAACAAGAAAGTTATGATAGATTTCGATTGGCCTTTTACGATGAAGCCCCCTCTCGTGTCACTGTTTACAACTGGTTTAATGAGCTAAAACGTGGTCGCACTAATCTCAACGATGATCTGCGTGAACGTGACGAAACGTGTGACGACTGAAGATAACATCAGTGTTATGCGGCAGATTCGGACAAGCTTAGGCATCGGTATGAGTCAAGTGCACAAAATCCTCCATGAACATTTAGCGGTCAAAAAGCTTTGTGCCTGGCGGATACCACATAATTTGACAGAGGCTCAAAAACTCCGCCACGTTGATTTCTGTTTGTGAAAACTTGTGTGTATTTTAAATAATTTAAAAAATTGACGTACAACATGAGCGCTTAAGGCATGCACATTTGCATTTACCAAGAGTTTTTATTTTGCGGTCCGCATCCCACCATTAGGCTACCGAGCATTTCTTCTTCATTGGGTTATTTACACATACATTCTCATCCAACTTTACATTTTAAAAATTGCATTGTAATGCTGAACATGGTAAAGATGACGTTTGCAATAGCTATGTATTTTACTAAAGGCTGCGGCATTCGGTGCACGTTCTGTTTATACTGCAACAAAATTTTACCTCTTATTGGATTACAGAAAGAAACAGTTCTTTTGTTACATTAATTTTTTAAATACCTGAAGTTTATTTTCGTAATCAATGAAATTCATATAGAATTTATCTTATAACTTTCGTTTAAAAAATAAAGCAAGAGCCCACTTTAAACTTCCACTATTGCAAATATTCCATTACCGTTCCATCCATTAGAGCCTATGAGAGTTCACTATTAAACATGGCCTATGTTTAATAGTGAACTCTCATAGTCTCTAATGTAATCTCCTATGTAATGTGTAATCTCCTATAGATTGCCTCATCGGGAGGATTTTGCCATAGTTGCCATGTTTGGCAGGCGGGTTATTATTTTGAGTTATCATCAAAAAATGGCGCTGCTTATATTCTATTATCATTTCCCTCTGTCGCCACTTACGACATCTACAAGACGAAATGAGGTATTGGATATTCTTACACCGCAACTACACGGTTGAAACATATTGTCGCAATGGAAATAAATATACCAACTTAGCGCGAATTGATCTTCCTATGTCCGCGAAAAATATTTCATTCTCAGAAATGCAGGTTTACTCCGATTTTTCCAGCACTTGGGTCAAAGCAGCACTCGAAATTACAATAAAACTTTTCTGCGGGGACGGCAAAACATTTCCAACTCAAGTTGCTCACTTTAGTGACCGCTATTATGCACGCCCCTTCATGCCCAGTCAAACGAATCCCCGCCAACTTTAGTCTATACATATAATAAATCTGTAGAAAAGTCGTGTCTGCAATTCTAATATTTCCCGGAAAAAACAAATCCATGGGACTAAATAAAGGATACTGAAGCAAATTACCGGTTTTTAGTATTTTTGTCTGTCTGTCTTTCTGTCTGTCTGTGTATTCGCGATTCACGCAAAAACTACTGGACAGATCATCATGAAATTTTGTGTGTAGGCAGTTAGTGACTCTAGGCATCCTATTTTTATCTGATTACGGAACTTAAAAAGGGGGTAAATATTTTCATTTCTTTACAAGTTAATTTTCTATATATGATTCTGTTGGTTATAGACGGGATAACGTATTTTTTTTAAATGAATACAAAATTTATAATTAAAGTTTATAAATATTGTATTCATATAAATATTGTATACATATAATATTTATAATTAAACTTGTTTAAACTGTTATGTAATAATTTGAAACTACGTAAACGATCTATATTGTACGTTTCCGAAACAGCGCCATCTGTCATAAAAAGTAAAAAGTAGTATATTCTGCCTCCAGTTACTTACTAATAAATTAAATAACATAAATAACTTACGTCTATATGCTTACATAATTATATTCATTAAACGATTTGAGTTATAAGATTTATTTTAAGTTTTATTAGTTTCATTTTAATAGTAATAATTAAAAACGACAATAGTGAAATCTATGAAAATTCAGATGATTTCTTGTTTAATTACTAGTATACAGGATCTTAGTGTAAACACCGTTGTCCATGAAACAAGTGGTTTGGTTTTACTTATAGAACGTAAATTCAATGAATTTAAATAAAAACGCTATTTTCTTTCATAAAATTTAAAAAGTTTCTGTCCGACACCGTCCGTAAATTCATGGATACCCTATGCGCCCGAGTGACGTAATCACTGTAAAGATCACCGCCCGCGCTAGCTACCTACACTACATTCCAATAAAAACACAATAGGTACACATAACCTGTGATGTAACTTTTCCTTCATACTTTCATCTTGGCTTAGGACAAGCAAAAATTGAGGAATTAAGGAAAAATTGAGATTTTACTAAAAAAAGGTGTTATTTTTCGTTGAATTTACGTTTTATAAGTGAAACCAAACCACTGGTTTCAAGGACAACGGTGAATACAGTAACACCCTGTATAAAATGAACTGAATAAAATTGTTTGTCTGCAATTATTGTTGGTTTGTCTACAATCATTGCAAAACTCTCATTACACTTATACTTAATTTAAAGATATTTTTATATACGTTGTGGTCAGATCGTAGAATTAATTCAATCATAAATATTAGATTATTACCTTAAATGGTGTTATTTCTTGAAATTTTACATTGTCTGTTGACTATATCATAATAAGGGTTGGCCAAATCGATTAATAAATATGTTTTGAAGAAATTAACAACTAAACCTAACATTGTTATTTCATAATATTCTAATTACATCGTAAAATAGTTTCACTATTCACTGTTAGCGACACTGATAGCGCATTTTTTTAACAGAAACGGACTTTTTTAACTGTATATATATATATATATATATGGCCCAAGGATCACCCCACCCGCATCTCAATATACTGTCGCTGATATTATTAGATGATGATTTCGTATTATATTATGGCGAAACGAGAATTGACTTAGTAGATTAGATTGGACATCGATACTAGTGTTTCGCCCCAACTTCGCACGGGTGATTTCTGGATATTGGTAACAGCACCACCTACCGTGTCCAGTTGTAAATCTAAACCATCCAAGGACTCACTTAAACACACACAAAAAACTTCATTAAAATCGGTGAGCTTTAGCGAGATTATCGGACAGCAATTGATTTATATATATATATATATATATATATATATATATATATATAAACCTTCCTCTTAAATCCTTCTGTATATTGATGAAAACAACATTAAATTTCGCTGGGTAGTTTAAAAGATTTAAGGGTATAGATGGCGGGAAGCGACATTGTTTTATACTATGTAGATATAGCCAGTAATAGTTGGCTATCAAGAAAGGATTGCTATATTTGAAGTGACCCACCACTTCAGGATGATATGATCAATTCTACGATCTGGCCACATTCACATAACTTGACAGTTTTGGCTTTAATAGTTTTAATCTAATATGAGCGCCATCTACTCATTGCAAAATAAACTAATAATAACTAACTAATAAGATTGAATATAATGCTACTAAATACTTATTCTTGCAAGATCAAAAACTTAAAATACCCAGCCATTAGCGGGATGATTTACCGTAATCGCCACGATTAGTGAAATAACTAACTGAACTGTTATACTGGACTGGATATTGTGTATACAAAATTGTGCATGAAAGAGAAACTCTTTAATAAATATACTTATTTGGTGCATATCGGCATAGCAATAATTTCAATACTTGATTAAAACTACTTTTACACAACAAAAACAAATAAACACTCTGCCGTACAGTAATAGAAGACCATAAAATTCCACATTATTTGGGCAAAATTAAATTACCGTAATTTATTAGGCAAAAAGTAAATCATCATCATCATCATCATTACAGCCCTTCACAAGTCCACTGCTGAACATAGGCCTCCCCCAAGTAATGCCACAAAGCACGGTCCTGAGCCACCTGCATCCATCGACTTCCTGCATGTCTTACCAGGTCGTCACTCCATCTAGTGGGGGGTCGCCCTACACTACGCCTACCGGTACGAGGCTGCCACTCGAGAACCTTTCTTCCCCATCGGTTATCGGTTCTTCGAGCTATATGGCCGGCCCATTGCCACTTCAGCTTACTAATCCGTTGGGCTATGTCGGTCACTCTGGTTTTACTGCGGATATCCTCATTTCTGAGTCTATCACGCAGTGAAACTCCGAGCATAGCCCTCTCCATAGCTCGCTGAGCGACCTTGAGCGTCCTCATACGGCCAGCGGTGAAAGTAAAAAGAAAATAAATAAAAAGTAAATAAATAACACAAAGGGGGACGCCCATTTTCGGCCATGGAACGCCCAACAATGTGCATTTGTTAAAAAATTATATCTTTATTTATGGTTATTAATCGCGGTAATCATTTATCCTCAAACAATGGGAATATTTTTGCACAAATTAAAAGTACCGGAAACATAATAATAAAAATTAGGTAAATCATTATGTCATTAGTTTGTGAATAAAAAAAAGTGTTGCCAATCACAAAACACATTTAAAAAATCGATTCTCTTTTTCGATCGATTATTTACGGTGTCATCATTACAGTGCTAATATAATTTTTAAATAATTATGATGTTACGATAATTAAACAACGAATTACTAGCTGATTTCCAATGAATTCTTTAGAGAATAACAAATGCTACGGCACAATTTAACTGTTAATCTTAACCGATCTTCTTTGAAAACAGATAAGAACTGTTATTCTTATCTGTTTTTAAAGAAGATCGGTTAAGTTATTCTTATCTGTTTATAACAAACACTTAAAATAGACTCATGTTATGATAACGAAACAAGTTAATTTCCAGCTGATTTACCATGAATCCTTTAACCTTTTGAGCGCCAAAGTCGCCTATACTTGACCAACACCTGCGGGCCCTGAGCGCCAACGACGTCTATAGTTGACAAAAAACCCGGCTCCGAAAAATATGAAATATAGATATTGGAAAATTATTACAGGTATTTTAATTCTACACTCCTCAAAATAGGAATAACCCAGCAACATGTGAGTATAAAAAACAAGTCTTCTAGAGCCACAAGTACTAGGAAACATTGAACTAATAAAAATGGATTTTTATCTAAGCAAATACTATGTCCAGCACGCCAAAGTCGTCTATGGTTGACAGCTAGTGTCAAACGCGGGAGGCATATATTTCTTGAAAACTATCCAAAATTCAGCTCAATGGTGTTTTTTTTCTATTATTATTGATATTTGAATAAAATTAAAGGTTAGAAACATAAAACTATAATTAGCTACATGAATAAAAAAATGTTATCAGATTATCTTCGCATAATAAATCTAATATCTCAACTCTAGCGCATCTTTAGCGCGTCATCGAAAATCAGTTCACTGGGCACCGTGATCAAGGATAGACGACACCCTGATGACGTCATAAGTGATTACCGAGAAAAGTAAAGCAATGCAACATGAACGATTCCTCAGAACTCATTCGGATTTTGGAAAGCGTCGATGATGATGAATTTTGATTTTTGATTAATGAATTGTGATGAAATGTTTATTTATTCCATGACCAAGATTTTAGTATTATAAGGCTGATTTACCTAGTGCGAATAATTATATACAATTGTTGATTAATGAATAATTATGTACCTTTTTTAATAATAATACAAAATTACAATTAATGTTTTTTTACTTAAGGTGTGAAGAGCAATTTTTCATTTTGTGTTGTGCCATTTTCTTTCTCAGTCTCAAAATCATCTAGCAGCATCAGCATCATATCAAATCCCCATTGTCATAAGAGTGTAAGACTTTTCTTCTGTGCTTCACTTGTCCTACGCCTTCCCCGACACATAAAATATTATGAATCGATGTCTGTATATTTCGGTTAGATCGATTTTGAAATCGATACACAACATTCTAAGAATGTTTAAAAAAGGAAGGTCAGCTACACCGTTGTCGTCTAGTCGTGACAGTGTTGTCATTAGGATGGAGAGTAGTGCTGTGGTTTACTACTATTTTATTGTTATTGTTTGTTTTTTATTTATGTTTATATGTACAAAGTACATATATAAAAAGAGTGGATGAGAGCACAAGATTAAATAAAACATACAGTTTATAAAGAGTCATTTATAGCATAAAAAACCAACAAAAACAAGTTATTTTACGTTATCGATATATCAACTCTTGGCAACACTATTTTGTTTTGGCGCTTTGGCGTACAGGACACGGTAATGCGTTTTTAGCGTGGCGCTCAAAAGGTTAAAGCTAAACAAAACGCTACTGCACAATTTAACTGTTCTTAAAAATACATTTCAAATAGCATTTAAATAAATAAAGGAAAATATATTTTAAAAAGTGTGCAGAACTTAAAGCACCTCAAAGATTGTTTTTTAACGATATTATTAATCGAATAAAAATCGATATCTTTTCATCTATTTTATGTCAGTTAAGTGGCAACATCGAGTCTGACAGCTAGGCCCTGTCATGGAATGAAATCACAATTCAGTTCATATTTCACAACTATATCCATACCTATATATATAGTCACATGTAGAATTCATTTGCGTGTTTGTTTTTATTTTTGTGAATTTGTTATCGAAATAACGAACTAGCCTTCAAATACGACATCCAACTAGCGAACAGGAAAATTCACCAATTAATAGTCATGGACATGTATGTATCAGCTGTGGCAAGTCACTTTGGAGAATAAGATCACACACATTGTTTGGGTCTGATTCTCCACGTGAGGAACTCATAAGGAATAAAATTGCCCATCAAATTGCACCACGTGAGGTACGTATTCAACATTTTTAATTTATTAAGTGTGTGGGCTCATATCTGATAGTGATACATGTTTTTACTCTGATTACATCCACACAAACTATATCTGACAAACATACAAGCTTATTTATAACATGGCGATAAGATTAGCTTGTCACCACCAGATAGACTGCTACCGTTTTTACCAACTACCAAGTAATGAGACAATTGATTTTTCATTGTTTTTGGACTACTGGTAGTTTTTAAGTGCTTAATTATTAAATAATATAGGCCATTAAGTCTGCTTTTGTGCAGTAATAATTAACTTGATAAATATTTTATATGTATTTGAGTTTAAAGGAAACAAATCTATTTTATTTTTATTTAGTTCACTTTTTATTTTATTTATTTATTTATTTAAGCTTTATTTGCACACATAAAAGAAATGTACAAAACGGCGGACTTAATGCCTAAAGGCATTCTCTACCAGTCTACTTTTGGTTTGTGCAGAGAATCTAGTGATGGGTGCAAAACTCATAATTAAAAAAAAAATTAAAGGTTTAAGGAAAAAATACAAAATTGTAATATAATGATAATAAACAATACACATACATTACTACTTACATGCATACAATATTATTTTATATATATATATACACAAATACCCACAATAAATACATACTCAATAAATAAATATGATATTTTTATATTATACATACTTGATAATATAACAGTTTCTGAAGTTTTTAAATTTTTTATTATAATCCGAAACTACTACTGCTTCGTTAAGTAATATTCCCAGAGTAAACGTTTAAAGATAGGTTTAGTTTTTGCTTCTTTTATATTTCTGGGTAACATGTTCCAGTCTTACTGCATTTGAAGTGAAAGAATTGTAAGAGAAGCCCGTGCGACAGAAAGGAACATGAAGAGTTAGATTTTCCGCGGAACGAAGACATCGGTTGTGAGAATCGCCCTGATACTGAAATTTGCATTTCAGATACGCAGGGACAAACGGATCGTGTAAAATAGAGAATATCATAGAAAGGATTCTAAAAGATCTACGAAGTGGAAGAGGCAGCCATTTGAGCTGAGAACGGAATGAAGAGACGTGATCGAATTTACGTAAGCCAAAGATAAAGCGAATACAATTATTGAGAAGACGACTTTTTCACTTTTTTATTTAATATTATTTCAGTTGCCATCGTCATCTCGTGTGTGTCATAATTGTTGGCGAAGGTTTGATAGAGCAGCATCACATTCAACTGCAGAACGGGAACCATCTGAATCATCTAGTTCATCCTCGTTGCAATCTGAAGTCGGTAATGTATTGCACCCATATTCAAACATTCTAATTTCAATAGAGAATGAAGCTGGGTATTTCCACCTACTTGGGACACTGTAATTAATAAAATTAAAACTAAACCCAAGCATACCACGCAAGACTTCAAGACAGTAAGTTCATTCTGCGTAGATCGGACCATAAATAGTTATTAAAAAGCTGAAGTTACTCCAAGTTAACACTGATTTCGGTACACCAGTCACCTCAATCCCCCATGACCATGTGTGCTGGAAAGCACCCGAAAGTCGGGAATTAAAAATCAAAGAAATTAAATGCGATAACATCGGTATAATTAGTTGTTAAAAAACTGTATTTGTGAAAATAAAAACTTTTATATCTTAAAATTCCCGACTTTTTTTAAACCAATTTCTTAACCATTTCATTCCTTTAATTGTATATTATCATATCTATATGCTTTTATATGTGGGCACCCATGGCCGAAATGTCTATGAAGAGTGGGCATTCCTCTTTTAATCAATGATAATTTACCGTTCTTAATAATACATCAGAAGTCATGACTGATATAAAACGTGACAGGAGTTGTTAACGTATGATATTAATTCAATTCTAAAAAAAATTACGTCCAATAGTCTAAGAATTCAAAACATATCACGTGACTAACAAACGTGACAACGAGGCGACTCTACAAGTGATCAAACTTTGCTGATTTTGTTACGGGTACGAGTATGCTCAACGGAACCCACGCGAGTGAAGCCGGGTAAAAAGATAATAACAAAATCTTATCGTGCGTACGGCGAAGCGAACAGGTATCAGCTAGAAAATATTTTTTTTATTTTTATTAAATATGACTTTCTTGTTTTAATTCCAGATATTAATCTCTTAATAACAGCGGTAAACTCTTTAATAAAAACGGCAATTATATAAAACAGTTAACGTTACGTGGATATGTAATTAAAAACATTCTAGTAATGTTTATATATATTATAACTAGCAATAAATCAAAAACGCTGGTAAGGAAAAGACGAAGGCCACTGCGCAAAGTTATCGAGCGGACGGGATTAAAGCCTACTATTACTATAGTATGAGAATAACTCTGGAATATGGAAACTGATGTATTTATATCGACTTAAACAATAGCCGTCCTCGATGGATGTGGATGGCACAGGATCGTGCATTGAGACCTTCCTTGGAGAGGTCTATGTTCAGCAGTGGACTTGTGAAGAGCTCTAATGATGACAACGATGAACCCTCCTAAATAAAAAAACAAGAGCTGCAGCTACAGCTATAGCTATTCCTCATTTGTCTTTTTTACATCATTTTTCACCATGTAAAAAATCAGACCATCAGCAAACCACAGTTGTCGTGTACTTTTCCATGACAAATGTGAATTTCAACATCAAACTTCTTCGCTGATCATCTTTGACAGAATTCGCCTACCACGTTACCCAAAACACTGATGTTATTTTTATTTTCCATTCAATGGCTGTGAAAGAATATCCTCTACGTTATATTGTCCCGTGTGTTTCCTAAGGGGACAAAGGACAATAAACCAGGAAGACTGGGAGGTAGCGGTTTCCTTGCAACAACGACAAAGCAAAAATTGTTGTTGCCTATCCGCCTGCCAAGCGTGGTAACCATGGCATATATCCTCGTTATGAGGCAATCTTTAGGGAGGTCTATCTTCAGCACTTGACTTACATAGGCTGTAATGTTGATGATGATTCTCATTTTATAAAATTTAAAATTCATAAAAGTTAGGTTTAATTTATTGTAACTGTTTCTCGAATTACATTTCACTCGGTTGAAATCTCCAAGACTTCAATTTAAGGTTCATTAAAGTTCGCCGTATCTGCTTGCGCAAAGATAAGGCTTTACAATAAAATTTCATTCATCTCCGAATAGAAGAATTTTTCATGAATTTTCAGAAGATTATATAAACGTTTTTTCTTCTTATGAAAAGAGGTTTAATTTTTGCTCTTTGAGGAAATAGTTTCAAGAAATTCGGAAATGAAGAGTAATGGAAATGAGGTCAATGGATACAGGTAGGTCAGGTCCATATTTACTTAAAGGAGGTCTATGTTTTTTATTTAATTCTGTGAACAATTTACGGATGGATGATGAATGAAGAAGTATTGGGATTTACGTGCCTCAATAAGCATGTAAAGCTTTTGTCCTGCGTATGATCTCTCTCACTCTCTGACCGCCGTGAACGAAATTCAATCTTAAGGACATAATACATAATTATTATTTGTATTTATTTTCTTTTTTTTAAACCGTCATCAATCACGGTACTAAACAAAGTGCTTTCAAGTATGTTCACGGCATGCAAACTTCAATTATTGATACGTAGCGAGTATGGCTTTTGAGTGCAAAACCAATATCCTCGTATAGTAAGTAGCAATGATGCTCTTTATTGTTATTATTAACTAAATTTCTAATTGTATGCAGCCCAAGTAATAAAATACCAGTAATGCGTTCATACTCATGTTTTGAATGTGCAGTGTTCAAGAGATCTGCGAAGTTTATGTAATTTCCCTTATATTATAAATATAAAAATCTCTGGAACACAATGCACCCCCTAGCGCTAATGACACGCTATTAGTGCGTGTTGAAAAAAATAAGAAATAAAAGCCTTGAAAGACTGTTGGTTCATTAAATGTAGAAGAAAAGGAACGGGAACCACTTCGGTCGCTGCAGTAGAGGAACGTCATCGCGTTAGTAAATAGGATAAAATTAGTGGAAAATAAACCTACGCGTTTCTCTGTATCGTAAAGATTTTGAAATGAAATTATATATCCTACGGATGTACACTAGACATATGGCACTGGTAATGATATAAAATTATTTATAAACTAGGATGTTTAGTTATCTTAGTGCGTTCTTATAACTGTTAACTTATTAACTTTCAGTCTATCGTAGTTCACTGCTTAACCCCCGCCCCTCCACATTTTACACACATACACAGTTTCGCATGGTGAGTGTAAAGATCCGGGTACCCTTTTACTGGTAACTGTAACAGTCCATAAAAGTGTCGACGCATCTGCATTTTGAATATGCAGTGTCGGTGTGTATATATTGACTATCCGGCGAGTTGTTTGTTCATTTGTCGCCCTTCTTAACTGAACTGAAACAACTGAACAATAAACCGCTGGTATTCATAAAATACTTTAAATTAGATCATGAAACTGCATACTAACTGAACCAACTATAAAGCAGGGCTTATTTTTTTAAATTAGCATTATTTTCACTGTGAAAAGAAATTACCTAAATTATCGGCATCCTGAACCTTGTTCCCTGCCGCCCGATCCGGTTCGCTTCGGCTTCCGGACAGGGAAGCTGTGTCGCTTACGATCAGAATTCACATTACGCAACAGGACGACGTAAAATTACAATGGTAAATAACCGTAATAATAAAAAGAAACGATTGGGATGGCGTAAAGTAACTGGCATAAACATGATAAATCTAATGAAATAAGTATCTAACAACCTATCTACTTACAGTATTAGTGATTACAAACATGTTGGTACATAGCATACGACGCGCGGGAAAGTGGGGGTGAAATTAGAATTGGATCTGAGGTAGTATAGGCCCGTAATCGAAACTAGCCATTTGCGCAGGACAGGATTATAGTGCACGAAAAAGTACATTCTCCATTCCTTCATGTATATGGCATAATTCGACGGGACAGTAATCTGACAGGGCTTCACTTTCTTTCCGAGGCACTATGTCTCGGAAAATCTGATCATGTGGGCCTAGGTTTGGGCCAAAATCAGTTATGGTTTTCTTCTGCCAAGAACACTCTCTAAATTAAAAACCCCTTTATCTTGTTTGTCTGTATTACTGGCCGTAGAGGCCTTCTTAAGAATCAGACAATTTGAAGAATTCGTAAGCGTAGATCCGGTAATGGCTAATACGCATAATTAACCTTTGAGGCTTTGAACTATTGTTTCGATAAGAAATTCCATGTGTAGTATTCGCGTTAATTTAGGTAATCATTATAATTCCATACTCATTAACATTTTTCTTAGTAAATCACAAAATTACCGCTGTTTTTATATCGATATAGTGTTGCTGTTATAGTTCTTAGGGTCGTTCCTTTTTCAATTTTCTTCTATTTCCTTTTTTACATTTAATTTTCTTTAGCGTGCATTTTCTTTCGGCCAGTAATTTTATACGGCAAAAGTCAAAAAAAATATATATATATATTCCATGCTCTAAGGCATATTCCATCTTAATCCTCAGATGTGACAACGCATTTCAACACACAACACATCATAACCCAGATGCGTAGTTGAAGTAAAAAAGTTGTAGTTGAAAAAAAGGTAAATTAATTTGTCATTTCAGTTGTAAAGGAAGGAAAATCGCCGCCTTTAACTTTACCTCCTATTGTACTGTACGGCACACAGCTTACAAGAGTGAAATGTTATAAATATCTCGGGAACGTGGTATCCTATGACCTATATATAGATAAGACGATGTAGACATAGAGAGAGAACTCAGGGCGTTGTCTGTTAGAGCGAACATGATCGTCCCAGGTTGTCGTTGTTCCGTGCCAGTGAAAGGCCCTCTTTTCAGAGCACAGTGCGCCAGTACACAGGAAGTAAAAAATTGCATTTAGGAATTTTATGTAAAATACTTTAAGTATCCCAGAATAAATAATACAAAAGTTATGCAATAACAGCAAGGAACAGAACTGTAGTTTAACAGCGATGAAAATGCATCAAAGCTGCATAGAGCAGCACGATATTATAATGAAATTTTGTTAGGCAAATTATTCGGAGCACGTTCTGGTTACAGCGCAGTACAAATTATTACTTTATTAAATTGCTAATAGTTACAAAGTTTCAGCACGGTGAGTAAAGTATATCCAAATCTGTTTACTATATGGAATGGGTGCGAAGTAGCAATAAACTTAAACGAAAACTGTGTAAATAATGAGTAATTTTTGCTATAGCTTTCTATTAATAAAAGCTGTAGTAACAGCCTATATACTTCCTGCAAGGCACATGCCTCTTTTATTCGTGAAATTTTAGAAGAGTCTGTCTCACTGCCCTTTTTTTTTAACATGGGGAAATGCCTACGCATACCCGCCTCGCGGGGGGCAAGGACGGGTTATGTCGGACTCGCACCGACTAAAACCCCATGTTGTTCCACCTTCGTCGCATATTGGCAGGACTACGGGAACGCTTTCGCACACATCCGCGGCCCCACCAGCGACTGCCGCCCCATGGCAGCACCTCATCGGGAGAGGAGTATTCCTCCCCATTCTCCTTCCCAAGTAAGGCGCACCAGAACACATGGCACGCCTTCCTCCACGGCCTCCAATTACATCTGCGCAACAGACGCCCCCCGCGTCCGATGCGCGAAGGCCATGGGGCCAGGAAAAACGAGCACTTAGAAGTACTAGCCTTCCCGACCCCAGCGGCGGATCTGGTCTATGGCTCCGCCGCCAACCAAGATTCGGCTGCGGAGGATAGGGAGAGCAGCGCCTCGCAATACCGACAATCCTCTCCCCCCGCAGCCCCATCACCACCGCATCAACGGTGCGGCCCCGTTTGAGTCGTGGAGGATAGGGCGAGTGGCGCTCTCCTCTTCCTCCGCGACTCCACCTCGGCTGCAGCGGTAGGTGGGGAGGACACACCTCTCACCGCAGTCCACCAACACACATCCGAAGTGGGCTTCCCAAGCCCACTCGGAGTGGCCACCTCGGGCCGGCCCTCCACCTCGGACCAGCCATATGGGTTCCTCTTTGTTTCGCAGTGGGTGACCAAGCCACGGCTTCTAAGCCCCCCGCCACGACAAGGCGGGAACCCGTTCGGGGGGGCTGTCTCACTGCCCTAAGACGTGCTAGTTAACGATGACAACGTAAGTACCAACAGCACGTCCACAAAATATTAATATAATTTCTCAAACTTTGTCCCATTTTATTGTTGGACTTACAGGTACCATGTATAATTGGGACATATTACAAAAAGAACATGCTAACTATGTTCCTTGCCTAGCATTCCGTAAAAGGTGACTTTTTGGTGATTGTGTAGGCGACGGGATAGCTATCTATCATTTCTTTCAAAATATTCTATCTAAGTCCATACTTTTTAGCTATGTAGACCGAGGTAGCTCGCTGCTCTTTGCATTCTGCTATATCCTCGGGAATTACATGCGTGACTCTATTATATCTCAAACTGTCGGGTTTTTCTTCACCGTCCAAGTGCTAACCCCCTCAGCTGTCACGTGCTCATTATGCTATTGGTTGAAGTACTATGGGATATTTGTTTAATACAGAGTACCTGATTTTAAATGCTAATGCAGCTACAGGTAATAAAGCTCACTGGCTTAGCTTAGCGAAAACCTGGATACGGTCCTATCTCTTTTGTCTGACAGTCGAATTACCGATCGCAATATCAGAAGTCTCACACCTTTGACGCCACTCTCCGTCTCCGATCTAGGCACTCCATTGTTGTTGGGTTTAGGTAATTTATGTCTGATGTAATCGAGATGTATATTACTGACTTCCATCGGAAGCCATGAGATCTTTCTGAGATATCTCGCATTTGCTTCCTTACAGCCCTATTAATAAACACAGACTTGAGCAAGATTAACTTTACTCCTAGTTTAAAGCTTAAAATACCTAATTTTAGTATTAATAAACATAGAGTAAGGAGGGAGTAAACTAATCCGAATCTACTCTCGAAATAAAAGTTAATCCGTGGCGGTACCTAGTTTAACGACTGAGTAAGCATAGACTAGTCGCGTATTTTGACATTTTGTAAAACTTTACGTTTAAATTCATTAGTTGTAAGCACTAGTAACAAAAACAGCACAGTTGATTATAATGCCAAGAAGTGATGTGGAGCAGAACAAAGTGACTGCAGGTTTTTATTCATTATGTGGATTTAGACAAGTGATTGGGGCTATTGATGGCCACATATTTGAATCCCGAAAGTCGCTGGAAACATCGGACAATACTAGATAAACAGGAAAGGACACAGTTAAATAAATGTACGAGTAAGTTTTACAGCACATAGCTAGTTCATTTTTGCCATATAGGTACTTAGTTATTTTCTTAGATTCAATACAATCACCTCAATCTATTATTTAATATTAAAGAAGTTATGAGTGCTTTGTTCCAGGTTGTGTCAAATGCAAATTAATTAATTAGAGTTCATGGATATAGTAGCACATTGGCAAGGCAGCACAAATGACTCAACAATATTTAATGAAAGTCTCATTAAAACAAATGTTTGAGCAGTCAGAATTTAAAAGCAGACTTCTCGGAGATTACGGTTATGCTTGTACTCCTTATTTATTCACTGCTATCCTGCGTCCTAATAAACAAAAGAAAGAAATGTACAACCGGTCGCACATCTGGGCCCGTAGGTAACACTGTAGAACAATGCTTAGGAGGGAAGCAAAGGTTTCGGTGTTTACTGCGAGGACTAAATACTAAATAAGAGCATACAAAACTATATACATTGCAATGCAAAAGCAAGATCTGCTTGAGGATGTAGTATAAGGAGATGATGAAAATGTACCGGCCACACAATTAGTAAATAACTCCGTTAGAGGAAATTCTGTTCGGGCAGCATATATTAACGATTTTTTTTTAAATAAATATACAATAATTACATGTACAAAAGATTTTATTTATCCCCAAAAAACAAAACAAAAATGGTTATTTAATTAATTTTGCCCTTCACGCTCTTTTCTGTATTCTAAAATTTCATTACAAATAATATTAAAAATTATTATATTTAGAACTTAGTTTTTCCACCGAGTCCGAAAACAACACGAGGAATAAGTAACAACACGTGACACGTATCTCTTGTCAAACTCAAAATATTGCCTGTCAGCCTGTTACTGTCATTAATGTCATCATCAAGCATTGAATTCATTCACCAATCATTCACTGAATCACTCTTTTTACTTTTAAAATAAGTGGGTTGCCATAACACAAATGTTAATCCCGGCGTAAGGAATGTATAGTTAATCCGAGGTTACTCCATATTTATTAATAACATTGTAATAACGAAGTAAATAGTCAGTAACTCTGAGATTAAAGAGTCCAAGTGTAACTTCGAATTAAGCTTGGAATAAGCAATTTTTATTAATAAGGCAGTTAGAGTATTTATAAGCCAGCTATATGTATATTGTATACTCTAAAGTCGCATCATACCATACTATTAGATTACACACTACAACCATGTTATAACTCGTGGTTACCTTCACACTTTTTCTTATAAAACGGATAGGCGTTTTATAAACATATTTTGGACATGGACAGTCCAGTCGCGAGATAATTATTTATATGCCGTACAAATTTGTTCCGTATGAGATTTGAACTCGCGACAATACAGTGCTGCCGCGAATGCTAAGTTGCCGCAGCATATGCTTTTTCATTACGATACCGAGCCACATCTAATGTAATTTAATCTTAATCAAAGAATAAACTGTTATTCTACCAGAATTTGTATAAGTTTAAGTTTAAGCATTATAAAACATATTTTGGAATATCAAGAAGAAAAAAAATTACAAAAATAAAGATACCATTGGTTTAAAGTCATGTCAATATAAGCAATCCATAACGTTAATGTTGGCTTAAATAATTTTTTATTAGAAGCTTTGAATACAAAAGAACCTGTCTTAGTAATAAACTTTGCCAATACTGGTCTCAGTTCAACTGTCTTTCAAGAAGTCTAGATGCTTAGGTATAAGGCGTAAGATGTAGTGCGTAATTGGACATCTTTATCTTTATTCTATGATTTTAACGCTGCTGTTGTTCTGCCTATACGGCTCTTACAGCTTCATCTGACTAAGGGCTAATTAAAAATGGAAAGGGAATGATGATAAAAATGATGATGATGATTTCTGATTTGGTATTGTTACCATCATCGCCTCGCTTCTGTGGTGGTTTTTTATTTTTATCACGGAATTGTCAGGCGGAAGTAATTATAAGTTTAATTATAATATTTGTGTTATTTTGTATAACATACAATTTTTCTACTGTCTACACACATTAATTACATACACTCTATCGCGTTTATGCTCGATGTATGTTTTTAAATAGTGCAGTATGTTTTTCATTCAAAGTTCAAGCCCACCTTCCTGCCTTCCTTCCTTCCACAATTTGTTATTATTCACCCGAAAATTCAGAAAACACGAACTTTAAAATGAATTTACAATTTTATTCACTTTAAACTTAGAATATTTAACATATTGAACAAAATATTATTTCATAAAATTGTTCAAAATGAAATAAAATTACAAAAAATAACTGTATATGAGAGAAAGAGAGAAATAAAATGTGCGCGCGCATTGCTCTCTCTTGCTAATATCTCCCACTCAACTCCCATTCGCCTCGCACGATCACACTTTTCGTAACGTTTTCGTCACGCGTTCGACAGCTTACTCCCCAAGTCAAGCGTGCGTAAAGAAGTTTTACTTCAATAAATAATTAGTTTCATAATATTACAAATAAAAAATATAAAAAACAACAATTCATATTTTACGATAACGCCCAACAATGTTTTTAATTTCTTCAAAAAACTTTTTAACTAACCCACGGCATCGGAAAGCAACTACGAATAACCTCTACCTTTACCTCTGGCCCTACCGTAAAAGCGTTACACTGGCATAGCGTTTATTGATTATGCAAATGTTAGCACGACTTAACAGTGGTATTCCTAACAAGCTAACCGTTATGTAACATTTGCTTAAGATATTTTTGCTATACGAAAGAAGTCTCTCAAAATCACCCGCAGCAAAATAAGTCAACGGTTCTTTTGGCTTTCAGTTCCTAAAATTTCTTCAAGCTTTTAACTTTTCCCTTAATTATAATAACAAAGGATTGACTCAATTGGTCGTTTAAAATGTTATTACCATGGTTTTTATTTGAGCCTTGTCAGCTAAGGCCATTTCCGCGTCGTAAATCCAATGCCGCACGTTATGTTTTCCGTTTACATCCAGCCTAGCTTTATATATAATAATAAATCTTGATTTCATCGGTAATCTGTGAACTGTGCGGTTAGAATTTTGCTTTTCAAAAAAAAAACGTTTAAAAATATTAATAGTTGATTGATTGCAACATGTGATTTTCTATTAATATAATGCTTTTTCATATTTAAGACTTTCCACATATTTGCTTTATTTCAAAGACCTTACTATTATTTTTCTTTAATATATAGGACTTTAGTCCAAAACTCTACTATCATAATGCTTAAGCATCAAAAAGACCTTTTATAATAAAGCTTTTGTATCACAGACCTTACTATCATAAGTCTTTAATATATGGGACTTCAACCCACAACTCTACTATCATAATGCTTAAGCATGAAAAAGACCTTTTATAATAAAGCTTTTGTATCACAGACTTTACTATCATTAGTCTTTAATATATAGGACTTCAACCCACAACTCTACTATCATAATGCTTAAGCATCAAAAAGACCTTTTATAATAAAGCTTTTGTATCACAGACCTTACTATCTTAAGTCTTTAATATATGGGACTTCAACCCACAACTCTACTATCATAATGCTTAAGCATCAAAAAGACCTTTTATAATAAAGCTTTTGTATCACAGACCTTACTATCATAAGTCCCTAATATAGGACTATACATTGTGCAACAGTACTATAGTAGTCGGTCACCCGACAACTCCATATATCTAACACTACACATTGAATAAAACTAAATTTACGGATTTTATCGCGTTTATTACACTACTTTTACTTATTTTTAATTCCCGACGTTTCGGGTGCTTTACAGCAACCATGGTCACGGGGGGGGACTGAGATGTTTGACGTCCCAATGTCATAGTTAGTCCGGCTACCTTCAGTTTTTGAATATTAATTTTTGGTCCGATTTACGCAAAACGAGCTTATAGTATCATGAAGTCTTGCAGTGGTATGCTTAGGTTTGGGTTTAATTTTGTTAATTATAGGATCCCAAGCAGGTGGCAGCACCCATCCATCTTCTCTATTGAAATTTGGATGTTTTTTAATTTCAATAGCCTCGCGTATCATCCTTGGTAGGAATCGGTGTTCTTTTGCGAGAATTTGTGGTTTATCAAAACGAATGTAATGGTGGGGACGATCTTGAACATGATCGCAGACTGCAGACTTCCCGGAGCGTCGGTGCTTCACGTCAGCTATATGTTCTTTCACGCGGGTTTTTATGGATCTTTTTGTTTGACCTATGTAAGAGAGACCACATTCACAATCTAACTTGTACACTCCTGCATCTTGTAGAGGGATATTACACTTGACGGATGGTAAAAATTGACTAATCTTCTTCGGCGGCTTGTAGTACGTTTTAATAGAAGCTCGCTTCAAGATGTAGCCAACCTTGTCTGTGACTCCTCTGACATATGGTAGTACAGCAGGTACACGCTCGACTGTGGCCGGCTTCACTCGGTCACTGTGACGTAGGCGCGGGACCCGAAGCTTGTTGTCTTGCAATACTTGCTTGACGTGCAATTTTTGACCAATTTTATAATTATTTTGTAATAGTTATTTAACTTTATTATTATAATATTTTCGACTTATATTTCTATTATTTATCAAATTTTGAATATTTTATCAAATTTTTTAATAAATTTATTGATTGTGAAAGACAATATTAAGCCTTTAATTTACTATAATACTTAAGGTCAGAAATGTATTCCTTTTTCACATTATACTTATTGATGTTTTTTTTTGTTCAATATATTTTTTTCTATGATAATTTTTGACGGATTTATATAGAAATTAATTATTAATTATTTAGAATAAAATGGGCCGCTACAATGCCAACAAATACCAGTAATAACAACAGTTTAAATAATCGTTCTAAGATTTACAAATCTTACATGATTTTACTGCTATAAATTGTTTATGAATGATCCCAATTTTTTCTTGTTAACACCTGGGCCCAAGATTGAATGTAAACTTCCCCTTCTCCTTTGAATAGGAGATCAAAATGGTAGGAAAAACAGGGCATGAAATTTTGAGTGTACTAGCCATTTAGACGTCCTCCTAGTTGTTAAAAGTAAAAAATAATTTTTAATTAAAAGTAAAAGCCAATTTCAGAAGACTAAAAAGAATAAAATAATTTTCACAAAACAGCTCCTGAACTCCAGGCTATTATTTTTCTATATACTCGTATTACGTCTTAGCACCAACTTCATTCATAAATTCATAAACACTCACGCCTGTCACCCAGAGGGGTAGGCAGAGACTACAGACTTCCATTTGGCACGATCCTGATACACCTCTCTTGCCTCCTTCACATCCATACACCTACGCATACATGCTCGTCGGTTAAGGGTACTCCTAATTTGGCCCGTTTTCAATTAATCGCCAATTTGGTCGATAAATTTTCGCCTAGGACGTCCCTTTCCGACTCTGCCATTCACTTCTGCACCATAAATTTTCTTTGTCACTCTTTCCTCATTCATTCTTCCCACGTGACCAAACCACCGAAGCATTCCTTTCTTAATCTTAGCACCAACTTCTCAAGTTGTTATGAAGAAACTATTCTATTCTTTTTAGTTCTTTACTTTTTTATTAAAATTTAATTTAAAGAACCAAACATCTTTATCTCTTAACAATCTCGAAGGTTGGTGAAAAATAGTTATGGGAAAGTTAAGGGATTTTATTGTAAATTGTAACCAAATATTATTGAGTGTTTTCGCTTAAATGAAACTGAAAGAACTCCTTTCTGAATAATATTTAGAAGCTTATCACGCACCGACTTGCCCGCAAATTAGATAACTTTCAACAGCTGGAACAGATTGAGTTTCACAACCACTATTCTCAGTAGTAACATTCCTTGCTATGCTTAATATACGAACTATCTTCATAGTTCGTGATGAGACTTAAATTCTTTGAAAACTATTAAAGAATGACAACGAATTTGAACACAGATTTGACACCTCTTACGCCACTCACCGGATGATATGGGGTGATGTACACTATCTACCATATTAGTTATAATAACTTCTTATTAATCGTAAATTCTCCCGACTAAAAAGCCCCGACATTTCGGCAAAAATTGAGACTGACTTCATTATGACGACCAGACGACAACTGTTCAGTGATGTCTCAGTCATCGCCAGAGTGAAGACTGGCAGTCCCCACCGAATGGTGAGAGGCACACTAAATCTAAGCGTGAAGTTTTAGAGGTCACGTCTAATGAAGTTAACACTTCGTCCTCCTTGTGCTCTAATCCTAAGCCCCGAAACCTTTCAGCTCGAGTTACACAACCGTTTTTAGAGCCTCGGAGATTGCAATGAAGTGGAAGATATGAATGAAAAGCTTGTGAAAACTGTCCATAATATATAGAAATAATTGTCAAAATCGAGCTGCTGTCCTGCGCTGGGTAAGTACTATTTTTAGTCCTTCACTGCTGGCCATGAGGAAGCTCACGGTCGCTCAGTGAGCTATGGAGAGGGCTATGCTCGGAGTTTCTCTGCGTGATTAAACGTACAAATGAGGATATTCGCAGTAGACCCAGAATGACCAACATAGCTCAACGGATTAATAAGCTAAAGTGGCAATAGGTCGGCCATATATCTTAAAGGACCGATAACCAATGCGGAAAAAAGATTCTCTAGTGGCAGCCTCGTACCGGCAAGTGAAGTGTAGGGCGAACCCCACCAGATGGAGTGACGACCTGGTAGTTGATGGATGCAGGTGGCTCAGGACCGTGCTTTGTGGCATTCCTTGGGTGAGATATATGTTCAGTAGGAGACTTGTGAGGGGTTTTAATAATAATGATGAATCGTAAATCACATGCACATAAAATCGTCATTAATTAAGGTTTTTAACGTAAGAACCAAAATATAGATGAACTTGATTTAGGTTCAACTTACGTACGTACGTAGAACGACTTATACAGTAAAGGCTCCGCTGGAAGAAAAAAAGGATTAATATATTATATTAAATTTACAATTATAAATTTTTTCAAGTATATCCAAGCGATTGGTCAGCGCAGGCCGCTTCTGTAAGGCAGCCGAGCAGCAATTTTTCCGACTTGTGAATGCGGGACGCTCTACACTTGTCGCCTACCTTACCAGCACGAGGATGCAACTCAAAATATTCTTCAAGAACTCCCTCATCGCTGATCAGTTTTTAGAGTTATATGGCCGGCTCTCTGCCACTTCGGCTAACTTATGTGTTGAACAAT
Source organism: Parnassius apollo (assembly GCA_907164705.1). NCBI lineage: Eukaryota > Metazoa > Arthropoda > Insecta > Lepidoptera > Papilionidae > Parnassius > Parnassius apollo. The sequence goes on along the minus strand of CAJQZP010001607.1, from coordinate 7,097,565 downwards.
GTCAATTACTTTTGTTCTACAGCGAATAGTATCTTTACAATTTTTGATTAGCACTATATTTTTTAGAGTGGCCCACTACCCCATACCCTCCCCCCCACCTATAACCACAGGAAGTGGCAAACAATCTACGGGAAGTTCTACGTACAGCAACGGACTTTTCGTAGGCTTTTAATGAATAAATGAACTAAGTCAAAATTATGCGTAAATACGGTTACCTTTACGGTTTTAATTTTTTTTAGATAGTTCCGAAAATTTGTTTTATTTATATACAACGAAAAAAACACAAAAAGAGTTGTGTTATACCTTTTAAAGTTTAAAACACTAAAAACAAAATAAAGGATTTGTACAATTTGTGCATAACTGTATTTTTCAATTACCAGTCACTAAATCTTGACATATTTTTTTTTATGGAAAAGCGGCAAACGTTACGGTTAACCTGATGTTAAGTGGCTACCGCAGCCCATGAACAACTGCAACACCAGGGGAATCGCAGGTGCGTTGTTTGGAGTTATTCTTTAGAAAGGAGTAAGCTCTTTTCTTGAAGGTCGTATCAGTCCGGAAAAATCGTCGGTGGTAAATTATTCCACAGAGAGGTCGTACGCGGAAGAAAACTCCTAGTGAAACGTACAGTAGTAGACCGCCAAGCATCCAGATAGTGTTGATGGTATCGGAGGTTTGCCGCGTAGTGCGTTCATGAAATTTGGCGGCTGGGATTAATCCGAACAATTCCTCAGAGCACTCCCCGTGATAGATGCGATAAAATACGCAAAGAGGTGCAACATCTCTTCGCAGCGCCAGTGAATCAAGCCAATCGAAAATCACTCGGTCGCCGACGATTCGAGCCGCTCTGCGCTGGATGCGGTCAAGTGGAAAGAGCTGGTACTGGGGAGCCCCAGCCCAGAGATGGGAACAGTATTCCATGTGCGGCTGAATCTGCGCCTTGTAAAGTTGCAGGCGGTATGCCGGCATGAAATACTGTCCTGCTCTGCTGAGCACGCCAAACTTTTTATAGGCCAATTTGGCCTTCTCTTCCAAGTGACCACGAAACTGCACGTCACTCGATATGTCGACGCCAAGGATTCCGATACTGGCTGAGGCAACAAGAGGAGTGCCTTGAAACTGAGGAGATACGACAAAGGGGTTCTTTTATATACATATATTTCACAGCGAAAGACATAACTTCAGAATGCCTCTGCGTTCTGGAGTTATTATTTTATATACAATTTTCAAATCAGAATCTTCTCTATGACATATGAATAACTCCAGTTCCGTTGGAGTAATATGTTTCAATCTCGGTAAATGAAAATTAAATCTTAAAATAGGAATTACATTTAAAAAGAAGACAGTATTGGTGTTTTCGAGGGGAGGTTTCTAGCTTGAATTCGAGCTAGAATTTTCCTAAAGTATTAAGTCAGTAGTTTTTGTTAAATCACTAATTGTCACCAAGTTCTCACAAAATACTGACATAATAAAGTTTAGGATATCGTTGGGGAGGATTCCAGCTTGAAAGACGCTTTTTTATCTAAAGTAAACATCTCTGTCTGTTTTGTGTATCAGTTTCAAATGTTTTTGCTTATTAGAAAAGAAACTTCTTTAAACTGTCAAGAAACAAGTGATTTTGTATTAATTTTAAAGCATTTTATAATATAATTTTACATTAATTTTTTTAATAATGCTAGCATTCCTAATTCGATATTTAGCTTCACCACTGAGAACATTATAATATCAGCACTTTAAATTACAATAAATCAATGTCATTGGTGCCGGCGGGGATCGAAATCTTTTCGTTCACGTACTATGAAGTTTTTGAGCTGGCGTTTATCCCCTAAGTTACTGCGTCTTATAATATATTAATGGTAAATCCTTTGGACTCTAACTTTTAAAAAGTCCTCATAAGCGACAAATAAGCGCATGTTTAGTTAAAATACCGCAATCATCACTGTCCGACGTAGAAGAACGCCGGGAAGCTAGGGTACAGTATCAGGAACACAAGCTCAAGCACTACCAGTTCAAAGACTAACAATTTGCGTGTTTTGTACGAAACAATTTGTTTATTATATTACACCTAAAAGTGTTAAAATCCAGTCAAATAATTTACAAAATCATCTTTTATGATTCCACAACAAGGGTTACAATATTTTAATGCTTCGAACAAAGCGATTGAAATTCCCACAAGTACTAATGAAGTTAGCTTTGGTACACAATCGAGTCAAATACTCATCAAGCAAGAAACAAGTTCAGGTTGAAATATTTGGCACCGAATGATTTTGAATTCTTTGCCGTGCTATTAAAGAAGAACATACAAACGTTATGTTAAGTGTGACTGCATTGACGTTGGTTCAGATGTAAAAGGGGAGATTAACGGAAAAGCGAGAACGCTGCTACAAGCGGTGAACGGTGCTTATGGCGGATCAAGCATACTTATGTCATACCCTGAAGCTAACCGAAATACCTTTTGTTGATGTTTACTATGAGCTTAATCAAGCATAAAGTTGTTTTGAGAAAAGCCCTTTTTAACCAATATCGTAGTTAAAAATGAAATTCATAAGTCATTGAGAATAAAAAATAATAAAACTTTTGTCAAATCCAATTGTGCATGGCTTGTGTGCTCATGTTATACGTCAATTTTTTAAAGTATTTTAAATACATACAAGTTTTCACAAATAACTTTATTACTATTATTATAATAAAGAAAAATTCTCATCAATTTTATTTCGTTTTCAAAAAGTTTTTCATCTAGTCATAAGCAGTATTTTAATTTAGCATTCAACAAAGTACACCTTCAGGTCACTGTATCAAGTCCGGAGGTAAGATCTCGTTATAACTAACAAAACGAAGCATAACTCGGTACACCTATTTCTAATCTTCGTGGAGTTCCAGTAGCTGATACCGAAGTGCACCTTCAGGTTACTTCATAAAGTCGAAGACGAATAAGTATATTTATATATAAATCCCAAGTCCTTTTAGCGACACAATATATTGTAATGAAAATCTGTGATTATAAAAATAATAACAATATCTTATTTTGGTCAAGTAGGTATCAAATTTGGGTTTTGGAATATTTTGTATTTCTACAGCGTTCGATATTTTTTGCCACGAGCCGCTGTATACAAACGACACAGTAATCCACTCACGACGGCGGTCCAGATTATAACTGATCGGAAAAAAAGACACCAGCAAATTATTCCACTCTTTGCTGTATCCAATGTGAACGACGAACCAAACTATTCAACATGATACTATAGAATATTAATTGTGCAAATTATAGGCATTAAATTTGTACTAAAGAACTGAAATTATAACTTTTATAATAGTGATTTTTATTTTCTATTAGATTCGCCATCAAGAATCGTGTGCTCGTTGGTGAAAAGTGACTTTACTTAAAATATTTTTGTACTTTCAAGGTAAAGTTACAGTACAACCTACATAAGCTCTACTACTATCTACGCTACCCTTCCTCAGTTCAAAGACGGTCCGCAGCGCGGTGCGTTTTGATGACCCTCATAATTCTTGGAATTAAATAAAAAATTTGTTATACATGCAGGTTTTCTCACGATGTTTTCCTTCATCGCCACTGGCGGGAATCAAGACTGCTACCACGGCTTTTTTGTCCCTGCAATTCCATCCATCCATCACAGTCTATAAAAGTCCACTGCTGAATATAGGCCTCCCCTATAAATCTAGGATTTTTTCAAAATCGCCACGCCTTGCGGGTAGGCAAGTGCAGATCTTTTATAATTTTGAGTTGTTAACGGCATAACACACAACTTTACATTTCCTTTTATACAAATGATATAACAGCACTTGTACTATTTGATAACCCCATGGTGCAACAAAAAAATTAAAAGAGAAACTAAAAAAGAAAAAAAACTGCTTAATAGTTGAATTACAAATATTAAAAAAATAATCAAGCAGAAACAAGCAATGTTTTTACTCGCAGGAAGGCCAAAAACAACATTTGTAGATAAAATCATACAATATCCTTTACTTATTTCTACTTATGAAAGAGACTGCACTTAGGAAATGAGATAACGGAGTCGTCTGCCATAAACGGTGATTTAATATCACTAGATGTGGATACAGAGGTAATTTACACAATGAAGCGCTTTGAATTATTAGTTAATTAATTTTATGTAACTTTTATTTATATTTATATTATTTATGCAAGCAAGCAAGACGAGCACACAGTGAAACTGATCGTAAGTTGATGCTGTGGTCCATACACACTTTCATTTATCACCGATAAAAAATCTATTGTGACACATGAGGATTAAAATTTAATGCTCTATAACTAGTAAAAATTGACTAACTGCCTCGTTGGTCTAGTTGTAGTAGTGCAGGTCTGGGTTGTAGTAGTGCAATTGCTGGTCATGAGGTCCTGGGTTCAAATCCCGGTCGGGTCAAAAAAATCAATTACTAAGTTTTTCCGTCAAGAAATTCTCAGTAGGTGCCCGGAATCAGAAAGTTGGCGGTGTCTCATCCCCGTCGTGTTGGTATAGGTACTCTCCCATAGGAGGCCACTCCGAGTAGACTTGGCGAGCCCACTTCGGATGTGTGCTTGTGGGCTGCGGCGAGAGGGATGTCCTCTACCCCTACCGCCGCAGCCGAGGTGAAGTCATGAAGGAAGAGGAGTCCTCCGCGACTCAAACGGGGCCGCACCGTTGATGCGGTGGTAGTGAGACTGCGGGAGGAGAGGAGTGTCGGTATTGCGAAACGCCGCTCTCCCTATCCTCTGCAGCCGAATCTTGGTTGTCGGCGGAGGATAGACCAGATACCCCGCTGGGCTCGGAAAGGCTAGTGCTTCTGAGTGCTCGTTTTTCCTGACCCTATGGCTATGGCCTAGACTATGCCTTCGCGCATCAGACACGGGGGCGTCCGTTGCGCAGGTTTAGTTGGAGGCCGTTTAGGAAGGTGCACCGAGTGTTCTGGTGCGCTTTACCTGGAAAGGAGAACAGGGAGGAGTAGTCCTCCCCTAAGGAGGTGCCGCCATGGGGCGGACGGCGCTGATAGGGTCGCGGATGTGTGCGAAAGCGTTCCGGTGGCCCTGCCAATATGCGACGAAGGTGGAACACCATGGGGTTTTAGTCGGTACGAGTCCAACATAACCCGTCCTTGCCCCGTTATCTATCTCTAATCTAATAATTCAGTTGGATCTTCAATATTATCTACAGTTTCCGCATGTGTAAGAATAAATCGTTATAAAAGTTAACAATATTCTATTTATTTCATTGAAGTGTAATGAAAGTCTTAAAAATAAATATACCTAAATCTGGAGATTTTTTTTTGAGAATAGCTGGTGTTATAACAACATCTTCACATGCATCAGGTAATTGATTGCCAGTGAACCAAGTTATTTCTAATTCTCCATCGACGTTTGTCCATCGTAATCTATTGGTGACAAGTTACTAATAGTTTTATTGTGTGCATTCCTTTACAAGCACGCAATATAGTACTTTGTTCGCCATAAGTGTTATCGTAGTTCTGATTGGTAAGGTAGCAAGCAACATGCATCATAATCACGGACGTTTAATGAGAAAGGTATCTTTCACTTTGTATGTCTTATTGAATATTTCTATTCTTGCTAAGTTGACAACATCTATTTTTTTCAATCCATTCAAGTGACAAATAAAAGATAATAAAATATCAAAAGCATCATCTATATCATGATCTTCTGACCCTACATCTGCAAATGTCTTCTGAAAAACATTGTCTATGAACCAGCAGCTTGAGTTGTTGTGGAGGTAACAGGAACATGTGATTCAGAACTTTCCCCAGAAACTTCCGGTGGTTTATCATATTTTGTCGCACTTACCTGTTGTTCTGACTGTTGAAAATCAGCAGGTATTTTGATCGCTGTATATACTTTATAATATTGCGCGTCATAGCCTTGATTTATTAATGTTTCTTCCGAAATTACAATATTATTGAACGTTGTCCGTGATTTCTTAACAAACGGTTTGCTGCGGCAATATTCAAAAACTTTACATTTTTTATTGTTTCTGACGTAAATTTAATATTTTTAAGATATTCGTTTTTCACAAAAGACACTTTTCATATTTTTAACACTCATCTTTGCAATATGTAAATTGCTTCTCGTTTTTAAGTTACTGCCACTTGAAGCAAGAAGTGACATTTCAGATTTAATGTACGTATACAAGCTTTTCCATAATAAGATACTGTCCTCCTTTGCTGAATTGCTTTTCTTTCAGAAATACCTTCTCGGCTTCCGAGAAAGCCTGTTCAGCCTATGAATCCACCAATGCGTCATTTCTCTCCTGTACCTAGATTGAGTAGACTTTACAATGAATGCAGCACATCGGTAAATCTTAATTTTGATTCTTTAAAACATTTTCGTAAGCAGATCAGGGACTTTATCACAAAAAATATCTTGTGTAATTTAAAAAAAAAACTTAAAATAGCTTTTATGTATTTTCTTTTACATGTATGTAAGTAACTTATTATTATGCACTTAGTATAATGTCGCCTCTACACGTTGGCCAACACAGTGGCAAATGTAGTGGCGAATATATTGGTTGAGAGTTGGTGACGGCGTCCACACGTTGGAAGGTCGTTCAGTTTACTTCGGTTCGGGCCAATGCGCGGACGAATTTATTTTATTTTAGACGACGGCTCCGTGGCGCAGTGGCTGTGCCGGGGGTCGCGGGTTTGAATCCCGCACGGAACAAGTATTTGTATATCCTACAAATAATTGTTTCGGGTCTGAATGTGTGTCCTTGTGCAATTTATGTTTGTAAGTTCCCTCCGCGATACAGGAGAAAATCCAAGTGTGGGGGGTAACGTTTTTATAACATAATTATAAAAGAATAGTGAATATTAATGGGGCTGTAAATAGATATACGATATACGATTAGCTATATTTATTCTTTACATGCATCAGAAACTGGAATAAATACCATTAATTAGAACTTAACTTATTTTAAAGTTAAAGGAGTTATAATCGATTAGTCTATGTTTTAAAATTGGGTTTTGTTTTTAAAGTTTAGCAAAACATGTACTTGCTTTTCTATCAGACATTTGATGTATATAAAAAACACCTTATAATTTATTTGGTAATTTAATTATTTTTTGAGAAAGACAAAACAATAGCAATAAATATAATTAACACTGACTTAATAATAGGTACTAATTATAACTTAGAACATAAATGAAAAACTCATGACAAGGAAAGTGGTTCAGGACCATGCTTTGCGCCATTCTTTGGAGGAGGATGTTCAGTAGTAGACTTGTGAAGAGCTGTAATTATGATGATGATTCGAAAACTTGCACGACTAAATTATAAGAAATCGACGTTTTTTTATATATGATAGAGTGACAAACAAGCACACAGTTCACCTGATGGTAAGTGGTTGCTGTGGCCCAGAGAGATTTACATCTATCCTCGATTACGAATAAAAATGCAGATGCGTTGTCACCCGTGAGGACTAAGATGAAATGCCTCGTTTCCTTTAAAAAGTGTCTCTGGTTCTCTACACTCACTATACGAAACACAGCATCATTAAGCAACTATTTTACATTGATATTCTGTGAGAGCGTAGTCCTTCCCCGGTCGAACCGACCCATTCGTGCTACAACTATACTATCATAACTATACTATCATAACTATACTATCATCTAATATAACTGTATGTTTCTACCACGTATAAACGACGTGCTTCATTTTTTTTTTCATTTTAAAATTGTTCTCGTAATAATCTGATTGTAAATAAATGTTCATTATTTTTTTTTTATAAATAGCTTATCGATTAAAACAAATGTTTAAAAATAATTCATCATCATCATCATCATTACAGCCCTTCACAAGTCCACTGCTGAACATAGGCCTCCCCCAAGTAATGCCACAAAGCACGGTCCTGAGCCACCTGCATCCATCGACTTCCTGCATGTCTAACCAGGTCGTCACTCCATCTAGTGGGGGGTCGCCCTACACTACGCCTACCGGTACGAGGCTGCCACTCGAGAACCTTTCTTCCCCATCGGTTATCGGTTCTTCGAGCTATATGGCCGGCCCATTGCCACTTCAGCTTACTAATCCGTTGGGCTATGTCGGTCACTCTGGTTTTACTGCGGATATCCTCATTTCTGAGTCTATCACGCAGAGAAACTCCGAGCATAGCCCTCTCCATAGCTCGCTGAGCGACCTTAAGCGTCCTCATACGGCCAGCAGTGAAGGACCACGTCTCAGATCCGTAAGTCATCACTGGCAACACGCACTGGTTGTACAATCTAGTTTTTAGAGATTGAGGTATACCTGACGAAAAGATATGCCGTAATTTCCCGAACGCTGCCCAGCCGAGTTGAATCCGTCGATTGACCTCTCGGTCGAAGTTGGACTTACCTAGTCGGACTATTTGTCCCAGGTAAACGTATTCGTCAACAACTTCGAGCATAGTGCTCCCAACAACTACCGGCATAGGTGTGACATGGACATTGAACATGATCTTTGTTTTGTCCATGTTCATCTTAAGACCTATCCGTTGGGAGGCACTATTGAGGTCATTGAGCATAGTGCTTAAGTCCTCCAGCGATTCTGCCATAAGGACTATATCGTCGGCAAATCGAAGGTGAGTGATGTACTCGCCATTGATGTCAATACCGTATCCTTTCCAGTCCAGTAGCTTGAAAACGTCTTCCAATGCAGCGGTGAAGAGTTTCGGGGATATAACGTCACCCTGTCTTACACCTCTCTGCAGTTGGATAGGTTTCGAGCTCTGGTTCTGTACTCGGATAGCCATCGTAGCCCTACTGTACAAACACTTCAGCACTTCGATATACCGACAGTCAACTTGGCACCGCTGAAGGGACTGTAGCACCGCCCAAATTTCGACGGAATCAAAGGCTTTCTCATAGTCCACATACGCCAGGCAAAGTGGCAGATTGTACTCTTCAGTCTTCTGTACAATCTGCCGCAGGGTATGTATGTGGTCTATGGTACTGAAGCCTTTTCGGAAACCGGCTTGTTCGGGAGGCTGGAAGTCGTCAAGTCTGCGTGCGAGACGATTCGTAATGACTCTCGAAAACAGCACGTAGACGCGGCTCAGAAGGGAAATCGGTCTGTAGTTCTTTAAGAGAGCGTTGTCGCCTTTCTTAAAGAACAAGACCACCGCACTTCTGCTCCACGCCTCTGGAGTAATGCCACCATGGAGGACGGAATTGAAGAGCTTCTGAAGGACTTCAAGTACCGGTGTTCCACCCGCTTTCAGAAGCTCCGCTGTAATTCCATCCTCGCCTGGGGCCCTGCCGTTTTTAAGGTGCTGGAGAGCCATTCTAATCTCGCTTAGACTGACGTCCGGGATATCATCGGAATAGTGTCGGATAAGACTTGCTCTTGGATCGTTACTCACACTTGCGTGTGGCTCCAACGATGATGTGTACAGCTGCCCATAGAACCTCTCAATCTCACTCAAAATCTCAGGTGTCCCGGAAACGATGTTGCCACACTCAGTCTTCAGCCTTGACAGTTGGCTCTTTCTGGCAGACAGATCTCTGGCAAAGACTTTGGAGCCCTGGTTCCGCTCGATCGCTTCTTTAATACGAGAAGTATTAAAGTTGCGTAAGTCTCGCCGTATGCATTTGGAGATCTGTCTGTTCAGTTGCCTGTATGCTGTCAAATCTGTTGACGATTGCAGCCTCATCTCCCGTCTAACAGCCATGAGATTAAGAGTGTGATCGGAGAGTTTTTGTGTTCTTCTGCGGCGGGTCTTGCAGAACTTAGCTCCGACCGCATGGAAAGTTTCCACGAGCTTGTCGTTCATATCGTCCACTGCATTGCAATCTTCTAGGCACTGGAAGCGGTTACGTAACTCGAGCTGAAAGGTTTCGGGATTCTGGATTAGAGCACGAGGGGGGACGGAGCGTTGACTTCATTAGACGAGACCTCTCCAACTTAACGTTTAGGTTCAGTGTGCCTCTAACCATTCGGTGATCGCTGCCAGTTTTCACCCTTGCGATCACTGAGACATCACTGAACAGTTGGCGTCTGGTCGTCATAATGAAGTCAATCTCATTTTTTGTCGAACCGTCGGGGCTCGACCAGGTCCACTTCCTGTGGGGCCGCTTCTGGAAGAAAGAGTTCATCATAAAGAGTCCCTCTTTCTCCATAAAGTCGGCCAGCTGCTGGCCCCTTCGGTTCCGTTGCCCTACTCCAAATTTCCCTACCTTCAGCTCACCGCTTTCTCTTGTGCCCAGTTTTGCGTTGAAGTCTCCCATCAACACCGTGTAGTAGGTTAAAATTATTAAAAAATAATTAAATCGCGCTAATTAAAGTAGTAGGAATGTTTAAAGTTGAAATTGGCACTAAAAGGCTGGTAATTGGGTCATCCACCCTACAAAGCGTGAATATAAAATTTCAATCAGATGCGTGTAATCACGCTGGGAGCTTGTAGCAAACTAAACTCGCGGCCAACGTGTGGACGCGGCGACCAAACTCTGCCAACAATCCTTTGATCTTTTGTAAAAAACCGACACCACACGGATCTCGCGCCAACTTGCGGGCCATCGTTCCAATGCATACCAATGAAGCCCAAACACCCCGTCTACACGTTGGCCAATGCTATTGGCCACTACATTCGCCACTGTGTTGGCCAACGTGTAGAGGCGCCGTAAGACCTGTAATTTTTTAATCAAATGTATTGTGTATAACTGTTGGAGAATCTAATAAATAAATTAATATGTAGTAAACTCACGAAATTCTATTTACAAAACTAACTTTATAGCACAAACAAGCCAGAGCATCGTAGATATAATAACATGAACACGTTGTTTTGTGATAAACTGTAATGGCGCCATGGCGATAGACAGCCGTGTGGGGATGGAGCGAGAGATTCTTGCATGAGCTTTTGCATGAGCTCCAGATGCGCGTTCTCATCTTCATAAGACTATATTTATTTCGGCTTGTGGAAATCGGCAGATAATTTTTTGTTATTTTTGTATTATTTCCTTTAAAATAAATAAAATCAACCACGCTCGAGAATGTCAATAAAACGTTTTTTTTTGCAACTTTATGATCCTCCCACTACCTTACGTTACGCTCAAATCGTCAGTTTTTGTAAATGCACTCTTTTTAGCTCATAATTAACATAGGTAGAACCACGCGGCAGCCTTTGGTGTTGCACGTATAGGCCGGTTCGAACCGGGATGGTACCACGACCTCACAGAAGACCAACGGGAAGTAGAAACTCTGCTTCTGCACGTCGTCTGGTGAGTGCAGGTAGCCGGAGGCCCAATATCCCCCCATACCATTAACATGGTAGCGGAGTTAAATAAAACACTTCCCCAGGAGGGAACCAGCACTCCCGGTGTCGGAGAATACCTTGCTGGGCATCCACGCCCGAGCTATTCTACTCTTACTGAGCGCGGGTGCTCAGTCTGCCCCACGTATTCTGAGCGAGGGGGGGGGAAATTCCGTTCGAGACTAAACCAGCTCGGGGCAAATGGAGCAAAAAGTCAAAGGCGCCCTGTGAGCCCCCTGCCACGCTATCCGTGAATTTCTGCAACATCAGGGGACTTAATTCAAACCTTAACCCCATCCATTACCATCTGGATATGGCGGAGCCGGTCTTGCTCTTTCTAACCGAGACTCAGGTCTCCTCTCCGGCTAATAACTCGTATTTCTCCTACCCTGGGTACAAATTAGAACACTCCTTTGTGCCCCGGGCTGGAGTTTGCGTATTTGCAGCTTTGAAGGTACGGAGCTGTCCATCTTATAGCTGCGGTAGACATCGACGATCATCCCCGCGTCTACGGGTGCCTCTATAGGTCCCATAGCGATAATTCCAAGACAGAGCGACTCATCGATGACGTCCAAATGGCTGCAGACTCCGTACTACAACAGGTTCCATCCGCAGAGATCGTGACACTTAGTGATTTTAACGCCCACCACGCTGAATGGCTTGGTCCTCTTTTATCCGATCACGCGGGTAGATCTGTCTATGACTTTGCTTTGGCATATTATGGTCTGACACAACTGGTTACCTCACATACGCGTATCCCAGATGTGGAAGATCATGTACCTTCCCTGTTGGACCTTCTGGTGACCTCTCATCCGGACGGATATCAGGACTCCGTCGATGCCCCTCGAGGTTCCTCGGACCATCGCCTGATTGGGAGTACGGTGCCGAGTACTCACACTCCCATCGCTGTTGCGATCTGCAGGTTGCCGCCGTGTTTGGCACTATAGGTCAGCCGATTGGGACGGGATGCGATCTTTTTCTGCATCCTACCCTTGGAGGCGGGTTTGCTTCTCGCCGGATGATCCCAGCATTGTTGCTGATTCTGAAGCTGACGGGGTGCTACAGGGAATAAAACTTTTGATTCTATCATCTGTTGTACCTATCGGAGGCAGAACCAAACCATACTTTGGTCGCTCCTGCAAAATTGCATTATGCCGTAACCAAGAGTGCTACCAGGCCTGGACTTACGCATTGACAGCTCTGGATGCAAATACCAGCGCTCTTAAAAGCAGTATATTTCCGCCTCCAGGTCCTTCAAAATTGTTATTGTCAAGGCAAAGTCAGAGCACATCGACAGAATTGGCTAGAAACTAATTCGTCTTCCGTCGGAAACACATGCATTCTGGTCTCTTACCAAGGTTGCCCAAGAGGACTTCTGTCAGCCATCTCTCCCATCTCTGCACAGGGGGGACAACTCACTGGCCCATGCCACAAGGGACAAAGCCGATCTCCTTGGCTCTCTCATTGCGTCCCACTTTGTGCTGGGCGCGAGCATCCCGCGGTGTGAGTGCTCCATGCAGGATGTGCTGTTTACCCAACGCTCGGTGAGCAGAGCACTCCTCTCCTTAGACGTCAAGAAATCGAGTGGGTCTGATGGCATCCCTCCTATTGTGCTGAAGACTTGGCACCGGTTTTAACAAGTCTTTTCTGGTACTATTACTTCTTAGGCGTAGTCCCGAAATCACGGAAGATAGCTTTCGTGCACCCAATCCCTAAAAAAGGTGACCGCTTGGTCCAACTACAGGCCAAAGGCCATCACCACCTTGTTCTCTAAAAAAATGGAATCCCTTATTAACACCCAGCTCATGCGGTACCTTGGGGATCACCAGCTGATTAGTGGCCGTCAGTACGGTTTCCGTCGCGGTCGATCGGCTAGTGATCTTCTGGGTTACCTAACTCATAAATGGGTGGAGGCAGTAGAGTACAAGGAGGAGACCTTGGCTGTTAGTTTGGACATAGCAAAGGCCTTCGATCGGGTTTGGTACAAAACGCTTCTTTCGCTATGGGCTCCCCGAGAAATTGTGCAGTTGGATTACTAGTTTTCTTGGAGGTCGGACCATCAAGGTCGTAGAGACGGTACATGCTCTGATTACAAGCCCATTAACGCCGGTGATTCACACGGCTGCGTGCTATCAACAACGCTATCTCTTCTGCATATCAATGACATGTTGCAAACCGGTAACATTGCTATGCGGGCGACAGCACTGGTGATGCTTTATATACCGGCCGTGATTTCTCGAGAAAACCTCGTTGATTACCAAGACAAACTTGTGTCTGAAGTCGAGAGTTTATTGAACAAAGTCTCGGACTGGCGGCGACTAAATCTAGTCTAGTTCAATCCTCAGAAAATACAAGTTTGCGCGTTTACCGCTAAAAAGAACCTCTTCAATGTATCTCCTCAGTATCAAGGTACACCCCTGATTGCCTCAGCCAGTATCGGAATCCTCGGTATCGACATATCGGATAGTGTGCAGTTTCATGGTCACTTGGAGGGGAAGGCCAAATTGGCCTCTAAAAAGCTTGGCGAGATTTTTCCGGACCGATACGACTAAGGGACCTTCAAGAAAATAGCCTACTCATTTTAAAAAGCCGGCAACGCATCTTCAATTCCCCTGGTATTGCAGTTGTTAGACTCATATATGGTAGAGGTACTCAGCAGAATGCCAGATCGATATCTGGCATTCTGCTGAGTACCTCAACTACAAGAAACTACAAGAATTTATCAGAGATGATAAGGCGATTTCCTTATGTTCATCTGCCACGCTTGAGTAAATTCTAAAATCCCCTCTTGCGCTCCCCTACTATGTATATGAAACGTACGTTTAGCGACGGAAACCCTTGTCACTTCTTAGCGGACGCACAAAAACAAATCTTTTCCCTAACTGTGTAACGGAATTGAGCATCGCGATGTTCTACACTTGTATTATAAATATATTCGAATCGCCTTACTAAATCGATGAGCAAAGACGATGCAAAAGTCTATTTGTACATGACGTGCTCTACACATAAGTTCTAGGAACACTACTCGTAAGCGTGGTATTGCGTACGAAAATCCCCTCCACAGTGCCACGCTAATCTAGATCAAAACAGAAGCACACTAAAAATATTGTCAACTTTTTCTTACACTGTACAATTACTCAACGAAACTAATTTGATTAAAGTAATGCAAATAAATGCAAATGAATGCTTCATGAAAAACGGGCGTACCTGCAACAGAACAATTTAAAACTCTTTTCTCTATTTCCCTATTATTTAATATTATGTATGTACGAGTAGTATAATCTTGACTGCCTCGTCGGTCAAGTGATTGTAGTATTGCCATATTTGTTATGAGGTACCGATTACGAACGGTCGCGCATTATTGAGAAATTCTCTGTGGCAGTGGCTCACCCCCGTGCCTCGGAAAGCTTGTAAAGCCGTTGATCCTGCGCCTGATCTCTCTCCGGTCCTGTTGGTTTACCATCCCATCGAACTGTAGGGATGAGGGAATAGATTGTGCAATTGTGCTTGAGCATACGCAATACATAGTCTCCGTTGAGGCTGGGCGCCTTGACCGAAATACGGTCAGGAGGAAATTTTTATTATTATTATTTTTGTGCAAAGACATATTTTTAAGATGAAATCTCTATGTATTTATTGTATGTTTCGTCAGTAATTCCAGCACTGGTTGCATTTATGTTCTGTTCTGTTCTGCAGCAGAGTACTGTCCTGTCCTGTTGTTCTCTTCTCTTCTCTTCTCTACTCTGCTCTCCTCTCGTCTCTTCTTCTCTTCTCTCTCTTCTCCCCCCCTCTGCACCTTTCCTCTAAAAAAGAGCCGTATAAAATTTTACCCTACAAAAAATATATATTAAAAATAAATTTTGCCAAAGTAGATGTAAGAACACGCGTAAAATATAGCTTCAATTTGAGACACTGATATTTTGACTTATATTTTATTATATATCTTATTATATCTCATCAAATCATTTCATGTAATATCATACCTTAACAAATCGTAGCATATCATATCGTATCAATGTCCTGTCCTGGCCTGTCCTATTTCATCTTATCTTATCCTGTCTTATCTTTTCTTACCTTATGTCATCTCATCTTGTCTTGTCTCGTTTTTCTCGTCTTAACTTGTCTAAATTTGTATTCCCTTATATATATATATATATATATATATATATATATATATATATATATATATATATATATATGTCTTACCCTATTTTTTCTTATCTTCTATAGTCTTATCATATCTTATCTCACCTAACCTTAACTTTATCTATCACTATCTCGTATACTGTGACGTAGGTGCGAGACCCCAAGCTTTTTGTTATGCAAAACTTACTTGACGTGTTGGAGCTCGGCGACCAGATGTTTACTGTTACAGATCCTTCATGCTCTCTGAAACAAAGATTTACCCACGGTAGCTAACTGTGAAGGATGGCGGTGAGAATCACTGTTTAAATATCTATCTGTATGGGTCTTTTTTCTATACACAGTATGACTCAATGTATTATCAGGATTCCAAATTACTAACACATCTAGAAAAGGTAAAGAAATGTTTGCCTCTAACTCCATTGTGAACTGGATTTTAGAATTTATAGAGATAAGATGGTATAAAAATGCAGTTACTTTATCTAAAGGTAGAATTGTGAAAGTGTCGTCTACATACCGCTTGTAGAGTCTTGGATTTACGGGAGAAGTAAACAGGGCTTTCTCCTCAAATTCTTGCATGAATATGTCGGCGACAATCTGACATACGGGTGAACTCATCCCATACCATCCAGATGTAATGCAGTATCTGAGTAATACTGCATATTCTACGAGCATTTTGTTTCCTTCCGGCCTTCTAGTTACAATTGAGATGCTGGTCTTCAACAGGTAAGCATGTGAAAAATTATTGCAGTATGTAGACGACACTTTCACAATTCTTTATTTAGATAAATTAACTTCATTTTTAGACCATCTTAACTCTATAAATTCTTAAATTCACTTCACAATGGAGTTAGAGGCAAACAATTCTTTAGCTATTCTAGATATGTTAGTAATTCTGAATCCCGATAACACTTTGAGCCACACTGTGTATAGAAAAAAGACCTATACAAATAGATAATAAAACGGTGATTCTCACCACCATCCTTCACAGTTAGCTACTGTGGGTAAATCTTTGGTTCAGAGAGCACGAGGGATCTGTGACGGTAAACACCTGACCGCCGAGCTCCAACGTCAAACAAGTTTTGTATGGCAACAAGCTTCGGGTCCCGCGCCAACGTCACAGTGACCGAGTCACACCGGCCACAGTTGAACATGTACCTGTTGTACTGCCATATGTCAGAGGAGTCACTGACAAGTTTGGCTACATCTTGAATTGTGCTTCCATTAAAACATACTTCAAGCCGCCGAAGAAGACTGGCTAGTTTTTACCATCAGTCAAGTGTAATGCCCCTCTGCAAGATCCAGAAGTGTACAAGCTTGATTTTGATATCTTTTACATAGTTCAAACTAAATGATCAATTGAAACTCGCTTTAAGGAACATGTGAAGAATCGACGCTTTTAATCTGGTATCCTATAATTAATAAAATTAAATCCCAAACCAAGTATTGAACTGCAAGACTTCAAGATACTATAAGTTCATACTGTTTAGTTCGTAACAAAAAAAAATTCATCAGTGGGTAACCTCGGTTAACTATAACATCGGGACGTCGTACATAATCCACCCCGTGAGTATAGGTGCCATGCAATTAATATACGTGATAAAACCCGTAAAAACTAGTTCAATTTAAATGTTTTTAGTGTTCGCGCAAATATAAGACAGTAAACATTACATATAACCAATTTTGACCGCCAGCTGTATTACGTATTCCTACAGGAAGGTATATTAATTACGAAATTTCAAAGCGAGATCATATTTTACGACCATAATTTTTAGAAGTTGAAGTACAAGGTAAGAAAAGCAATAACGAACAAAAGCATTTTAAATTTCGAAACTTGAATATTTCAAGCAAGTTTAAAGCTGTTAGTTTATGTTGAATGGAATTAACGAGTTGAAAATTCAAGATGTTAGCTTAATCAAAACTTTCAGAACTTTTTTGAGGGTTAAATCGCTCAAGCGTTAACTTTAACAATTTACAGAATACTTAAAGACAATATCACCAATATCCGTAACTCGGGACCATTTTGTAGCTGTTTTGTGTAAAACCTTATCTGAACATGTAAAAATAACATTGAAGTGTCTGTCTGCTACATTGAAACAACTGGCTTCTATTAAGCTCAAAGCGTTATTTATATGCTATTAATAACCATTATTAAAATTTTTGTCTGTCTGTCTGTCAGTCGGGGCAAGTCTTCGGCATGGCGAGACCAGTTGTGATGAACCTTTACGAACAGATGAAGATCAATGCTAGGAGTGATCTAGGCAAAATTTTATCCAAAAATCTTGAATTTTGGTAAACGAAACATTAATAAAATAAATGGCCTTTGATTATTTCAAATCTTAATAAAGCAACATTTATAGATCCTGTCCAGGTAAAACCGGGGCGAAATGCAAATTATTAAATATAAGTAATTATACACTAAAAACCATTTCAATTAAAATTTGTTGCGGGTAATTTTAACATATATTATTTCCCTCTTGTACACATATTCAAGCCGTTTTCATATTATTATATTTAT
The DNA here is from genome assembly GCA_907164705.1 of Parnassius apollo. NCBI lineage: Eukaryota > Metazoa > Arthropoda > Insecta > Lepidoptera > Papilionidae > Parnassius > Parnassius apollo. Next base: position 7,079,655 of record CAJQZP010001607.1, on the reverse strand, counting down.
TTCCCTTTATTTCTTTAATATTTAAATATTTAAATGAAAATGGTCAGAAACTATTGGATCATAAGTATAACAAAGTTTTGATTAAGGCGTACATTAGACAATCTGGCAGCATGAAAGTTGTGAAGGGTAATATTAACAAAGTTAAGATGTAATGAGCATAACGAGAACATAGATATGTGAATATGAAAACTTATAAGCTCTTCTGATTGAAAAAATTGAGATGCTTGTCATAAATTATTGTGGGTTCGAATCCGCCATTGGGCTACTGTCGTGAAGCACTCATTACACAAGCATTTTCAGCTTACCGGGTAAGTAGTGGTTAAAGGGACTTTTTACTTGTAACGGTAATAACATTACTAGAATTTTTTTAAAACAAAATCTCAAACAGAAAAATATACGCAAACTGTTCGCTTCGCAGGGCGTGAATTAAGGCGTTAATAGGGCGTTAGTAACTAACTTTTGTTACGCTAAGATAATGCGATTTATTTACCAAAAAGTTGGCTAAACCTATGAATCGTGGGTCAGGCACTGACCCGGGCTCTTTAAATACCCAACGCGTTGGTTTTTTTAACTTATTTTTTTATTATCTCCTCTCCTCTCCTCTCCTATCTTCTCCCCTTCCGCCTGTCCTGAGACTGACGTTCATAAGAGTTTTAAACAAATGAAATAATAAAAAATTATCTTGTCTTGGATAAATTATTATCGCTGCCTGTTTTAAATTAAACAAAATCAAAGTGACTTAAATTAGGATTATTATTAGGATTAGACAAAAGTTAGGGTAATTTTTAAATTGATCACCACCCACGGGAGAAAGGATGAAATGGGGTCACGGAATATCTTACACTGACACCCCACGTCATATATGTATAATATTTCACACTTTCGGCTTACGATTAATATACAGGGTTATTTTTTTTCAAAGAGTATGTGGTCGTTTTTTTTTTCCCGGGGTGTTGGGTTGGGGCTGGTGTTTTTTGCCGCCCGCTTTTGTTATAAATAAAAATATAGTTTTTTATACTTTTTAGTCTTTGTCTTGTGGTTGTGGCTTTTTGCCGTTATGCATTGTGTTCTTAACGACAGCATGTTTGAGATTTTTTTTTAAATTAATTATCTTCACCATTCGCATAAATTACTTATTCTAAGCCTTGTGTGCAAATGTTGCCGTATTTTTCAAAATAATCCTGTATAAGTACTAAAGTTGTTCAAAACGAATAGCACGCTACAGACTATAAACTACAAATTTCTAGCGCGATATTAAATACGCTACGTTATAGCGCGCTATTTATGAGAAAGCGTGTAGGAGGCCGGTAAGGTTTTTACAGCACGTTATATCTCTTAGCACGTTACATTACATGTCGTTCATTTGATAGATTGCGTGCTATATAAGGACATTATTTCGTAATAAGTCGTATTTTAAACTAAAATAAAATAAAGCCGTAAAGAAAAACCAATGTACGGGTTTTCATACTTTTCAGGCTTACTAATTTCTATAATCCTAAAAATATTTTTAAATTATGTACTATTTAAAATAGAATTAATTTTATTTTTAGAATTGAAATAAAATTAATTATTTTTATTATAATTGATGTAAACGTTATTTTAACCTTAATATAAATTATAAATCAAATAAAGGTGTATTTAAAAGTTTATTTATTGTGTTTACAAAAATCAATTATTTACATACACTATTATATACACTTTGGTGTCTATATTTTATTTATATTTAAATACATTAGTTGGGCTTCTTTTATCACAACTGTGTCCTTTGATAATTTATAAATATACAGTATACACTAACTAAACAACGTCCAACATTAAATTAGGTCGCGCGCGATGAATAGCGCGCTATGGGATCAAATTTGCGTCACACGTCCTCCCCCAACAGCGCTGCTGCTAGAACTAATTGCCGCTGGATATTAATACTTGATAGCGCCCAAGCACAATGGCGCTATGACGACAACTTACATAACACGCGCTATGTGTTATGAAGAGATAGCGCGCTATAATATGGCGCTATGCGTTATATTAACCACCATTAATAAGTACTGTACAATTAAAAAATATTTTTTTAAATTTATATATCTTAGGAAAAGTTCTAACAGCATATATACGTCCCACAGCTGGGCACAAACCTCCTCTCAGTTTTAGTGATCAGTGGGAATTATTAAAATATAAAATATTAAATTAAGCCACTGCTTAATTTATTTAATGTTTTGAGCAAACCACGGCCTTTAGTGCCGAATAAAATTAGATTACTGATTTTAGACCACCGGTTTCAAACCGGAATTGCACAAGCGAAAATATTCAGCTCATGTGAAGTCCGGAGTTTAGTCATGTGTGCCTTGTGACCAGTAGCAGAGTATTACTGGAAAGACCAAGGCACATTTTTAGGGAAGTTAAAACATGGCCGGGGTCTTTTCTCGTTTTTAGAGTGTAAGACACTGGACTTGATTCCTTATAAAGCTTTCGTTGAATTATGACTTCAACGGCGTTGAAAATCCATCTGGTCCTAAAAGCTCGGTGTGGCCGTGAATTTTTATGGCATTTGACAGAAAAAATTAAAAGGCACACATGACTAAACTCCGGACTTCACATGAGCTGAATATTTTCGCTTGTGCAATTCCGGTTTGAACCCGGTGGTCTGAAATCAGTAATCTAATTTTATATATATATATATATATATATATATATATATATATATATATATATATATATATATATATATATATATATATATACTAGCTTGCCAGGCAGATGTTGTTCTGCCCTTTTCGACGACAATTTGTCATGTCCTATTAAAAATCCTTAAATTAAAAAAAAAATTGTGAGCAAAAAACTATCCCAAGTAGGACCAAACTGCACACGGTGTGCAAATTTGATTAAAATCGGTTAAGTGGTTTAGGAGTCCGGAGTCCATCGCGGACAAGCGACCCATTTTTACTGGAAACGAGGCATTCCATCTCTAGTCCTCACGGGTGACAACACATCTGCATTTTGATTCGTAATCGCTGCAGGATAGATGTAGATGTCTATGGGCCACAGCAACCACTTACCATCAGGTGGGCTGTGTGCTCGATTGTCACCCTATCCTATAAAAAAAATTTATATATATTACCAGTTCCATGTTTTAAGCAAATAAATAAATGTAATGTAATAAGTAAATTGTTTTAAATACTTTCAAACTAATAATGAGATTGCAATTAAAAAGAAAAACAGTGCCGTTTTTGAAATCTATATCTTACCCAGTGAATGGTTTTCGAAACACATTTAAGTTCGCTGATAGACTCTGGATGGTTATTCCACTTTTAGAGTTTGAATGTTGGCTAAAGTTAAACAGCTTATTTGAAAACAACTCTTTTCCTGTTAATGAGATTCTTCGAATGTGTATGTTATTTAACGTGCGATCAAGTAAATAATTACTAATATTTTTATAAACTACAACACAGAAAGCGCATACATAAACTCTCCCGCCTGCCATTGAGAGGGGTAGGCAGAGACTTCGTAGTTCCATTTGACATTATCCTGACATACACCTCTCTCGCGTCTTTCACATTTATACATACACATCACTGCCTCATTGGTTTAGTGATCAAAAGCGCAACTCTGCTGAACATGAGGTCTCGGGATCGAAATCCAAGTCAGATAAAAATTTGAATTATGCTTTTCTGTTCAAAAATTCTTGGTAGCAGCCCGGAGTCTGGAAGTTATCAGTGTTTCAACCCCGATCCCCAAAAAGCACGTAAACCATAGGCTCAATTTACACTGTTGCGGAACGGAATGGAAGCGAATTTTCGTAACGAAATTGTACATAGTAAAATGAGTCTTATGTTAATTGTGTAACGCGCAAACTAGATATCAGCCAAAACGAAATCGCGCGTCTTCCGGGGAATTCTCGAGGATCCCCGTAGCAACTCTTGGCGAAGTCTGTGGAATTCGCGGGAAGTGGCGCGAAGAGCGTAGAATCTAGACTATCTTTACTACAGCCCCAAGGAGATTGTCGCCTGTCACATAGCCGCAACTCGAAGTCGCGGGAATGCTCAAGCATTCGCGCGCCGTCCCGCGCTTTGCGACGAAATTGACGCTTCCGTTCCATTCCAATCCGCCGCACTATAAATTGAGCCACAGATTCTTTTTTTATAGAATAAGCGTGACACACAAGCATACAGTCCACCTGATGGTAAGTGGATGCTGTGTCCCACAGATATCTACATTTATCCTCGATTAAGAATCAAAACGCAGATGCATTGTCACCCCTGAAGACTTAGATGGAATGCCTCGTTTCCAGTAAAAAAGGGTCTCCGGATCTTTACACTCACCATACGAAATACAGCAGTATTAAACTGTTATATTGCATGGTCTTTCTCCGGTCGACCCGACCCATTCGTTCTACAACCATAATATAGCTGCAGCGTGGCTCTACCACGTAAAAATAAATTTCTCCGCGTTTTTGCCCACCTGCGCAACCAATGATCCGCGTGATCTCTCCAATCGTATTGAAGTGGAGAGTGAGCTAAAAAAATACAGAAATATTATCTTTACACTCAGAAAGTTGAGCTTAAAAATTCAAATTACTTAGATAATACTATAAAACGTGCGACTTGTGCTTAAACAAGCGTTATAAATAAAAATTTAACTGAAAAGGTTAATAATAAATCATACATCAAAATAAGCACTGGTAATTTGCAAATCTGTGCAAAGTTAAATAAACTCAGAATATTTTGTAATAAGCCAGCCAAAATATCTCATCAAGTGAAATAAACGCAAATTAAATTCCAGTCTGCGAAAATAATACCGTCAGCTTCATTCCTGAATGTGATGAAACGATCGGGACCCTTGTCAAAGAAATATGAATTATTACACGAAATAGGTCACAAAAGGACATTGTTTTTAAAGTTTTCCGAATGTTTAAATGATAAAATTACATCAATTATTTTAAAATATATCGATATCAAAGTAAATTGTTTATCAAAACCTTGTAAGAAATCTAAACGTGGCCTGGGAGCCTAGAAGTCAGTATGGGCGATAATGTATCTATTGTGACGTAACTTTGAACATGTAAATGTAAAATTGCAAATTATTTTCAGTATGAAGAGTATGGAGGATCAATATCATTTCCAAAGGTGACAACGCACTTGTATCTTTTCGTATGAAGCTTTACGAAAGTTTACTTTTGGTTGCAAGTATCTACGAAAATCACAGATTTCACCTTATCATGTCACATTGCTTCTATAACTAATTTTCTAACATTAACGTCGATGACGTTATGTAAGTACAATTAAGTTTGCACTTAACCAAATTTGTATAATACGTATTTATATTTGCGTTGATAAACTTGTACATTATATAATTAACACCAAAATCGAAGGTGTACCTATATAAATGTCTCGTATCAAAACTTAAAAAGAACTTTACAGTTGTCGATTTTAAGCTATATTATATATAAGGAAAACTTAAATATACTGCCGAGTATATCTGTGAATATTCCTCATTTCAACAGAATACTTCAGGGATTTTAATAAAAAGATAATTCAGAAAATGTTCCACAATTTTATTTTTTGTACATAAATCATTAGGATTTTGTAAACATTTTATGGTGACGCTCCAACTATAATTTGATTATAGCACGAATGAGTTGAACCGGCTCATGTGTTTCGTATGGTGAGTGTAGTAAATCGAAGACATTTTTTACTTTAAAAAAATGTTTGTACTACACAACAACATAGTAAGCAAAGAAAATAGAAAAACAAAAAAAAACTATACTTTTGCAAGACATAAAAAAGACAACACAAAAAACTATTTAGAATATCGAAAATACAATCGCAGAAATATCAAAGCATCCAATGTTTGACTTTCAAGCCTGCTTCGTAGTTTATTGCCAACATAAGTTGCAACTGAAAACGCTCGCTCAGCTTATATGCAGGTTGTAGGAATAGATAATAAATACTTATATGCTGTTTATAAGTGATATCCACAAACTCCTCAATTTTCATTTCATATCTAATACTATTTGCCAACCCCGATTCAGTTTGTACTTCTACTTCAGGATGTGGGGATTTCATACTTTTATCAATTTCCAGCTGTAATTTTTCTTTAAAGTCAATTGGGGTCGGGAGGTTTCTGGCCTTAGCTCATCATCTGTTTGTGATCCTGAGATTTTAGAGTGACGCTCCAGCTATAATTTGATTATAGCACGAATAGGTCGAACCGACTGATGTGTTTCGTATAGTGAGTGTAGAAAATGGAAGCCCTTTTTAACTGTAAACGAGGCATTCCACCTTAGTCTAAAGGTTTAACAAGGTATCTGCATTTTGAATCTTAATCTTAACATTGTATGCTTGTTTTTTACTCCTATTCTCAAAACAGTGAATTGGGAAAGATAAATAAAGATAAAAAAATATAAGAAAGATATTAGGGATTATAGGGAACGATAAACACATATAAAGGTAAAGTAGCAGCTTAAGAACATTCACTACCTTACGAGTAAATCGCCCCGTTGCGTTGTACAATAAAAGGCGATAGAGGGGTACTGGAACAGGAAATAGGCTGCAGCATCTTTACTAATAAATGTATATTTTAGGGGGAGGATAATACCAGATCGTTCACTGTTGATGTAACAATTTGCATATTTCTATTTTTCAGGTTTAAGTATTTCTATCACTACAAATATGCGTCACACGAGACATAAACGCGTGTAAATAGAGCGTGAGACACGTTTAATTATGCCAGTTGGCAACCGTTTGCATGGAGATATTAAATGCGCCAAGCGCTTACGTCTCGTCACGTTAACGAGTAAAGAAGTAGAGATGGAGTTCTAAGTAATAATATCCTACTTCCTTTAAATTTTACGTTTAATTTATTTTATAGTTATTAATAAGTAAGTAACAAGGTGAAAGTTCTGGATTCACAACGTTGCACAGTAAGTTAGTTCGATATAAGGGCGCGTTGAAATTAATGGAAATACACGACTGAATTAAAAAGAAAAAGTAGGCACGCAAAGGCACTTAACTTAATTTCTGTTAATTAAAACTATAAATAGTAAATAAAAACGTTACTTTTCTGTATCTCCAACATAGGCTGCTTTGACCACTTACCAGGTTAATCTTTAGCTCGTTTAGCGCTCCCTTATTATAAAAAGTAACATTCTTTTTGATTGATAAGTGATGGATGATGATGATGCTCCAGAGCACGGTTTTTAGCTATCCGAATTATCAGCTTCGTCTTCACTCCGCCTAGTGGACGCCCTTCGCATGTCGGTATGAGGTTGCCATTTTAGAAGACTTCTTCTGGTCCAATATCGCTTCAATTTGCTAAACTGTTGATTCTTTTGCGGATATCATATTCACCGTAGAGAAACCAGCATAGCTCTCTCCATAATTCGCTACCTTAAGCTTTCCCATACGAGGGAGATCGATTGACGTCGTCACGTATTCCTCAAACAACCAGTGCGTGTTGCTAGTTATGACAAATGAAACTAAGCCAGAATATACTTATTTTTTTAAATAATTCATGCCTTTTTCTATATCTAACACACCCAACACACAACTATCTTTCCCTTCGCTTCATTTTTATTTAACGTATTCTTTTCCTCTATTGTTTCAGAAAAAATAAAGATAAAATAAAAAGAAATACCGAACCCGTCACTGTTGTAATGGAACGAGGGTCATTTTTAATACACAATTTCCTTCTATTTTTTAATACAAGATATATAGTGCTGGAAAGTGGCCAATGCATGCTTGCATCTTCAATCAGCTAATATATTCGCTAGTCGCCAACTCTAAGGCTATAAAACTTCGTTCTACTGCTTCTATGGCATTTTTAAATTCAAACATTTCATAATATGAATATTTTATAACCTTATGGAAAACGGTCTAATATGTTACATAAAGGTTCTATAATGAAAATAGAATCAAATACTATTATAAGTATTTAGAAAGCACTTCATAAATTTTTTTTCATCAGTACAGGTTGAAGATAAACTATAATGTTGAGACTACTGTTGACTATAGATGGATCGTCTTCTCTTTACAAAACAGTCGTATCAAACAAACCAAAAGTCCACCTGATGGTGAGTGGCTACCGCAGCCCATGGACACCTGCAGCGAACTTCAAACAAAGCAGGCTACAGACGCTTTGTCATCTCTAAACTCTAAGACACGATGCCTCACTGTCAGTAGTTAATACTGGTTTTATATACTTTAAACCGAAACATAGCAGTGCAAGCATACTATTTTGTGGCAGAAATAGAAAAGATGTACTAACCGAGATGGATTCCAAGGCTAAAAAGAAGTCCAACCACCTAGATCTTAGTGCATATTGTGAGCTTTTAAGTAACATAAACCAAGCTTAGTTACATAAATGGTGCTGCTGAGTTACATAAATGGGATTTATAAAGTAAGGTAGACTTACACAGGCGAGCACTTTATAGTGCAGCTCTTATATAGCACCTCGGACAGTATAATACAAATTGAGTATAAATAGTACTTACAAGCGGAGTATTTGCATAACAGTTAAATAGTCATTCCTGTTGTTCATCATCATCACCATCATCTATAACCATAACGATGTTCCTGATTTTCTCCAAAGTATCGATGTGTTAATTGCCTAAGTACCAACTTTACTCGAGGTACTTTAACCAATGGATTGGTCGCTGGCTGATTAAGCTAATATATTTCCTTTGCTGCCAAGGAGTTCATCCGGGTAGTTAACACCCTATATACGAGTATAACTATTAGTACCGCGAAATTGCTGTGTCTGCATTTTCTTGTTCCAGCTGCTGTCATAGTGAGCCAGTGTAATCAAAGACATTCAGTCTTTTTCAACATTTGTAGCCCACTCTGTTTGAAGTTGGTAGCAGATCCATGAGCTACAACAGCTACTTACCATCGGATGAATTGTGAATTAGTTTGTTACTTCAATTTTATAAAGATGTTTCTTTATAAAATTGAAGTAACAAACTAATTATTTTTTAATTACATTATAATTCTGATACTACTATGGGTAAGGTCATAGTAAAGCTTTCGAATGGGCGTTCAGCCTGTGCGACACACACGAATTTTGTTCTGAACCTTAATGGCGGCCGCTTTAAGTAAGCTGAACGTACCACTGCGTCACGTGCTCCAAGAAACACTCTCCACTCCAAGCCTTAGACTAAGAAATCATATTTATGGTATATTACTGCAGCTCATTACAACTTCACAAAATACGGTCCTGAGCCGCCTGCTTTCATGGACTATCTTTTTCTTAAATTTATTTAATATAAGAAAAACAAAAAGCAGAAACTCACAATATAAACATCACAAAAACGCTTATGGGTTTGTCTGGATACGTTAGGGCATACTGAAATGATCGCGAATATTTCGGGATGAGTTACAATAAAACCTTTTTTAAAATTTGAATACTGGCCTCTTAGAATCTTAGTGACATTCAAACAATTAAAAATATGTTTAAAAACAATAACTATGTTGGTTTAAAGTAGACACGTCGTTAACAGAAATGGAGCTCACGCGTGAACATTTCCGTGTCATTATTTATCACAATTTTCGTCGCGGTTTATCTCAAGATAAATGTCTCAACGAACTTGTTTCGATTTATGATGTTGAAGCACCGAGTCAAACAAAAATATACCGCTGGTATGCCGAGTTCCGACGCGGTCGTGTGTCGCTCAACACTGTTTCTTCTGCAGGTCGACCAAGAACAACGGTCACGCCTGAAAACATCGCAGCTGTGCGAACTATTATATTAGATGACCGTCATGTGACATACGAGCAGATTCGGGCTGTTATCAGTATCGGAATGACTGCAATTCAGTCGATATTACATAATGAGCTGTGTGTAAGAAAGCTAGTTTCCCGCCGGGTTCCCCACAATTTGTCCGAAGAGCAAAAGGCGGTTCGCGTAGATTGGTGCCGGAATACTCTGCAAAGCTTCAACGGAGGGAAGTCAAATGCCGTTTATAATATCTTCTTAAGTGACGAATTATGGATTTATTCATACGAACCTGAAAGAAACATCAGTCAGCAGTTTGGGTCTTCGACGACGAGGTCACACCAACGAAAGTGGTTCGCTCCCGCAGCGTGTTAAAGAAAATGGTCGCTACGTTTGTCTTGAAAAAGGGGCATGTTGCTACAGTTCCTTCACAGGAACGCAGAACGGTTACCGCTGAGTGGTGTATCACGGTTTGTTTGCCAGAAATGATTGCTGAACTCCGAAAAAATAACCCGAAACGTCGTATCATCTTACATCACGATAATGCGAGCTTCCATACGGCTCGGAATTCAAATGATTTTTGAAGCAGGAAAATGTTGAGCTGATGAACCATCCTCCGTATAGTCCTGACCTGAGCACAAACAATTTCTTTACATTCCCTAGAACGAAAGATTTATTACGCGGTCAACGGTTTGGAGACCCGAAGCAGCTGTGGAGCGTACTGACTGGAATGACTGTTTTAATGATTGGTTTGCACGAATGGAAAAGTGCATTACGTTGAACGGAAAATACTTCGAAAAACAATAAAATACAATTTAGCTATACCGTGCATGTGGTTTTTCTTATTCTCGATCATTTCAGTGTGCCCCTCGTATTGAGACACTTATGAGCAATCTGTTGACATTCTTTTATACATATTATTATTTTATAATAACATCAAATATAATATTAACAGTAAGACGTATGGGTACATTGTTTATATACAAGTGGATTTAAAGGAATCGGTTATAGATAAGCAGCTCTCTAGGCTCTAGATGGTTATACTAGATATACTACCTACTAAGTATATCTAGTATAACCATCTAGAGGTAGGTCACATCATCCAATAATGGGTCGCACTTGCTAGTTTGAAGGCTGCCACTCGAGAACCTTTCTCCCTCGGTGTTTTTCAGCTCTTCGATTTATAAGAATGGCCTATTGCCAGTTCAGCCTACTACTCCTCAGGACTGTGTTAGTTATTATTACATAGCCATAGCTCTCCCATTAATGCAAAACGCCTGGAGAGATTTAAAAGTAATATGGTTAAAAACCTTCCATCACTTTCTTACAAGAACAATTCATACTATTTATATGGAAAATTGTTTACCCTTATAAGCAATGAATTTACTAACTACATTTACTTCTAAAATTTTCAGCAGTAACAGTCGCAAGACATGGTGCCAAAGGCAATTGTTGGCAGGTGCGAAATATAATAAATAAATAAAGTTCATATATTAAAATATATATACATAGTACATACATCTACTTAAGTTATAGTTATAATGCATGCTGGGTTTACTAGTAAGTAGTCACTAAACTTAGCTTAAGAAATTTTTCTGTTATTGCAGCATGGTTTTTGTACGGTGCAACACCGTGCATTCTCCCGCGTCAGCATTTTAGTAATTTGACACTATGCGCGACTGACCTCATTCATTAATATTTTATTTTGTAGTGTGTTTGTGTTTGCCTACCAATACAGTCGCGTGACTCAATCTTATATTTTTACCAAGTTTCGTGTATTGTGAAATCGAAATAAATCATCGTTTTTCTCAAGGTATTGTTTAAATCATTCGTCATCAGATCAAGTAAAAGGTGTGTGGTATACCAAGACCAAACATCTTTATGGTCCTTCGAGGAAACTGATCAGTGTTTTGTGGATCTCAAGTGCAGTGCGATCGGTTCGGTTGGCCTCCCACCAGCGGGTCTCACCAGCAGAATTGAGACGGCGCTCTACGTGTACTGAGTCTGCAAATATACTGGGAACCAGTAATAACACCAAGCACAAAACCGAGAATATCAAGAATAACACAAGCATAGCAAATTTGAAGCATTCATCAAGCAAACCAAGCAAGCATTCACCAAGCAAACCAAGCAAGCATTCACCAAGCACACCAAGCAAGCACTCTCCAAGCACACCAAGCATAAGCATTCACCAAGCACACCAAGCAAGCACTCTCCAAGCACACCAAGCATAAGCATTCACCAAGCACACCAAGCAAGCACTCTCCAAGCACACCAAGCATAAGCATTCATCAAGCACATCAAGCAGAAAGATTTCACAAGCAAAGCACAAGCATATCAAGCAAGCGTATCAAGGTATTTTCAAAAACAAACAAAACAAGTAAGTGATTTTTTTACCAAGGTTTTAACGTATCAACTCCTTCACCAAGTAATGTCAAGCATGGAAAATCTCCTAGCAATTCAACAACAAATTATCGATGGCATTAATCAAATATTTGTAAATTTCAAGAAAGATAGTTGACTATCTTCGGGCGTCTTCGCTCTTGAGAGCGAAAGACGCCCGACTATATTAATCGAAGATTGAATAATTTAGAAGGGTATTGGCAGGAATTCCTGAATAATCATGTTGAACTGTGCGCTTTTCCAGACAAGTCCCATGCTTATTTTACTAACAATACGTATGAAAAAACCAAGGCAAATTATGAGAATATAACAGCTACAATAAAAGCGTACTTACCGAAGTCGGAACATCAACCAAAACCTTCAAAGCCCTTGATAATACCCCCAACTCTAATGGGTACACCCTCAACTTCGGGAGCTCAACATTCATTTAGAGTCCCAGGGAACCAACAGCAAGACAGATGAATTATTCAAGAAGCAATCAAGCAACTTCAGAGTATTTTAAAGGACAGTTTCTAACATAAATCTTGACGATGTGACGGAGAAATGGGAGCTGGAAGATCTCCTCCGCTCTTTGCAGTCGCGATGGTCAGCTATCGACAGTCTGCACTGGGACTTCGACAGTGAAGTTCAAGGAGCCAACCAAGAATATGAGAGGACTTTTTCATATTATGAACAACTATATAATTCCACCAAACGATCCATCAACAGCAAGCTGTGGTCAGTGTCCCATCGGGAAAAATCAACCCCCCCAGATGGACATACCTGTTTTTGTAGGAAATTATCATCAGTGGACATCATTCAAGGACCTGTTCATTAAAACTATCCATAATAACCCATCATTATCAAACGCACAGAAAATGCAATTTCTTAAATTTAAGGTGCAAGGCGAAGCAGCAAAGCTTTTGCAGCATCTTCCGATCAGCACTGAAAACTATAATATCTGCTGGGAAATTCTTGACCACAGATACAACAACAAGAAACTCATTTTTACTTCGCACATCAACAGCTTATTGAATATTCCTGTCATACAACAACATTAAGCTATCAACCAGATCAAGCGACTTCATGACACCACTCTGGAGACACTCAACGCCGTGAAAAACTTAGGTGTTGATATCAGTATGTGGGATCCATTGCTGGTGCACTTACTGTCACAAAAATTGGACAACGAAACATTCAATGATTACAATGAATCCATAGAACAACCACGTGAGTTACTGACGCTCAAAGATTTTTTGGCATTCCTGGAAGGAAAATTCACTACGTTGGAAACATCCCGTAGAAAACAAGAATCAACCACGCAAAAACCATCGTCAAATCAGGTCCCGGTGAAGCATAATAAATCAAGATACTTACCAAGTATTTTCCAATTACAATGTTACAGAACCAACAAATGCAAAAACAAGTAATCAGTTTGCAATCACGTGCCCGCTCTGTAACAATGGCCATGGAATATATTTTTGCCAAAAACTTATAACAATGAACGCCGCAGCAGAGACGCAGTACCATATCAAGATTACGGCTGTGCTCAAACTGCCTAAACCATCATCAAGGAAAGTGTATTTCTATGAATCGCTGCCGCAAATGCCAAGGTCAGCACAACACAATATTGCACGAAGCATTCGTAACATCTAAAACCATGAACCAACCTAGCTCATCAAGAACGGTTAACCAGGGAAACTCATCAAGCAGCGCAGATACTGTCTAGCAGAACCAGAACAGTGTGCACGTGTCACAGCAGCGCGACGTGCCAGAGATACTGCTCGCTACAGCTATTGTTCAAGTTTAAGCTAACAATGGCTCTTACTACAAACTCCGAGCACTCCTGGACCAAGGATCCCAGACCTCAATTATCACGGAAAAAGCAGCTTAACTTCTATCACTACCTAGAAGTCAGTGTAAAGGGGTCATAACGGGGATCGGCATAAAGGAAAACAATTGTAAAGGCGTGATCAAGTTAACAATCAAGTCCAATAATAGCGACTTCACACTTAATACCGAAGCTCTTATAATGAAAACTCTGATCAATAATTTACCAAACTACACCTTGGACAAGCCATCATGGTCATTCCTAGAAAATATATAGTTAGCAGATCCAGAATTCTACAAAAGTCGGCGGGTAGATATACTTCTGGGAGCAGAAGTATACTCAAACATCATCTTAGACGGAATTTGCAGAGAAAACAATAACTCGCCAATCGCCCAACAAACGCGATTTGGTTGGATATTAAGTGGAAGCGCTAATCAAGTTACTTTACAGCGCAATGTTTTGCTGAATAATATACAAAACATCCAACAGTTTTGGGAGATCGAGGACATTACTCAAGAGTCTACTCTCACGTCAGAAGATCAAGCATGCATCGATTTGTATAAATCAACAACCACAAGACGCGAGGATGGAAGATACCAAGTGAAACTTCCCCTTAAGTCAAACATTGAACAAGACTTGGGCACATCGACACAAAAAGCAATTGCGCAATTCAAAAAATTGGAACGACGATTCACAAAACAAAATAATACCGCAGAACATTATAAATTATTTATTCAATTGCATGCATTGGGTCATATGAAACCGGCTACCGGTAACAAGAAACCGGACTTTTATATGCCGCACCATTGTGTCGAGCGCCCGGAGTCAACAACTACAAAAATCAGGGTTGTATTCAATGCCTTGGCAAAAACTTCGACAGGGTTGAGCCTTAATGATCTTATGCACAAGGGCCCAAATCTACAACAAGATCTCCAAAAATTAATTTTGGAGTGGCGTCAATATCAGTTTGCATACACAGCTGATATAGAAAAAATGTTTCGCCAAATTTGGCTGAAAGAAGAACACCAACAATACCAAAAAATAATATGGCGAGATGACCCAGAAGAACCATTGCAGGAATACCAACTCACTACAGTCACATATGACACCAAGGCCGCGCCATATTTGGCAATGATGACACTGAAGCAGTTGGCAGATGATGAAGAAAAATACTACACCAAGACTCAAGCAGCTTCAGTTTTACGGAATAGCCTGTATGTGGATGATGTAATCCATGGCTGTCATTGCGCTGACCTTGAAAAAAGGTTGAAGGACGACCTCATCAAGCTATTAAAAGCAGGCGGCTTTAATCTCAGGAAGTGGTCATCCAATATTCCAGAATTATGTGAAAATGTCAGTCAAGAAGGGAGTTTTGAGTTTAGACCTGCTGAATCTACAAAGACCTTAGGGTTGAGATGGAACCCTCAAGAAGATTCCTTCACTTTCCAACCCAAAATTCAAGCTCGTCAGACAAGCGACACCAAGAGAAGCTTATTATCTGACATATCAACCTTTTGGGACCCTATGGGCTGGATTTCACCATTGACTACCAAGTTGAAGCTACTTTTCCAATCTACGTGGCTATCTAACATCAACTGGAATGATACACTTCCCGATAACATCAATTTGGAGTGGCAGAAAATCAGGGACGATATTCATAACATCGAAAAAATTCAAGTAAAAAGATGGCTCAATACAAACGAAACCGATGTTATTGAGTTGCATGGATTTTGCGACTCGTCAAAAAAAAGCGTACGCTTGCGTAATATACTGCAAAATAACTCGTGCAGACCAAAGTACAGTGGTTTTGGTCGTGGCAAAAACAAGGTTAGTGCCGGTCAGCAAAACTGTAAGTTTACCTAGACTTGAATTATGCGGCGCAGTTTTGTTAGCAAAATTACAGAGTTTAGAAAATTACGAAATCAAGCAATACGGCTGGGTTGACTCCACGGCAGTGCTGGGGTGGCTGCAGGGTGATCCGAGCAGGTGGAAAACCTTCGTAGCGAATAGAGTCAAGCAAATTACCGACGTCATTCCAGCACAAGACTGGCGATACGTAAAGTCCCAGAACAACCCAGCGGACTGCGCAAGCAGAGGCCTAACTGCTACACAACTAGTGAGTCATTCTCTGTGGTGGCAGTGACCAAGTTGGCTGCCTACTTATCAAGATAAACAAGAAGAAACAAGTTATGATACCAATGAAGAACAAAAGAAGGCAAAGCAGATAAATATTTCGACATACCAAGATCAAAAAATGAATATTTTAGGTCAAATTATCAAGAAATACAGTAAGTTCAATAAACTAATCCGCGTCGTAGCCTGGGTATACCGTTTCATAAACACTACATGAACAAAAATTAAGATGCCATCATACTTAACATTAGAAGAAGTCAGAGCAGCAAAGCAAAGAATAATCAAGCATGTTCAGCAAGAAGAGTTTTCGCAAGAGATAGAAGATCTCAAGACAAAACAGAGCGTGAATACCAAGAGCAAGATAGTAAACTTACACCCTTATTTAGATGAAAAAGGCGTTCTAAGAGTTGGTGGTAGACTGAGAAACGCGCAGATAAGCATGGAAATGAAGCACCCAATCATCATTCCACACGTTAACCATCTTACGGAGTTGATCATAGATGAAGCCCACAGTCTTACATTTCACGGGGGACCAAGATTAACAGCATCATTTAATCGTCAGCAGTATTGGATAGTAGGGGGCAACAGGGCTACTAAGAAGCGCTTACGACAGTGTGTCAGATGCCGACGGTTTGGAACAAGCAAGCAACATCAACTCATGGGTGACCTACCTAGTGCCAGAAGTAACCCATCTCGCCCGTTTTCTCACACAGGATTGGATTAAACCGGCTTCATCATGATCAAAGGCAGTAAAGGATGAGGCACCATGTGTACCAAGGGATATGTAGAGGTGTTCGTGTGTATGGCAACCAAGGCCGTACACTTAGAACTAGTATCGGACCTAACGACGTCATCATTCTTAGCCGCTTTGAAGAGGATGGCTGCCAGACGGGGAACGCCAAGTCACATTTATAGTGACAATGGCACCAACTTCATCGGAGCAAGCAGAGTCCTAACACAAGAATACCAAGAAATTATATCGACTATCAACCAAGATAATCCAGAGTTAATGCAAGAAATCACAGAAATGCACATACAGTGGCATTTTAACGCTCCTTCCTGGCCCTCAGCAGGCGGGTTATGGGAAGTGGCCGTTAAAAGTCTAAAATATCACCTGAAACGCGTCATTGGTGAACAGAGACTGACTTACGAAGAGTTCACCACCATACTGTACCAACAAGAAGGCTGCTTAAATACAAAACCATTGTGCGCCATGAATGTAGACCCAGACAACCTGGACTATTTGACGCCAGCACACTTCCTAGCAAGTGGACCTGTGTTGACGATATTTGATACAGAGCAAGATCTACGAACAAGATGGTACCTTTGTCAAAAAATGTATAACGACATATGGAAACGATGGCGTTCAGAGTACTTGACCCAACTAAATGTACGCAGTAAGTGGCAAAAGGAACAAAAAAAATATCAAGATCAACGACGTCGTGCTCGTCCACGAAGACAACTGACCTCCAGGACGGTGGGCTATGGGGCGCGTCGTCGAACTTCATACCGGTTCTGATGAGCAAGTGAGAGTGGTCACACTGAAAACCAAGAATATAAATCAAGTATATAAATCAAGAGTCAGATGGCAGCGATAATAACACAAACAAACCATCATCAATCAAGAACGATCAACAAACAAGAGCGCCTCAATCTGTTAAGGAACCTCAAGTTCATTTCTCGTCGCTTGAGTTGGCTATGCTATTTTTCATGAGCATACTTACCACATCATCATGTTCCTTTCTTAACACACCTCTGAAGTCGAACCAAGGAATATATTTTGACAAAGTCTCTGACATGCAAGTAATTAGGGATGAATGGACCATGGTCGTCTATTATGACATGAGCCCCTACTGGCAAGGGATGAAGACCTTTGAACAATATTCCAATTACTTGCAAGAACATGCGATAAATTACAAGAAGCCCAATGTAACATTATACTGTGGCAACTACGTCATAGTTACTCCGAGTTCCAGCATTATAATACTATTTTGATGACACAACATTCCCGCACGCGCTCGCGCCGCCGCCGAGGACTGATCAACGGAGTCGGCAGTATCGCGAACTCATTATTTGGAATTTTAGACGAGAATTTTGCTCAAAAATACCAAAAAGACATAACGTTCATCCGTGATAATCAGCAGCATCTGGCAAACTTGTGGCGAAATAAAACCTCTATAGTCGAGGCGGAGTATAACTTACTTAAAAGGAGTGAAGAAGCTATGAACAGGCAGCATAAGTTAATAAACAAACAGATGCTAAATATAGAAAGGACCGTGAACATATTAAACTCAGAGGTTGTCAACATGTCTCAAGTGAATCAATTCACTTTGGCAGCCGTAGCTGCAAGCAATATGATACAGGAACTACGAAGCGTGCAAGAATCATTGCTAGACACGATCACAGATATTTATCACGGGAGATTTAATTTCCATCTATTATCTCCAGAACAGCTTATAAATGAACTCGGTGTCATAGCATGCCAAATATCGAAGGAGTTGGCCTTACCAATCGAAAACATACAAGCAAGTCTTCAAAGTATTTATCAACTTTTAATAATAAAGGCCAGAATATGTGAAGATTACCTGCTGTTCGAGATAAAGGTGCCGCTCATCAGTAGAGATTCCTTCCAAATATTTCATCTTATTCCAGTACTGACTAAGATTAATAACAGCAAGATGGTTACCACGAACCTAGCAAAGGATGCGTACATTGTGATATATATAGATGAAATTTCATCATGCAGTCAGCAAGCTAACTCGTATTTATGTCACTTAAAGAAACCATTTTACCATCTCTCACAAGACGAGAAATTCTGTGACTTCGATAATATTAAACAGAAGTGTAAAACTGTTGTGGACTCCTGCAATTACAAATGGACTGAATTAAACAATATAAACAAGTACTTATACTTTTGTTGTGAGAAGTGTCAGTTACGAGTGATGTGCGCGGATCAGGTGACCGCGCCACAGCTGGAGCGCGCCTGCATCGTCAGCATTTCACACGGGTGCATTGTCGAGTCCGACCTATTTACGGTACACGCTCGTAAGCTTGACCGCAGCGTTATCAAGACGAGCCCAGACATCAAGGTTGAAGACTTCAGTCCGATAAACAATATCATTAACGCATCGATCCCGATGTCGTCTATAGTAGATGAAACCATAAATGACCGCCAAAAACAATTTTCGGATTTAGAAAAACGGCTAAAAGATTTGAAAGAGCAGGCGGTGTTGACAAGTGATGTATCATACCATGATGTGCATCATTATGCTCTCATCTACATTATGATCGGAGCAGCAATTATCGTGGGTGCTGGCCTGGCGTGGCGGCGAATGCGACAAACACGATTAGCAAGAGCCAACTCTCCGGCAGTGCCCCCGGCGGAGGACCGCACCGCGGTTCGCCTCTCCTCCGTACGAAACAGCATTTGTGAAGAAGAAACGACCAATCGTAGTGATCCTGTTACCAATAAACTAGACAGTGTTCGAATTGTAAACAGGTCTACGTCGCCCATCGCAACTCATACATCTTTTTTCAAACAATCATGATCAGCATCCCGCCCTCATCTGGCGGCCCGGAGCTTGTACGGTGCAACACCGTGCATTCTCCCGCGTCAGCATTTTAGTAATTTGACTGACCTCATTCATTAATATTTTATTTTGTAGTGTGTTTGTGTTTGCCTACCAATACAGTCGCGTGATTCAATCTTATATTTTTACCAAGTTTCGTGTATTGTGAAATCGCAATAAATCATCGTTTTTCTCATGATCGTGTTTAAATCATTCATCATCAGATCAAGTAAAAGGTGTGTGGTATACCAAGACCAAACAGTTTTAATACGTAAAACATTTTTTATGTATTACCTCAGATTCTTTTTATTTGACAGCTGGTGCTTTTCGTATGGTCTCTTATAAATGTAATCAATATCTGACCAGTAGTTTTTAAGTAATCTTTGATAATGCGTATTTGATTGACTTAGAATACACTGATGATGTTCTTAATCTATTTATATTGCACAAATTTTGTAAATTTTACCACTGAGAATATAAATGAAGTAAAAATACTGTGTATATAGAATAGCTCCGAACTACCACTGGGAGCGTGGGCCATTTCCCGGGCTGAAAACTTTGTTTTCTTTCCACAGCCAAAGATATATACTTTTTGGTCGCTAGTTGTAGGTCTTCTATAAGCTGTACTGTCTTTCATCACTGAGACGTTGTATAATGTCGGCAGCACGCTGTCTGTTCTTAAATATAAAGTTAAACGTAAAAGGATTTAAAAATGCTGGAACATCCGGATAGTAAGAGCACTCCAAAACTTACTGTAAAAACTAATGTAAACTAATAACTGGAAAACTCATGATTCTAACAGCGATACAAATTATGGTTTCCTTGAAGAGGAAAGCAGTATTTTTTAAATCTCCGTCCATTCGTCCACCCTTCCACCCGTCCACCCAACCGTCATCTAGTTTATTAATTATATGAATAAAAAGTGCCGAATATTATAGTGTTTACGCCACAGGATATTTAGAATTAAATTGTCTTTAATAAAAGTCTAAAGTACATTAATGTTTCAAGCTTAAGTATTAACTTATAGCTCTCGAAAAAAATGTGTTGATTTGAATACTATAAATAATTGTGCGCTATGGTACTGAATAAAGTTAGAAGAACTTATGATGTAATTGCGGAGGGAATATATTAAGCAATGGAGACGTGCGCTGAAGTTGGCTGCTTTCCAGCTTTCATATATCTTGTATTTCGAAGTACAAGATAGATAGTTTGTAAAGAAAGTTTATGCTTTTGAGTTTTACAGCTATTGCGTTATAATTATTTACCAAAACACAAAACCTTTTTCGTCGTTTCTGTAAATATGTGAATAATGGTGTAAGTCGAATGCCACGACACTACTATTTAGGATCATGCGAGGGTTGTGGTTGTACGTGGCACGTTACTTCGAAGAATACTTAAAAATTTGCATAAAGTGTCAGAGTACAAGCATTATAGCCTACAGGACTTATTCAGACTTCTGTTCTCGTGCAACGCTTCCAAGTTTTAGTCGCGGATCATTCCGGCCGTTACCAAAGGGACCTTTTTGGCTAACGGTAGGTCTTTATTACAAAATACTCTGCCAGTAAGTGGGTTGAGGTTTGGCCGCTTGTGGATGCAACGTCAAAAGCTTTTGCTCAGGTAATTTTAAGCATATTTTTGGTTTCTTTTTTACATGGTACGTACATTATAACAAAAAGAATATATATGTATAAAAGTTTATATTATTGTAGTTCCTGTAGGTTTAAAAATATAAGATGATATAAACTAAATGAAAATGTAAATTGGTTATTATTGTGACAAAGCTTTACTGCATTCGTATATTTGATCATTTAAATTTCTCTTTACATTAAATATAATTATAAATATAATAATATCTTTGATCATACAACCAACCTTCAAGTTGTAGGCAAATATTATTAACTTCTTTTTATACGTGGTAGAGCCATGCTGCAGTTATATTAGTATTATAGTTGTAGCACGAATGGATCGGCTCGACCGGGGAGGAACCACGCTCTCACAGAATACCAGCATCAAATAGTAGCTTAATGCTGCTGTGTTTCGTATGGTGAGTGTAGAGAACCGGAGACCCTTTTTACTGGTAACGAGGCATTCCATCTTAGTCCTCACGGGTGACAACGCATCTATATTTTGATTCGTGATCGAAGATAGATGTAGATGTCTATGGCCCACCTTTTGTCACCCTGTCCTATAAAAAAAAACTAAAACAACCTAGAGATGTGACAGGCATAAACACTCACGCTTGTCACCCAGAGAAGTAGGTAGAGACTATAGACTTCCATTTGGCACGATCCTGATACCTCTCTCATCTCTTCCACATTCATATACCTACGAATACATGCTCGTCGCTTAAGGGTACTCTTAATTTGGCCCCTATTCAATAGATCGCCAAATTTGTTTGACAAACTTTCGTCCCTTGCCGACTCTGCTGTTCACTTCTGGAACATAAATTTGCTTTGTCACTATTTCTTCATTCATTCTTTCTACATGTTTAAGTTGTAATACTCGAAACTCAACCATCAGTAAGGACTTACAATTTACCTTTTTTTATTGACTACAGCTTGATATAAGTGAACATTTAAAAATTGATTGAATATTTTATTGAGGGAATATTTTTACACAAATATGGCAAAGCCAAAACACATGCATGTATATATGTATGTTCATCTGCTCACTCAAATCTTCTAAACTACTTATCTTATATTGACAAAGTAGATACCTTTAAAAGCGTTAAGTGCACATAAAAATTAACTTGGCGGCTTATTACGGACATATAATTGAACATTGGAGTACATACTGTTACGAGCAATACAATAAAAATTGCCGATAAAATTACCTAAATCAACACTTTAATTTACTTTACACGAATTAAAACTAAAAACACTAATAATTAAACACACTAATTCACTTAATTCCGCTCCGAAGCTTCGCTTGTGTCGCCGAGTTCAACTCTGCCTCCCGATCGCATCTTGCAGCGCCTACTTATTTAAATTAGCAAAGAAATATCCAGAATGTTCAAGTAAACACGCGCAAGGTACCGAGCGTTCGAGTTTCGACTAGGCGCTGTCGGTTGAGTGATTTGTGATGTCATTTTCTCAATGCTCCCCTCGCTCTCGTTCCTGACACTAGATGGCGCTAGTGTATCGTCGACTTGAGCGCGTAACACTGCCCCCTCCTAAGACATGCTCGTCCCGAGCATTATCGGCCCCATAATAACGCGCCAAGCGATTCACATGGACGATCTTAGGAGTCCCTCTTGCGCCTTTCTGTAACGGCTCCGCAATGTCAAGGGCTGTCCTATCCCGTGGTGCACCAACATTGTACAATTTCGGTGCTCCTCTACTATGTGTCCGAGGTCCCCGCACGGCCGCACAACTTGTACATGTACGACACCAATCCTCCACATCGTCACGATAATGGACCCAGTAAAACTGTTCTCGGACCTTCAGTAGAGTTCGTTTAACTCCCAGATGGACTCTTGAACGACCATTATGGCACAGCTGTAGAACATTCGGCACTTTAGCTTTAGGGACGACCATTTGCAGACGACAGCTGTCTCCTCGACCATTGTCCCATTTACGGCACAGGACTCCATACTGAAGCAGCAAGCTGTCCCATTGGGCCCAATAGCTTTTCGTGGTTGAACTCATCGTTGAGACCTCCTTCCACTTAGGCTTGGTAGCACGGGCCTTCATCCATCCCAGAATCGGCTTGATGTCCGGATCTTCCTGCTGTGCATGTCGTAGGCTGTCCTTCCACCCGTTGCTGAGGTGGTCTGTTCTGAGCATCCTCACGGATACCACTTCCTTACTATGCCTACTACAATGGTTGCCATCTTCAGGACAAGGTCTTCTTGACAATGCATCTGTGTTGCCCTGAGATTTCCCGCTGCAGTGTCTGATAGTAAAGTCGTATTCCTGCTGCTGCTGGGCGGTGCTGTTAGCCGCACTTCCTTTCTGAGACCGTTCACCTTCCCTTCCTAGGGTGTGCTTCGGGCAGCTGGACCGAAGATGGCCACTTTCTCCACAGCCATAGCACCTAGGGCTGTATCTTCTATTGTAGTCGCGAACCGTAACTGCTGCAACCTCCCTAGCGTGAGGTGAACGACGATCCTGTCGCCGCCAGGCAGTGCCGTTAGCTGCACTACCCTCCTGATACCGTTCACTTTCCCTTTCTAGGGTTCGCTTAGGGCAGCTGGATCGAAGATGGCCCTTTTCCCCACAGCCATAGCACCTTGGGCTGTATCCTTTGTTGCAGTCGCGAACTGTAGCTGCTGCAACCTCCCTGACGCGATGGGAACGATGATCCTGCCGCACGGCTTCCACTTCCAGTGCATGGGCCAAGGCGTCCTTAAGCGTCTCGTGGTGCCCGAGCCTCACAGCAGCTCTGACTTCCAGGTCGCGGATGCCGTCGATGAATGTCTGCACCAGGTTCCCTTCAATGAGCGCAGGTACAGACCGGTATGCTTTTCGCACCAGCTTCTCCACTTCTAGAGCCCACTGCTGCAGGTTTTCGTTGATGCGCTGCACACGATCTTTAAGCTGCGCACGAAAGACGTGTTCCAGGTGAGCGTCGCCATATCTCGCCTCCAATGCCTCAAGGAGTTGCTCATAAGTCACTTCCTCACCAAAAGCTTCCAGAACTGTTAAGGCCTGGTCGCGCAGGCCTAGTGTGAGAGCAGTCATGGCCTGACTTTTATTCCAGCCGTTCGCCTTCATAACAGCCTCGAACTGGATTTTGTAGGCTGACCAGGAAGAAGTCCCGTCGAATGGTGGCACCTTGAACCCACGTAGCGAAGGTGTAGTAGCTACTACGGGAGCTGTAGTTCCATCCCCCAGTTTGAGGTCGTCCAGCGTTTTCTTCACGTCAGCCATCACGTAATCAACCCGATTGTTTACTTGGTCGATTTGGGTTTTAGCTTCCTTGATTTGGGTTTCAGCTTCCGACAGGCGGTTGTCATGTTGAGCAACCCTATCCTTCACCTCCCTAATCTCTTTCCCGAAGTTAGCGTGAATGTCCTTCACGAGGAGCATCTGCTCTTCCTGTCGACGGGCCTGTTCCTGCAGCATCACCATCAGAGCACCTAAATCGGGTGCTGCAGATGTAGGAGCTACTGACGGGCCTGCAGCCGGCGGCTGGCCCTCCGATGTCTACGGCGTTGCACCACCAAATCTTCTTTGGTCCGTCTCCTGCTGGCGTTGATTTCGGGTACGGACACCCTCCATTTCCTCCGTAGGTAAAATCGGCATGATTTTATCCCAATTCTGACACCAATTGTTACGAGCTTGAGGTTCGTGACAATAAAAATTGCCGATAAAATTACCTAAATTAACACTTTAATTTACTTTACACAAATTAAAACTAAAAACACTAATAATTAAACACACTAATTCACTTAATTCCGCTCTGAAGCTTCGCTTGTGTCGCCGAGTTCAACTCTGCCTCCCGATCGCATCTTGCAGCGCCTACTTATTTAAATTAGCAAAGAAATATCCAGAATGTTCAAGTAAACACGCGCAAGGTACCGAGCGTTCGAGTTTCGACTAGGCGCTGTCGGTTGAGTGATTTGTGATGTCATTTTCTCAATGCTCCCCTCGCTCTCGTTCCTGACACTAGATGGCGCTAGTGTATCGTCGACTTGAGCGCGTAACAATACAATATAATATATATATATATATATATATATATATATATTATATTGTATTGTTATATATATACATATATATATATATATATATATATATATATATATATATATATATATATATATTATATTGTATTGTTACGCGCACAAGTCGACGAAGAACGCCAGCAGGAGACGGACCAAAGAAGATTTGGTGGTGCAACGCCGTAGACATCGGAGGGCCAACCGCCGGCTGCAGGCCCGTCAGTAGCTCCTACATCTGCAGCACCCGATTTAGGTGCTCTGATGGTGATGCTGCAGGAACAGGCCCGTCGACAGGAAGAGCAGATGCTCCTCGTGAAGGACATTCACGCTAACTTCGGGAAAGAGATTAGGGAGGTGAAGGATTGGGTTGCTCAACATGACAACCGCCTGTCGGAAGCTGAAACCCAAATCAAGGAAGCTAAAACCCAAATCGACCAAGTAAACAATCGGGTTGATTACGTGATGGCTGACGTGAAGAAAACGCTGGACGACCTCAAACTGGGGGATGGAACTACAGCTCCCGTAGTAGCTACTACACCTTCGCTACGTGGGTTCAAGGTGCCACCATTCGACGGGACTTCTTCCTGGTCAGCCTACAAAATCCAGTTCGAGGCTGTTATGAAGGCGAACGGCTGGAATAAAAGTCAGGCCATGACTGCTCTCACACTAGGCCTGCGCGACCAGGCCTTAACAGTTCTGGAAGCTTTTGGTGAGGAAGTGACTTATGAGCAACTCCTTGAGGCATTGGAGGCGAGATATGGCGACGCTCACCTGGAACACGTCTTTCGTGCGCAGCTTAAAGATCGTGTGCAGCGCATCAACGAAAACCTGCAGCAGTGGGCTCTAGAAGTGGAGAAGCTGGTGCGAAAAGCATACCGGTCTGTACCTGCGCTCATTGAAGGGAACCTGGTGCAGACATTCATCGACGGCATCCGCGACCTGGAAGTCAGAGCTGCTGTGAGGCTCGGGCACCACGAGACGCTTAAGGACGCCTTGGCCCATGCACTGGAAGTGGAAGCCGTGCGGCAGGATCATCGTTCCCATCGCGTCAGGGAGGTTGCAGCAGCTACAGTTCGCGACTGCAACAAAGGATACAGCCCAAGGTGCTATGGCTGTGGGGAAAAGGGCCATCTTCGATCCAGCTGCCCTAAGCGAACCCTAGAAAGGGAAAGTGAACGGTATCAGGAGGGTAGTGCAGCTAACGGCACTGCCTGGCGGCGACAGGATCGTCGTTCACCTCACGCTAGGGAGGTTGCAGCAGTTACGGTTCGCGACTACAATAGAAGATACAGCCCTAGGTGCTATGGCTGTGGAGAAAGTGGCCATCTTCGGTCCAGCTGCCCGAAGCACACCCTAGGAAGGGAAGGTGAACGGTCTCAGAAAGGAAGTGCGGCTAACAGCACCGCCCAGCAGCAGCAGGAATACGACTTTACTATCAGACACTGCAGCGGGAAATCTCAGGGCAACACAGATGCATTGTCAAGAAGACCTTGTCCTGAAGATGGCAACCATTGTAGTAGGCATAGTAAGGAAGTGGTATCCGTGAGGATGCTCAGAACAGACCACCTCAGCAACGGGTGGAAGGACAGCCTACGACATGCACAGCAGGAAGATCCGGACATCAAGCCGATTCTGGGATGGATGAAGGCCCGTGCTACCAAGCCTAAGTGGAAGGAGGTCTCAACGATGAGTTCAACCACGAAAAGCTATTGGGCCCAATGGGACAGCTTGCTGCTTCAGTATGGAGTCCTGTGCCGTAAATGGGACAATGGTCGAGGAGACAGCTGTCGTCTGCAAATGGTCGTCCCTAAAGCTAAAGTGCCGAATGTTCTACAGCTGTGCCATAATGGTCGTTCAAGAGTCCATCTGGGAGTTAAACGAACTCTACTGAAGGTCCGAGAACAGTTTTACTGGGTCCATTATCGTGACGATGTGGAGGATTGGTGTCGTACATGTACAAGTTGTGCGGCCGTGCGGGGACCTCAGACACATAGTAGAGGAGCACCGAAATTGTACAATGTTGGTGCACCACGGGATAGGACAGCCCTTGACATTGCGGAGCCGTTACAGAAAGGCGCAAGAGGGACTCCTAAGATCGTCCATGTGAATCGCTTGGCGCGTTATTATGGGGCCGATAATGCTCGGGACGAGCATGTCTTAGGAGGGGGCAGTGTTACGCGCTCAAGTCGACGATACACTAGCGCCAATCAAAGCGAAATATCCAGAATGTTCAAGTAAACACGCGCAAGGTACCGAGCGTTCGAGTTTCGACTAGGCGCTGTCGGTTGAGTGATTTGTGATGTCATTTTCTCAATGCTCCCCTCGCTCTCGTTCCTGACACTAGATGGCGCTAGTGTATCGTCGACTTGAGCGCGTAACAATACAATATTTTTTTATATATATATATATATATATATATATATATATATACGTATATAAGAAAAACTATAACTAAGAAATTAAATTATCATACAGGACTACTCTCCGTGGTATTGTACCAACAAAGCTGGCTTTTTGTGATTTAGGTACTAGCTACCCTTAAATACTAGCTAGTGTGGGTCCCTACGTGAGCGAGTAGACTGCACCTCACAAGCTTTCTCAAATAATTGTTTGTGTCTCGGAACAAAAATACAAATTTTAAAAATATATAATGCTGGTAGTGGCAGTATTCCAAGACCTTTAAATAGAGGCTGACACGATTCGTCAGGTCGTATTCCGCAGATTGCTCTAATACACTTTTTCTGCGCAAGGAATGCCCCATTCCAATCCGAACTATTTCACCACGTGATCTGTCCGTAACGAAGTTTAGACTCCGCATAAGCTCGGTAAGTCATAACAGACGTTTTTATATCTGTCACTTTTTATAAATTGAATGTTATTAACTAAAACCAAACTGAACTGAAAAACGATAGGAAACGTGTAATACGAAGTATTAAACAAAACTACGGTAAAATTTTTTAGAATCCTTCAAAGAGAACTAATTTATTGTAAAAATGTTGTGAGCTCTCCTTAAATATTTTTTGCAATTTGGCTACCTACTTTACTCTAATAATAAAATAAGTTTCTATATGTAATTTTATTAATAATAATTTATGAATAAATGAGTTGCAATATTTCCCTTTATGCACCTCTACGTTACTGTTAAAGTCTATTATAGTACACTGCTGAACAAAAGCCTCTCCCATAGATTGCTTTATAGGGGGCATTTTCGTCATAGTCGCAAGCAGGTTGGCATACTAGTTTTATTTTTAGTTGTTATTAAGAAGCCGCTGCTGGCTAACTCTTTCGTCCGGCATTCTCAGTTTTATTTTTATTTTTAGTTGTTATTAAGAAGCCGCTGCTGGCTAACTCTTTCGTCCGGCATTCTCAGTTTTATTTTTATTTTTAGTTGTTATTAAGAAGCCGCTGCTGGCTAACTCTTTCGTCCGGCATTCTCAGTTTTATTTTTATTTTTAGTTTTTATTAAGAAGCCGCTGCTGGCTAACTCTTTCGTCCGGCATTCTCAGTTTTATTTTTATTTTTAGTTGTTATTAAGAAGCCGCTGCTGGCTAACTCTTTCGTCCGGCATTCTCAGTTTTATTTTTATTTTTAGTTGTTATTAAGAAGCCGCTGCTGGCTAACTCCTGATTTGTTTCCACCATTCGTCTTTTACGACGCCCATTGGATGATATGGGTTTGTGGATATTCTTACGCCGAAACAACACGATGGGCACCTCTATGAGTAAAACATTTTTCTTTAAAGTATTTTCTGCTTTTAGTCGAATATTTCCTTTTGGGAACCCATTCTTTTCTATTTATTATTTTTAACCATTTTTGTCGATCATCATTATTTTGAGAATATCTGTCACAGCATTTATTTACCATCAGGTGTGTGCTCGTTTGTTCACTTCTATTAAAAATATTTTACACGATTAGAAGAATATGTAGCTACTAGGAATCTTAAAATTAAAAAAAAATATTATTAAGTTGTATAAGCCTCCATTCAAGGCGTACTATGAAGGAAATTTCGATAAGACATTGTCGATAACGTTAATCTCTACAAAAGTGAGATTAAAATTTGCAGAATTTCACGTATTTATAATTATTTTAAAGTCAATTGTTTTGCATTCAAATGATTATTATTATTAAAATGTGATAATATTTCCTATCCATTTAAGTACAAATTGTGGGTACTTGCTCTTAAACACATCATTTTGAAAGCTAAACATTTCAGTTGTACCTACGGGTTAAATATATAATAATGTAGAATTTCTTCCTGCGGTCAGTTATATATAGGTACGACGCACTTAGTCATAATTAATACGTCCATCAAACACTAATTTTCACTTTAAAACCTGTGATTTTGCAAATACAATCGGGATTTGTTTTGTTCACGAATGACGCCAGGCTGATACAAGCCGATACACCATGCTTTTTCTCTTTCGCTTTGCCAATCTATTCTAATTAATACTAAATCTATGATAGGGACATAACAATTTTGTTTTATAATACGGAATATAACCTACTAACATTTTATGATCTGTCAAAGTCAAAACGTCAATCAATGCTTACATGGTAAAGTTGACGAATGAGCAACGTTTGGAAATCGTTAAAGCTTACTACCGAAATTCTGAGTCGGTAGTCGCAGTTTCAAGAGGGCTTACTTAAATTTATAGTCGCAGTATTTGTCCCACCAGATAAGCTGTTACGTGCGATGGTTAATAAATTTGAATTAACACATTCACTATTGAATGTCCCTGTGATTTAACACATTCACTACTTATTGAATGAGACAACGTACCGGTCGAAATACTGGCAATATTGCAGCCGTAAGAGCTTCAGTACAAAATGAACCAAACAAGTTGAGTCCACGTCTTTTACAAGAATTGGAAATTTTGCAGTCCAGCTACACCCTTACAAAATCAAATTAGCTCAAGAACTGAAACCTCAGGATAATTCAAAGCGCCGAACCATGTCCAATTTTGTTCTGGAGAATTGGAAAATTGGAGAAATCCTGAATTTGAATCAAATCTTTAGCGATTGAGCTTATTTTTGGTTGACTGACTTTATCAATAAGCGGATATGCGTTATTAGACAGCAACAAACCTACATGTCCTTCATGGGACTACATTGCACCCACAAAAAGTGAGCGTGGGGTGTGGGTTGCCATATTTTTTCGTCGATGAAAATAATCACATGTTATAGTGATTATTAAGAACAACCCTCACTCGTAATACTGTAACTGTACTCATACAGAATATTTTTACATTGTAGAGCCACGCTATAGATATTTATTTACTTATTACATAGCCAACACATCGTTAATGAAGAAAGTTTCTGAAGTAACCGCATTGTCATTGAAGAAACTTTTTGGAGTCACCACATTGTTACTGAAGAATGTTTCTGGAGTCACCACATCGTGTCCGCCCTCCCTACGACCTGCGTAAAACGACATGACTATTTGTCGCTTGATGCAGATAACTTAGAAGTCCTAATTTTATCATAGGTCTCTAGATAAGCTGTAAAGTTATCAGAAATGTATATATTTGGTTTGAAATACTTCAAGCTGGGTTCAAAACCTAAGAGTGTAATATGAAATTTGGGCAGCTTAGATTAGTAAAATAACATTCATTAACATCTATTCTAATACTAAAATTATAAATTATTACTAATATTAACTATATCAAATGCGTAAGTATTTATAATATATACGATACTTCAACTCGGCGGTACGCAAAATTTGATTCCAACATGAATCAAGTATGTATATATATAGCATAATAAATAGCATAAACACTCACGCCTGTCACCCAGAGGGGTAGGCCACGGACTTCCATTTGACACGATCCTGACATACCTCTTTCGCCTCCTTTACATCCATATATCTACGCATATATGCTCGTCGGTTAAGGGTACTTTTAACGTGGCCCATTTTCAAAATATCGCCAATTTGGTCGATAAACTTTTTTCTAGGGCGTCCCTTCCCGACTCTGCCGTTCAGATCTGCCATATAAATTTGTTTTGTCACTCTTTCCTCATTCATTCTTTCTACATGACCAAACCACCGAAGCATTCCTTTCTTAATCCTGGTCACAACATCATCTTGCATACCACATTTATCTCTTATCATGCAATTTCTCATCCTGTCATTCAGATTCAACCCTAGCATACTCCTTAAAGACCGCATTTCTACAGCATTTATTCTACTTTCGTGCTTCTTCGGCCACACCCAGCTTTCACTACCATACATTAAAGTAGGGACTAACACAGCATTATGAATTACCATACGTGCCTTTTTTGATACATTCTGGTTCTATAGAGTGTAGTGCCCCATTCACTCTATTCCCTGTATATATATATATATATATATATATATATATATATATATATATATATATATATATATATATATAAGTTATTTTCGGATGGTTAACCGATTTTAATCAAATTTACACACCGTGTGCAGTTTGGTCCAACTTGAGAGATAGGATATGTTTTTTTGGCCATGAGTGACCCAAAATGTTTGTTTTTGACATTTAATCATTTTAATAGGACTTGACAAAGGGTCGTCGAAAAGGGCAGAACAACGTCTACCTGGCAAGCTAGTATATATATATATATATAATCTAGACAAAGATTTTCCTGATCTAGGTGTGGTGACCTTGTGCAATTTATGTAAACAATACAAAACCCTTCCACGATACTTGAAATCCATTGGGATACTATTTTATTATATGAAAAAACCTTTAATGTTAAAAGTAAAGTTACAGACTTTATACATTCCACAGCTGGGCACAGACCTCCTCTCGTTTCTGAGAGGGTTTTAGGGTAAGGAAATGTCCGCCGCACTGCCCAATGCGTGTTGGCTAACTTCAAATCTCTTAGAAATATATTTTTTCTTATTTCTCAGACATGCAGGCAGACATGCAGGTTTCCTCACGATGTTTTCCTTAATCGTCAAGCACGTGGTACATCAGCACTTAAAATTGCAATTACCAATTGCATTGGTGCTGGCGGGGATCGAACCCGGATTACTCGCGTACTGTGAAATTTGTAGTGAGCGCTTAGAGCCTGAGCTATCACGACTTGTTAAGAAGAAAACCTTTAAACTTAGGTAAGTAATCTACCTAATCCTATTTAAAAAGGCGTAAATTCTAAAGTAGAACTGCAAAAAATACATAGCTTTAAAGGCCAACTGGCGACTCCGTGTCCGAAAGTAATAAATCACGTCTCATGGAGGCTTTATATCTGCATTGCAGCTCAGTCAATTCCGTTAAGCCGTTGCTCGCTTGGACTTTTAACGCTGGATAGAAACAATTGAAAATCCACAGGAACTCTCTTACGTTGTACGTAAATAAATGTTTTTTTAGGAAATTTATTGTATATTAAAATAATTACTTAAGCTAGTGCTATTTCTGAGAGGGTTTTAAGGAAAACGCGTTGTTTAGTGTGTGTTGGCGAACTTCATACCTTCTCGAAATAGTTTATTTCTCAGACATGCACGTTTCCTCACGAAATGTTCCTTCACTGAACCTGGATTACTTGCGTTCTGTGAAATTTAGAGCGAAGAAAAATTTTGTGTTTTGATTTAAAAATTAACTTTCGTTTAAAAATAGTCAGATAATTTTTTATTGGATATAAATTAAACACAATTAACTATGAAGGTAAACGTAGTGACAAATTCTTAGAGTAATTACGTACATACGTGTGAAGTAATTACATACATACGTATGCAGAATTGTTTTTTACTAAAACTGCTAAAGTTTACTTTATTTGAAGCCTGAAATATTCAAAAATTACGTTGCGCAAAAGCTCTCATGCATACATTCTCTCTAAACTATACCGAAAATTCTCAAAATGAAGTGAGGCTTGAAATTGCATTGAAGTAACTCATTAAAACAACAACGAAGTTTAAAAATTAGGAAATGTTTCAGGCCATCATTTAAGATTATTATTAGTTCCTTTGCTGATCTAATTATGAAAAAAATGATCATAAAATTCACTTTATTATTTGTTCATATCATAAAAAGTATTGCAGCCATCGTCTGTCGAATAATACAACACATTTTTGTTTAGAGATTTTAGAAATAATAAAATTAAGCCTACTGCATGTACAATAATTCCTAATTACTCAACTTCGGGGAGTAGGAATGCAATAAATATCAGAATATATTGACTTTGCTACTTTGGTCACAGCGAGTGTAAGTACTCGTACTATCATCATCATCATCATCATCACAGCCCTTCACAAGTCCACTGCTGAACATAGGCCTCCCCCAAGTAATGCCACAAAGCACGGTCCTGAGCCACCTGCATCCATCGACTTCCTGCATATCTTACCAGGCCGTCACTCCATCTAGTGGGGGGTCGCCCTACACTACGCCTACCGGTACGAGGCTGCCACTCGAGAACCTTTCTTCCCCATCGGTTATCGGTTCTTCGAGCTATATGGCCGGCCCATTGCCACTTCAGCTTACTAATCCGTTGGGCTATGTCGGTCACTCTGGTTTTACTGCGGATATCCTCATTTCTGAGTCTATCACGCAGGGAAACTCCGAGCATAGCCCTCTCCATAGCTCGCTGAGCGACCTTGAGCGTCCTCATACGGCCAGCAGTGAAGGACCACGTCTCTGATCCATAAGTCATCACTGGCAACACGCACTGGTTGTACACTTTAGTTTTCAGAGATTGAGGTATACCTGACGAGAAGATATGTCGTAATTTCCCGAACGCTGCCCAGCCGAGTTGAATCCGTCGATTGACCTCTCGGTCGAAGTTGGACTTACCTAGTCGGAATATTTGTCCCAGGTAAACGTACTCGTCAACAACTTCGAGCATAGTGCTCCCAACAACTACCGGCATAGGTGTGACATGGACATTAAACATAATCTTTGTTTTGTCCACGTTCATCTTAAGACCTATCCGTTGGGAGGCACTATTCAGGTCATTGAGCATAGTGCTTAAGTCCTCCAGCGATTCTGCCATAAGGACTATATCGTCGGCAAATCGAAGGTGAGTGATGTACTCGCCATTGATGTTAATACCGTATCCTTTCCAGTCCAGTAGCTTGAAAACGTCTTCCAAAGCAGCGGTGAAGAGTTTCGGGGATATAACGTCACCCTGTCTTACACCTCTCTGCAGTTGGATAGGTTTCGAGCTCTGGTTCTGTACTCGGATAGCCATCGTAGCCCTACTGTACAAACACTTCAGCACTTCGATATACCGACAGTCAACTTGGCATCGCTGAAGGGACTGCAGCACCGCCCAAATTTCGACGGAATCAAAGGCTTTCTCATAGTCCACATACGCCAGGCAAAGTGGCAAATTGTACTCTTCAGTCTTCTCTACAATCTGCCGCAGGGTATGTATGTGGTCTATGGTACTGAAGCCCTTCCGGAAACCGGCTTGTTCGGGAGGCTGGAAGTCGTCGAGTCTGCGTGCGAGACGATTCGTAATGATTCTCGAAAGCAGCACGTAGACGCGGCTCAGAAGGGAAATCGGTCTGTAGTTCTTCAAGAGAGCGTTGTCGCCTTTCTTAAAGAACAAGACCACCGCACTTCTGCTCCACGCCTCTGGAGTAGTGCCACCATGGAGGACGGAATTGAAGAGCTTCTGAAGGACTTCAAGTACCGGTGTTCCAACCGCTTCCACACACTCGTACTATATCGTAGTGTAACTTTCGTATTAATAATTATATTAAAGTAGATGTTTAAAAATGATGTTTTTATCCCATCAATGTTTATTGTAGTTTTCCCCATTGTCAGTTTAGATTTTGCTCCGTGGTTTAGATGTTGTACGTCTAGCATGATGGAATCGTTATAGCGCCATCTATCGGAAGTCATCAAAACTTTCTGGCTTTTCTCGTTGTCTCGCCTCTCACGACACACACTGAACGAAATTGGATGAAATATTATATTACTCCGCCTTCGATCAATTATATACTGATCGAAGTACTCCGCAATCACACAGCAAAGCAGCACTTGATTTTGCATATACTAGCTTGAATTTAACACTTTCACGGACGGTACGTGATTGTACTTAATGCATGAAATTTATATGGCGCAACGTACAATGACGTTCATAAAAACAAGAACTTTCAAATAAAAATTCTATGATTTGGACCTTGTGTCACAACATATCAAATATTCTGAATTTTACTGTCATATAGAATAGGTTTTTGACCATTTCAAAAATATGTTCTTGGTCAATGTGTGGAACGCTATACACACACGCACAATGTGATTATACGTCCCGCACGCACGCCTCTCGCGTCCCTACATTTAGTCTGAATATGTCACGAGTGGGGTGCATGGGTTAAGTGTCCCCTCTAATATTTGCTTCACAAGCACTCCTAAGAATTAGGCCGTGCGTCACCGCACGGATCGCTTAGTAAGATATATTTTAATATAAATACTAGGCTAAGTTAACTGTAAGATTGATATTAGTTTTGGAAGTAATTATAAGTTGTAACGCTGCTACTTTTTATAAATAAATTATTTTTTGTATAAAGTCGTTGCTGTCAACTTAATTCATGCGCGTTGCGCGTTTTAGCTTCGCAGACGCGATTCATAGTAAACTTCGTCGAAACACAAAAACATTGTAAGTACTATTTATGTAATTGTTTTATTGTTCCTTTGTAATGAATTGTATTGTAAACATTATTGCTCTATGAAAATGGTATCTTACTGGCTATTTTACTTGTTTTAGATGGAAAAACACAAAACAAATCTGATGAGGATTCGGATAATTTGACCGCGGTAGATTCGTTCCAGAACGATTATAGCGACTAGGTATCGGATAAAAATTACGTATTGACGTTGTGATATTAATATTATTCATCTACGTAATACGACATGACAGATTGTATATATGCACTGGAAGTTATTATACGTTGTGGCCATAACACCTCTTATTAGTTGTACCTACTATAGTCGACCAAATCTAAGAAATACATTTTGACAGCTGTCAGACTTATTGCACTAAGCATACCAACCAAAAAATTCGAACGTACAATATTCGATTCTTAAAAAAATCGATATCGATTATTTAGAGTTGGTAATCATTTACAGTTTGGTTTGATTAATACCAGAATAAATTAAAAAACTGATAATTTAAAACACAAGATTTATCAGTTTCTTCGTAATTGTTGCTACTGCTTATTTCTAGACGCACAGTTATAAAAATTTAAGACTGAAACTATATTAAAAATAAATTTATTCAATCACCTTCAGTACAACTAGTTGAGTCGTCGTTATTTAGATTAATTGTTATTTGAATTTCAATAATGCAGACAAAATTAATGTCTCGTTTAAAGTCATCCATAATATTATTTTTTGTTTTTTCTACCACTTTTGTCCAATGATTCTTTGTGACATGGGCACATGCTTCAACTAATATAGAAGAAACAGTTCAAAAAGTTAAAGCCGAGTCACAAAATAAGAAGACAAACACAAAATCACAAAATTACACACAGTAAGCTCCAGAAATTAAGCGAGATATTGAAATTGAGTGGTATTTTCAGCGCGGCTTTCTATAAGTATGAGTTTTTTTGCCTGCATAAATAACGTTTACAAATAAAAAAATAAACTTGTTTTATTCATGATTCATGTAATTAAAGGAATTTTAAAAATAAAAATTAAATTAAACGAATAATACATAAAAAAATAATGAATCGAATCATTATTTTTTTATGTATTATTCGTTTAATTTAATTTTTATTTTTAAAATTCCTTTAATTACATGAATCATGAATAAAACAAGTTTATTTTTTTTATTTGTAAACGTTATTTGAATATTTTTACCGAATATTTGAATATTTTTGCCGATTATTCTGATGAATGAATTTTAATTATCCAAACGCTACGGTAATGTACATAGCGATATATCATTAGAACGATGGCAAGTAAAAAAGTTGGTATTGTTTTTTTTAAATATTTTGCTTTGTTTGAAAGATTCAAATTTAAATTAATGATAAAAACTATACACGTTGTAATGAAATATAGATTACTTCATAATTTTTCGCATTTACGTAAAAGGTTATTCTAAATCGTATGAGTACACTTGTGCAAAGTTATTGTTAAGTAATTAATGTGAAACGTCAAAAGGTATTTTTTTTGATTTGGTTGACTATAATTATGACAGAACGTATGTAAACGATGACGTGATAAAACGTTTCTATCATAAAGTCATCAAAATATCTAATATTATGCAGCACTACGTATATAAACGTCAAGTCTATTTATATAGAAATGTATTGTGTCATTCTAAAACTCAGATTGAACTGGTACCGTCCGTGAAAGTGTTAATTTAACCCTTCGCAAGCCCGGTGGGTCTAAGAGTACCCACTACTTCACAAAAACTTCGATATTTTTTAAAGTTTTTAGTTTTATGCATTGCACGTCTCTATAGCTTCCCGATATATACTAGAGGTCAGTTTAGCACCCCACACGCAGTTTTCTGTGAGTGCGAGGCCGGGTAAAATACGTATAAAGTGCAAGCGGGTCTGAGAGACTCTACCAGACATACGGCGTGACTTTTTTTTGAAAGTGAATGTTTAATATTCTTTGTAATTTAATGGTTTTATAACATTTTTTTAAGGAATTGGGTGACAAACGAGCACACAGTTCACCTGATGGTAAGTGGATGCTGTAGCCCATAGAAATCCACATTTATCCTCAATTAAGAATCAAAATGCAAATGGGTTGTCACCCCTGAGTACTAAGATGGAATGCCTCGATTCCAGTAAAAAGGATCTACGTAAATTATTTACAAAAATCTATTGTTAAAGTATATAAGACGTGTTTTAAAAGATGATGATGAAGATGACGATGTGATCTTTCAGAATAGTGGGGACGAGTCTGATGACGCCAGTGTTCGTTTGTTCTCAATGTTTCTGCAATAAATGCTAAAATTGTTTAAATGATGAACACTACATATTAAATATATAATTGGTAGAGCCATAATGCAGTCGTAATCATAAGTCATAAATACTCTGCCTGCGCAGAGACTACAGACTTCTATTTAGCACGATCCTGACATACCTCTCCCGCTTCCTTCACATCCATTTACTAACACATACATGCTAGTCGGTTAAGAGTACTCTTAATTTGGCTCTTAATGCAGTTACTTGTATATTATGGTGGTAGCACGAATGGGTCGGCTTGACCGTGAAAGAACCACGCTCTCACTTCATATAGTGAGTAGAGAGAACGGGATATACTTTTTACTGGAAACGAGGCATTTCATTTTTGTCCTCAGGGATTTGTATTTTATTTCTTAATCGAAGCTAGATGTAGATGTAGAGAAAAGTATGGTACGGCCGTGCCAATTATCTGCTCAAGTTGGCGGGGGCACTAGCGTGCCCCCAGATTATTTATTATGACAGTTTGCGTTATATCAACTGCGCATGCGCGACTCTACTTTTCCCGCGCATGTGCGAAGACAGAGTAGTGCACATTTTTTGTTTGGAATAGCTTCTATAGTACGTAGTAAATATAACTCAATGATTAATATAACAACGAAGTTTAAAAATAAAGAAATGTTTCGGGCCACCATTCAAGAATTATTAGTTCCCTTGCTTCTCTACTTACGAAAAAAAAAAATTATCGTAAAACTCACTTTATTGTTTGTACATATCACAATCAACAGCCATCGTCTGTCGAATAATACAACAATTTATAGTTTAGAGATTTTATAAGCAATTAAATAAAGTCTACTGCTTGTACAATAATTCCTAATTACTGAAGTTCAAGGAGTAGGTACGCAATAAATATTAAGTATAGTAAGTATAGTGACATTGCTACTTTGGTTACATACGAGTGTATTATATGATATCTTAGTATTTTCGTATAAAAAATTATGTTTAAAAATGTGTTTAAAATATTATGTATGGCTGAAATACAATTTTTCATCGTCTTCGCCCATGCCACTGTTCAAAATAGGCTTCTCCTTTTGTAGGAAGGATCTGACATAATCTCTGGCAGGTGCATTAAAGATAGCAATATTGACAGTCCCCATTGTTATTTTAGGTGTGTTCTGGCATGAACGGAATAGTTATAACGCCATCTATTGGAAGCCATTAAAACTTTCTAGCTTTTCTCATGATCTCACCTCTCACGACACACATTGAACGAACCACTCTGAACTGAGTCCACTGCTGAACATAGAGCTCCCCCAAGAAACACAACAAAACATGTCTGTCTGAATCTGAGCTACCTGCATTCATCGACTTCCTGCATCTCTTGCCAGGTGGTCTCTCCATCTAGTTGGGCCTCTCTACACTTCAGTACAAGGCTACCAACCTGTTTTTCTACATCGGTTGTCCGGTCATCGAGCTGTGGAGTCTGCTCATTGAATACTGATCCGCTAGGCTATGTCGGTTATTCTGGTTCTTCTGCGGATATCATAGCTCCTCAGTTAATCACTTAGCAACCTTCTTAATACAGCCGTGGTCCTTCAAGACTTTAGTTATTAAAAACGCTGAAAATATTGTGACTGATATGTACATAGGAAATGTAATATATATTAACCGAAGATAATCTAAAAAATATACAATGGACAAATTTAGATAAATATTCCATCTGTGAAAGTAATGCAAACAATTCACGAAAACAATTTTACAAAACTGTCTCTCGTTGAAGTATTTTCATTCCCCCTTTGTACGAATTTCCTTTTCCTTACCGTCTCTTGGGCGATAAAACCGATTTGACGATAGATACGTAAGTACGATGTCCAATTTATTCAAAATTTGTACGTTGAATTTATATTTAAGATAAAGAAATTGATTGAATAGCATATTAAAATTTGCATTATATATTGATTTACATTATTAATAATTTATTTAATATTTTTGATGAAATTTTTTACCTAATGGTGATTTTCTAGGGTGAATGACTGAAATATGATTACTGCCTTTGAGCGAGAGCAACTTTACAATGTAAAAATAAGTTAGTGGATAATTTAAGTAGGTGCGTGGAAAAGATGAAAAAGATCAACGCGTATAGCTCCACGGTGAACTATTTAAATAATAACTGATATATTT
Source organism: Parnassius apollo (assembly GCA_907164705.1). Classification (NCBI taxonomy): domain Eukaryota; kingdom Metazoa; phylum Arthropoda; class Insecta; order Lepidoptera; family Papilionidae; genus Parnassius; species Parnassius apollo. The sequence continues at coordinate 7,039,351 of CAJQZP010001607.1, read as the reverse complement.
GCTTACCATGCATTAATATTTACACTCGTGAAATTAGAATTCAGTGCTTTTTGTTAGATTTTTCGCTAGGTTCGGCACATCCTAGTCGGTCAATACGCAAGCGTAATGCATAGTATGATGTGCAAATAAGTGAGATTGACATTTGGAAAATGACTGACATAATATGATGCAAAAAAGTGCCACAACTCATCCCAGTCTGCAGACTCGTATCGCCATACTCTTGCCCGCTGGACAGTCATACGGAGGAGAGATGATCGATACGGATTTTTTCAAGTTTCACATCTTTTATCTTTATATAATTTATAACAAAATTCACAGATATCTGATATAATTTTAATACGTTATGAAATTTTTGTTTAGTTATAAAAAGCGTAACATGGAAAAGCTAAGACTTGAATAAAGATCAAAAAGTAAAAACTATGTCAAATATTTCACTTATGAGGCTATATATGTGGAGGCATATATTCAAAGCTGATACGAGTGACGCTGTGGTCGTATTACTGATAATTTTATTTATTTACACCAACTTCAGGAGTGTATCCGTAAAGCGAAACTCGTTGTGCCTCCTACCGGAAAGTGCAGAAGAACGTTCGCCGGACAAGCTAGTATTGCTAAAAAATAAATTCTATTTATTTACGAGTACATATTTAATGTAAATTGGAAATTTTTGCCACATCTTTACTATTAAAGTATAAATGTGGCAAAAATTTGCAGAGCGATTTGGTCTTTAAGCGAGATTCATTTTCCCGTCGCAAGCAGTGAAATTGACTTAACAATAAAAAACTTTGAATATTCCAATTTATCAAAATTATGGGGAACAATTAGATATTCCGCGCAGAGCAAAATACATTGATATTCCGCTAACCTCAGATAAAAGAACTAATTATATAATCTGAGCCGCTTATATCAAATTAAAATTATATTAAGAGTAAGTACCAATTTTTCTACTTATATCTAAAAATTTAATTTAAAACTTAGTAGTATATGAATGCCTTGGTTAAGAAATATTAAGTTTTATAATATTCCTGGCGGCAAGTGTGCTTTCCTTCGGATGAATCCTGCTCTGCCGATGCGGTTAAGAACGTGAAATGGCAGGGAAAGGAATACCTTATTCCATTCTCCTACATGTGGCCTTGCTATAATGTAGACTGTGCTCGTGCTGAGGCTCAATTACCAGGCCTGGGTTCTAGCTCGCGATTGTAAAGTTAAGACTCGATGGGTTCGTGCGAAGAGGAAAGCTTTTAATTCTGCTGCCAAGTCCTACAAGCGGGTTCTCCACAGGGCACGATTCGACACTGTCTGTCGTACAGGTACCAGACTTGCTTTCTACCCTCCTGGTAGTAAGCAATTTTGGTCCCTTCCGAAGCTCGTTGAATCCAGCTTTTGCAGATCCTCAAAGTCACCAATGCATAAACCTGATGGAACACAGACTCACTCCGCGACTAAGAAAGCAAATTTATTTGCATCTCAGCTTGCGAGGAATTCTCGTCTAGATGCTGGCTCTGAACAACCGCCAACCCTGCCTCTGTGCGATTCTTCGATGCCGAAAGTCATTATCCATATGAAAGAGGTACGTAAAGCTTTGCAAAACTTAGAAATGAACAAGGCCAATGGACCTGATGGTATTCCTGGAAGGGTACATAAGCATTGTGTCTCTCTCTTAAAACTCGAACGGTGCCAAAGGCTTGGAAGCTTGCCAATGTGTACCCAAGAAGGGTAGTCGTAACAATCCCTGTAATTATCGACCATTCGGTATCACCTCCATACTCTGTAAAGTTACAAAGGGTACTGAATAAAAAGCTCACATATCTTGAAATGAATGACCTGCTCAGTGACCACCCATATATATGGCTTCTCGAGGACGATGCACTGGGAATCTTGAATATATCAAGCATTTTTGGGCGAAGCCATCGAGAAGAACTGCGAAACTCTTGCAGTTTCACTCGATATCTCGAAGGCTTTTAAAAGGGTTTGGCACGGTGAATTTTGCGATTGAATATTTGAATTTCTGAGTAAACGGTCGATCCGGGTAGTCATAGATGGCTGCTCTTCAGACCTAATTATAACGCATATTAATGCCGGAGTTCCCCAGAGTTATTTTCCCTCTGCGAGTCTTTTCCTGCAGCACATTAATGACCTACTTTTACCAGGTATTGTTGGGTATGCAGATGACAGCACAGACACTAAGAGATTCACGTCCAGTCCAAAAGACGGAGGGGCAGTAATACGTTCATTTACAGAGGCCATAGTGGAGCGGATAAATGCGACCTTGAGTCTAGTCGTCAAATGGGGTGGCGATAATTTATCACTGCCACCAAAGGGTGTATGTGTGTTCTCCGTAAAACGGAGCCCATTTATCTGACTCCTACTTTCCGAGATACATCTGTAGAGGTACTGATCATCTTGAGCTTCTCGGCTTGCAGTCGAGTGTTAACCTCAACTTTCGCTAACATTGAGCCGAAGGCACAAACTACGGCCAAAAACTGGACATTCTATACAAGGTGATCGATTCACTTCACGCCTGGTTAGCTTCTCACTTTATAGAAAGCTCAAGTCTGAACATTCATGTAGTATTGTAGCTATCTTTGGGATGTCTCAGCAAAATATCAACTTGCCACATTCGATTCAGTGGAACGCAGAGCCGAGAGGCTTATTGGCAATAAAAAGCTTTTGGAAACTAAGCTTCACAGCTTAGCTCACCGCCGCCAAGTTGTTAGTTTGTCGGTCTTCTACAGATTGTACTTTGGAGAGTGTGCCAGTGAGCTTCATAAGCTAATTCTGCCATCTCCATTCGCCTATCGGAGTACCAGATGTACTACAGACTACCACCCACCCTTGGTTGACATTCCAAATATTCGCACCAAGCGCTATAAATCATCTTTTACTCGTATAATGCGGACCTCAAGGAGTGGAATGCCATGCCGGTATCTGTTTTTCCCAGTACTTATAACCTGGACCTATTCATAACGAAATATATTTAAATAACATTATTCACCTCCAGTATACTACGATTGTCTCCGAAAATGTAATTGTTTTCACATTTCAATATCCATTGGGTCTTAAGCTAGTCTTATTCTATGAGTACGACAGCTAAAAGCAGCGATGCGTTTATAGTATGGGCAATAAACAATATTGTTGCGTACGTATATTTCCAAGAACACGGCCGCAGGAGTCGAGCGCGTGTCAGTGACGTGACACTACTATTTTATATTGATAATGTATTATGTTTACCTTACCTAGTGTTACCGAAAGGGGAATGAAATGTGATTTTTCGTTAAATATTTATTTACACCTTCTCTATTTTATTTTCTTTCTAAATATTTATACTGTTAACCGTTTATCAGCGATTATCTGTTTGTTTGTACTTTTAAATTACTTGATATTTTTTATGTAGTTTTAATATATTGTAAGGATAAGTAATTATATTGTAAGGATAGTAGACTCAATGCGATTTTTAAGAAGCCGGGTAACTGAAAGATATTTATTTGTTTGCTGTTTGTAATTCGTAATCGTTTTATTTATACATCTTTTTTTCACACACCAGGTTTCCAACAGTTCCGGATATTGAAGATAAATGGATACACTTACCCTACTTAACGTTTCATTATATCCCCTTTTCTCTAATTATAAAAACTGTGTTGCAACTGTGAACACAGTTGCGCAAAGCAAGCAGACAATTCACCTCCAAACAAAAACTTTTCCGTGAGGTCTACTGTTCTCAACACTACTAGGTATTATAGTAATAATATTTTGAGTACCTACTCACTAATATCAAAACTGTTTACAATATCGGTAGTCTGGACATCATCCTACATTTTAATTATTAATAATTTTTTTAGTCAGTTGTATGATATGAGCAGGTACTTAATTATTTATTATTTACATACATAAACATTTAAAACGCCAACTCACTAATTCTAAAGGAACCCAAGTTTCGTTGGCAAAATAGCTAAAATAAGAGAAAAAGAATAGTTTCAAATAAAACCATTAGAAAATTCAAATATGTTTTATTACTTACCGGACTTGTTGACCTGAAGGTGTACTTTGGTAATCGGTATTGGAACAGGTCGCCGAGTACTACTAAGTGTGCCGAGCTTGGTCTCGTTTTGTTAGGTATGACGAGCCCTTACCTTCGGACTTGATGGAGTGACCTGAAGGTGTACTTTGGCAATCGGCATTGGAACAGGTCGCTGAGTACTACTAGGTGTGCCGAGGTTGGGCTCGTTTTGTTAGGTATGATGAGTCCTTACCTCCGGACTTGACGGAGTGACCTGAAGGTGTACTTTGGTAATCGGTATTCGAACTGGTCGCTGAGTACTACCACGTGTGCCGAGTTTGGTCTCGTTTTGTTATTATTGTAAAGATTAACGGTGTCGTACATTAAAATCTAGTTTTCGTATCCCCTCTATTATTACTCGCCGTCGGGCCTGCCCTTCCACCTCACTACAATTTCTTTTTCTGATATCTATTGAAGTTATACAAACATTTTATGTTGCTGATTCACTAGGATCTCCAACAATTTCGTTTTGTATACCTATAATAAAGTCAGGTCCAATCATCATAATTTGATTGAATATCACATTTACTATATTAGATACATATTATCACATTTAATCGATTAATATAAAAGAATATTCAGTGTAAGTCTTGCAGCATAAGAATTGAGGAGTTTGTGGCGGCGCTGTCGTCGCGCCACAAGCGAAAAACACCGAAGCCTAAATCGCGCTATCAAAAATTCCTAATCATAAACAGTATAATATAGAACATCTCCGAACTATCACACGGAGCGTTGGCCGCTCCCCGGGCAGAACACCTTGCCCGGTGGGAGATCTCCCCTTTTCCTTCTACGGCCACAGAGTTCAAATATAAAACTGACAAATTCTTGTATTGTCATGGAGAGAAATTTCGTGTGCAGTTCTTATTTGACCGATTTTACTACATACACGCTTTTGCGATAATAAACATTCGCTGGTTTCAAATTCGTTTCCTTTTGATAATATATCTATAAGGACCATTGAATGTGCTCACAGGTAGCTGTAATAAATATTCTTACTAACATATATTGAAAGATATATTTTGATATATTTCAACATATTATTGCATTAAAGAGTGAATTATCTTAATAAAAATATTAATTACTTTGCAACCTTCCGCTAACTAAATACAATGATGTGTCTTACCTGGATTGAAGAGCACCATTCAAGACATTATACACAATTATATTTAAATACAATATTACACAAGAGACATCATTGTGTTTAGTTAACGTACGGTTGCAAAGTAATTAATATTTTTATTATAAAGGATTTCCGCGAAGTAACTCCTGATTCTTACAATTAGTACGAGTAAATCATCTTTCTTGAGAACTAACGGTACGCGTGATATTACGTTTTGTAATATCTTTTTGACCAACGAGGTAGTCTAGCGGTCGTTAGCGCGACTGTTAATCATGTGGTCTAGGTTCGAATTAGCTTTAAACACTGATTCATTAATTTTAGTTCTTCCTTGCGTTTTCATTGTAGATAGTTAGCATACGTATGTGACCATTTATAATGTGGGATGTTCAATTAGTGCTACAGTGACAAAGAGCCTGACTTTTATACATTGATTCATATTGGTATTGTTTTCAACTAGCAGTAATCGCTCGGATTAACGTCATCGGTTACGATATTGCAGCAGTGTAAATGTTGTATCTACGTTCTCCATCTTTTATTACACAGGGAATATTCATTCACGCATAAATATACCTCTATTCTTGGAGATTTTCTATAGTCTATATTTATTTTTTAGTTGTTGTTAGGAAGATGCTGCTGCGTATCTCCTGATTTAATTCCCTCTGTCGCCTCTTACGATACTCACGTGATGATATCGGTTAGTGGATATTTCTACACCGTCACTACAACGTGGAACCTCAACTATTTGCGCTTAATCATGCTTACTAATGAATAAATCTGTGTTGGTACAAATTTCCCAGCTTGATGTCTGTAATCTTTTTCAGATCATGTAAAAGTAAAGTAAAGTTACAGCATATATACGTCCCACTGCTGGGCACAGGCCTCCTCTCATTTCTGAGAGGGTTTTAAGGCCAGGAATAGTCCGCCGTGCTGCCCCAATGCGTGTTGGCGAACTTCACATGTCTTTGAAATATTTCTTTTTTTTATTTCTCAGACATGCAGGTTTTCTCACGATGTTTTCCTTCACCGCCGAGCTGTTGTAGCTGTGAGAGGTGGTAGCTCAGATGGTTAGCGCTCGCTGTAAATTTCACAATACGCGAGCAAACCGGGTTCGATCCCCGCCGGCACCAATGAAATCAGATCATGTATTTGGGCTAAATTAAGATTTAACTGTGAGAATTTTGCTGATGTAAATTTACATTAATGTCCTGTGAGGAATAACTGTCACAATAACCTATATTATATATAAATAACATGCGTGGAAATATAATCTGCAATAGCAATAAAAAACAACAATAATAATGTATCCATACTAGTCCATACTAATATTATAAATGCGAAAGTGTATTTGTTTGTTTGTTTGTCCTTCTTTCACGTCGCAACAGAGCGTCGGCATGGCATAATTTTTTGTATGGGGATAGTTCGGTGGCTGTAGAGTGACATAGGTTACTTTTTTCTGCGGAAAAACATCTCATTCCCGTGGGAAAATAGAATATGTTGCAAAAGTATGTCCTTCTTTCACGTCGCAACAGAGCGTCGGCATGGCATGAATTTTGGTATGGGGATAGCTCGGGGGCTGTAGAGTGACATAGGCTACTTTTTTCTGCGGAAAAACATCTCATTCCCGTGGGAAAATCGAATATGTTGCACAAGTTTGTCACACAACGTTGCTCAAGACGGATGACGGTACGATGGACGAACACAGAAGGTCAGAATATCTGGATTATTATGTCTTTTTACCCAAATTAAGATAAAAAATTTATGGATTTGTATTTTTCCACGCAGGACCGGGAAGAGAGCGATAAAAAACATAAAATTCACCAGCTGATTTTCTTCAAACGTTTTAGTGCATTGTAATTCACAGAATAGGCGATACTATTCTTGTATATAACCTCGCAGACGATATTAAGTAATCCGTTGATGCTCTGCCTACCCCGCAAGGGTTACAGGCGTGATTATAAGTATGGATCAGAAATACTATTACCACCTGTCACGCTTTCACCCTTAACTACTTAACACTAGAGTGCACGCGCCCTTAAATACTCATTGAGCGCACGCGTGGGCTACATGTGTAGACCAGTTGCGGATCAATTATTTCTCTGAATAAGACAAAACAATGAGTAAAACATAGCATATAGTTACTAAACATCTTTATTTTTATCAAATTGGTTTATAAAATCAACAAAATTTTGATTCCTTAATATAATTTGAAACTTCTTAGTAAACCTCTTAGAAATCAACAAATATTTGGAAGGGTTGATATCTCTAAGTCTTATTTTTATTTAAGAACATAATATTTATCATTTAAGGCATTTATTTGGCCTAAATGAGTCTATAATCAAAGTAACGGGTAAAAAATCAGTCTATTGGCTTACATTCAGGATACACGACTGCCTGATGTTCGTCACAAATACGCCTCATACATTTGCTGCATTGTTAGCGCGTGCTACGGTCACGAGCCCTGCTCACACATCGATCCAAAGGCATATTTTGTTGTAGGGGTTGTTCTGCCAATCTTAGAAGTAGTCTGCCTTTCAGTTTAATACCTCTGGGTATATTTTGTTGGGATATACGACGCTCAATAGAAGGTCGTGCGAGATCAAATTCAACATCTAGGAGGTATTGACGACGGATCAATTCCATTTTATGGTTGTTCATCTGATATATCACCAAACTATTTATGCCCGCCATGTTTAAAAAATTGTATAATATCGTGAGAGGCCATTTATTATTATTGTCTACACACTTTATCAAAAATATCAACGCCGTATTTACGTGATTATAAAATGTGATGATTTCATGTTTTCTAGCATCGCCAGTCGCAGCATCAATTTTGTCATCATTGTAGAGGGTAGACAATAACCCCGCTCCAAATGTCGTCGTATTCATTATCCTCCAGCAGCCATCTTTGTATTTAGTCGCACAATCTGATCGAGTTACTCGTCACCTAAAAAGTGAACAAAACAGTATAAAGCTATACGAAAAATCTACAAATACCAACAACAAACACTTAAAAATTAATTAACTGTACATTTTGTAGTAATACTGCAAGAAATGTGTCATATTTACCTCAATTTCACCACTTGCACACTAAACATTTATTTTCCTCCAACGCTCGCGCGGGCTACAGGCGTAGCTCACCAACTTCGACGATTTTTGCGGACATCCTTGAGCCACGGGAGTCGGCACGCTGCTGGCGGTAGCGGGGGGTAATACTTGAGGAATACACCTAGACGATTGCGCTATAGTGCGCCAAGTTAAAATGATATACGACAATATTACACGCTGGGTTACATATGTAGCCCGCGCGTGCACTCTAGAGTTAACTGTGGTAGAAACAGTTCTTAGTAAGCGTTATTAATAAGCCTTAGTAATATTTATTGAACGGAAATGAATACAGTTCTTATATGTGGTTATGAATGAATCGGTATTACAATAAGAAAAATTGTGCAAAATTATAAGAAAAATATTTTTTGGGAGTTCTTATTAACCAACATATATATAGTTTAAATTGATTCCGCTAGATGTCGTTACTAGGTTTTTAAAACGCGGTAACGAAATGTTTCCTGATATGTACTTAACTCCCGCCGTTGAGCCGCGCGTCAACTTATAGTGCATACGGTACCTATACGCTTAAATTGTTTCTATTTCGTAGCTTATTCGACTACCTGCTTTCGATTTCGGTTGTTTGTTATTTGCTTTGTGATTTGCTTAAGATTGAATGGATTTATATTGGCTTTCATTTTCAGATTTGTGTATTTTATTGGATCGGTGTTGTTGATTTGGTTGGTATTCCTTTATACATATTTAGACTGGCTTTGATTTTGGATTTTGTTTATTTAGAATCGTGAATCGAAAAAGTTTTCGTTATTTTAGGTTGTTTAACAATATTTCAAAGGAATATTAATAGTATAGATAGTGTATACGGTACCTATACACTTACTTCTTTTTTCGTTGGTTATATTTATATTGACTACTGCTTTCGATTTCTGTTTTCTGCGATTTGTTTTGTGATTTGGTTTAAGTTGATTCGATTTTTTTGGCTATCGTTTTCGGATCCGTGTTGTGTCTTGAATTGGTTTTGTTGTTTTGATTTTAAAAAATATATAAAAGGAGTATTTATTACTTTTAGATATTTTGGATTTGCTTTTAAAAAAATATTTAAAAGGAAATTTAATTCCTTTTAAGTATTTTAATGTTTTTCTTATAAATAGGTTTTTTGTTACTTCATAATGCCTCGCAAACGTAAGTCCAGCCTTTCAAAAGTATCTTCTCAAAGATAAGCGGAAAGATTAGCTCGATCGCTAGAATCTTTAGAAGATGCTGAACTGGCAAGAACAAGCAGACCGTCAGGCTGCTTTAAGAGATTCCAAAACACCTTCTCAAAGTCAGGAAAGGCGTCTGAACAGGCAGAGCGTCAAGCTACTTTAAGAGCTTCTGAAACATCTTCTCCAAGTCAGCGAAGGCGTCTAGAACAGGCAGAGCATCAAGCTACTTTAAGAGCTACTGAAACACCTGATCAAAGTTAGCAAAGGCGTCTTGAATAGGCAGAGCGTCAATCTACTTTAAGAGCTACTGAAACACCTGCTCAAAGTCAGCAAAGGCTATTCGAACAAGCGGAACGTCAGGCCGCCTTAAGAGCCGCGGAAATACCTGATGAAACTCAACGCAGACTAATTGAGCAAGCTGAACGTCAATCATAAAGGCATCTGAAACACCAGAACAGACACAGGTGCGAAGAGATGCAAATGCATAGCTCCAAGCTGAAAGTCGACAAAATTTTTTAAAGAAACATTTGGTCGATTTTTAATGAAGCAGCATTCAATTATGATCCGTTGATTGATTATAAAAATCACAGGTTAGTTGTTATCGGACTGATGGACAAGGCGTGTCGATTTTGCAGCGCTTTAAAATGGAAAGATGAGACCGCAGGCATGTGATGTTCCAATAGCAAAGTGTCTTCCGTTACTTGAGGAACCAGAAGAACCTTTGAAAACTCTCTTTTTATATGATGTTAATGAGTCACGGCGCTTTTTAAACAGGATCCGGAAATATAACTCATGCTTTCAAATGACGTCCTTCGGAGTTGACCGGGAAATAATAATGCCGTGATTTTCACCTTCATTTACGGTGCAAGGGCAAAATTATCATAGAATAGGTTCACTTTTTACAGCTGAAAACGAACAGCATAAATTTTTATAGGTATATTTTATGGGTGACGAAGAAATTGAGGTAGACCGTCGCTGCTAATTTATCCAGGGAGTTGAGAGAGACACAGTGTTCAAAATTCAAAGATTCTTGCATGAACGTAACATTTTAGTCAAAACATTTACAACTGCTTTAGAAAACCTACCTGAAGAGGATTATAAAGTCGTCATTCACGCAGATCGAACCCCTCGTGGAGAGCATGAAAGACGCTACAATGCACCTTTGATAAACGAAATAGCAGCCGTAATTAGTGGTGATCAATTTTCTTCACGACGAGACATTGTCTTGCGAGCACGTGATGATACGTTGCAACGGGTAGCCGATACACACAAGTTTTATGACGCTCTGCAATACCCATTGATTTATTGCAAAGGACAAGAGGGTTATCATTTTCAAATTCCACTCATTAACCCGGTCACAAAGGAGCCTACTCCGAATAAAAAAGTATCATGTATGGATTTTTATACGTATCATATGATGTTGCGAGAAAATGATTTTAACCTCTTAGCCCGGTGTAGACAATTAATTCATCATTTTTTGGTAGACATGTATGTGAAGGTAGAAAGTGAACGTCTTCGTTATATACATATCTTTAAATCAAAAAAGCTGCGCGTTGAGAATTATATACATTTACAAGATGCAGTTTCTAGCGACGCCAATGTAAACCCCAGAGATATAGGGAAAATGGTAATTCTGCCCTCATCATTCGTTAACAGTCTCCGCTACCTACATGAGTACACACAAGACGCATTCGCCTATGTACGAACTTACGGATAGGCCTGATCTTTTTGATACTTTTACTTGCATTCCCACATGGAAAGAAATAACCGAGGAGCTAATGCCGGGCCAATAAAGTACTGACAGACACGATTTAGTTGCTAGAGTGTTTACATTAAAAATACAAAAATTAATGTATGTAATTTACAAAGGGAAAGTTTTCGGAGAGGTGCAGTGCTTCATGTATTCAACTGAATGGCAAAAAAGAGGATTACCGCATGCCCACATACTAATATGGCTTAAAGATTATAAAGAATTGTATGATACCATCGTCCGAAATATGATTCACGGTCCATGTGGAGCACGAAATTCAATATCGCCATGTATGAAAGAAGGAAAATGTTCAAAGAAATTCCCTAAACAGCTATTAAAAGAAACAGTGCACAATGACAATGGCTACCCTTTATACAAACGCAGAGCTCCCGAAGATGGTGGCAGGAAAGTTACAATCAAATCTCGCTCTGGAGCGTTCGAAACCTTAGATAACAGCTGGATTGTCCCGTATTCGCCCATTCTATGTAAAATGTTTAATGTCCACATTAATGTAGAAGCATGTAGCTTTGTCCGAGCAATCAAGTATATCTTTAAGTACATAAATTAAGGAAGCGACCAAGCAATATTTAATCTCAGGAGTGAAGGTGAGGCAAATCCCGTTAATGAAGTACAGACCTTTCAAGTAGGACGTTATGTCAGCAGTAACGAGGCAGCGTGGCCTCTCCTTGATTTCCCTTCACACGAAAGGCACCCAACAGTTACTCACCTTGCTACGCACTTAGAAAATGGAGAGCGTGTATATTTCACCGAAAGAAATTTCCAATAAAGAATTGCATCACCGCCAAAAACTACACTAACATCCTTCTTTCAACTTTGTCAAACCGACCCCTTTGCAAAAACGTTGTTATATTCTGAAGTCATCCGCTATTATACTTGGAACACATCTAGGAAGGAGTGGAAATGCCGTATTCGAGGCGCGCCTGTTGCAAATTGGCCTGATGTAAAGTCATCAGATGGCCTTGGTCGTGTGTATACCGTCCATGTAACTAATTTTGAATGTTTCTCTTTGCAATTGCTGCTGCACCATGTTCGGGGTCCTACAGAATATAAAGACCTTAAAACTGTCAATGATCAGGAATGGGCAACTTATAGAGAAGCATGTGAAGCTCTGCATCTTTTAGAAAACGATAATCACTGGGATGAAACCATGGAGGAAGCTGTGCAGTGCCAGTCACCAGCCAAAATTAGGGATCTTTATGCAACTCTCACATCATCTTGCGGGCTATCTAATGTACATGAATTGTGAGACAAATATAAAGAGTACATGGCGGAAGATATTTTGCGAAGGTTACAGCATACACGCGAACATGACATACAGTGAACACATTTATAATGAAGCACTTGGGAAAATTGAAGATAAAGTAATGGCAATGGTAGGCAAAAAATTAAGCGACTTTGGAATGATAAGCCCTCAGCGAACAACCGAAAATGAACTAAGTGATGAAATTATACGTGAAACAAACTACGATATACCAGATTTGCAGCAGCAAGTAGCCGAATTTGTACCCCGCTTGCTTCCCGTACAAAAACGAGTTTTTGACAAAGTATTAGGACAAATTGAATCTGGAAATGGTGCACTTTTCTTTTTAGATGCCCCTGGAGGAACTGGGAAGACATTTTTGTTAAATTTATTATTAGCGCAAGTAGGGAAAGATTAAAACATTGCTGTGGCCGTAGCTTCCTCCGGTATAGCTGCCTCGCTGCTAAGCGGGGGCCGCACTGCACATTCTGTTTTAAAACTCCCTCTAAGCCCAGGAAGAATCGCTGATCTGCAACTTTAGCAAAAATAGTGCATGAGGTATAATGCAAACAATACGACAATGCAAACTTTTAGTGTGGGACGAAAGTACAATGTCGCATAAAAAAGCTGTAGAAGCACTAAATCGAACGCTCCAGAATTTGCGCAGCAATACCGATATAATGGGAGGAATGTTGGTTTTACTGGCTGGTGACTTTCGCCAAACTTTACCTCTCATTCAAAAGGGCACACCTGCAGATGAAATTAAAGCATGCCTCAAGTCGTCTATTTTATGGAACAAGGTGACAAAATTCAGTTTAACTACGAATATGAGAGTGCATTTGTATAATGATATTAATGCTGGAAACTATGCTGACACACTATTAAAAATTGGGGATGGGCGGTTGGAAACGGATGCTGAGGGCTGCGTTAAATTGACAAGAGATTTTTGTAATTTAGTACAGAGTCATTCCCAATTAATTGCGAGCGTTTATTCAGATTTATTGTATTCTAACGAACAACATGCATGAAGACAAATGATTATGTGAAAGGGCAATTCTTGCACCAAAAAGTGAGAGCGTTAACAAAATAAATTCAGATATATTAAGGGAAGTAGCAGGAGAAATAACAGAGTATTTATATCCCGCAGAGTTTCTAAATTCTCTAGAGTTGTCAGGTGTGCCCTCACATAAGCTTCAATTAAAATTAGGCGTCCCAGTCAAGCTAATGCGAAATTTAGATACACCTCGGTTATGTAACGGGACAAGGCTGCGTGTGACACATCTTGGACGGAACATAATCGGTGCTACAATTTTGACAGGCGTAGGAAAAGGTGAAAATGTTATTATACCACGGATCCCTATAATTCCCACAGATCTTCCTTTTCAATTCAAAAGGTTGTAGTTCCCTATTAAGCTCAATTTTGCAATGACAATTAATAAAGCGCAAGGGCAAACGTTACAGGTAGCGGGGGTCAACTTAGAAAAACCGTGCTTCTCTCATGGTCAGCTGTATGTAGCATGTTCGTGTGTGTCAAATGCCCAGAATCTCCACATTCTTTCCCCGAATGGAAAAACATATAACATTGTGTACAATAACGTTTTAAAAGAGTGTTCAGTTAGTTTTGTTTTCCAAAATTCCCACAATCAATTAATCAGAATTCCCACAGATCTTCCCTTTTAATTCAAAATTTCCTATTTAGCTCAGTTTCTTTTCAATTCCAAATGCTGCACCTCTGACGGACCTATTAAGCTCAGTTTCCTTTCAACTCAAAAGGCTGCATCTCTGACGGATCTTTTATTTGGCTCAGTTTCCTTTCAATTCAGAAACTGCATCTCTGACGAATCAATTTAGCTCAGTTTCTTTTCAAAAGTCTGCATCCCTGACGTATAATTATGCTCAGTTTTCTTTAATTAAAAATATCCCATTTCCATTTGGAATAAACAGGCTATTTTCATGCATTCCTATACGCTGCGTTTCAAAACATTTAAATAGGCTGACGAATCAATTTTGCTCAGTTTCCTTTTAATGGCTGCATCTCTGACAAATCTATAAAACTCAGTTTTCTTTCAATTCAAAAAGCAATGGATAGTTCATTTCCCAGTGACCATGCGGGCGAAACCGCGGGTAACAGCTAGTAGTGTATAAAACAATCTGTCTTTCAAAGAGTAAAATTACATAACTATACCTATTTTCAGTTCTATTTTATCCCACATGCTCCTCTAAAGTAAATTCGAGTAATTTTGGTGCAACCTCTCAAATGTATTTATGATGTATGTATTACTCAGATTTGTCTTAAATAGACAAAAAGTTTAAAAGTTACAGAATACAAAGTTTTGAAATACCCGTGAAAAAAGTTTCATATGGGTGCCCACTGTGGCGCTAGTAGTATACACTCATAGACGAGTATTACATTTTTTAGTTGGAAGATAGCATTCTTCTCTCCGTAGGTTATTGTGTTCTGTGGTCATCATGGATACGTTAATAATTGGAGTAATTATAGAATATGAGTATAGTCGTAAGCGTGACTCACTCCATTGTAAATTGTATTTTAGAGTTTATGGAGTAAAGGTGGTCTAAAAATGCAGTTAATTTGTCACATGGTAAAATTGTGAAAGTGCTGACTACGTACCGCTTGTAGAATTTTGGATTTAAAGCTGTAAAGCAGCCAAAACGTCAGGAATTAATAATAAGTTAGAAATAAGTTGATTAAACGCGATAAAATCCCTATAATTATTTATATTCAAAGACCTAATATTTTACAAATCAGTGGTAAATTAAACACAAGAATGTCTTTCGATAAGTATATATTATTTATAATCCATATTGAATGATTTTTTTTTCATTTTATTCTTTGCTATCGTCTCTATAATAAAATAAACCACAGATCTCATTGAAGGTATGCCATGAAATTATAGTAGCTAATAATGAATTATTGGCTTCAACTGTGTGATTTCTTATATGTTGTCTAGCTTCCAAGACGTACCGTCCTCATCCTAAACAAACGTGTATGTGGCCCAGTTCTCTTAGAGAATTCCTATTTTCGTTTCTAAAATATTTATTTAGAAGCAAAAAGGACGCTTAATAGATAACAACCTCTGGTGGAAGCTAAAAATTCAAAACAGAAACCAGGACATAGTTCATAAAACTAGTTTAAAGTCAAGTGAATGTGTTAAATTGTTTATTATTGAATTATCTTTCAAGATACTAATATTATGATAATAAGTCTCTAAAGAAGGTATGAATATTTAAAGATTTATAACTAAACAGCAACTACTACTTTACAAGTACGAATTACGACATATCATACATATAAATAGGTATTAAACTAAGCATACAGATTGTAAAGATCTCTACGTTGGAAGAAGAGTTAATATTGTAGATGACAATGAGGACTGAACATGTCTCTGCATCGATTATACAAATTTAAATAATATTTTGGCATTTCAATGAATAAAGACTAACTTAAGATTTAAATCAGTAAATAATACACTTAAAAGTGATAAATTCCAAAGAACCGAGACTGTTGAAATGAAACTTAAGCTTAACGACATCCTTAATAATTACGAACAGTTTAAATTAAGTTTCATGTATGCAAATTATCTGGCGGTTAGTCAATTTCAGTATTTAATCTCAAGTTCCCTTTATTTTAATGTGACGTTCATTAATGTGACCATCTTCTGTAACTCGACCGCCGACGACGCAAATATGACTTCATCGTCGGCGTTCTATCGGCATTTACTCATCCATTCTTAATTCACATTAATCCACATTCTGCAATTGTCAAAGATGGACAGTTGTCTATGTTAATTGTTAAGATATAAAACCCGACAACGCGATATTTAGTCTTACCGACGTAGACTTTCCCTTTTTTCTGCCTGCAACTGAAGGTAAAACCCATGCTTATGTGAGTGCGTTGCGAGCTCCTTGTATAAACATTCGTATTCTAGTTCATTATAGTTGTATTGTGCTACCAATACGTGTATGTAATATGCTAGCTTATTTTAAAAAAAAGTAAGAAAATTAAAAAAAATCAATAAAAAAATTCGATACCTTTCTCGTATTAAATGAATATTAAGAAATTACCATGTTATTTTATTCATAAACATAATCACCAATAACCAGAAAGTTTAAAAAAATACTAGTATTAAAATAAAATCTTTCTTAATTACGCTAGCATAAATGCTTGCAAAAGCATTAGAATGATTGGTTTTGGATAACGTCCAACTTTCACGTCCATATCCATTAGATAGTGCATTCGCTATATAAAAACTTTAAACCTCTCTCTAAGAGAATTAATATAAGTACTAATAGGTGGTTGGACTTCCCTCCTGCTCAACAGTCTGTCTGAGTAGGTCTCACCTTAATTTCTATTTTTTCTACAAATAGCATTGCCTGCTATGTATTTGACTGCTGTATTCTGGTCTGAAGGGTATAGAACAGATTTTGCGACATTCCATCTTAGTTCTTAGTCTTCGGAGGTGACAACGCATCTTGAGGGTAGTCTTATTTATTTCGTTGTTTGTCTGTAGGTATCCATGGGCTGCAGTAGCCACTAGGAATGGGGTAGCCTGTAAAGATTTTAACTTTCGTTTATATTTATTAAAAAAATAAAGATTCTCCACAAAATGGTGGGACCTATAAGTAGGGGTGATAACGTATTTGTGGTTCTTTTTCTACAGTTTGTTGCAGGTGTCTATGAGATGGATATATTCATGGTGTTGTTCGATAGGCATTCATCTGACGCGGTGTTGCTCGTTTTTCACTCTACTTCTACATCCGCGACAAAAACGTTTCGACCGATTTTAATGAAATTTTTGGGTGTGTTTGAAATTAAATAATTCATAAATGATTTAGATTTACATTGGATCCGGTAGGTGGAGCTGTTGTCTAGATCTCAAAATCACCCTTGCGAAGCTGGGGCGGATTGTTCGTCGTAGTAGTAAAGTCAAAGTAAAATTTTTATCTAATATATTACATTAAAAAATAATGTTTGTTTGTTCGTATTTTATGCGCTGCCATACCGTTCATCAGATTGATGTAAAACTTTGTCAACTTATTGCTTGCACTTGCGCAAATGTTATATGTATAGTTCAATTAATTTACAGTAGACGGCGCGCGTATCGTGCCAACAAATTTGTTTGACAGTTATATATCATTCAACTGTTATGAATATATTACACTGACCTCTATATATACAAGTACGCTGGACTGGCTATACACCGTGACATGATGAAGCGATTTGATTTCCGCCATTTTGGCGCTGACATCAGAAGTGCACGTCCACGGAACTAATACTAGGGATAAGACAGTGTACCAAATTATATCGATAAAAATTCAATACCCTACCTACACCTAAATAAATAGAATGTACTCTATGGATAGATGGACTCTACCCGTAACGTCCTTTCTATTTATGTATCATATTAATATAATACCATTATCATTCATCATCATTAAAACCCTTCACAAATCCACTGCTGAACATAGGCCTCCCTCAAGGAATGCCACAAAGCACGGTCCTGAGCTACCTGCATCCATCAACTTCCTACATTTCTTACCAGGTTTTGACTCCATCTAGTGGGGGAACGTCCTACACTTCACTTAGCAGTACGAGGCTGCCACTCGAGAACCTTTTTTCCCCATCGGTATTCGGTTCTTCGAGCTATATGGCCGGTCAATAGCCACTTCAGCTAATTAATCCATTAGGCGATGTCAGTCATTCTGGTTCTGCTGCAGATATCCTCATTCATAAGTTTGAACCCCTGAGTATAGCCCTCTTCATAGCTCGTTGAGCGACTTCGAGCTTCCTCATACGGCCAGCAGTGAAAAACCACGTCTCAGGATCCATATTTCATCACTGGCAACACGCATTGGTTGTACAATCTAGTTTTGAGGTATTCCTGACGAGAAGATGTGTTGTAATCTCCCGAACGCTGCCCAGCCGAGTTGAATCCGCCGATTGAGCTGTCGGTCGAAGTTGAATTTCGACCAACAGGTCAATCGACGGACCTACCTAGTCGGACTATTTGTCCCAGTAAACATACTCATCAACAACTTCAGCTAAGTGCTCCCAAAAACCACAGGCATAGGTGTGACATGGACATTACACTTGACTTTTGTTTTGTCCATGTTCATCTTAAGACCTATCCGTTGGGATCATTGAACATAGTGCGTAGGTCCTCCAGCGATTGTGCCTTAAGGACTATATTGTCGGCAAATCGAAGGTGAGTGACGTACACGACATTGACGTTAATACGTATCCTTGCCAGTCCAGTAGGTTGAAAACGTTTTCCAATGCAGCGGTAAAGTATTTCGGGGATATTACGTCACCCTGTCTTACACATCTCTACAGTTGGATTAGTTTTGTACTCTGGTTCTATACCCGGATAGCCATCATAGCCCTTAACCATTCAACTAAAAAATTATTAAGATTAAACTAAGTACACAAAATAAAATAAAAACACAATTTCTAGAATAATTTATTGTCAACCGTTCACTTTGTTTTAGTATTATAAAAAACAAATCAGCTGCTATAATAACGCCTATTCTAATCAACTACAGATCTGTCTACAGACAGTAAAATATTTTCTACTATATAAAAATTTATGTTTGTTCGTACTTTATACGATGCCATACCGTTCATCAGATTGCGTTAAAACTTAGTCAACTTATTAGTTGCACTTGTGCGAAGGTTATACGCATGGTACAAGTAACTGACACTAGGTGGCGTGCGTATTATACCAACTATTTATTTGAAAGTTATAGAAAGTTATATATCATTCTATTTCAATGATTGTATTATCATTCCTAATTATACAATATAACTGTTCCACATTTTTAACGATATTTCCACAATTATTTCTTCTGCGGCAGCAATACGCCGGGTATGAGCTAGCAAGATTATATAAAAAAAATACAAACTTTGAATTACACGGTTATCAATTATTTACAACGTCATTTTCGAAATTAAAATTACAATATAAAAAAAATAACTGCATTTATCAATTACCGAACCCGATATGTGAATGGAGCCAGGGAAAAACGAACACTTGGAAGCATCAAGTGGTGCAGCCTCACCAAAGTCGCGAAAAACAGTCGGGCGGCAGTACAGGGAGAGGAATCTCCTCTAGCCGCAGCCCACTAACACACATCCAACGTGACTCGACATCATCAGGCGACCTTTCGACACTTGGCTATGGCTCTTGAGTTTGGTGGAAAATGAGGAAAGAAGAAATAAAAAACCATTCGAAATAATAATCTAATACTTAGTACTTGGTAGTTGCTAGTGCTTGGTACTGGTACTACCAGAAAATATTGTTGGTATACTGCACATTTTCAAAGTGGTGCAGTTCTCATATCTAATAAAACGGTCGTCTGTGAAATGTTTGGAACAAATATGATCATTTTGTTTCGGACGCCAATTCAC
The DNA here is from genome assembly GCA_907164705.1 of Parnassius apollo. NCBI lineage: Eukaryota > Metazoa > Arthropoda > Insecta > Lepidoptera > Papilionidae > Parnassius > Parnassius apollo. Next base: position 7,019,472 of record CAJQZP010001607.1, on the reverse strand, counting down.
AATATTTTTGATTTTAAGCCATAATTTTTGTCTAGGTTCAGTTGGAAACCTGTTAATTAATAAACATTTGATAATCATCTGTTGTTGGTAACTTTGTTAACAGATATGGGTAGGAAAGAACATCGATAAGTATTATAGACAAGGAACTCGACAACCCTATTGAATTTTATTGTTTATCAAAACTCAGTAGTATACAACTAAACATGTTAGTATATATGATGTTAAGATTAGTAACAAATTTCTAAGTACTTATATTATCAAATAGTTTTAATTTGTTTAATATTTACTGCAAATTTACTTACTTGTGAAATGTTATACCACTTCCCTTTAGGTAACGAGTTTTACAGATTACGCACCCTCTCATTACTAATGAAAATAATTCTTATTATATAACTAATATTATACACAATCAAACAACATAAAATACTTTCGTTTTTTTAGTTTAAAAGTTCAAAATACAGACTTATTAAATATGACAATATGAATAAGACAACATACTTTGGCATATTATGTCAATTTTATTTTTCAAGACATCCTTTAGCGGCGCTTCAAATTGGCACAGTCATTTTGTATGGTATAGCCAGTCCAGCGTACTTGTATATATAGAGGTCAGTGATGTATTACCATTCCTAATTATACAATATAACTCTTCCAAATTTAAAACCATATTTCTTCTGCTACTGCAACGCGTCGGGTACCAGCTAGTTTATAAATAAAAACAAACAGTATTCACCAGCCGCTTTAGCCCAGTTAAGTTAAGATATAACAACATAAGCTACGCTTATTCATTGATTTTCAATTATATGGATGCATTCATTTTTGTGGTTTCGATCTAACAACGTACTCGTCATCTTCGCTTACGAAACGAAACGAAATGTTTCCTGATATGTACTTAACTCCCGCCGTTGAGCCGCGCATCAACTTATAGTACATACGGTACCTATGTGTATTCAGTGATGGTCAGTTATATAATGCATTCATTTTTATGGTTTCGATGTATGTTAATGTAAGCAAGTTTATAACCTTGTTAAGAAAAACCAATAATAAAATAGGTTACTTCCCTATAACCACCTTTATCTATACTTTGTATTGTAGGTTTTTTTTAAAATGTAGAACAAGGGTACCACCTTCTTATCCATTTCTGACGCTGAATTCCATACCGGAACACAGCACATAAAGACTGTATAGTGTGATATACTGTAAGCTGTGAGGCATTTAAATTTAGTCCTTAGAAGTGAAAATGCATCTGTCGTCTTTTTTGTAAGAAGTTGGCTCCAGGTGTCCGTGAACCGTAGTAGCTACTAATTATCAGGTGGACTATATGTTTGTTTGTCACATCATTTTTGTAATGAAAAAATAGGACCTCGCTCACACAGAGCCTGCGTGATACAGAAGAGTAATGCTGTATTTCGTATGGTGAGCGTAGAAAACCGGAGACCTTTTTACTGGAAAAGAGGCATTCAATCTTAGTCCTCAGGGGTGAAAAAGCATCTGCATTTTGATTCGAGGATTCGAGGTTAGCTGAAGATGGCCAAGAATCCACTTACCATCAGGTGGACTTTATCCTATAAAAAATATTATTTATTCCTTTTTCCTAGAATGAGAGCTGCATTAACACGATTAGTAGATTTTTATATGATGAATTTTTGTGGTAGAGCCGTGCTGCAGTTATATTAGTAGTATACTCGTAGTTGTAGCACGAATGAGTCGGGTCAACTGGGAAAGGACCACGCTCTCACAGAATACCAGCGTAATATAGCAGCTTAACGCTGCCGTGTTTCGTATGGTGATATAGAAAACCGGAGACCCCTTTTACTGAAAATGAGGCATTCCGTCTTAGTCCTTACGGGTGACAACGCATCTGCATTTTGATTCGTAATCGAGGATACATGTAGATGTCTATGGGCCACAGCAACTACTTAACATCAGGTGGACTATGTGCTCGTTAGTCACCTTTATCATATAAAAAGAAATAAAAAGAATAGAGCAGGAACTGTATGCCATCATTAACTAAATGTCAGTGGGTATACTAAGTCAACTTTTACCTCCAAGCACGTGGTAAATTAGCACTTAAAATTGAAATCGATCTAGCCGGCAAGGATCAAACTACATTTACATAGGTACATACCCGTACCTTGAAATTTTAAGGTGAGCGCTTATCCCTCAAGCAACCACTATCACGACTGTTACGTTTACAACATTTAAAAATACAATTACAACAACAAACAAAAATTGCAAATAGGTTTTTCCCGTAGCTGTGTTTTTTACAACCGAATCGATGAAAAAAAATCGCTTTGTCAAGTCACCCACATCTAATTGGACCATTAATTTATTTTATTAGTCCGCGCGTTAGGTTTTTTTGTAATTAAGCGATTCACAGACTACGCAGATACAATAGTATTTTATCTGCATACAAAAACTTAAATATCAGAAAGTATCAAGCACTACGCAGATACGATAATATACGAAATGATACATTAACTCGAAATCCTTTAAAACCCCTTCAAACCCTTTTTTGGAGCGACCTGTTTATACATTTTTATTTTTATTTATTTAATATTCTTTATTGCACACCATATAAAAAATTACTAATTATATATAAAATAGAAGTATGCAATGGGCGGTCTTATTGCTGATAGCAATTTCTTCCAGACAACCAGTCTTACTCTACTACTACCAGAGTCTTACCTACAATGAGTTTTCGTACGAGTATATTGTTTCAGATTTGCTAGATAGGTCGTCAGAATAGAATTCAGATTTAAATTTTGATACACGTGTTGCATAAGCGTTTACTAAAAAGCGAAGAATTTGGATAGAACGTCAAATGTAGCCTTAAAAGGACCGAGGCTAATTTAATCGCATTTCTTCAGCGACTATCCTGTATTTATCTGCAGGTTAAATCCGGAGCCATATTTGTATCTGCAGATATATTTGTATGAGCACATAATATTGTCAACATCTTTCGATATATGTCGGTGCTTACAGATATTTAATGATAAAATGTAAATAATCTGCGCTGTGTGTGTTAGTTCATTGAATTTCATAGAGAGCGAGAGATTGAAAGATATGCGATCAGATACAGATATCTTGTTGTGTAACTCGCTTTATCGCACACAAGCAGAACAATCTACAGTGCCGTGCCGGTTTAGCGGCCGGCAAAGTTCCGCAATCAGTGGTCAAAAATGATCAAAATTACAGCGTCAATTTTGACTGTCGTACTAATTATTAATTATTACAATACATATGCTACAGTCATACTAAATTAATTAACAAAATAATTTACTCAACTATTATAATACAAAATTGTTATATAACTGTGGCAGCGAAAACTTAGAGGCTAAGTTTTCGCCTTTGACAATACATTACAATTTTAAGTTCTGATTTACCACGTGTTGGACGGTGAATGAAAACATCGTGAGGAAACCTGCACGCCCGAGAAATACAAAAAAATATATTTCGAAGTCATGTGAAGTCCTCCAACACGTAATGCAGTAGGCATTTCACTGCTTTCTTCTTTTTGCTTGGGTATACTGTTGAAGCAAATTGCCCGAATATTCGGAGAGTATAACAAAGTATCGCCGGTAATATTACTGAGCTAAGGTTTTCAGCAAGGTTTCCACTAGGACGCCATATTTAAAGCTCGTTTCCGTACCATTTTAGCATATAAAGTAATACTACTAATAGCTTAAGAAATGTATTCTCCTTTCACTTGACATGGTTTCGGTATAAGTAAATAAATATATAGCAGTGTTATAGTAATTTAATATTAAAAATAAACAAATTAAGCTTAAACAAAAGTAAAATCTGTTATAACTTATTCCTGACCGTACAATATTCCATTATTTAAAAAAAAAACGATACCGATTCTTTAGAGTTGGTTGTCATATACAGTTCTCTTTCAATTATACCAGAATAAATTAGAAATGGAGTGCTGTAGAAAGTGTGTAGTGTGTGTTAATTCCTACTTTAACGTATGGTAGTGAGAGTTGGGTGTGGGAGAAGAAGCACGAGACTGGAATAAATGCAGTAGAAATGCGTTCGCTAAGGAGTATGTTAGTAGAGTAGTGTTAGTAGAGTAATGTTCATTACAACTAGTCGAGCTGTCGTTGTTTACATTAATTATTAATTGATTTTCAATAATCTAGTCAAAATTAATGTCTCTTTCGAAGTCATCCATAATACTTTTTTTGTTTTCTCCACCATTTTGCCCAATCATTCTTTGTGATATGGCATACGCTTCTCTCAGCAAACCTTTCATCTTCTTCACCGTGAAAAGTGGCTTGGTGTTGTGTCGTGCTGCGTAGCCTGTAAAAGCATAAGGTATTTTCATTTTATGTGTGTTTAAGTAGAGTAAATATGTTTGAATTTAGAACATTTGATATGAGAACTAGCCTTTGATTTGGGCCCAAATCATTTCAATAACATTATATCGGCAGTGGTGTGGTGGTAATCTTATAACTTTATACCCGTGCTTTTCTGCTAATTTATCAATAACATCCAAAGGTTTATGTGGTTTATTTCGCTTTATTAATTGTATTAGCTCAGCTTTAAATATTTTCATATCCGTTTCCAATTCTTTGTGTTGCAGTCATGGTACTAAATCTGCTTTCTTATTCGCTTTGGTTGAGGATTTGTCGATGTGGACAAAATGATACGGGGCGTTGTCCATTATTATGGTGATATTCGCTGGAATGTTTTGTAAAAGGGTTATAGAACAAACTTTAAATTTTTCTGTGTTCATTTCCTCATGATGTTCTTTTGTACTCCTTGATTGGAAGGCTAATAAAAAACTTTAGACAAATCCTCCTCCAGGGGATACCGCATGGTAAATTATGAGACAACCGAAAATTTACGAAGTAGGTAACAGTTTTGGTTTTTTAAGAAATTATTAAGTAGAAATAACTAATACATAGCAAATATTCCCACTGCACTCAACCCTCAAGCAAACCCCGTTAGCCTATTTAGATACAATCAACAACTATGCACGCAAGGTCGGTATGAATAGCTCTTGCGATTTCATATTAATAATGTTCCTATAATTTGCAAACACAGAATTACCGATACAGCCTATTTAAAGTCCACAGCTGAACATGGGCCTCCCCCATAGATTGCCTCATAGAGGGGATACTTGCCATAGTTGCCATGCATAGCAAGCGGGTGTGCAAGTGCAATTTATTATTTTTAGTCGTTATTAAGAAGACGCTGCTGCCCGTCTCCTGATGTGTTACCCTCTGTTTCCTATTACCATCTTTCTCATAACGACTCAAAGTGACAAATATCCCTTCCAGTAGACAAGCTAAGGGGACACCTATGTTCAACAGTGGATATTGGATAGGCTGTAATGAATGAATAAATAAACTTGAATGCAGCCAGATTATACAATGGATCTAAATTGAAATTCATCCCGCCAGAGAGATGTTATCAGGAGAGGGGTGCGACTATGGTACATCTATCTTAAATGGAGAGACTACGATCAAACTTGGCATTACACTTAATAAATGTCAGTTAAAAAGTAAGCTACTTGTTAAACAACCAAATATAATAAAAAAAAAAAACAAATATAATAGCTCGCATATCTTGGCACTGGAGATACCTGAATGCAATAAAGAAGCATCTGAGAGACAGAGGTAATTCAAAGAAATTACGTGATAGAGTCACGTTGTAGTTATATTATGATTGTAGCACGAATGCGTCACTAACACGCTTCCAGCGTAAAATAGCAACTTAATGCTGCTGTGTTTATATGGTGAGTGTAGAGAACCGGAGACACTTTTTACAAGAAAAAAGGCATTCCATTTAAGTCCTCAGGGGTGACCACTACCCCATATTATCCCACGAGATGGTATGGGCTAGTGGACATTCCTACACCGCCACTTACGGGTTAACGGTTTCATAAATGTTACTACTAGTTAAAAGGTACGGTTAATGCACCATTAATAAACATTTTTTATGAGACAATCGATGGACTCATTGCATTCAATAACTGATTATTGAAAATTACAGCTTTATATCTGCATCTATCATCTTTTTAAAATAAACGCTTACCCCTACAGTAATCACTTATTTTATAAGCCTGAAGAAGTGAACTTACAGTCTACCTTATGGTAAGCGGCTAATGCAACCCATGAACACTTACGTAGAACTTTAAACAAACATGGCTACAGATGAGTTGACACTTTTGACGTCTAAGATATGGCTCACGCTTGTAATAATACTGGCTCTGTATACTATATACCCTTCAGACTGGAACACAGTAGTGCACATACTACTATTTGAGGAGTAAGGTGGAATGCCTCACGCCTTCGATAATACTGGCTCTACATACAGCATCCTTCATATTGGAACACAGCAGTGCACATACTAATATTTGAGGACTAAGGTGGAATGCCTCACGCCTTCGATAATACTGGCTCTACATACAGCATCCTTCATATTGGAACACAGCAGTGCACATACTACTATTTGAGAACTAAGGTGGAATGCCTCACGCCTTCGATAATATTGGCTCTACATACAGCATCCCCCATACTGGAACACAGCAGTGCGCATACTACTATTTGAGGACTAAGGTGGAATGCCTCACGCCTCCGATAATATTGGCTCTATATACAGCATCCTTCATATTGGAACACAGCAGTGCACATACCACTATTTGAGGACTAAGGTGGAATGCCTCACGCCTTTGGTAATACTGGCCCTACATACAGCATCCTTCATATTGGAACACAGCAGTGCACATACTACTATTTGAGGACTAAGGTGGAATGCCTCACGCCTTCGATAATACTGGCTCTACATACAGCATCCTTCATACTGGAACACAGCAGTGCACATACTAGTATTTGAGGACTAAGGTGGAATGCCTCACGCCTTCGATAATACTGGCTCTACATACAGCATCCTTCATATTGGAACACAGCAGTGCGCGTACTACTATTTGAGGACTAAGGTGGTATGCCTCACGCCTTCGATAATACTGGCTCTACATAGAGCATCCCTCATATTGGAACACAGCACTGCATATACTACTATTTGAGGACTAAGGTGGAATGCCTCACGCCTTCGATAATACTGGCTCTACATACAGCATCCTTCATATTGGAACACAGCAGTGCACATACTACTATTTGAGAACTAAGGTGGAATGCCTCACGCCTCCGATAATACTGGCTCTACATACAGCATCCTCCAGACTGGAACACAGCAGTGCACATACTACTATTTGAGGACTAAGGTGGAATGCCTCACGCCTCCGATAATACTGGCTCTATATACAGCATCCTCCAGACTGGAATACAGCAGTGCACATACTACTATTGAGGACTAAGGTGGAATGCCTCACGCCTTCGGTAATACTGGCCCTACATACAGCATCCTTCATATTGGAACACAGCAGTGCACATACTACTATTTGAGGACTAAGGTGGAATGCCTCACGCCTTCGATAATACTGGCCCTACATACAGCATCCTTCATAAAGGAACACAGCAGTGCACATACTACTATTTGAGGACTAAGGTGGAATGCCTCACGCCTTCGATAATACTGGCTCTACATACAGCATCCTTCATATTGGAACACAGCAGTGCACATACTACTATTTGAGGACTAAGGTGGAATGCCTCACGCCTTCGATAATACTGGCTCTACATACAGCATCCTTCATATTGGAACACAGCAGTGCACATACTACTATTTGAGGACTAAAGTGGAATGCCTCACGCCTTCGATAATACTGGCTCTACATACAGCATCCTTCATATTGGAACACAGCAGTGCACATACTACTATTTGAGGACTAAGGTGGAATGCCTCACGCCTTCGATAATACTGGCTCTACATACATCATCCTTCATATTGGAACACAGCAGTGCACATACTACTATTTGAGGATTAAGGTGGAATGCCTCACGCCTTCGATAATACTGGCTCTACATACAGCATCCTTCATATTGGAACACAGCAGTGCACATACTACTATTTGAGGACTAAGGTGGAATGCCTCACGCCTTCGATAATACTGGCTCTACATACAGCATCCTTTATATTGGAACACAGCAGTGCACATACTACTATTTGAGGACTAAGGTGGAATGCCTCACGCCTTCGATAATACTGGCTCTACATACAGTATCCTTCATATTGGAACACAGCAATGCACATACTAATATTTGAGGACTAAGGTGGAATGTCTCACGCCTTCGATAATACTGGCTCTACATACAGCATCCTTCATATTTGAAAACAGCAGTGCACATACTACTATTTGAGGACTAAGGTGGAATGCCTCACGCCTTCGATAATACTGGCTCTACATACAGCACCCTTCATATTGGAACACAGCAGTGCACATACTACTATTTGAGGACTAAGGTGGAATGCCTCACGCCTCCGATAATACTGGCTCTACATACAGCATCCTCCAGACTGGAACACAGCAGTGCACATATTACTATTTGAGGACTAAGGTGGAATGCCTCACGCCTTCGATAATACTGGCTCTACATACAGCATCCTTCATATTGGAACACAGCAGTGCACATACTACTATTTGAGGACTAAGGTGGAATGCCTCACGCCTTCGATAATACTGGCTCTACATACAGCATCCTTCATATTGGAACACAGCAGTGCACATACTACTATTTGAGGACTAAGGTGGAATGCCTCACGCCTCCGATAATACTGGCTCTACATACAGCATCCTCCAGACTGGATCACAGCAGTGCACATACTACTATTTGAGGACTAAGATGGAATGCCTCATGCCTGTGATCATGCTGGCTATGTATACTATATACCTTTCAGATTCGAACACAGGAGTGTACATACTACTATTTGGCTGCAGAAATAATATCTATATATATATATATATATATATATATATATATATATATATATATATATATGTATTTATATAAAATATCTTCCGTAACTCTTCCTGTGCTTTATTGTCGAAGTAAGTAATTATCAAGGAAAACTGTCAATTTAAGCAGACGAAATACGTATAAAAAACGTCTACGTGTGCACTATATAAGAGAATTTTCATTAATAACCTATTGAACACTTTTTCACATTTCAGGTTACTAATATAATAATAATTCAGCTCTCAGGAAATTATTTGCATCACGCTTATCCTTGATATCCATTTACAGTTTTAATTAAATTCTCAGGAAATTATTTGCTGCAAATTTATCATTAACGAATAAAATCGTTGCTTTTTTCTATATTATCTGGGCTTCAATAGAAGACAAGTTTCAGGTAGCTTCGTACAGGTATACGAAGTGTACAGCACTCTCGCCCTAGATGGAATGTCGACCTGGTGAGACGTGAAGGAAGTCGATGGATGCAGGTGGCTCAGGGACGTGCTTTGTGGCATTCTTTGTGGGAGTCCTATGTTCGGCAGTGACGCTTGTAGGGCTGTAATGATTATTTGTGATTTCAATAACCAGTTGTTTTTATATTATAAAACGTCATTAACTTTATAGCCATATATAAAATATATTTATTTCGTGAGATTTAATCCACACTAAAACCTCGCTTCCCTTTTCATCTTAAAGAGTGGCTCCTATAAAACCTAATGGACTTTTGGTGTCTAGTTGATATTTGTATATACTTCAACTGGGACTAACTGGATAAAATTTGAATATATTGGGTCAAGGGATTTTTCATTTCTATATTCAAACATTAACTTCTTATGAAATGTTCGGCATTGTAACCGCTAATTTATATATAGAAAATGTATTTGTATTTTAAGAAAAATTTATAAATATATATGTAATATGTATGTATGTATAATATAAATGTGTAAAACCTTAAACATTTTGTTGTTGCTATCAATTAGAAAAAAAATATTTTATGTTTTAGTTCTTTTCAATTTATGAGAATGTTATCTATTGTTTGCTTTTTAAACTTTTATAGATTAAAAAATATTTTTCTGTAAGCTATAAAGAAAAGAGCTGGAGAATTCAATCGGATTTCTTCAAGCGGGTAACAAGAAACTAAACCAAATCATAAAAACCTATAACTCTTGAACCTAAAAATAATTATGTATGTAGAGTAAATTTACAAATATGCATAGAGTATACTCATATAAATGCAAACACAAAGAGTTTTTATGATAATGTTAATTTGGATTTTTTGTAATTGTTAAAATTAGGAGACTAGTTGGTAACTGTAGCTACTTACCGGTTTCCATTACTTATGCAGCTTCCTATGACTGATCTGGGTGTATCTGATTTCGCATGTTTGAAATATCTATTTCGTTATTAGTTTCATGGTAGAAAATTAGCAATATATGATTTTTCCTGGATCAATTTATTTATAATGCCGTGTATGTATTGTATACGCTGTGAAGGAATAGACAACTATTGCTAAAATAATAAACATATTTAAGAGCAACTTTAGTGTTAAAAGACTTTTAACATAATCTTGTAAGCTGTATATAATTTACATTCATAAACTGCATGAAGCTGCTGCATATAAAGCGTCTTACTACCGCATCTTGTTAAGCTTTGGCTCGTAGCCCAGACGCGGATCGAACTTTCATTCAATTCAAATACTTGAACCGGAATACACGGAAATATTCCAATTATTTGTTGTTTAATATTTATAATGGTACCTATTTTATGAAACAGGTAAGTATTGGAAATACTATATTTTAAACGATGTATTTTTAAGGATTATATTTTATATATGCAGGTTGTTTTGCCAGCATTTGAGAGATGACTCAAGTAAAAATTGGTAAAATATGATTCAAAAAGTAATTACTACTTATTTAAAAAAACGTCATCAACGCACCTGCGGTTCCCTTGGTATGTCAGGTGAACTGTTTGCTCGTTTCCACTCTCTGCTGTAAAAAAAAACCTGTCGTCCAAGAAATAAGGGTAATTTTCCCGCCAGGCAAATTAATGCGTCCTTCTTTTCATTATTTCTATTGATTTCCTTATATATATATATATATATATATATATATATATATATATATATATATATATATATATATATATAGGATTCCGCGGGTGGGTGTAAATAAGTGCAGACGTGTTTCGTTTCGTAAAACGTATTTATTTTAAAAAAGTAGTAATTTACCATACTTTTATTATTTTTCTATATAATACAGTATTAAGCATCAACGCGTAAAGGTTTACCTTCTTATGCACTAGTTTTTTAGCACTGCACAAACTGCTGGAACCAAGTTTTTTACACACGAACATTTGTTGCTACATACGTCACTATGTCCACAATTGCCGATATTTCCAGAAGTCAGGAGTCTTTGGAAGCGCTCATCACTCGTAAAATGGCAGATTTTGAATCAAAACTCAACTCCAGCACTTCCAAGAGTAGCAATGTAGACAGGATCAGCGAGGACTATACCGCTTTTCAGAGTTACGTCAAGGATATGTTTAACCTTCTTCGCCAGCAAATTGCAGAAGTCAGTCGCTCGCTTGACATTATAGAAACAAGGCATCGCAGGAAATTCCTTTTAATGGGCGGTGTCCCTGAAAAACCAGGCGAAGATTTATCCGATGTCGTGATCAAAATTTTTCACGAAAATCTAGGTCTTAAAGATATAGCACCATCTTGTCTTCGAACAGCATACAGACTTGGCCCGGTCAAATTACACCATACTCGTCCTATATTAATGCGCTTCACAGATATGTCACTGCGCTCAGCTGTTTGGTTTAAAAAAACAATGTTAAAAGGCACCTCGTTAAATTATCGGAATTCCTTACAAAATACAGGCAAGACTTATTTCTTCAAGCCCGTAAGCATTTTGGAATTAAAAAAGTCTGGTCATTCGAGGGCAACATAAGCGTTAGACTGCCTGACGGGTCTCGACGTCACATCTTTAGCGCTAATGACCTGGATGCACTACTGCGCGATCTTCATAAAGCTGGGTGCAACGAAGAGCCGGAACAAGTGAAGGCAGGAACTAGTAGTGTAGTTTCCCGTAGCGAGCAGCCAAGAACCCGACGAGCAGTCAGAAATAAGTAAACATTCTCGGGTTAGTGGTAATACTTTGTTTACACTTCGACGGCTTATTAATTACTACTACTGCTGTGTGTACTGTGTACGTCACTGAGCGCTTTTGTATTCGATCCTTTTGTTCTCCGCAACCGGTTACTAGGCTGGTTTGCGACACAAGTAATAGAACAGACTAATCTGAACCTTAAATTTCGTGAAATTACGCTTTAGAGTATTTTTTTTTTCGTTTAAATTACCACTTCTCGTAGTGATTAACATATGTTTTTTTTTCCTTTTTTTCAATACGTATGATTTTTGTTGTCTCTGCAATTGTAAATAATTAAAATTAGATACTTTCTTGTAGTAAGTATTACTAGTTGTTTTCGTGTAATATTTTAATTTTTCTTTTTGTAAACAGTTTACCGGCGCGTTTGTTTGCAGTGCAAATATCAGTTAATAGGGTTTTTTTTATTTTTTTTAGACTATATATATATACTTTATATAAATAATATATATACATATATCATAAGTATAATCATATGTTATGACAGATTCTGATACCAATGAACTATTTCTCTCTGTTGATTCAGATTCTTCTTTTTTTCACTAAATGACTCTTTTTCGGAACCTACTACTCTTCGTTATCTGCTTACTCAAAAGTTTCATGGTTTGACTAATAACTTTAACGTTTGTTACATTAACGCTCAGAGCATTCCGCAACATTATAATGAACTTGTTGATACTTTTCATAATCAGTCTATTTCTGCGATACTTGTTTCGGAAAGCTGGTTAAAACCTACCTTACCGTCTACCTCCTTTGGAATACCTGGTTTTGTCCTCTTAAGAAATGATCGTACGGGCAAAAGAGGTGGTGGAGTAGCGGTATACTTACGTAATGGTATACCCTATAAACAATTATGTGCTTCTTCTTCTGTTTATTCTGGTACAATAGAATACATGTTCTTGGAGATTACCATCAGTGGGACTAAGACTGTTCTCGGTGCAATTTACTGTCCACCAGGAGTTAATTATTTTTGTGACCTTGAATCGGCTCTTTTTTCTATCGGCTCTGATTATCAGCACTTTATTATAATGGGAGACTTCAATACCGATATTCTTTGTAACTCTGCGAGGTCACGTGAATTGTATACAGTTATGAACTCCTTTAATTTGTCACTTCTTCCTCTCGACCCCACACACCACAATCTTGATACTGCTGATTCTTTAATAGATTTAATAGTGGTCGCTTCTGAAGACCATGTCGTTGGCCATGGTCAACTCTCCGCCCCTGGGTTTTCGCGGCACGATTTACTGTATATTTCTTACAGGATTAAATGTCCTAAGGTCAATCATGTGATGGTGCATCTGCGTAATCTAGCGAGACTTAATGTTGAAGAACTTCAGCAAGATGCTTGTAGTATAGATTGGAGTGATACTTACAGCGTAGAGAGTGTTGACGAAAAAGTAGCTCTTTTTAATTCAAATATACAGAAGTTGTTTGATAAACACGCTCCTCCACATAAAGTCAGACTGAAACGATCTCCTGCGCCGTGGATTACTGAGGATATCCGCAGGGCTATTGCAAAGCGAGATCGAGAATTTAGTAAATATAAGAGTAATCGGTGTACTGTTAACTGGACTCGATTCAAAGCCGCTAGGAATCGGTGTAATCAGATGGTGCGGGCCGCTAAACGCCGTTATATTCATCGAAATATCCTTAATGCTTCTATGGCTGATTCGTGGAAATTTTTGAAATCAATCGGGATAGGTAAACCTGCTTCTAACTTTGATCCTTCAATATTCTCTGTTAATCAACTTAATACATACTTTTCTACTGCACCACAACTGCATTCGTCAATTAAATCTACTACTATTGCCCATGTTAATTCTCTTCCAAAATTTTACAAAAGCTCTTTCAATTTTTCTCCCGTTACTGATGAGGATATAAAAAAGTCAATTTCTTCCATCAAGTCCGCCGCAGTAGGCTCTGATGATGTGAGCAGAATCATGATCAATCTCATCCTTGATTATGTCTTACCAGTACTTACCCACATAGTAAATTTTTCATTAGATACTGGGGTTTTCCCTTCACTATGGCGAAATGCTTTTGTTCTCCCACTTCCAAAAATAAATAATCCTAGTTCTGTTTCTCACTTTCGTCCTATCTCTATTCTACCTTTTTTATCAAAAGTACTTGAAGCTGTTGCTCACAGACAAATTTCTGACTACGTTTTTAAAAATAACTTTTTAAGTAGCTATCAATCAGGTTTCAGGCCAGGACATAGTACAACAACAGCCCTGCTTAAAGTTACGGAAGATTTACGTATAGGTATGGAGGAGTCAAAATTAACTGTGTTAGTTTTAATAGATTTCTCAAACGCTTTTAATGCTGTTGATCATGACATCCTTCTTACAATACTTTCTCACATTGGTTTCTCCTCATTAGCGCGGGAATGGTTTGCATCCTATCTTCAGGGACGTCAGCAGGCTGTTCGCGTGGGTCCAGTTATTTCTGACTGGTGCACGCTGGTTGCTGGCGTTCCTCAAGGCGGAATTCTCTCACCTCTTTTGTTTTCAATTTTTATAAATCTCATTACATCTCACATTCGCTGCACGTACCATCTCTATGCCGATGACTTACAAATATATGCTCAGTCTGATGTTAACGATATCGAAGATGCGATCACTGAGCTAAACTCTGACCTCACTCGTATCTCTGATTGGTCTAGCAAATTCGGTATTACTGTTAACCCTACCAAGTGCCAGGCAATTATAGTTGGAAGTAGCCGTCGCTTATCTACATTGGATTTTAATTCACTGCCACCTGTAAATTTTAATAATGCTGTCATACCTTATTCAGCTACTGTGAAAAATCTAGGACTTATCATTGACAGCAGTCTGAGTTGGCGGCCGCAAGTCACGGAAGTAAGCAAAAAAGTTATCAACACCTTGCGTTGTCTGTATCGACTCAAGAATTTTCTTCCAGTGAGAACAAAGGTAATGTTGGTTCAAACGCTCGTATTACCAATACTAGATTATGCAGATGTATGCTATGCTGATGCCTCTCAAGAACTTCTTAACAAACTGGATCGTCTTCTCAATAATTGTATTCGCTTTATCTTTGGCTTACGTAAATTCGATCACGTCTCTTCATTCCGTTCTCAGCTCAAATGGCTGCCTCTTCCACTTCGTAGATCTTTTAGAATCCTTTCTATGCTATTCTCTATTTTACACGATCCGTTTGTCCCTGCATATCTGAAATGCAAATTTCAGTATCAGGGCGATTCTCACAACCGATGTCTTCGTTCCGCGGAAAATCTAACTCTTCATGTTCCTTTCTGTCGCACGGGCTTCTCTTACAATTCTTTCACTTCAAATGCAGTAAGACTCTGGAACATGTTACCCAGAAATATAAAAGAAGCAAAAACTAAACCTATCTTTAAACGTTTACTCTGGGAATATTACTTAAAGAAGCAGTAGTAGTTTCGGATTATAATAAAAAATTTAAAAACTTCAGAAACTGTTATATTCTCAAGTATGTATAGTATAAAAATATCATATTTATTTATTGTGTATGTATTTATGTATTATTGTGGGTATTTGTGTATATATATAAAATAATATTGTATGCATGTAAGTAGTAATGTAAATGTATATGTATGTGTATTGTTTATTATCATTATATTATAAATTTGTATTTTTTCCTTAAACCTTTAATTTTTTTTTTAATTATGAGTTTTGTACCCATCACTAGATTCTCTGCACAAACCAAAGGTAGACTGGTAGAGAATGCCTTTAGGCATTAAGTCCGCCTTTTTGTACATTTCTTTTACGTGTGCAAATAAAGCTTAAATAAATAAATAAATAAATAAATAAATAAATAAATATATTATTTACAAAACTTCTTTAGTTGCATGGTATCCGTATACGCCATTTTAGCGCGGCCACCGTAACAAAAACAAAGCAGTTGCAAATTTAATAGAATTAGAAATTTTTGGTTTAAGTGAGAATAATGAAACATGAATGTTCTTCACTATAAAGAATTCATCATTGATGTGCTAGAATCTTAGATCGATTCTTATAACATGTAACGAACCGTCAAATGTGCAGCATATGTTTTGTTGATATTTACGGTTATTATTAGTATAAGCTTTTTTATGAAATAAGTGTGACTAACGAGCACACAATCCACTGGCTGATTAGTAAATCCAGTGACCCATGGACACCCACATGGACATCTACGTCTATCGTCAATTAGGATTCAAAATGCAGATGTCTCGTTTCCAGTAAAGCTAGAAATTTGACGCTGTTGTACTGTGAGAGCGGGGTCATTTCCCGGTCAAGCCAACCCTTTCATGCTAAATCTATAATATAGTTACAATATGATTCAACTACATAAAAAGTAAGTACCATACGAGTAACATAATTAACCTAACAAAAAAAAACATTAAATTACCTTTATGAAGTTTTTTCTTAAGAATTGTTTTTTTTATTCTTTTTTAATTTGGGAACTTACGTAAGAATTGTTTAAATTTGCAAAGTATCAAAAAGATTATAATCACGCAATCCTATAAAATTACAAGACCTTGTAGCGGCGCTGTCGTCGCGCCACAAACGAAATAAACCGAAGCTTAAATCACGCTATCAACATTCCGAATCAGAAACAGTATATATAGAACATCTCCGAACTATCACATGGAGTGTTGACCGCTCCCCGGGCAGAACACCTTGCCCGGCGGGAGATCTCCCCCTTTCCTTACACGGCCACAGTGGTGACCCCGACGTGATCTGAACACGCAACCAACAATCTTCGGAAATTTCAAGCTTCATCATCGTCATAGAATACCCCACCCATTCGCTCTCGAGCAGATATCGTCTGCAGTCTTCATATCCTGCAAGCCAGCTAGCTTCACAAGGTTCATCGCAGCACTGGAATAATAATGCTTCCTGTTCCTTCAAGCTACTCTCTGCGCCATACAGTGTTCGGCACGGCTCTGAGCCTCACTGCTCGCCTCTGCTTCACGGCACTCTCGCAGATCACTTGCCTTCTTCTCGACTCACCGCAGACTACAAGGCAATCTCCTGGCACTTGCACATTCGTCGGCAACGAGGCTGCACTATCGACCTCCGGTCTGAGCAGGGGGTGATGTAGCGGCGCTGTCGTCGCGCCACAAACGAAATAAACCGAAGCTTAAATCACGCTATCAACATTCCGAATCAGAAACAGTATATATAGAACATCTCCGAACTATCACATGGAGTGTCGGCCGCTCCCCGGCCAGAACACCTTGCCCGGCGGGAGATCTCCCCTTTTCCTTACACGGCCACAACCTTATAACTCCTTCACGTGGTTTCGTCTTATTTGATAATCATATTTACATTAAAAAGCGAAACTAAAGTAATGGTTAGTTTTGACATCAATGCAGTGTTGCAGAATATAGTTTATATGTTAAGACACGAAGAAGGAATAAATCGGATTGGCTTCCAATTTCCAGAGACTTTTCGGAACTTACCATATTCAGCTAAGCATAATTTGTCTTTTATAAATTTCGTCTCGAGTTATTTTCTCAGGACCGCCGCGCCGCGCGCTAGTGACCTGTGTTGCTCTATGGATATTTTAATTATTTACATTAGTTATATTTGGCTAGAAATTCTTTGTAACATCATTTTCTCTCTAAAAATAGCAAAAGACTTGTTTTGCATTTTAATTTTTAAAGTTGTGAAATGATTTATATTACCAAAAAGGTAAAGTTACTTTAATTTGCACAGCTGGGCAGAACATGCCTCCTCTAATTTCTGGGAAGGAATCTGTGACAGTAGCTTTGGGAGCTAAGCTCTCGCTGTAAGCTTAAGGGTACATAAACGAACCGTGACAAACTTTACATGCTGATATTAGTTGGTACTAGCGACCCGCCTCGCATTCGTCTGAGTAGTATCGTTTATTGCAGCGTTATTAAGATTTAAGATTTATTTTTATAATTTTGCGAGTTCTAAAAATATTTATGTTTTTCAGATCAAATGTATCCTAAATCACTCCTGGCATTGCTCTTCAACTGTTCGTTAAGTTTCATTAGAAACAATTCAGCTATTCCGAAGATATTTTTTACGATATATTTTATTTAAACGTGCACACAGTCCACGTGATGGTAAGTGGATGCTGTAGTCTATAGAAATATACATTTATCCTCTATTAAGAATCAAAACGCTAATGCGTTATCACCCCTGAGGACTAATCCAGATCTCTACATTCACCATACCGAACACAGCAGCATTTTACGCTGGTTTTCTGTGAGAGCGTGGTCATTCACCGGTCGAGCCGACTCATTCTTGCTACAACCAAAATATAGCTGCAGCGTGGCTCTACCACGTATGAAGATTAGTGCAGATATACAAATAGATAAAAATAATGTAAATGATTTTAAATGTCTTAATAAAAGACAGTTTGATAAAAGGCAGTTATATTTATGATGATCTTTCTCCGGTCGTGTCGGTTTACCGTCCCATCGGATTATGAGAGTGAGGGAATAGAGAATGCACCTGTGCTTGCGCATACACTTGGGCACTATAATCCTGTCCTGCGGCGATGGCTAGCCTCCGTTGAGGGAGGCCGCCATGGCCGAAATTAGGTCTGGAGGACATTATTATATTTATATTACAGATAGACCCTTTAACTTTAGTTGTGTATAGATTACGAATAATGTAAAAGGAAAAAATTGAGGTTGTTGTCAATTTTTGCTCATATTCAAGATTTGAGTTCTAGATGGTAGGTCTCCTTGCCTTCCTAGACAGTCAGGCTAATAGCAGTGATTTCACTGCGGTGTTCCAGTCTGAGCGGTATAGAGAGCCAGTATAATTACAGGATGTGTGTCATTCCACCTTAGCCCTCACAGATGACAACGCATCTGTAACTATATTCAAATTAGTTTTTCATGGGCTGCAGTATCCACTTAATATCTGGTGTGAGTTAGTTTGATACTTTAGTTTTATAAAAATCCAGCAATGAAACAAGTTTTGTTCTGGAGAATCGATATAAATTGCCTTCAAAGACTTTGTAGAATCCAGATTCCTAGAGTTAATAATAAAAAATAAAATAAAAAATAAAAAAGCATTTTATTCCATGCTAAATAAGTTTTACGATATAGCTTTTTTTGTAACGTAATTTGCATTTTATAAAGAAAATATAAATTATGATATTTTTTTAGATTTTAATACATTAATTTGTTCCATTTTTTAGATTTTTTTGGATTTTAATACATTAATTTATTTCTATATTTTTGAATGAATTTGATTGAGTTAATTAATGTCGTAATTTTGATTATGATAATTATTTTTCATAATATTTGGTTAAAATTTAAATAGGTATGCATTATATTAGTAACATTAATATTTTCAATCAATGTAATTGATTTATAAATTTTAAGTGATTATTTTAAATGGATTTGGTTTTTTATAAAATTAAGAATAGGATATATTTAATTCACATTAGTTGCAAATTGACAAATATTTTTTTTATTAATGATTTATATAAATATACTCATTTGTGTTTGTTTACTTTGCATGGACCCCCCTTAGGTGAAGGCCTCCTCCAAAGATTTCCATTAGTCTCTGTTTTTTCGACGATTTAAGGTGTCTTCCTTTGGAGGGTGGTAGTCATAATCTTCCACGGTGACCAGCCGGGTTGGAAGATATCTTATATTGCTTAATTGGACTTGTTATTTTATAAAATCTGTAGTAGAGAGGGGTGCTAGTTGCTATGTATTTTTATCTTTGTTGTCATATTTACCTCATTTTGTGTTGGTATTATTATTTACTAAATAGTTCAGCATGCCAGGTTTCAAAACTCCTTCAGAAATACTATTGGATCTTGGTGCTGATGAGTGCAATTTCAGGGTTTTGTTTTTCTTACTGGCTTGTGTGTTTTTGTGTCCTTGTGAATGGAGAAAGTTTTCAGGCGAGGTAGACAATGTTCTCTTATTGTTGTTTTTTAATATAATTAGTTTGTCGTATTTTAAGATTGCATTATTTCCCTTTTCTCTCTCTATTTTTAGTTGTTGTTGTAATTCTTTTCTTTTTTGTAAAACATATGCGGGGTAATCTTCTTTCATATAATATTGAGTGTCATTTAGTGCCCCTTTTTGTTTAAAAATTTTGATCTTCAGGCGAAGAGTTGTAAATGTTACTACTATTGGGCGAGGTCTGTCTCCTTTTTTTCCTATTCTCTTAATTTCTTGGATATCTCTACCATCTAACTTAATAGAGAAATGTTGCTCTATTATCTTGGTAAAGTTGTTCACTAAGTTTTCATACGATGATTCTTTCTCTAAGATACCAAAAAATACGATGTTTCGTTGTCTTGCTGCTTTTCCAAGAAGTACAATCTTTTCTCTTGGGTTACAACTCTTTCTTCCAATTTTTTATGTTTTTCTTCCCATACACAAAATTTTTCTTCCAATATGTTATTTATATTCTGTGTTACTTGTTCTGTTACATTTTCTCCGCTTTTATGAATCATAATTTTTTGTTCGGCTAATTCTTTTTGTATTTTTTTAAGTGCATTCATAATTTCTTCCATGGTTTATTACTTTTTCTCTAGCTGTGGCGCCCTCTTGTAAACAGACTTTGTACTATCAGATTGATGCTAAATACTCAATAAGAGCTCAATAGTTTAGCTTTGTAATATGGTATAATTATAACAGATGGCGCTGAGCGTTGTTTGAATGTTGTTGAACGGTTATAGTTTTTGAACAGTCACTTAATTTTGAGGTTGTGTTTTTTAATGTTTTTAACAAAATGGTAAAACTGCACTTAATTTTTGTCCACATAACACTTCAGCACAAGTGAACATTACTTTAATTAGTGTTTAGCCTGTATTTGCGAGAAAAAGTCCACAAACAGAATTCACTGACAATTTTTTTTGCACTATAGATAGTTTTGATTTTCAATTGTTTGTTGATAGTTATGTCACTTAACTCCTATATATAATATTTATGCCAAAGTTTTGTATCACTTAACACTTTAACACATTAAAAAAACCACTGTTTTATATTTTTAATTTGATTTCTTTTACGGAGTCGATGTATACCATGACACAGTAGCGCCCTCTCTCCTCTCCTGTCATCCTGAGGTGGAGAAAATGTATCGGGTTATTTCTAGTATTCCACTAAAACCCACAATGCGGTGTTTATGGAAGACTTCAATGCAAAATTAGGCACAAGAGAGAACTACTCGTTTAAGTGCAACACCCACTAAAGTTACAGGTGTTACGAAATTAGGTTTCTACCTTAAACACCATGAACTTACTCTTCACAACATTATATTTTAGCCCGTGGGCTTCTGCATAAACCTCACATGTGAACATATCCAGGAATTTCTTACTTTAGTATTATTATTATTGGACGACCGCGTAAAGCTGTGGTTAAATTTATGGCTACAATGCTGCGAATCTAGAGTTCAAAATCCAATAGCTTTATTTAAAAATACAAACTGTTGTAACCGTGACCTTGATACAGCGTACTAGTCCACCTCAGATTTTATCACAAAAGCTTTATCGGAATAGTCTGGACTACTAAGGAGCGTACAGTGTCACTATAATATCTCCTGTGCATTTGATAGCTTTTTGTGATTGAAATATATTGAGTGCTTACATATGAAATTAGAGTTTTGTCGTAATTCCAAAATCAAATTTATAAATTCATTTAGCTGGTACATTTGAGTTTTGAAAACAGTCATTCATTTGTTTTTTCATCATTATTTTTCTGTTTGGCGTCTCTTATTACCGCATATTATATATATATATATATATTTATTTTAGTACAAAACGCCAATTTTATATGTAAGCACCTGTTAGTCGTCGTAGTTGAAATTAGATCAGGATGACATTACCGGCCCATATAATTCTACCAAATAGCAAAACTTACGTAGTTGTAGTTCTTAAATTAAATAGGTAATATAGTTATCTTGATAGAAAGAAGAAACACAGCGAAAAAAGAATGTATTGAATTAAAACGTCAGTTCAGTCTTATCATCAGTCGTAATCAACGAAGGCCAGTGGTAAGCTGCAGGCATCGCGTGCTCCGGAACATTTGTATTCCGGAAGCGGACTCCACTGCGTAATCTGAAAGGTTAAACTACGACTTTTTAATTTAAATATTTTTACTTAAATTTATAAATAGAACAATTTAAATAAAACCTAGTTATATACGTATTTTCATAGTATTTTAAGTGTATCAAGTGGTTTGTAGAATACATTGTCACGTGCAGACTACGCATGACTCATATACGGTGTAGTCCGAAACATATTACCCGGTACAAAATCTTTGTTTATAATTTTTCTAATAAAACCCAATAACTGAATTTGGGCCCACTCGAGATTTGAACCCGGACCTCTCGATCAGTAGTCACGCTTTTTACCACTAGACCTATTAGACATTCAACTTATTAGCATAAATGTTAAGTTAGTATGGATGTATTATTAACGGAATACTAGTTTTTATTACAATTGCTCAATAAACCGATAAACCCTGCTTCCTATCCAGAAGGATTTGTCTTAAGTTCGTTGAACTTAGAGTAATTAAGGGAATCAATCCCTAGCTTCCCGTGGATGGACCCTTGTAACATTTTTATAGTATCCACAAGCGGATTTTATATATTTATTTTATTTCTATGCATTCAGGTATCGCCAATGTGCTATGAATCTATAAATTGGAAATAATACATTGTCTCAGACATATCATATAGCCTCGTACAAGGGTTATTGTATTCTTAAGAAACATTACTGCATCACCACTATTACAATATTTCATTCTCGTGGAATATTCATTTATAAACACAATTTGATCTATCTATAAAAAACACAAAGAACGTTTCTACATATGTCCGTTATAGACTTTGAAACCATCCAACCAATGGTGATGAAATTTTTGGTGTGTGTTTGAATGGATCCCTAGATGGTTCATATTCACGTTTGAACTCGGTAGGTGGCGCTGTTATCGAGATGCAGAAATCACTAGCGCGAAGACAAGGCAGATCACTAGTTTTTTATAAGGCTTAATAGAAACCACTACCCCAAGTCATACCTAGGAGAAGATTGACAGAAGAAAATAAAACAGGATAGCGGCGACAGTATCTTGTTGATAACAAATTAAAATGATAATCAAAAGGGCTTGATTCTGGTTGGGGATTTACTTATTTTACTATTTTACATTTATGTATGGTTATATTTGGTTATATTATGTAACATATATATATTATTTTACTTACTTACTTACTTACTTATCTTCACGCACAATCCCTAACGGGGTAGCCAGAGAGAACAGATCGCCAAGTGTCACGATCCTTACATACCTCTTTCGCTTCTTTCAGGTTCATTAACTTCTTCATACATGCACGTCTAGGTATCCGAGTACTCTTGACCTTCCCCTCTTCGAGCAATTTGCTCACATGGTCTTCGAAAGTTAGTCTCGGTCTACCTCGACACCTTTTAATATTTACTTTCGCTCTATATATTTTCTTCACCATTCGGTCTTCACTCATTCGTTCAACGTGCCCAAACCATTGGAGTACGCCCCTATCAATTTTTGTGATAAGGTCATCTTTCAATCCTGCCATATTGCGAATCTCTTCGTTTCGCTTTCGGTCGGCTATTTTAACGCCACACATTTTACGAAGAGATCGCAGCTCCACTACATTCAACTTGCTTTTATGCTTCTTCTGGCATACCCAGGTTTCGCTGCCATATAACAAAGTCGGTACCAACACTGCGTTATGTATTGCAAGGCGTGCACTCTTCACCACGCCTTGCCTTTTTACTAATGCATTCAAGGCACCATTGACTTTGTTTCCGGCAGCGACACGCCTATCCACATCTAAATCACATCTTCCATCCCGGCTGAAAGCACTCCCCAAGTATACAATTTCATTTACCTGTTTTCACATTTCGTTCTCTCTTCGTCCTTTTCAAATACCAGAACCTTAGTTTTATTAGCATTCAAACGGAGACCTTTAATTTCACATTCCTCTTCCATACACGTGACTGATGCCTGCAGTTCTGCTTCTGATAGTGCAATAAGCACTGCATCATCAGCATACAGCAGACAATTAACTTTTATGTCACCCAATTTCACACCCAAACAGCTATTTTTCAGCTTCTGTAAACAGCTGTCGAGATACAGTTTGAACAGCCAGGAAGACATGACACAACCCTGTTTTACGCCCGCTTGGACGCTAAACATGGGTGACAGGTCATGCCCTACCCGCACACAGGCTTTACAGTCATAGTAAAGTGACTGCACAGCCCTTAACAATCGACCATCCACACCATATCCCGGCATCAGTTCCCACATTTTCTTCCTTATAACCTTATCAAATGCTTTCTCCAGATCCACAAAAGCACAGAAAATCTTCTGGTTAACACTCAGAAGCTTCTCCTTGATCATGCGGAGAGAAAACATTCGATCCGTGCATCCTCTTCCAGGTCTAAATCCGCATTGTGCCTCCCATAAGAATCTTTCCGATTTCTCTTGCATCCTACGTGTCAAAACCTTCGAGTAAACTTTACTTGCTAAACTGGTCAAGCTGATCGCCCGATAGCACCAGCAGTCAAAATGTGAACCTTTACCTTTATATAAAGGCACAATGACCACGGATCGCCAATCATCCGGGACATCTCCCATCCGCCAGCACAAATTGCACAGCAGATGGAAGCTGTCCCAGACGCGAGGCCCACCGTACTTGACCATTTCAGCAGTAACTCTGTCTAGTCCCGCAGCCTTACCACATTTCAAACTTCGAATCGCACGTTCAATCTCTTTCATGCTGATGACCTCAGTGTCATCGAGGTCCGTGTCTGGCGTGCCAGTCACGGCGTCACCCCCGGATCCTTCACTAAGATCATGACACGCATACATTTCTCTATAAAATTCATTCCATCGCTGCATGACGTCCGATTTTTCTGAGAGGACGTCATTGGTTCTCGAAAGCACTTTGTTCATTCTTAAGGCTGTCGCACCACTCCGGGACCTTCCAACCTCTTTCTAGAAGAGTTTGGAGTTTTCCCTAAAGTTGTGCGACAACCTCTGGTCCGCTTCTATTCTACACCTTTCACGTACTTCCTCAATCAATGTTTTCGCATGAACTTTCTGCAGCTTATATCTTTCTTTCATCTTCTCTCTCATATGCTCATCGTTACTAGAGGCCAAGTAGTCTAACCATGCTTTTTTCTTCTTTTTTACAGCTTCTCTCACTTCATCATTCCACCATGCATCTCTTCTTTTACTACTACCTCTTTTTGTCGTACCACATACTTCTTCCGCTGCACTTACCATTCCATCCCTAAGGTTCTGCCATGTTCTCTCCACACATTCTTTCCTGCCATCGATGGTGTCAAGCTTTTCGGCTACCCTCGTGTGATATTTGTCCCTAGTATCCGCTTCCTGAAGCTTCCAGCTTCGGATGCGATTCTTCGGATGAGCTTCGGATGATATAATATTTTAAATGATTTATTATTTGTATATACATATTATATTTTAAATTCGATCCATATTAAATATAAAATTTACATTTTAAATACCCACATAATAATAATAAACTATGGCTGCCAAACCTCCGGCAAGTGTGGCAACTATGGCAAACTGCGGCTTTTTATTGGAGAGGCCTACGTTAGCATTACGCATTTGATAGACTTTAATGGTTAAGTTAGTAACGATTCAAGGTCAAGTATATCCGACACTCAAGGAAGTCAGTCTGAGCGAGATTAGAATGGCTCTCCAGCACCTCAAAGGCGGCACGGTCCAGGCGAGGATGGAATTACAACGGAGCTTCTGAAAGCGGAGGACGAGAGAAGAGGACCTAAACACTATGCTCAATGACCTCAATAGTGTCTACCAACGGATAGGTCTTAAGATGAACATGGACAAAATAAAAGGACATGTATAATGTCCATGTCACACCTATGCCGGTAGTTGTTGGGAGCACTAAGCTCGAAGTTATTGTCAAGTATCCTGGGACAAATAGTCCGACAGGTACGACAGAGGTAAGTCCAACATCGACCGAGAGGTCAATCGACGGATCCAACTCAGCTTCCAGAAATTACGACACATCTTCCCGTCAGGTATAATACCTTAAAACCAGAAAACGAGATTATACAACCAGTGCGTGTTGTCAGTGATAACTTATGGATGTGAGCCGTGGCACTTCACTGTTGGCTGTAAGTGGACGCTCAAGGCCGCTCAGTGAGCTATAGAGAGAGCTATGCTTGGGGTTATAAGGATTTTCGCAATAGAACTAGAGTGACGAAATAGCCCAACGGATTAGCAAACTGAAGTGGCAGTGGGCTGGCCAAATAACTCGAAGAACGGACAACCGATGGGGAAAAAGGTTCTCGAGTGGCAGCCTCGTACCGGTAGGCGAAGTGAAGGGCGACTCCCCATTTGATGGATTTATGACCCGGTAAGACATGCAAGAAGTCGATGGATGCCGGTGGGTTAAGACCGTGCTTTGTGGGATTCCTTCGAGGAGGCCTATGTTTAGCAGTGAACTTGTTAATGGCTGTAATGATGATGAATTATCAATGGATTATTTTACTTTACGATACTATAGTCAGAGTCTATATTGAATTACATAATTTTTTTTAAAAAACCAGTGCCGCTAGGTTTTTTGTTGGTTCTTCCCAGGAATTTTTTTCGGAACCTTACGAATTTCTTACGTTTACGCAAACACTACAAATTTAATAAAATAGTTTTTACAGATTATATCGCGTATATTATTATTATATATTTCCGACGTTTCAAACACTTGGGTGCTGTAAAGTGCACGAAACGTCTGGAATATAAAAAAATAATATACGGGATATAATCCGTAAAAACTATTTTTATTCAAAATAGTGACGTTTAATAAGTATTATTTATAATCTGTATTGATTTCTGAGTCATGCATGAATGTGGTGTATCCATACACCAAACATAATGATATTTTTTTATGATTACCGTTAGTAAAATGATTTATATCTCTTAACCTCTCAAACAACAAGTTTCCAAATTTGACCGCTTCGATATTCCGTCTTAATTCAAGAGGTCAAATTTGACCGCATCCACCCACAGCACTTTAACCCTATCAATACTTATGTTTAGAGACTACTTTTCTATGAATAAGTTTGGCATTATAGAATCAATATGAAATTTTCTATCTTCTAGTATAATAAAAAGTCAGTAAGTTTATGGGTATCTATTTCATACGCCATTTTCGTGTGACTGTTATTGTGTTGATTTTTGGATTTTCCTATTGTTTTGTTAGTGTTTTAGTATAATGTTTTATTATAAAATTGTGACGGAAGTTTTTGTGTGAATATAAATTATCTTTTTTTGTAAATAAATCCGAGTAATATATATATATAGAAATAGAAATAATTGTGATTTTCACTTTTTTTTGTTATCAAAATACAATAAAATCTTTTTGTAATGAAGTAAAACCTGACTTTTGTTTAAACCACAGGATAGAAATTTTTTTGTATAATGTCAAACTTCTTCATAGTAAAGTAGTCTCTAAATATAAGTTTTAATGGTTTAAAGTGCTGTGGGTGGGTGCACTCGCATGCAACCACTCGGGATATGCCGGATGCATGCGACTGCATGAGATTTTTATGGAGATTTTATGGTTTTACTTATAATGTGCCATAACATGTATCCATCATGTCCATTACATTAACTCATAAGTTGTAGTACTTTCCACTATCGCCACGCTGGTCAGGTAACAGTTTTTTACAATTTTAAGTTGCTATCAGGAAGATGCAGCTGCTCATCTCCTGTTTCGGTTTCCCTCTATCATTTATTAAGAATATCTACTATCCTATATTTACCCGTGGGGTGTCGCTTACGACACCCACGCGTCAATATATGATAGTAGATATTCTTACACCAGCACTGTACGGTTAATTACGGTATTGTGCACGTGTAAGTCAGTATACTATACGAAATTTTCCTCTATATTGCGATGAGAGGGGATGTAAGTCGACTCCACCTCCTGTTGTCCGTGGTATATGCCTTAAATTTATGTTAAGAAATATAGCATTTTGTATAGCAAGCAAATTACGTGACAACTTCCATTACATGCCCTTTATTTTGTTCATTAATCAGTTCAGTAATCGGGGAGCCAAGCTTGATTGCATAGTTAATATATTTGGCTTAAATGCCATGTAGTTAATAAGAGTGTAGTGAAAATTTATATAGCCAAATCAACGCTTACTTTCAAGGCGTTTGCGTGATACAAAGTGTTAAAATAATTCACCTTGCAAAGTAGTAGAAGATGCTATCAAGTTTGTAGAATTTATATAGGCGCACTAAATGCTAGTATCTAGCATGTAGATTTATCAATGAGTAGCATTATGTGTAATTACGCTTACATATGGAATCTTATATCATAAATCAACCCCTGGAAACGAGGTGATCACTTCCAAGCTGTTTCTACCTTATACAAGGTTAATTTTCAAAGAGTGGAAACATTTTAAATTTGAGTTCTAACATATAAATAATGATACAACGTTATTCCGTTTTTGCAAATATGAATAAATAAAGCTTCTATTTTTATTTGAAATTATTCGAAATGGAATAAGTTTTATAGGCAACAACGTTGTTACCTACCGATCGAAAATCAGATAAAATAATTACCACGCATAATGATTTCTTAAATTTACGCGAACACTGCACATTGAATTAAAGTTTAGTTTAGTTAACTATTTTAACTTATTTTTAATTACCAATGTTTCGGGTGCTTTACAGCACCCATGGTCACGGGGAGGAAGGGGGACAGAGATGTTTGACGTCCCAATATCATAGTTAGCCGCAGCTACCTAGCAGCTACCTTCAGTGTTTGAATATTAATTTTTGGTTCGATCAACGCAAAACGAGCTTACATTATCTTGAAGTCTTGTAGTGGTATACCTGGGTTTAGGCTTAATTTTGTTAATTATAAGATCACAAGCACATTCCTTCCACCATCGATCTTCTCTATTGAAATTAGCATGTTTTTTTAATTTCAATAGCCTCGATAAAATGCGACTATAGTTCATAAAAGATAGCTTGATCTCTGCGACAGCTGTCAGCAAAAATCACGCCTATGAAGTCCTGAATTTCTTAGTAGTACAGACAGTACCTGTCAATGTCATTCTTTATGGGCATGCCCTAATTAGGTCTGTACTACTAAGAAATTCAGGACTTCGTAGGCATGATTTTACTGACAGCTGTCGCAGAGATCAAGCTATCTTTTATGAACCATAGTATAAAT
The DNA here is from genome assembly GCA_907164705.1 of Parnassius apollo. NCBI lineage: Eukaryota > Metazoa > Arthropoda > Insecta > Lepidoptera > Papilionidae > Parnassius > Parnassius apollo. The sequence continues at coordinate 6,990,231 of CAJQZP010001607.1, read as the reverse complement.
CGATTGCGCGTAAAAATGATGTTTATCGGTACTAATTATTTGTTTGCGCGTCAGATATTTGCTTAGGTATTAAAAAAATAAGGCGGGTGCTGTGAAATATTTTTTTTTACCTAAAAATGACAGTAAAAGAATAATTATATAATGTAAATTTGTAGATTTTCACATGCGCAATCAGCACCCGATATCAGTTTATCCATAAGTTATTTACTTACATCGTAAATAAATCGTATCGGCCTTGGTAGGAATAGGTGTTCTTTTGCGAGGATTTGTGATTTATGAAATGTTATGTAATGGTGGGGACGATCTTGAACGTGTTCAAGATAATCAAGTGTAATATTTCTCTACAAGATGCAGGAGTGTACAAGCTAGATTGTGAATGTGGTCTCTCTTACAAAGGTCAAACAAAAAGATCGAAAAAAACCCGCGTGAAAGAACATAGTTGATGTGAAGCGCCGATGCTCCGGGAAGTCTGCAGTTCGGGATTAGTGCACGCAATTGAAGGAGGGCTTAGTTGCTCTTCAAACTAGGGAAGACACATAATTTTATTTAATTTAGCGGATGGTTGCAAAATAACTATTAATATATTAATTAAAAAGAAGTTAAAATAGTTAATTAAATGCGATAAAATCCGTAAATATAATTTAATTCCATAATTACTACGCATTTTGAATTTAAAAGATGAAAAGGATTATTTTAGATTTTTTAAAATTATTTTTCTTCACCATTTGCCTACATTACTTATTCGGAACCTTCTCTGCAAATTTTGCCGGTTATTGCAAAATAATCCTGTATACTCGTACTATGCACGAAATATCTCGCTTGAGAAATCAATCAGAAGAAATTGCTGATTCTTCCCAGGACAGTGGCTTTTTTTCTGAACCTGTGTTAAAAAGTTAGTAACGACTTTCAATAAGAACTATTTATAATCTATATTAAATTAAAAAAAATATCTATTCTCTAAGAATAGAACAAAGACCTTTGTATAGCAACGCGGTGTTACGCTAATAAATCAATGGGATTTTTATTGCTGATGTCCTCACAAATATCTAACAGTTATATATCTTTTAGTTTTATTCTGATATTATTATTTTACTTGTTTTATTTACTGCTTACTGCTCGGTAATTATGAGTCACCGACAGAATAGCAGCACCGTGGTTGTGGCCACACTGCTACAACACATATACATCTGCATTTTCGTTGCTACAACCTAATTTGTTACACCGCGCAGAAGCGACGTGTAGAGCGATCCCCCATTAAATGGAGTGACGGCCTGGTAGGATTTACAGGTGGCTCGAGATCGTGTTTTGTGGCATTTCTTGGGCGAGCCCTATGTTCAGCAATGGATTTGTGAACTATATATGTGTATATTGTATTTTTTGTCTTGAGCAGTAGCAGCTTTCTGATAAAAATCAAAATATTTCTAAAAACCTCGGTTGCCAGCCCGCTTGCAAAGCGTAGCAACTACGTCAAATACCACCCTTGTTAGGCAATCTATGGGGAAGGCTGAAGAAGGAAGGCTGTGTTCAGAAGTCAACTTTTGTAATTGTATTGTTTTTAATTTGTTACATTGACAATGTTTCTTTAACTTGCCCCAAGCTAACTTGAAATACGTATCTTAAGAGTAGTTTATTTATTTAAACTGTGTTGCACAAAGTAATAAGGCTGCATACCTCTGTAAGAGACATAGGTACTTCTTTTAAGTATTAGGCTCCTTTTTCTAAACTCTACATTTTGTAAATTACTCATTCATCTCAATTAATCTAAAGAAGGTAATTAAAACGATAAAATAAAACAGTCTACTGAACGATTATGAAAATTTTATTTATTCAAAGAAAATTTATAATAACAGAATAATCTTGGATATTTCAAATTAAATATACAGATCTATACAACACTATAACGCTTAAACAAGACGATAAGATTGATAACACTGATTAACAATAACGTAGAGTAGGTATAACACGTTTTCTAGGACCATCAATCGATGCGTTATTGAATATAGTAAAAGAATTTCATATTTTTTCCTTTAAAACAAAATAAAAAGTCATTTTATAGATTTTCAAATGATTTTTACATTCTAATCAAATAAAGACTTTGTTAAATCATAAATATTTCTTTTCCATACTAATTATTTTTTATTTTATTATATTCAATAACGCGCAAGACATCATTCTAACGGCGAAGGAGCTACTCTCTTTAATCTAAGTTTAGCGGGCACTATACAGCAACCCAACTGCACTCGACATTATTAAGTATACTGTTGCAAAACGCGAACGATAATATAAAAATAAGAAATTATTAATTATAAAAATAAGAAAACGATTATTAGTTTATTATCGTGGCAGAACTACATTAGGCCGATGGTGATTAAGGGAAAACATACGCCAGTGTGGACGCGCCACAACCCAAATTATACTTTATATGGCGACGAGTTCTGTAGAGATTCATACGCCCCGGGAACTATGGAGTGTAAAGATAAGGAGAACAAATTCTGTATAAAAAAGTGTCCGTAGAAAAGCGCTAAATAAGGGTAGCGCCACTGTAGCTACAGTGTAAATTTTAAAGAACTTTTTATAATTTTTAAAGCACAGACTTTCACCATAATTCTTTTTATAATAATTATTTTATTGTTTTCAAAATTTTTATTTTCAAAATCACTCTCAACGTATTTTACGGTGATTTTTCATACCCTGTAGCTACTCGAGCGCTGTTGTGGAAAGTTTTTGAATTATTTACTATTATTTACTGCTTACAGACGGACAAATTTTAAGCTATTATCTTATGAGAGATTGTCCTCCTTACCTCTATACTCAATGCAGGGAACGCTACGCAAAGTTCGCGATGTCGTTTTGGCGATCCCAGATTTTTGTCGGATATAGGCGTAGACAGAGAAACCTATAGAGTAATCATTAGCGTGGCCTCGAGTGAGAAAGGACGATAACGTAGTTTTAGGTTATACAATAATCTTTATGGCTTTTAAACATATTTATATAAAAGTTTTAATTGTTTTAAGAACTGAACTGAACAAGATTCACCAATCTTAAACTCACACAACACTTTTTTCTCACTTAAACCAACTTGTAAACTCTTTAGATCGCTACAAACTGTCAAATTTGTTTAGCAAAGTGTAGTTTGCTAAACAAAAAAACCGGCACGGTGAAAGTGACAAACAATCACACCGCTTTGTCTCATTTCTATGCAAGACGTATGCATAAATCTATCTTTTTCGTGTGCGAATGCGAAAGAAGACGTCAATTTGTCTATAGGTTTCTCTGTCTACGGATATAGGACGGCGTAACACACGTCATTTAGCGTAATTAAACGAGCGCCCGCTGGTGAAATTATTTTCCGACGCGAAGATGTTGATTACAAAAATGATTGAATAAAATAAGTAAAAAAGCAAATTTTTCACGATATTATATTATATTATTACACATTCACCAAATTTCTCCATTCTAAATTGAACGTTGTGAAAACCTTGAAGTTTTCTTTTTGTATTTTTTATTATCTGGAACGAATGAAAGCTTTCAATAAAATAACTTTTCTTCAGAATCTCAGTAAATGTTTATCTCACCGATAATAGGACCCTCACTCGGTCAACAACCAGCTTATTTTCGGTTTGGTATACACACTAAGTATGAGCCTAAGACGTGTACTTCAGCCTAATGTAGTTCTTGCTTCATCCATTTTATGATTCCGCTTTCATATAAAGAACCCTTGAAATTTGATTTTATTTTGTACGTATGTCATAATTAGTACCATTACTTAAAATTAAAATTATTCTTTCGACATAGGTCTCAAATTTAAATTAAAAATATACTTAAACAGGGAATGCAACAAGCTTTTTTACTTTTTAAATTAAGTGGGTACCGTTATTTAGGGCTTTAAAAATAATTAAGCTGTCACCCAATAAATATCAAATTAAAAAATGCAACCCTAGAGTTTTAATATCGCAACTAATAATCTAAATACTTTAAATTTAAATGATCATAAAGGAAGATAAAAATAAAAAAATGTTGTCATTTGAGCTAAAGTAATCCGAAGAAATGAATCCCTAAAGGACAAATTATTTAACATTGGTGCTTAAGCCGGTCTAGAGTTTGCAGGATGTTGTAAAAATTCGAAGTGGCTGGAAATATACCATTGATAATTGTTTTATAACTAAAGGAAATAATACAAAGCGGAACCCTACTTTATGCGTGTGTATGTATAGTGTAGTATACGCTATAACTTGGCCATTTTATTTAAAAATTAAATTTTAGATACGTACAGTTTAAGGCTTAGTAAATTAGGACTTTTTAAGAAACGTAATCTTGGAGCAAAAAAGATGAACTTTTAGGTGAGCACGAATAATCTGGATGGTGGACAACTTTGAATTCAATACAGCATCTGATCTAATTAAAATAATGTTTTAATGAATTTCGAAACAAAACATGCTGGATTGTACGCGTAGAAAAAGACCTTAATAAGCAAGAAACATAACCGGAATAAAGAGGTTCTAAAGATTGATGGCTGGTTAAAATTGTGGAAGTAACGAAAAGCCACCTTTGCTATGAGTTGGGTACATTTTCAGGAAAGTTGAAAAAGAAGAAAACTTTTATACAGAGCGTACAAGTCATAAAACGTGAAAGAAAATAAAAAACACTTTCTTTTAACTTGCCCTTTGTGATAAATTGTGTAAGAATATTTACTACCGCATATTGTCCCTTTGGTGTCACAAAAGAGGACAGTTTGAAACAAACAGGAAATGGGCAGCATCGTCACTAATAACAACAAAGAAATTTAAAACTGCGCTTGAATAAAAATGATATTTTATGATAAATTCATATATTTCTAATCTAAGGAAATAAACCTATTTTCAGCAATAGATTTTAATAGACTATAATGATCATCATCAGTGATCATTACAATCTATCATAGTCTACTGTCTTTGATGGTGATGCTCCTAGTTTGAATACGGCCATTCATGTCTCCTTAAAAATTCATCGTGTTTAGAATCAAGTATGTCGGTAAATATTATGTATGGTCTTACAATTTATTTTTTTTTTTTGCTTAATTTTACTTGAATTATTGTTGACATATATTAAAATCAGACTTAACTGAAAATTTCTCTAATGTTCATTTATTTCATTAGTTGTCTGTCGAGTACAGTCTATCGTAATTCGCAAAGATTCTAAGAATGCATTACTGATTCACATTTATACCACATCCATTAAGAACAAAACTAGGACGAAAATCTAAACTAACTTCCAAAGATTTAAAGTGAACACTACAAAAATGACACATAGACTACCTATGTAAACATGTAGCTGACCAGAGTTTGGATAACGAAATAATTGACATAGTCATCACATAGTGCCTACTTTCTGATCCAAGAATAAATTTGTACCAACGTGGTACAGAAGCGTTCAATATAATGGAAGACTAAATTACTACACTTTTATTAGAGGAATAAACTTAAATTACGGAAGGGAGAAGCGGAGTGCAAACAATTTTGTAAATAATATGTTCGTGATAAAATTTAACAACAACCTGTTTATAATATTAATTGATTACTTTATCTACATGATTTAATTGGTGTTATTTGCAGAAATCCTCCCATTAACTAAGTACAACCCCTCAAAAGTATTCGAATTATTAAATTCTTATTTTGCACGTACCGTATAACTAGTGAATACACACGAGTGCTCCACTCGTTTGTAACGTGCCGCTTATACCCGAATGCCGCACTTCCCAGCGGCGAGTAATAAATACATTTCTTGTATAACTAGAGAACAATCGCTAAAGAAATTAATACTTATAACATGATGTAAAATTTAAAGCACCCGGTTTTCGAACTCTCTCGTTATGTAATAACTATAAAATCTCAATAGTTGTGTGATGTACACGTAGCCCATAATATATTGTCTATGTTTGTTTAATATAATATATACTTGTTGAAGAACAAAGCCACATTGTCCACAATGGAAGAATTAAAAGTTATGTTAAATAATATTATCTTACTTGATTAAATTTCAATAGTAACGAATTCAATTCGACTAGGCCCTATGCAATATCAGATGGGGATATTATATTTATTATTATATTTATCTTTAAAATTACGCAATAGAAGAATCACAGCATCCTTAAGACCATAATGTAATTTGAAATTAATCTCATCGACGTATCGTAGGTATTTTATATGTAAAATTTAGACCAAATTGGCAGTCTTCACAAACATGGAATGTACGATATGCGCCTATGCAGGTATCCGATTATTCTTAACAAATAACAGCAGACGTCTATCTCTATATAATAACAACGAATTACCTACTTTTTCACAGTTACATGTAACCAGCAACGACAACTCAATCCATAACCGACTTCACTTCACACATTTTTATCATGAACAGCGGTAATATTTTATTGCTTATAAACTCAACAGTTTAACTTGTTATGAATGAATTAAAGATGTTTTGTTCATCTTAAATCAATTAGTACATATTACTTATATTTTCATGAAACAGTGAATCTGACAAGTTATTAAAAATTAAATAAAACTGATTCAATATCTTTTAATTTGTTTAGTGGATACTTACAGATATTTTAAACGCGCTCATGTATTCAAGTCTGACTGCCCATACATTACTTTAACACCAATCTGTCGAAAGGCAAAATCTCTAGCTCATTACCCTACTTTGTACGCATACTTTAGTCGTTAGTAAGTCAGTTTCAATATCTAGTTATTTATTTAATTTACTAACTATTTGAATGTTTTCAATCGTGCGCAGAAAACGCCTACTACGTTATTTACTTTACTGATAAAACGTTTATGTAATGTTGACAAATTAATCTAAGTTACCATGAGTTTATTTCTGATAGTTAATGTAACAAATAGGTGAGTAACTGTCATAAATAAGTTAATGTTATTATACGAGAGCGAAAGCGGCTAAGGTTAAGGGGATGATCAAGGTCACTTCATTTCTAATAATTATAATTAATTGCTACAGTAAAAAATTTCAATCGCTTTGTGTATGTCTATGATATTATGTACATTATTGAATGAGGTATTTCCAACAGCGCTATGTCAAATTAAACATAATTATGTATTTATTATCTGTAAATTAGAATTAAACAATGTCTACATTGAAAATGCCTTTTTAGATTCCCTAAGGTAAGCTCTTGGTTGCGTAATCACACATGATCTAGTTTTTATAAGGGATGTACAAATTATAAATATTATAATTATAATTAGGACGTGACGATCAAATACAAATCACGTGGAAAATGCTTCCTAACTGTTACGAGTCATGTGAGAATTGTTATAGAAAGTTACGTAGAAAATTTTGATAGCATCACATGTAAAAGTGGCAGTAGAAAAAAGATAGTAGTAAAAGCTTAAGAGAAAAAGCTCGAAGTTCTATTATTTAAAGAGTTAACAATGTGTATAATAACACGGTTTTATATATTTATTTAAACATTTATATATTTTACTAAACTGCATATTGCCTAAGTTATGGAGAAATTTTGAAGATTTTGTTAATCATTTTCACAAAATGTTAATCCAGCTGTTATTTAAATTTCAGTAAATCTTGCAGTAGACCAATTTAAAGATAGTACAATAATTTAGGCGTCGGTGCTAAGCAAGGTATGATGGACTAAATGAAATAGTTCTGTAAACCTTAATGCTAATCCGTTTTCAAATTACCTAACTCTCTAAAAAGATAAGTCGCTTTTACACATCTTCATGCGAATTATCTTGTAAAATAAAATATGTAACGTCATAAGATTGTCTATTTCTAATCTCAATAAGGCTTTCAAACATACCTATTATTAAATAAGATTACTTTAACGTTCTCAAACATAAGCAAGAAATTATTCAAAACGAAAAGAACAGAAATTAAAGCCCTATTTCCTATATACATATTTACAAAACATATAACAATAAATAACTCGTAGTATCGGCTACAGGACAATTTTTATTAATTTATAATTGTGAACAGTTTGTCATTTTTATCTATCCGGTGGTGGCAGCTTTGTATCTTCAGGATCGAGAGATAAACATTCGCGAAGAAAATCTTCCATGGATCGGTATACATGCTCGATAACGCCTTTTAAGTCATGTCCTTCATCAGCATATGCCTAAAAGATAAATCAAGTATTATTATAATTTTCTAAAAAATCACCATTTCAAAATAATTATGAGGAAGACATTGTTGTTTATAAATAAAGAGGATTCTTTGTATACGAAGAAAAGGCGCCTTGTTAACCATTTATGAGTTATTGGAAGATGAATTTTAAACAGGAAAGGAGACCTCTCAGAAATCTCGTATTTCGCAATGTATTAGCCATCCCCTCAACCATATCAAAGACATATCATATGGCAATCCGGGTCATGGTTTTTTTCATGCATCGTGGGGGTCGTAAAGTATGGCTATTGAACATGCCATGACATTTAATGGCCGAAAGAGAGTCGTATAAACATCAAACAGGTTTAAGTCAAATATCCGGGCGGCGACAGGACGCAGCCTCAAAGGTACGATTCCTTTTTAATGCGATTGTCAATCTACCTGCTAAAGGGAACTTTTCTGGCAAATCAATGAAAGACCGATGGCGAAGAAGAACGACTCGTGATACGGCACCCTTGTAAATTGGCACCTTTAACTTATAAATGCACCTGATATCGGAAGAGAACGCCCGCGTCGGTAAGTGCTCTCGCCAGTTGTAAGGCGTGAGGGTAGGGAGCGCTCATATCAGCCATGCCATGAACCAAGTACAAAGCATGCGCTGGGACATGATGAGCGCGCTGTGACGCGTCGGCTTCCACGTAGCCCTTGTAGTTGACTGACGGCTGGCCTAGAATACGCTCCGTAAACGCTACATCTGAAACAAATAAAAATAATTATCATAGAAATGTAAAACCTTAAAATTGCCGTGTAGTGGCGAAGTAAAAGAATTTACTACCCCAGAGAAATGCAACAAGAGACTCGCAGCAGCGTCTTTCTAATAACAACTGAAAATAATAAAAAAAACTGTGGTTACCCACCCGCCTACCAAGCGTGCTAACCATAGAATACTATAATACGTAGTAGAATGGCTGTCAACCTTATTTTGTACGAGGATAGGCCGGGAGCACACATACAAGAAATTACGGTATTATGTAGTTATAACATTCTATGTATATGTTAACTGGGCAAAATCCCTCCTATGAAGCCATTTATAGAGGCGGTTTATGTCCAGCAGTGGACTTTGGATAGACTTTAATAAATTATTAAACACTGGCTCCGGTTTGGCAAGGATGATATCTGGATCACGAAAATAGTGCCACCTACCGGGTCTAATTGAGAATTAAACTATCCAGGAACCCTACTTAAATAAACACAAAAAAATTAATCAAACTCGGTCTAGCCGTTTTCGAGTTTTTGTAAGACAGCAATTTTTTTAAATATATTTGAGTGTGTTGCTAATCGCTTTTTTTTCGTTAGTCTTAAATTAACGTAGGAGTACCCTATAGCTACTACCTTACGATGTGATTTTAAGCGGCACCTATTATGGTATAATCAAATTTAAATTACGCTATGAATTTTAATTAGACACATTTAAGTTTGCTGCGTATTTTCGGTGGTCTTAAATTAATGTAAGAACAACCTGTAGCTACTGTCTTATGATGTGATTGCAATCTGCACCTATTATGGTACAATCGAATTTTAATTACGCTACGAATTTTAATTACACACATTTAAGTGTGTTGCCTATCGCTGTTTTATTGCTGTTAAATATTATGTATGTATAATAAATTCATTCATTACTGCCTATCTAAAGTCAACCATAGATATTTGCCCTAGTTATCCAATCTCACAATATATTATTTTAAAGCAATATCCTGTGCCCTTAACATTTGTAGCGTCCTTTTTTCGAAAGTATTCGGTGTACTTGAAAAACTCTGTGAAGGATACTATTTAAGTGACAATCTCGTATTTTTGTCTCCAGTAGTGATTCCTGAGAGTGACAGTCGATGCCAATTTGTGCGTGACGAAACGTGACACTCATTATTACATATCCACTTTAGACATATTTGAGTCCTTGTGTTTCTGATACTTTACTACTCTTTTCCTCGAGCCATAAAGGAAAATTAATTAATACAAGCGTACACTTCTAATACACAAATAATTTTTTACAGATACTTTCTTGATCCAACAATTTTACTCGTATTCACAAAAACGATAAGCAACAAAACAATATATATATATATGAGATATATTATTTTATATATATATATATATAGCTATATATTTTTATCTACTATTTATGCATACTTCTATATTTTATACGAAAAAGTTCTCCTTCACCAAGGTTTGCCTGAAAGAGATCGCTGTTTAGCGATAAGGCCACCTAATTATACATACATTTATGAATTTAAGTGTGTTGTGCTTTGTATTATTTTGTGTGCAATAAAGAGTATTAATATAATATAATATACAATAATACTCACTGTAGTACAGCCAATCTGTAATTGGTGAAACGGCTATGCCGCATTTTAGAGTAGATTGCTGTGATCCAAGAAGCATCGCCGTAACGTAACCGCCGTAGCCCCATCCCCAAACAGCAACACGAGTTACGTCAAGAAATTTAAAAGTTTCCAATAAGTACCTGAGGAAAAACAAAGCCAGTATAAAAATCAAAGAAATGAGAACCGTTGCTCTTAATACTTTTCGTTAAAAATTGACTTCATTGTTATTAAATTATCATTTAATTACAAAAAAAGATAGAGCCACCATTAAATAATAAGAAATAATATAATCGTACAATGCAAAGAATTGTTCTTTCTGGCACTTTCACGGTACATTAGTTTTTTTTTACTAATGTCTACGTATCCTATTGACAACATTTAATTGTAAATAAAGTGGTTAATGTTTGTTTGTAATAATTTTTTTTTAATTATGTAATTAAAAATTATAAATTAAAAAAAATTGGACCCCTTTACCTAATAACAGCCAACTGATCAGCGACTTCAACACCTCCAAGGCGTCCACGAAGCAACGCACGAGGTAATCCTTTAGCGCCAGCCACATCTAATTTGACGTATACAACATCGTTACGTGATGACATGTACGATCCCCAGTCCACGAGGAATTCCTCGGTTACCTGTTGACTACCGGGTCTGCCATCGCTACAATATATGAAACAAAAATCAAATCTATATTTATTGAAAATGTACCAAAAGCAATTTATTTATAAAATTTTAATGTTCGTAGACCATAAAAACTTTATTTTATTGAAAAATAAAAAAACATACACGTGAACAAGAACTGGAAAAGCTGCATCACGAAGTTCTTCTCGCCAAGAAGGTGGCAATAGCAGTTGCACGCGGGCTTTAGATCCACTACTCAGTTGTACATCGAAGGACCGTCTACTTGGCAGAGCTAACTCTCGTAAACGTACCGATCTAAAAAAGATTTTATAATTTATTAAGACACCTAATCATTAAAATAAAATTAAAGTAGAGTAAAATAAATGCTGTAAAAATGCGATCATTAAAAAGTATGATAGGCCTGAATCTAATTGATTGGGTAAAATTAGGAGAAGAGTGGTTTGCAAGTTGGTGGAACCAGGATTAAGAAAGAAATTCTTTAGTGGCTTCTATACGAAGAAAGAATGAATACGAAAAGTGACAATGCAGATTTATGCTGCAAATAATGAAGTTTATCCACCAAATTGGCGATATATGAAAGATGGTCCAAGTTAAGAGCACCCTTAATCGACGAGCATGTATTATGTGAAAGAAGCGAAAATGGTATGTCATGATCATGCCAAATGAAAGTCCGTTGACTCTGCCTACCCCTATGAGTGGCAGGCGTGAGGTTTGTTACTAAAATACAAGGCAGATTATGAATTCTCTCAATATCATGAAATTTTAATTAAACAATATTATGCATCAATTTACTTACCTATAAGGCCTCGTATCATACAATATTCTTTCTAATTTATGCGTTTTAGCATTATGAAGTCCTGCAAGCGGTGGGCCTGGACCTCCACATTCTAAGACATAATGTGTAATGCCAATTTTAGGCTTAGGTGGAGAAAAAGCAGCTCTCCAAAACGAGCAATTGGCGTAATGAAGGCGAGCGGGCCATACAGCCAGTTCACACGTTAGGCAACGAGGCTCTTCACGTTCAGCTCGGGCTTTGACAGAGTTGCTTCCACCGCCGTATCCTGGATCGCGGACGACGTATACTTGCCGCTGTCCTGGTCTATCGGCACTACCTATAAAGATATTGAAATTACGTAAAATTTTAACGATATATATGTGTGTATACTATAAAATATTTATAACACTCAATGAACACAATTTTTTTCACGACTGATATCTAAAATTACGTGCTGTCAGATTGGCCACAAATAATGTTAGAATTTTAAAAGTTCCTCCTTTGAATTCATCTTATTTAGAATGTATTTAATATGTATGAAGCTTTGATTGATTTGCCGCTATTTAATGTCATATTTTTTTACATGATTTCGAGTCACATAATGGAGTGGGGAAACATATAGAATACAGAATTGCAGTGATTGCTTTACTCAAAGTGTGTATCGAGTCGTCAATCTCCTTTGAGAAGCTTCAATAGCTAAGCATAAGCTGTATATTTGTGTATTGCACTATAGACAGGTACATCAATAATTCTTCTGTAGAAGAGTATTAAAGATCAGGGTCATGCCGTGCTAAACCGAAAAGCTGTGAAACTATACAAGAAAACAAAAAAATATTTACGCAGTAAGGTATGTAAGGTGCTTACAATCGACCAACAGGATATGCACTATACCAGTCCTTACATTCTAAGAGAGGATCGATCAAAACTCATGCTATGCCGATACGGTGATAGAAGACACAGAAACGTGCTTTTTAAAGTTAAAAAATACGATTGAATACTGTACAAGCTGCAACTGTACAAGCGAAATAACAAAATGTATGCTCGCAGCTCTAAAGATAACTCGCATCATGCTCGAAAACTACAATGTGATCATCCTTAATCACTCATGGTTCGGTAGGGGAATTATGCAGGGGGGTATGCTACGAAGGAAAGAGGCTGCGAATTTGTGACATGAAGATTATTGAGAAAAAGAAATAAAGACGTCGGTCAAAGTTTATCAAGAGATTTGGAGCGAGTAGTGGGGCCTCGCAGTTATAAAATTTTCAAAAATGTTTCACGAACTTTTCAACAAGACTCTGCTCCTGGTCACAAGACATGAAAAGTTCAAACCAAGCTCAAAAACAAAATGACGAACTTTCTTTCTAAAAACTTTTCTAAAACTGACTATCATCCAATCCAGGTCTGAAAGTGTTGTATTTCAAATTTTGGTTAGTATAAAAGCCTGTTCATAACGTTGCTCCCATAATATTGAGTCTGTCAAGACACACACACACACACACACACACACACACACACACACACACACACACACACACACACACACACCGCGCGCGCGCGCGCACACTACCCATGCACACACACACACACACACACACACACACACACACACACACAACCGCACGCATGCACGCAAGCACGCACGCACGCACGCACGCACGCACGCACACACGCATGCCCGCACACACGCGCGCCCGCACACACGCACGCACGCACGCACACACGCACGCACGCAACACACACACACACACGCGCGCGCCCGCGCATACACACACGCACACAGACACACGTGCACGGACACACGCGCACGGACACACACGCACGGACACACACGCACGGACACACACGCACGGACACACACGCACGGACACACACGCACGGACACACACGCACGTACACACACGCACGGACACACACGCACGGACACACACGCACGGACACACACGCACGGACACACACGCACGGATTCACACGCACGGACACACACGCACGGACACACACGCACGGACCATACGCACGGACACACACGCACGGACACACACGCACGGACACACACGCACTGACACACACGCACGGACACTCACGCACGGGCAAACACGCACGGACGGACACACACGCACAGACACACACGCACGGACACACACGCACAGACACACACGCACAGACACACACGCACAGACACACACGCACAGACACACACGCACAGACACACACGCACAGACACACACGCACAGACACACACGCACACGCACACGCACACGCAATCGCAACCGCACGCACATGTACACGACGCACGCGCACGCGCAACCGCACGCGCACGCACGCACGCACGCATACGCACACGCACGCGCACACGCACACGCACACGCACACGCAAATTGCTACCGCACGCGCACGCACGCGACTCACGCGCACGCGCAAACGCACACGCACCCACGCACGCACGTACGCACGCACGCACGCACGCATGCATTACACACGCATGCACTAATGCACGCACGCCCGCACGCACGCACGCACGCACATCACACATGCATCCACGCACGCACGCACGCACGCACGTACGCCCGCACGTACGCACGCACGCACGCACGCACGCACGCACGCACGCACTCATGCACGCGCCCGCACGTCACGCTCGCACGCACGCACGCACGCACGCACCATGCACGCTCGCACACACACACGCACGCACGCACGCACGTACGCACACATTTCGACAGTGCGTAAATTCACAGATTCATGACTATCTACATGTACTCATAAGTTTTGTTATTATTACATTCTGTTTCTTTATGATATGAATTTAATGTTTGACACAACTTATGGCTATACTAGGTAATAAAAACGATATGTTGTATTATGCGATGTAGCTAAATGATTTGTGGGATTAGTAGTCAACTCAAATTCATGATTCGATAAAACGAAACAGGCGAGCGCAACCACTTCAAATACTTAATTTGTTCTGCCCCTTTGATCATTTCAGGTCGCAGTTTAGGTATGTATAACTTTTCTTTGTTTAAACCTTTAAAAAATAAAATAAAATATAAGGATATCTTAACTTTACTTTTTAAGATTTTTTTATTTATTAAATTGATATACGTCACAAAAGATTTAAAACACATACCTAAATAATAAACCAAGTTGTTTATCTGGTCCCACGCTAGAATTTCGGCAACTTCTACCTTGCCATGTGATAGTACCGCTATACGTTGACGCAGAACGTCAACATGTTTGATATGCGTGTAATACTGGCCCCCGCCTTCTTGTACAGCCGCTAAAAGTAAAAAGGCACTACCGTCTTCGGAGTAGACAGGTTTTTGATGAACTTCTAGCCATGGTTCATCAGTAGCTTTCTCTGAATGGGTCTAGAAACAACAAAAATCTGCTATGATTCCATTTAGGTTAAAGACTTATAACATACCAATTATTACGTAAAACTCTCACCTCTGTACATGTCCAATTAGGTGCATAACAGCTGCTATAAACTGTTAGATTTTGGGCTCGGCTCATCCAAACCACTCCCACGTGTGAATTGTCCTTACCCACCCATTGTGCGGATATGAGATAATATTCCCTAAGAAGAAAAATTATGTAAAATATATTTGCACTATTCTTAGGGCATAAATATTATCACGTTAAATATAAACCTTACATTCCATCTAAAGTACTCGGCGGTTTTACTTCCCATCTCGGAGGAGATGTTGTGTTCTGTACTCCAACTATCCATAGCTTAACTTTTGGGATTGAGCTACCAGGCTAAAACGGGCAATTTATTTTAGTTAGAAAATCTGTATTCGACGATTTAACGCATAAAATAAAAGGATGTCATTCATCTTACCGTGGGATATCTAACAGTTATATGATCAGGAAAGACAGCGTGAGCGCTATTATTATTCGCAGGCAACAAAAAACCAGATCTTGTAGCACCGGCTCCACCGATTCCTTCCGATATTCTGGGAAACTGTAGTTCAGGCACCATGGTATCATTATATTGAACATACATAACCAGAGTACCATCTGAAGATCCCCACATCGCCGATGCTGCTTTTGTCACCTCCTCTGTTGGCAAAGATGTCATTTAAACAATTATATTATCATATCATATACATAATTATTTTACTAAAAAAATTTAAGTTAATTTCTGTACGTACTTATAAAGCAAAACAGTCAGATAATACATCAATAAATAAAAACTGGCCAAGTTCGTGTCGGGTCACGCACAATGTAGAGGTAGGGTTCTGTAGTTGCCGTATTGGATTGGCGGTTTGACCGCTATAGCGACTAAAAATGGACCCAAATAGGACGATGGTAACTGAAGGACTTATTTCCCAATCAGACTTAGAGGGATTGGTATTCAAAAAAGATTTTAAAAAGCTTTTCTATGTTGAAAATAACACAATCTACATCAAATCATTCCCATGCCGTATAAAGATAGAAGTCCGTATAAAGACGGTCATAGTTGACCGACCATCTATCTTTATGCAGTGCAACCCTAAGATATATATGACCGTAACGAACCTTCACGTAAACCACTACTTCACTAAATTAAAAGTCCTCCCTGTCCCTGCCTAACTCGCAAAGTAAACAGTAAAGCTATAATAGTAATGCATATAAGTGTACAAATGCAAAATGTTTATTTCGTACAAATTACAATTTAAATTACAAAGTTATAATGCATCTAGTCTTAAGTAATTTTCTATAGAGTTATAAATTTTTGTTAATCCAAGTTGGTGAAATTTTACAAATCCAAGTGCATTTTAATTTAGTCGACTATTACTTGTTAACTTGTTAATTCTAATAAGCTCTACTGATAGTTTTCATTTAACATCATTATATATACTACTATTGTGTATACTTTTCATATTTCCAAAAAACAGCGGTTTTGTTCATTGAAGGAGGGGGGAGACACATGACTCTAATGATAAATACAAGTTTAAAGGAAAATATTTCTTAAACGGACCCCTGAATCAAAAATATGTCGCTCCACAGCCCCAATGATTTTAAAAGACCTATCCAACGATATCCTACGGACGGTAGACGGGCAAAAAAATTTAATCCCCCCTTTACCTGCATGGGAGGTTTCCAAAGTAATAATGTTTTTTTACCATTTTATTTCACATTTTTGTAGGCGTTACTAATATCTATAACAATGCCAAATTACATATTTGTAGCAACGATGGTCACTGGAGTAATACCGCGGACAGATGGACGGACAGACGGACATAATGAAACTATAAGGGCTCCTTGTTGTTTAACTACAGAACCTTAAAATGGGAAAAAAGGAATAATATTAAAAATAGGATAGAAATATCGTATTAATTTCATCTTAATTCTGTTATTAGATTAATATCAAGAACACAAAAGAATGACTAGGAGTATCAATTCCATTTGACTCGCTAAATAACCTTTCTTTGCGCCTATCATCATCATCATTACAGCCCTTCACAAGTCTGCTGCTAAACATAGGCGGCCTCCCCCAAAGAATGCCAAAAAGCACAGTCCTGAGTCACCTGCATCCATCGACTTCCTGCATGCCTTACCAGATCGTCACTCCATCTAGTGTGGGCCGCCCCACACTTCGCCTACAAGTACGAGGCTGCCATTTGAGAAACTTTTTTCCCAATCGGTTTTCGGTTCTTCGCGCTATACGGCCGGTCCATTGCCACTTCAGCTTACTAATCCGTTGGGCTATATCGGTTCTACTGCGGATATCCTCATTTCTAAGTGTATCATGTAGAGAAACCCCGAGCATAGCCCTCTCTATACTGTTCAGCAGTGAAGGAACACGTCTTAGATCCATAAACCATTATTTGCAACACGTAGTAGGCCTTTGGACCTCTGATTTGTCATAATTATTTGCGAAATTATCAAAACTTCCAAATTTTTGGTAAGGTTTGAGAATTCTGAAACTCAAAACTAGGCTTGAAAATTAAGGAATTAATGTTTATCATAAGTCTAAATACTACGTTATATTACTAATAAAAACATTTAAAATTGATACCTTGGTAAAGCCAGTCAGAGACACCGTTGTATACGCTCCCGGCACGAGCATCATTTGTGAGTCGCCAGATAGGCGCACGACGCGCTGGCGGGCCAGGTCGTGCCAACACCTCATTATCCGCTGCCAGTAACAATGCACCGTTGGACCCCAACCAAGCTGCGTGTTGCCACTCCCAGCTGCTTTGTCCCTCACCGAACAGCGGAATGTGGTGGCTGTTTAAATAATAAAACATATTCGTTTGTTGTAATTTTTTTGTCAAATTCAAGAGCTTTGTTGTAATGTTATGACTTATAGTAACTAAATTAGTAACTTCTTTTTTTTAAGGTGAAAGTACTCTGCCTAGGAGTATAGTTGAGGAGCTATTTCTACGCCAAAACGGCAGTGCATCTAATGCTGTATTCTAGTTTGAAAGTTGGGTATAACCTAATAACAGGCTTTTAGCTATTCCATCTTTGTTCTCAGTGGTAGCAACGCATCTATAGATGCTATTTTACGAGCTGCAACACTCATTTACTTGCGTGACGGTAAAAATAGACAAAAAAATTAAACGTAATAGGGTAATACGGGTAACTATTATATAAAATACCTGCTGGTATTTTATATGCCATCTAAAACATAACTTGTAAAAGAAACCAAGTCTCGCAACTCAGTTCTTCTACTGTAAAAAGTTGTGAGATCCATGTAATACCAAGTCGGTTAATTTATTCAGTCCCTACTTAAGGTTTCTTCTCTTTTAAGTTATTACGTAATCAATCAGCTAACCTAACAAAATCTTACTGTTACCATATCAATATTAAAAATCTTTTATGTTTTTTAAATAAATAGATTGACTTGGCCATCGCATGAAAACACATTGAGTCTCACAAGTAATACATATTATATTAAATTAGATTGTTAAGTGCGGTTGCCAAGTCAATCTATTTATTAGAACTAACACAACGTAAGTAAGGGTCCTAACTAAGACAATCACGCCAAAAATATTACAAACGGCCTATTACTGAACCTTGTTTACGGGACCAGGATAAATAAATATGTTTTGATCTTTCTAAAGGTTTCTACCGCAAAGATTTGTTAGTGCAACGTTAAATGTTATGGCGTGGTGTGCTAGATATAATATACGGATTCTTTCAACACTAAGTCACTCATTCGCTCTGTTCATCTAAGCCCAATTAATGATCAACTTCAGTATAAGGAATCAGGTTGATTGCAAGGAGATATTGGCTTCATAGCAATTTTATGAGTATAGTAAACAATACAGCAAAATTCTTTAAAGCACTTACGAATTGCGAATTTCCTTTTTAATTATAACGCTGGGACTATATATAAATCGGTACGTTATTTTTTAATTTAAAGTAAGTACTATATCATGAGCCGTGATAGTTCAGATAGTTAGCGCTCGCTGTAAATTTCACAGTACGGGAACAACACGCATTCGATCCCCGCCGGCACCAATGAAATTTTTAATTGCCATTTTAAGTGCTGATTTACCACGTGCTTCGCGGTGAAGGAAGACATCGTGAGGAAACCTGCATATTATCTGAGAAATAAGAAAAATATATTTCAAAGACACTCCCTTGCCGTAAAACTCACTCAGTAATGAAAGCCCAGCATTGGGACGTATATATGCTGTAAATTTTTAACTTTAACTATATTCCATCGACATAAACACTCTATCACTGGTTGGCTATAAAAGATTTTGTTGTTAATGAAGGAAAAAACTATATACATAAATTATGGAACTTACTCATTTGTGACGTCATAAACTGTATAGTATGCTGTAAAAGTCCGCCTGTATACCTGAAAAAAATTCAAATTGGCGACCATTTTTACCACGTTTTCCAGTTATGAGTTATGTTTAAAGTTTCTCTCTTTCAAAGTTTCAAGTTTCAAACTCATCAGGAAGTTAGCATACAATCGATTGCGATATTTGGGTTGAACAGACAAACAGAAAATTAAGGAAGCGAGTTATCAAAAACGTGATATTAATAATAAAATAGCATAAATTTTTAGTTACTAAACATCGATTATTTTATAATATACGATCAATATTTATTTATTTTATAATATACGATCAAAGATTTTTTTTATAATAACGAGCATAGATCGGACCATAAGCAATAATTAAAAAAGCTGATGGTACTCCGGGTTTAACAACGATATCGGGACGTCAGTCATCTCAGTCCCCCGTGACCATGGGTGCTGGAAAGCACTCGAAACGTTGGGAATTAAAAATACTTAAAATTGAACGCGATAAAATCCGTAAAAGTAGTTTTAATCAATGTATGCGATCAAAATTATTATCAAAATAATTGTAAAACAAATACCTCTTTGATATTGTGTTGGAAGAGAACATATCGTAGGTTTGGAGAGCATTGATAACCGCGTACATTGAGTTGTCTCTGCGGAAAAACATAATATGAGTCGTTTATATACGTAATATTTCAGTTCACATTTGCCATTCTGCATACTAAGCTTAGAAACTATGGAAATTTTTACATATTTTCCACCTTGCAGATTTTTATTATTTAGAGTTGTTATCAGGAAAATTCTGCTGCCCATCTCCTGATTTGTTATCCTCTGTCGCCTCTTACGACACCCACGGGATAATATCGGGTGGTGGATTTTTTTTATAGGATTGGGTGACAAACGAGCACACAGTCCACCTGATGGTAAGTGGTTGCTGTGGCCCATTGACATCTACATTTATCTTCGATTACGAATCAAAATGCAGATGCGTTGTCACCTGTGAGGACTAAGATGAAATGCCTCATTTCCAGTAAAAAGGGTCTCCGGTTCTCTACACTCACCATACGAAACACAGCAGCATCAAGCTACCATTTCACGATGGTATTCTGTGAGAGCGTGGTCCTTCCCCGGTCGAGCCGACCCATTCGTGCTACAACTATACTACTAATATAACTGCAGCATGGCTCTACCACGTACAAAATTGGATTTTCTTACACGGCCACTACACGGTATTAATACCATATTTTGAATTAATTAGTACTAGCTTGTCAGGCAGACGTTGTTCTGCCATTTTTCGATGACCCTTTGTCATGTCCTATTAAAATCCTTAAATTCGCAAAAAAAATTGTGAGTTACTCATGGGCAAAAAAACTATCCTATCTCTCAAGTTGGACCAAACTGCACACGGTGTGCAAATTTGATTAAAATCGGTTTAGTAGGTTAGGAGTCTATCGCGGGCAAACAACGTGACACGTAATTTATATATATTTAGATAAGGCATTAATTATAAATCAAGATAGGTATTAAAGTACATTCTTTGTTAGTAAATGCCACTTACTAGCGTATGGTTGGTGACGAGGACAGTGAGCGTGTTGTTGAAAGTGTTCAATGCCAGTAGACTTCCGTCGTCGGCCTGATAGACGATTTGGTATGAGCTCACCCACGTGGTCGGTAGTCTTTCGCCCGTTAAGTCGCCGCGCAAGAACTCGTCCAAACGCATTCGACGACCGGACCAGTACAGCAGCTCGTCCACGTACCTTAATTTAATATAATTATAATTGGAGACTTGTTAGAAATAAAGATAGTTTCCAAAAAAATTATGTGACGAAAAGTGTGTTTTTACTTTTGTGCCTTTGCATCAAAAAAGTATTCCAGAAAAATCATTTCTACACATTGCTTTCTAATTTGTAAACAACACAGATACACAAAAAGCCAAGCTTGCTAGCTCAGTTTATTGTATATTTTATAAACTTATGATCTCAAATACGAAAGGTGTACCACAATATATTGAGAATGAATATAAAATGTAACTGTCATTTAAAGTTCACGTTTTACTACATTTTGCTTAATTATCAGCAATTTTTTAAAATCTGGCAACACCGTCGGTTGCGACGGTATGAGCCCGTATCGCTGAACTGCCATTTAGGTTTTCCCGTTTAATTACTTTCTTTTAAATTTTTTCGGGGGGTAGTTTTTATTTATTTTCTGTAGAGGATTACGTGAAATAAAAGCATTCTCTCGGATCAGACGTTTTATTTACATACCAGCTTTTACTCGCGACATCGTCCGCGTGGTAATATTTACGATAGCAATTCATGGGTTTCAATTTTTGTGCGCGGAACCCTAATTGTTTTTCTAATATAACAGTAGCCTAAGTTACTCCTCGTCAATAACATCGTCTATCTGCTAGTGAAAGTCCCGTCAAACTCAGTCCAGCCTATAGATATAATATTATCCCTTCGTCTGTCCAAACGTCATAATATGGCGTCGAGTGATAGCAAACTATTTGTAACATTTATATGATATATATAACCTCCTTTTTTGTCCCGATGTCGAGAAGAGCTAAGTGAGGCCTTTCTCGACCTTGTCGTAAACAAAAAATTTATGAAAATTTTAATTTTTATTTTTTATACCTAATTATGCTTTGGACGTACAAGTAAAACAAATAGCCTTTGCAGAAAATTGGGGAAAAACACTTTTCTTACTTTCATTCTCAAATTAGTATCGCTTTCTAAGTAAACCTGTATTCAAGTTATACATAATCTGATAACTTATTTAATAAAATTTTCATTGCCATATGATTTTAATATACCTTTTATACAAAATGTCTTGGAAATAGTATTTTTAATGAACAGCAGGAAGTAGTCTGGAAGTACTTCGGGAAGTGCTCGACAGATGCGCCATATTGGCCAAAATGACCCCGACTTACGAGAGGATATAATAATAATGTCCTCCAGACCGAACTTCGGCCACGGCGGCCTGCCTCAACGGAGGCTAGCTATTGGCGCAAGCATAGGTGCACTCTCTACTCCCTCACTCTCATAATCCGATGGGACGGTAAACCGACACGACCAGAGAGAGATCAGGCGCAGGACCAGCGGCTTTACGTGCTTTTCGAGGCACGGGGGTGAGACACCACAACTTCCTGACTCCAGGCAACTACTGAGAATTTCTTAACGGAAAAACCCAATAATTATTTTTTGGCCCGACCCGGGATTCGAACCCAGGACCTCATGATCAGCAGTCGCATTACTACAACCACTAGACCAAGGAGGCAGTCAAAACTTATAATATATTACTATCCTAATTCTATGGTCCAGCCCACAGTATAATAAAAACATACAGTAGGACGACGCCTTTGATCTCGTGGTAAATGCCGACAACGTCTAGACAGCGTATGGAGGTTAGGGTTGTCACAAATTAACAACTTTTACTAATTTCATTATTTATTTTAGATCTACATCGTGATCAACAATATGATTACTAATATAAAGAATAAGTAATAATTTGTTCTTACATTTTTCCTGAAAGTACTCAAAACGCTAATTGCACGCCTCACAACGTGAGGGAGTGCTCTACTCTCGATATGTGGCCATACCTCAGTTTCGCTACATAAAACCGTTCTTATACTCTTACCTAGACATCACATCCATATATATATATATATATATATATATATATATATATATATATATATATATACACACACAATGACTACAGACATTGAATTATTGGTTTATTTTTTAACTGATTCACTTTAGATTACACAACAAAAAATGTAATTGAAAAAATATATCGACTGCCGTCAGTTTGTCTATGCGTCTGTGAGTCTTCTCGCTTAATAGAAACGTAAGTGATAAATTGAGATATATAGTATTAAATAAGATTCCATATATTCTAAGGAGGGTCCTTATTGATTTTTGCTATTGAAATGGATGCCAGTTTCATAATAAGCACCCCAAGAAACCCCGAAATTGATACCCATATCATATTATTAAAAAAAAATGTCCGCCATCTTGGATATGAAAATGGATGCCGGTTACGTAATAAGCACCCCAGGAAACCCCGAAATTGATACCCATATCATATTATTAAAAAAAAATCCGCCATCTTGGATATGAAAATGGATGCCAGTTTCGTAATAAGCACCCCAAGAAACCACGAAATTGATACCCATATCATATTATTAAAAATGTCCGCCATCTTGGATACGAAAATGGATGCCAGTTTCGTAATAAGCACCCCAAGAAACCCCAAAATTGATACCCATATCATATTATTAAAAAAAATGTCCGCCATCCTGGATATGAAAATGGATGCCGGTTTCGTAATAAGCACCCCAGGAAACCCCGAAATTGATACCCATATCATATTATTAAAAAAAATCCGCCATCTTGGATATGAAAATGGATGCCGGTTTCATAATAAGCACCCCTAGAAACCCCGAAATTGATACCCATATCATATTATTCAAAAAATGTCCGCCATATTGGATATAAAAATGAATGGCGTTTTCGTAAGCATCACCCCAATAAACCTTGAAATTGACATCCATATCCTACATATATAAAAAAATGACCGCCATCTTGGATTTAAAAATAAATGCTATTTTTGTAATTAGCACACCGACAAACTTAAAAATTTACCCCTAAATCTTAATATTTTATAAAAAAAAACTTCGAAAGACCGAAGACGAGGCACTATAGTATGGGCTAAAACCTTAGCCTGTCCAACCACACGATTTAGATGAAGAAAAATCAGTAATGCCCAGCGACTATATAGTACTTATTTTTTACGTCCGCCATTTCTTTTACGTTTTCTATTTGGCATGACATGACAAAATATACATAATGTAAAAAATAATAACAATATTTATTTACCTTTCTTCGTTGTGCGGAATTTGGTGAAATCGCAGATCTTTATTTATGCGAGATGACGACTTGCAATCTCTCACAGCACAGGTCGTATGAACCATTTTAATTATAATTATCAACACTAAATTTAAAAATTATAAAAGCAAGCGCGCGTTAACCCTGGAAGTCGTGTCCCGAGCTACTTACTAATACGATTGGCATAAGCAGATCGGGGCCCCGCACACACCGCACGATTGCCCCGTCTAGACGTCTTCGTCGGACGACTGTATGGACTTATAGACTGTGGTCCAGCCACTGCGGATATTAGCCGGAACAAAAAGACGGACACAACTTTTAAATATTGTTTTTTATATAAGAACAGTATAAATATACTTTTATATGTTTTAGTAAAAAGTTGTGATTTTGACATTTCAAACAGACACTTAAATTTTATTGATTTGTACAGATTGCATAGCAGATATAAAATACGCAAACCGAACTACAACCGTCAAAGGCGCATGAGTAGACAAAGTCAAAGGTGCGAGACTTTTGTTACTGTAGTCGCCTATCCGCCTACTAGTCTTAAGACCGATTTACACTTCGACAAGTACAGTAGCTAGTTAACTTGCGAACCTGGCGAGTTAAGTTTGAACCTCGTTTGAACGGCCATAAGCGAGTTAAGTAGCAAGTTAACGATTAAGTTGAACGGGATAGGCGGCCGAGCTATTTTTCGCCATCCGCAACTAAACTCGCCGTTCGTGTAAACGAGCGAGTTTAGTTCAGTGCATAAGTTGACAGGACGCAATGTTTGTGCGCCAAAACGTACAATTGCACTTTTATAAATAAACTCGCCACAAAGTTTGTACGAGACTGATTATTGAATATTTATACGTTTTATATTGAGTTTTAATTAAAATGGACGGAAGATATTACGTATAAATTTGTACAGGAGTATCTAGAATACGAATGTTTATATAATAGTAGAAGTTCAAATTGTATAATTAAACCTGCTCGAGATGCTGCACCCATGAAAATTATTAAAAACTTCTTTAACAACAACCATTAATACTTCTCTGACTGGATCATTTAAGTCTTGGCGTTATACTAGAACCATCTTAAACGAAAACCAGAAAAATTCTGTAGTCTTGAAACATCATACTCTAACAAACTCTATGAACTAATGTCCTTAACTAAACTCGCCACGAAGACATTGTTTGAACGCTACTGCCCACTTAACCGTTCACTGTCAACTGCCTTGTAACTAAACTCTCTACTGTACTTGTCGAAGTGTAAATCGGTCTTTAGCGATTACGACAAATCCTTGTAATTATTTGTAATTATAAATAATAAATAAATGATGTTACTTACCCTAACAGATAAATAGCAGTGACTATTCCGGCTATTACAAAACTGATGACCATCAACGAAAAGACGATGCTCCTCCAATTGTGGCTGTCTCCTGGGTAGAGGTCCTGTAAAAATTTTGTTAAATTTAGCAAACTGTATTACAATGACGTAATTCAGAAAAGAATTTGATGGTGATGGTGTAAAAATCATATGACGCAATCTTTAGTGAGGTTTACGTTTAGCTGAGGATTATGTATTTCTTTTATACAATACACAGTCCACCTGATGGTACGTGGATGCTGTGGTCCATAGACATCTAAATTTACTCTCGATAAAAATCAAAATGCGTTGTCACCCCTGTCTGAATGTCTCGTATCCAGTAAAGAGAGTCTCTGTTTCTCTGAAGTCACTATACGGAACAGCAGAATCAGCTGCTATTTTTATATGACTGATATACTATAATAAAGCTATTCATGAGGTGTAATATTTGACAGATTTCATAGCGGGGAAGTTAATTTGTTCAAATAATGTAAAGGCTAGTTAGTTTCTTTCTGTAATTAGTAGTATTTTATGTAAATTATATTAAAAATAAATATACCAAATTACAGACATTCATAAAAGTAGAAAAGGTAAAAAAAGAGTTCAAATTTACAAGAAATTAAAGAACAAATCTTTAAGGCATTGTTTTGTGTATTAATATAATACTATAGAAACAGACTGACAAAATTTTATTCAGAACTAACTTCTCAATTAAATGGCAATATGCAACAAAGAATTATGAGAGCCGTGGTAGCTCAGATGGTTAACGCTCGCTGTAAATATAACAGAACGCGAGTAACCCGGGTTCGATCCCCGCCGGCACCAATGAAATTGTTAATTGCAATTTTAAGTGCTGATTTACCACGTGCTCGGCGATGAAGGAAAACATCGTGAGGAAACCTGCATGTCTGAGGAATAAGAGAAAAAAAATATTTCGAAGATATGTGAAGTTCACCAACACGCATTGGGGTAGCGCGGTGGACACTTCCTTGCCCTAAAACCCTCTCATAAGTGAGGGGAGGCCTGTGCCCAGCAGTGGGACGTATATAGCCTGTAACTTTAACTTTTATACAACAAAAACCTTCACCTCAGTTTCAACTCTCTAGCTCTCATTAATGAATAATTTATTACACAGAGTGGTAGTCCGAACCTCCTCTTTGGCGGACTTGGGGTCGGCGACCTGCAGCGTTTCGTCGGGTGGGAGGCGCCAGGAGCCTCCGCCGCCGCCGCCGCCGCCCGAGCGGTCCGTGTGGCCGGTGGCGTGCATGCGCCGCCGCCGCCGCCGCCGCCGCGCGCGCACCCGCCACCGCGCCGAGCTACGCGTCCGCGCCCGCCCGCGCGACCGCTTGCGCGCCCGCCTCTGCGCTCGCCCGCTTAGCCGCTACTGTGCGGCGTACACTTACGCCTCGCCCCATCACTGATGACAAAAAAATAACCTAATTTTATATTTTTGTAATTTTTTACATATAAGGATTTCTTAATATACAGCGTAAATCGGACCAAAAATTAATATTCGAAAACTGAAGTTATCCAGGCTAACTATGACATTAAGACGTCAAACATCTCATTTCCCCCATGATCAAAGGTGCTGTAAAGCGCCCGAAACGTCGGGAATTAAAAATAAGTTAATTAATCGCGATAAAATCCATATAAGTGATTTTATTTAATTTTTACACATGTTGTAATATTGATATGCACAGACAAGGGCCCTGATAGTAGTTTATAGTTTTCAGTTCAGTTTGTCAGTTGGTTGAAAATGACCCTTTGTCCAGATAAGGTCGTAAACTAGTATGGGGTTAAAATAATCAGAATAAAATAGTATTTTTATGCTAATCAGTGTTTATTTAGCTTAGACAAGTAAGATAGGAACTATTAGATAATAAAATTTTGCAAAGCAATTGTCATATAAATTGCCGTTCCTGCAGATTTTCACTATTTTATCGTTACACAGCGCACATATTCTTCTAACCTGACTTGTGAGAATAATATGAGTCTTTGTCTTATTTTGTGGTCCAGGTTGAATTCTGGTACTCTCATATTTCTGGAGTAAAGACCTTGCAATAGATCGGCGAAATTTCAGCGTGTTTGTTGTTGACGGCGACGTCAACTAATCAAATCAAAATGGGAATATACCATTTTTGCTTCTTATCGCAATCCTGTAAACTCCGATATTAGTGTCCAATCTATACCACCAACAAATCGGTCGGCTGATTAATGTCAATTTTCTGTTTAACAGCAAATAAATATCGGCGTGCCCTTTGAACAGGGCAGGGCAGTACTCTTAATTCATTTGACAACAATGTAAAAAAACTAGCAAATATTATCATTTGTATCTAACCTGTAAACATAAAATCCTGTGGGCTACAATTTACAAGACTTTACCTACATTAGTTGACATTTTTCCACTCTGTTTTGACGAGTAATTTCAGTTATTTTTACATTTTTATCTTGAAAAGTACTCAGTAATCCATGGGTTATTAAAAACAACTCCTGGAGTTGACAGTATAACAGGACGATGACTTTGTGACTTACGTGTGATCCATTTGAGCAATAAATCTGCATACCGTAGAAATGGGGTCAAATATTTGACAACTACCAGTAGAGCAGACTAAAAACTCATCATCATGGTAGTGTCATCATCATTGCCTTCTTCGCCTTATAGTACTACCATCTCAGCTGGAGCAAGCAACTGATGTCATTTCAAGCGGTTTATATTGTCACAGTCGTCTTCAATGTATACAATCGATGTCCCGGACATCTTTCTCGTAGTCAAATGAGTTTAGTGCTTTGGTTACTGAGTTTGTAGAGAGCACGTGGAGGGAACTCAAAAAGGAAAATATGATTATAAAGTAGTGATGCAACAGAACTCTGTTTCTTTTTCCGCAACTGCGGAAGTTCTGTATGGTTTTTTACATCCGTTTCTGTTTCTGTTTCCGCAAGTTTTATAACGGAAGTTTGAACGAAACTCATATTACGATACAATTATGTTTATCTAATGTGACGCAGCGTACGAGGTTCGTTGAGCACGCATAAGAGCGAGGAGGGTCAATTCAGCCAACCACAAGCGAGCTGGGCACTTGGCCCAACGTGTTTGTTTACATACCTTTTATAACTTTATTATACGGCATGACACGAGTGTTAGTGTGTAAGATTGTCTGTTATTGTGTTTTTAGTTAATTAGTAATTTGAGTCGTGTGTGTAACTTAGGTGCAATCATGAAGCCAAAAGAAAGTCCCGTGTGTGTGATATGGAATGTGGAACCACATTTTGTGTTGAGGTTGATGATTTAGCAGCCAAATGTAAATTATGTGACAAAATATAGGTACCCGCAAAACTGCCGCTTTAAAGAGCCATCTTAAAGCGATACACGCCGAAGAGTTTGCAGAGTTTGAGAAGTTAGGTACTTGAAACTGTAAAATTTTCACTGCTAACTAAATAACATGTGGTCAGTCAAGTAATTGCATACCTATTTATTTATAAAATGTAATAGTTAAAACCCGTTTTTAGTTAAAACGTGTTTTCTCCAGTTAAACCTAGTATTACTAAATGCCTTTGTTGCAACTTAGAATTGTAAAATTAATTAGGTTATGTTTACATGAGGTTTATATTAATTATTATTTAAGTGAAGTTTATATTAATTATTTTTAACCCTTCAATCCCCATAAAAAACCCATGCAGTCACACGTGACTGCACCCACGCCAGTGAGCAATTATTTAGCGGAGCTGGATTTATATATGAAGAACACTGGAACAGATTGTTAGGTGTAAAAGCGACCAAACTACTTTTCATAAAATATAACACACCGCTACTCAATTTTATAGATTTATTAAAAGTTTTATTTGTAATTTTTAATAAGTAGTTTTTTCGTTTCCGCATCCGTTTCTATTTCCGTTTCTGCAAAAAAATATTGTTATATGACACTTCCGTTGCATCACTATTAATATAAAGCATGGTATGTGTTCGTGATTGCAATTAGAAAAATATATTTTATAAGTAAAATTTATATATTTGTCTCCAAAAACATATTTAGTTTACTATACAAACAAATTTGATAGTAAATCAACACAACGTACACAAAACACTTACATTTTTATGCAATCAGTTGCAAACTTTTTCCAGAAATTAACTTGTACGAACTTTCACTAATACTTGTCATTTGAACTGATTGCAAAGTAAAAATTATATTGAGCTGTACTTCACAATTGTTTTCTTTTGTCTATCGAAAGATGACACTATAATAATAATTAAAACAAAAGTAAGCGGTCAGTGTGCATCGGAAATAATTAAGTACTTTTAGATCATTATCGACCCCTAGGCATATATGGGTTAAGTCCTTATAATATAAAAGCAATAACAAATTTAAAAAAAAGTCTTTTAGCTCATCGAAAAGTTAGTTTAAAATCTATTACTAAATGCGACTCGACCACGCACGATAACGAGTTACCTAAATCGTGCTAATAAAAATATTTCTGATCGGCTATTTCGAGTTATTATTTTGTAGCATTCCTTGGTGGATATGATACTTCTATGGATGGTTATGATAATGACGATAGTAATTATTTCGATAGAAAAAATTGAAAACACCAACCATAAAAGTATACAATTCAAGCATATCACCAACATCATCATTACAGCCCATCACAAGTCCACTGCTGAAAATAGACCTCCCTCAAGGAATGCTACCAAGCATGATCCTGAGCCACCTGCATCCATCGACTTTCTGTATATCTTACCAAGTCACTCCGTCTAGTGGTGGGGGATGGGCGATCCACACAAAGCACGAGCCTTAACCTTATGTAGTAGGTATTTACAGTTAAAGTCAACACTTTACTCTCGTTGCTACTCAGTACGGCACTTTTTTCTTTAGTTAGAACTTAAGTATTTTATTTAACTGTATAATTAGGAAATCTGTTATCGTATTAATGTTTTTCACCAAGCAATAATACTGTTTTAGATGTTATTGGTAAAAAGAAACCTATGAAAGATATTAATATTGAAAAAGTAAAAGAAAATTAATATTAAAAACGTATTTATAAAACCTAAAAAGTGTGGGTAATAATTTCTTAAATTTACGCGAACACTACACATTGAATAAAACTAAATTTATGGATTCTATCGCGTTTAATTAATTACTTTTACATATTTTTAATACCCGACGTTTCGGGCGCTTTACAGCACCAATGGTCACGGGGGAGACTAAGATGTTTGACGTCCCAATGGCATTGTTAGCCCGGCTACCTTCAGTTTTTGAATATTAATTTTTGGTCCGATTTACGCAAAACGAGCTTACAGTATCTTGAAGTCTTGCAGTGGTATGCCTGGGTTTGGGTTTAATTGTGTTAATTATAGGATCCGAAGCAGATGGCAGCACCCAACCAACTTCTCTATTGAAATTAGGATGTTTTTTAATTTCAATAGATTAGATTAGTAGCCGGGCTAACAATGACGTTGGGACGTGAAACATCTTAGTCCCCCGTGACCATGGGTGCTGTAAAGCACCCGAAACGTCGGGAATTAAAAATATGTAAAAGTAATTAATTAAACACGATAGAATCCGTAAATTTAGTTTTATGCAAAGTGTGGGTAAGTTTAAATCGTGCACTGATGGCATACATAAACCCAATACATAAACCAAATACAAAAAACCCAATTGTATGTTACCCTTACCATCACTAGTATCCTTGTAATGGCTGAGTATAGAATCCTTGCCCATATTAGTTATAGGTTGTTCAGATCTCTTAACCTAGTGTACTCCTTGAGATAGTTAAAGTATGATATATCATTATTTTTTCTAGTATTGTTCATACACACAGTACAATAAATAAATGTTATTAATAATATCACGCTTCTACTTTATAATATTCAAAATTGCAACTAGCAAAACCAACAACGTGCGTCGCACTGACCCTGAGAATTGTCCACTGGCTGTGCCAGCGTAACCGGTATTTCCAGTCTCGCCGCGTACACGTCGACCGGCCAGTGGTCACACACACATGCCCCGCGCTTTTTTATAGAAGAGGGGGCGAACGAGCATACGGTTCACCTGATATTAAGTGACTACCACATTCCATGAACAACCGCAACACCAGGGGAATTGCAGGTGCGTTGTCGGGCCTTTAGAAAGGAGTAAGTTTTTTCTTGAAGATCCCTAGGTCGTATCGGTCCGAAAAAATTGCCAGTGGTAAATTATTCCACAGAGAGTTCGTACGTGGAAGAAAACTCCTAATGAAACGTACAGTGGTGGATCGACAAGCATCGAGATGGTGTGTATGGTATCGGGACGTTTGCTGCGTAGTGCGTTCATGAAATTTGGCGGCTGGGATTAATCCGGACAATTCCTTTTTTTTTTTTTATAGTATGGTGTTTTTTATTGTATGGGCCTCCTCCTTCCCGCCGTTATTTTTTACCGTATTTTTTTTTTTTTACACACCATTTTTATTGTATTGTATTATTCTTGTTTCAAATTAATTGTATATTTATTTTGATTAATTTATAACTTATTTCATCATCTGATTATTTCTTTATCCTGTTAGTTATATTCAAGCGAATACTTCGCAATAGATCGAAACTAATTTTAATGATTTTAGGGCGCCTTTCATTCACTCATTACAGATCGAATTCCACAACTAAACACACCCCACAGATTATCTCATATTTGGAATATTTACCATAGCCGCTTGACAGTCGGGTCAACCATAGTTTTTTATTATATTGGGTTAATATCGGAAAGATGCTGTTGCCTCTGTATTGTTTCATACCCTCATGATGATCTGGTGTAGTGAATTCTCCTAAGCCGCCGTCAAACGGCGATCTGAACTTAAAATTTCAGTTTTCAATTTTTTGGCGCCGGCTGGAATTGAAAATGATTTGCTATCATGTTATGAAATTTAAGGCACAAATCAAGCCAGCATGACGATTATGTGCTTTTCCTATCTGAGCTACCTTGTATAAAAAATACTTACACATAAGTATGTTGTTGTATATAAAAGCAGCACTTTATATCTTTGTTATAAGGTTGAAATTCTTTTGCGCAGTTTTCGCTTTATTATTCTTATGTGTGTCATTGTGAGCAATTCTATAACCTTACGCTGACATTTCAATATTTTTCGTTTATTCACAACACGGGCCCGTCTCAATTTCGCCAAACGTATCTCAAATGCAATCTCACCTTATGCCTCATGTATGAGATGAAAAGTAAATTTACGAAAATACTTTTTCCATTATATAAAAATCGACTACCTCTTTAAGTATGTACGTTTAAATATTTTTAACCTATAGTAAAACAGAAAAAATAAAAACAGCAGGCCTTTTTCTTAACGAATAACTGATTAGATGCTTTATTTCTTTTATATGAATAAAATAATAACTATAGCCCTCAAATTTTCAAGCATAACCTTACGCGTAACTACTATATACGATTACGATTTTTTATATGATTTGTTATATCTAGGTGGCAACGAGCGCACAGTTCACGTGATGGTAAGCAGATATTGTGACTCATAGACATCTACATTTATCCTCGATTAAACGGGTCACGTTGTCTTACTCACCATGCGAATTTGATTTTTTTTTAAAAAAAGGGGGGGAAAAAATTTGTTTTTTTTTGGGGCTGGTAAGTATGGTTGCCCAAACGGTGGGAGCCTCTTTCTGGATCATTTTAAAATTATATATTATTGTTTTAATTGTATATTATAGCTTGTGCTTGTTTGTCATCCTTACAATATAAAAAAGACATTATGACCTACTGTTATACTATGATATTCTGTCTTTGAGGGATTTTATTTTATACTCAGCAATCTAGAGCCGCACCTTACCTTAACCTACTTAGATAGTCCACACTCTATTAGACGTTTCCATAAACATGTCTTTTCCATTTTGTTGTCGCTAGTTTCAAATGTAGTAAAAGTAAAGGAGCAGTTTAGGTACTATTGCTAGACCTCTCTCCTCTCTTTTCTGAGAGGGTTATTGTGAAATTAGAAATTAATAGGATTTAATATTTCCTCGAAACATTTTTATTTCTCAGACATTAGGTTAGCTTTCTCACATTGTTATAACTTATCCGCCGAGTACGTATCTAGTAAATTATACTTAATATCACAATTATCAATTTGATTTTTACATACTACAACTAAATTGGTAATTCATTTTTGGGGCAATTTATAAGCTTTTACAACAGAATCCCAGAAAATGTTCAAAGTTCGTAAATAAACAATTTTGAAAGTTTTATTAAAAAAAATGTACAAAAAAGAGTTATTATCATATCAAGGAATACATGAATGAAAATAACCGCTGAAAATGAGATGATCGCCACCAGGCTAGTTTATACCTAAAGTTGTACAAAATTATTATGGTTCGATATATGTTTGTTTGAAAAACTTCTAGTTCTTCCCAGGACAGAGAGAGATAAAAAATATTTGCATATAAGTATGTCGTATGTATAAGGAGCACTGTTTTGTTCCTTTTATATGCGACACACATTTTCCGAATCTGTGCTAAATAAAAATTACTCTTCTCTTTTCTTTTTTTTCTATTTTTTTAAACTTTTAATAAATATTACGTAATAATATATATTAAATAAAAATCATTCTATTCTCTTCTATTGGTTCCAGCTGGGATCGAAGCCTGTATCTGTGTTGTAAATTTTTTGCCCCTGAACTACCGCCGCTTTAAAATATCCACTAAAATTATGCTGAATTGCATCGACCGACACAAGTTAATTCGTTAAAGCCATGGCCCGCTCACACCTGCTCGGAAGGTGGTTAGATTTTATTTTATAGTATAAGGGAGACACACGGGCACGCAGTCCACCTGATGGTAATTGGATGCTGTGGCCCATAGATATCTACATTTATCTTCCATTAAGAAGCAAAATGCAGATGCGTTACCAGCCCCGAGGACTGAGATTGAATGCCTCGTTTCCAGTAAAAAGGGTCTCCGGTAACCAATCTGTGCAATAATTCGCATGAGTGCACACCGTACTGGAAAACTAACATTCAGACATGAGCCGAGTCATCATCATCATCAGTCCACAAACTGATGAAGATGTAAATGCCAACTGGCTAACTGCACTAACATCACAATTTGTATTATAAAATAATTACGGCTTTGAACGCTTGCGAAAATCTCTACGCCGATGGAGTTGTCACTTTCAATATTAGAACTAAAGATTACTTGTATCCTCAAGAGTAGTTAAAATTTTGTCAAATCTTAAGTACTTAGTCCATATAATGTCATTAAACTGATCATTGCCACTAAACCCGTCTGATAGTAGATTCTGTGAGGGTTGACACTTCTAAAAAGGAACTATATATTACAAGTTTCCTGCACTACAATTTTTCCAGACTCAATTATTATTACTTTTACATTCATTAAGAACTACTCAAATATTATGGGATATAAATAAACAAAAAAAACTGTACCTTTGCTCCCAATTTAATTTTTATATTTATATATAATCGGAATCTCGGAAACGGCTCCAACGATTTTCATAAAATTTAGTGCCCAGGGAGTTTCGGGAGCAATAAATCGATCTAGCTAGGATTTATTTTTAGAAAATGTCTTTATATATATATATTTTTTTTTTTTTTTTTTTTAAAGGCGTATGAAGAAATACCTTCTTGCCAGTAATTGGATCGCCGATTCTCAACACCCTGAGTGCTAGGGGTGTTGAATTAGTATCAATAACCATTTTATTGATTTATACTCGAAGCACTCAACCATAAATCACTATGTATGCTACGGGTGGCGTATAAATCTTTCATCTGACCTTTAAAATAAACTTGTTATCTGTGAGAATAGACTACAAAAAATGCGGGTGTGTAAGAATATAGAAAGACTCATATCCATTGTGTTTAATTTAAAACCATATAATTGGCACATAATCAAATTTAGACATTAAATCGTTTCGAATGAGTTACATAAAGCCCGTCACGTCACGTAGCAGGATAAGAGCATTTTATCTATGTCGGTTTTCTATATTTTAAAAAAAACTTCGTTTTCCTATATAAGCTGTTGTTCAATGCATATTTTTTATATAATGAGGG
Source organism: Parnassius apollo (assembly GCA_907164705.1). Lineage (NCBI taxonomy): Eukaryota > Metazoa > Arthropoda > Insecta > Lepidoptera > Papilionidae > Parnassius > Parnassius apollo. The sequence goes on along the minus strand of CAJQZP010001607.1, from coordinate 6,954,294 downwards.
TGACAAACGAACAAGGCCATCAGAAGGTTTGAGGATGCTGTGGCCCATGAACATTTACATCTAAACACGATTAAGAATCAAAATGCAAAATGCATTGTTGCTCCTGAGAAATAATTCTATTTTTAACACAAAACACTTGTCCAACAACTTACAAAGTTGCTGAACGAATATATTGTCTGTAAAAAATTAAAAATTACTTCGATATTATATATATTATAAAATTACTTTGATAAAAAAAAACTACTTGAAAACTAAAAATAATAAAATAATTTCCACATAATACTAGAAGCTTCAAAAATCGGATTTCTTGTATAGAGAAATCGGACATTAGCCGTATGTATAAATCGAAAAATCGATAACCGATCGGAGAATTGAACACTAGCAGCTTCGTATCTATTGGAGTGCGCAGAGTTGAGCGAACCCCCGAAATTATGTACTGCGAGTCGATGGATGTAATTGTCTCGGGATAGTCTATTTTCATGGATACATATTCAATGGTGAAATTGTGATATTGTAATGATGATGATGCTGAAATAAGCCTTTAATGTATGAAAGTAGTAATTTAATTGACCTACGATTACTCTGAAAAGTGTAAAATCAATGTTTGCATATTTATCGTTTCTAACATTATCATATTAGATAAATAAGGTAATAAAAAAAGGAATGCTACTTTAATAATACTTACTTTCCTTGCCCATGATTCATTTTTATTTTAAGCATATGAAAAGAAATTCGTATCTTTTGACGACAGTCGTCATATTTAAAAACGTGATAAAGTCAGCGATCTCATTACTGGTTACATTTACAGTTGACTCTAAGCGCAAATTTATTGTAGAATTTAATTAATTTCAACATTCCATCTCCCCTTTTCGTCCCTTGAAGTTGAACTCATAAAACCTAATGGACTTTCTCTGTCTTGCTTTAATTTTGTATTCTCTCAACGGGACCCTGAAATTATTCCATTCAACCTATAAATATCAAACTACTACTGAGACATTGATTAGATTCATTGTAATTTTCTGAAAAAAATACAATGATTATTTGAAAAGAGTGTTTTTTTGTATTTATTTTCAAACACTCGCCACTTTGCTCGTATGCCTTTTTAATTACAAAGTACCCGGATGACCGTATATTCGTATTTTTAAAAAATACTAAAAAAAGGGGCTCTAAATAATAGATTTTCTCACAAAAGAAGGGAACTTGAAAAAAAAAAGAAAAAAAGTCGGACCTAAGACGGGACGATAACCGAGCATTTAGACGCATTACGATTTCACGACCGCTCGATATCCACTTGAGCTATTACGATCATTAACAAAGTGTCAAAAATTTACCTTCTTATATTGTAGCAGTTTTTCATTGCCTGAAAACACGGCCAAAAAGACATTTTCTAAAAATAAATCCTAGCTAGATCGATTTATTGCTCCCGAAACTCCCTGGGCACTAAATTTTATGAAAATCGTTGGAGCCGTTTCCGAGATTCCGATTATATATAAATATAAAAATTAAATTGGGAGCAAAGGTACAGTTTTTTTATTTGTTTATATCCCATAATATTTGAGTAGTTCTTAATGAATGTAAAAGTAATAATAATTGAGTCTGGAAAAATTGTAGTGCAGGAAACTTGTAATATATAGTTCCTTTTTAGAAGTGTCAACCCTCACAGAATCTACTATCAGACGGGTTTAGTGGCAATGATCAGTTTAATGACATTGTATGGACTAAGTACTCAAGATTTGACAAAATTTTAACTACTTTTGAGGATACAAGTAATCTTTTAGTTCTAATATTGAAAGTGACAACTCCATCGGCGTAGAGATTTTCGCAAGCCTTCAGAGGCGTAATTATTTTATAATACAAATTGTGATGTTAGTGCAGTTAGCCAGTTGGCATTTACATCTTCATCAGTTTGTGGACTGATGATGATGATGACTCGGCTCATGTCTGAATGTTAGTTTTCCAGTACGGTGTGCACTCATGCGAATTATTGCACAGATTGGTTACCGGAGACCCTTTTTACTGGAAACGAGGCATTCAATCTCAGTTCTCGGGGCTGGCATTATAATTATAATTGTATATAAATATATATTGTATATATATAATAAATATATAATTGTTTCGTTTACCTTACGATTCGTTATTCTGTCTATAAATATATAGAAAAACCAATTCCAAACATAGTACTGATTCAACAATTTACTTAATGGCTTAAAGTGGTTTTATTTTGAGTGGTTTTACATAGTTGTAAGTTGTTGAACGAATCATCATTATCATCATCATAACAGCCCTTCTGCTGAACATATAGGCCTTCCCGATGGAATGACTTCCTGCATTTCTAACCAGATAATTCACTAGAACTACTTACCGTTAGAACCTATCTTCCCCATCAATTGTCGGTTTTTCGAGCTGCATGGCCGGCCCGTTACCACTTTAGCTTTTGGTAAAAGGAATATTTTTTATACATAGTGTTTATACATGAATATACACTGAACATTATAAATCGAATCGTAATAAGTACGATTCGTGACTATTTCATCACTTCGTGCAAAGTCGCAAGCTTATCGTTTCGCCGTCTGTAAACTGGCACATTGAAGCGTTTTATCGCGATGAACTTCGCTTGGGCGGCCCACAGACATCGTGCGTAGCAGATATGTAACATTAAATTAGGATTTACGACAATTTTTGAAGTAATGGAAAGATAAATAAATTGATAAGATCTTTTTGAATAAATAATACAGCCGTCTAAAACTGTCCCCCGTTGCCAAAAACATAGTAAAAAAAAATTAAGTGCCATATAATATAGAGCGACCGTGGCGTCCATTTTGAGTTTATGCCTGGGCCACACACAGCGCAATAGAATTATCACGATAAAATTTCGCCTTTTTAGAAGGTTTTGGACAGCCGAGAGGATAGGTAACTTTGGGACATTTTATTTCTCAAATACAAAATACTGCAAAATGTCTTGTTACGTTAAAATAATTATCATCGGACATAACTGTACTAGGCTATAATATACTCTAACGATTTCATGCTTCGTCGCACCCTAGAACTGTCGAATGTGGAAATGGACCTTGTTGACAAAGAAAACATAGCTGTAGTTGCGAGGATTTATTTTAAGTTCTATAAATTGAAAACAATTACATAATTCAATTCGCTCTACTTATTCTCTTTTATACGAGAAATAAGTAAATCGCTTAAAATATCTCATCCGTTTCATACTGTGCGCATTTTACCAACTTCAAAAAAAAAGGAGGTACTCAATTCGACTGTATTTTTGTTTTTCAGAACTTTTTCTAAGTTATTATTTTATTATTTGAAAGCTTATGCTTCTGATGTGATTCCTTATAAGTTTGATCAAGATCTGAGCAGTATTTTTTGTGTTATACTTAATAATGCGTATTTAATTGACTTCGACTACATTGATGATATTCTCATTTTTATATACAGGGTTATTTTTCAAAATAAACTTAAGTTCGAATATATAAATAATGATATACCGTTACTGCAGTTTTTGAAAATACGAGTAAATAAAGCGGCTACTTTTATTTGAAATTATCCCAAATTGCATGTGATTTATAGGAAACAACATTTTGGGCTACCGATCGACCCATATGAATATGTTTAAATATCGTACTCGTATATATATATATATATTGATGATAACATATATGTTTAAATATGTTTGCGTGCGCAGTATAATCCGTTAAAATATTGCATTGCCACGCGTTTTAAATTTAAAAGATAAAAAGGACGGAATGTTGGAGATTCTACGAGTATTTTTAGTTTTTCTTCACCACTTATCTATGTAACTTACTTATTCTGAAGCTTCTCGGCAAATTTGGCTGGTAATTGCAAAATAACCCTGTATATTGACGTCTTAAGTTTTAATTTCACCACTTATTTCGTTCGCACTTTGTTGTTCGTACGTTGTACTTTGGAATCATCAAAACAGTTTTACTACTAACCAAAGTTACGTTTAAGGTTTTATACGTGATAGGGTATACTATGCGGGGTTTGGCCGTGTAGCGACTGAGTAATAATACCCTATACCTTATGTCATGACCGTGAGTGTCGTAAGATGTGACCGAGGAAAACTTAAACAGGAGGTGGTCAGCAACATTTTCCATATAAAAATTATTAATAATGAACAAAACTCAGTTGTCAACCCGTCTGCCAAGCATGGCTACTATGGGTTACATCCCGCTTACGACAAAATCTATGGGGAATGCTTGGTCAGCAGTGGAGTTTTAATAGCTTATAATGAATAAATGAAAAGCAATGCTGCAGCTGTTTTATAAATGCATCGAGACGATGACTCTTTTCATCTTAGTCCTCAGGAGTGTATTGATCACAGCACTCACATATCGTTAGGCAGCCTGTGTACTCGCTCGTCACCATTTACTATAATGCGTTAATGACGTACTTTATACTAATTAAATAGTTGTAACTAAATAGTTATCTATCCATCCCGCTTCCAAGTAGCTGAAGTGACGACCTGGTAAGACATGCAGGAAGTCAATGGGTGCAGATGTTTCAGAACCGAGTTTTGTGGCATTTTGTAAAGGCCGTAATGATGTTAAAGATGATGATTATGAATATAGAATGTCTTTTATGATTGTGCTAATTTATGAAAATATAAATAGAGCAGACCATAATGTGCCTTTAGTTTAAATGTTTATTTCTATGTTTACTGATTTTTGCCAATAATTTTCCTTGATGTTCGCGGGACCGAACCCGGATTGCTCGCGTATTATAAAATTTGAGACAATTCAATTACGTTTAAAATGCACAGACCGGGACTGGGTACATCTCCTAAGCGTAGTGAGATCTGTGCCAAGCCGTGTAGTAAGTAAAATAAACTGTTACTTTATTTTACTTTTTTAATGATTAGTTTCTACGAAAATATCTAATATCATAAAAGTTATGAAAATTAGTGCGTCCGTAATGACTCCGAACACATAAAACGTGTATTCTCTATAATTTTTATTCGGCAGTTAATTTAGTGCCCGAAATTTGCTAATAGCTAGTTAATTGACCACCGTTGACTCAATGCAAGGGTAATAAAATAAGTTATAATGGCGGCACATTGTGCTTTACGACGCATTATATTAGCATATTGTATGTGGAACGTAGAAAGTTTAGTGTAAATTACGGAAAACGAAATTGATGATTGCGTAGTTTAGTATACAAAATAATATTAAAATTAAAGAAAACTTAAAAAACGTGCATTGATCATGAGCTGTGATGATTCTAGAGAGAATTATTCTGGATCCTGATCAGGATACTAGGATAAAAATTTTAAATTATTCAATAGCTATCGGTCCTTGATACGAGTGAAAACTTTCAAGTCAATCGGCCCTGTACAAGTTGGTGAAAATTACATTAAAAGATTCCGCTACATATATAGATAGATAGATATATAGATACGTGAAGCTAATAAAAGCATGTTAAAAAATCCCACTGCCTCATTTTTCCTACCGATCGACCCTTATGAGTGCGTGCGCAGTATAATCCATTAAAATAATGCATTACTACGCACTTTAAATTTAAAAATAAAAAGTTCAGAATATTGGCGATTTTTTTGTTAGTTTTTCTTCACCATTTGCCGATGTTACTTATTCTGAAGTTTCTCGGCAAAATATGCCGGTTATTTATAAATAACATTGAAGTCTTAAGTTTTAATTTTACCACTTGTTTCGTTCGCACTTTTTTGTTCGTACGTTGTACTTTCGAACCATCAAAAAGGTACGTTTAGGGTTTTACAAGTGATAGGTCTACTATGCGGGGTTTGGCCGTGTAGCGACAGAGTAATAATACCCTTTACCTTATGTCATGACCGTGAGTGCCGTAAGATGTGACTAAGGAATTCGTCTAGTGGTCGCACACGCAACTGCTAATCATGAGGTCTCAGCTTCCAATCCCGGATCGATCCAAAATCAGTTATTGGGTTTTTCTGTTAAGATGTTCTTAGTATAGCAGCCCGGAGTCTGGAACTTGGCGGTGTTTAACCCCTTTGTCTCGAAAAGCACGTAAATGCGTAGGTCCTGCGCCTGATCTCTCTCGGTCGTGTTTTCACCATTGGTCATTGGACTATAAGAGTTAAGGAATATAGAGTGCACTTTTGATTGCGCATACACTTGGCTACTATAATCCTGTTCTACGCTTATTTCCTTTGTGATCAAACAAAGTGTATTTTGTTTATTTTATTATCATTTTTTATAATATAAGTATCAATAAGCAACCCTGTGCCGTTCCTTTTTAGAAAACTTATTCTTATTGGTGAGACTAGTGAAATTTGTGCTTTTTGATGGTCTTTAATATATGTTTTTTATAGCATTGGGTGACAAATGAACACACAGTCCACCTGATGGTAAGTGAATGCTGTGACTCAAAGACATCCACATTTATCTTCAATTAAGAATCAAAATTCAAAGGCATTGTCACCCCGTGGACTAAGATGGAATGCCTCGATTCCAGTAAAAAGGGTCTCCGGTTCTCTACACTCACCATATGAAACACAGCAGCATTACGCTGCTATTTTACGCTGGTATTCTGTGAGAGCGTGGTTCTGTCGTGGTCGAACCGACCCATTCATGCTACAACTATAATATAGCTGTAGCGTGCCTCTACCACGTAAAGTAAAAATAAAATATATTAAACATATATCAAATAAGTATCAGTAAAATTCTCTACACGATTTGTTAAAGTTTACCGTTATAAGTAAAAAAGCACCTAATTTACAACATAATATTCCTTCAAACAAGAAAGGGTTTACAACAAGCAAAGTCCGTATGCTTGACGTAATTCTGACTTGACTTGACTTGAAATAGATGCAATGGACAATGAAAATCCACATCTAACATCGATTAAGAATTAAAATACATATGCTAGTCACTTAAAATTGCAAAACGAGCTCACTCCTCTCAAGAAAGGAGTGGGCTCGTTTTGGAAATTTGCAAAGCTCTCCTGTTGTTGATCAGGGGCGGCTGTAGTAACTTACCATCAGGTTAGCCGTACGCTCGTTTGCCCCCTCTCCTATAAAAATAACTAGAAATATTTATTTCTTCTCTTAATGTATGTGGACACCTGAAGTATAATTTAAACCTATTTAAAACTTACTTGATTGAGAATTGATGAAAATATCTCGTAGCATACTTAAAAAAACTACAGTCGAATTGGCAACCTTCTCATGTTTTGAAGTCAATTAAAAATGTATATTTTTTTAATCATTTAAATAAGGCTCTGAAATTGCAACCTTTCGTTTGACCTCGCAAAGCTATTTAGATGCAATCTAAACTTTACACGCAAAGTTATAAACGGTTGTCCACTTTTTAAAGTGGTAAATAATTATGGAAGTATTATTTTAAACATAAGAATAAAAAACAAAGTCTAATACTCTAAAATAATGAGAGTAGCATATTAAAATACCTAATTCTATTGCCCCATATTTAACCTTGACAATTGATGATGATAGCTTTCTAGAAAATGTAAACCACTATGACAACTTCTGAATAGTAATCATATCAACTGCGTTTACTGGATATTCTATAAGGCCGTAAATGTACGCTCAGAAAAGGTAGGAAACCTTTCCATTTCTTTTTTTAGCTTTTTTCAATAGGATAGGACATATTAATAGGTTAATGAAGAAATAAAAAATGTACGTCCACCCGTTCTAATCTACTCGTGATCGCTGTAACGTTTGTACGATATGAATGGAGACAGGTCAGGATAGAAATATATGATAAGACGCAATGTCAAATACACATGGATCATTAGATATCCAATTCAAAGTCAAATCTGAAAACCAACAATTTGTGTTATTTGTACAAATGTTGGTTGCGTTTAGAATTTAAAACTAAGGCGATTAACAGCTTTGTGAATGCACAACCCAGAGTTAGACGATTAGTAAATGGTCCTCATTCATCATCATAATCATCATTATTACAGGCCTTAATAAGTCCACTGCTAAACATGGGCCCTACTCAAGGAACGCCACAAAGCAGGCTCCTGAGTCACCTGCATCCATCGACTTTCTGCATGTCTTACTTTCAAGTTGTCACTTTATTTAGTAGGAGGGCCAATCTAATCTAAACTTCGGAAACCACCGGAACGCGGCTGCCATTTTGTGGTCATTATTTCAAAATAGTGGAAATTGTTTTTATTACGTATAGCTTAGTTTTCGCAGTTATAATTATAAAACAATTCATTGTTTTATAATTATAACTGCGAAAACTTGTGGAAATTGTATCTTAGTAAAAAGTCAGATACTTGTTTCGCTGGTAATTAAGCTCTCTAATAAGAAATATATTGTAGTAAACGTTTATTTTCAGCTCAGTTTACGACGCGTCTCTAAATTTTTACGACGCAAGTGTGTTCAAGTGTCTTAAAATTTTATTTTTAAATTAAGATCCAGAAAGACTTACTTCTTTGTTATAATTTCAATACATTATTTTAATTTACAAAAATAGACTGCAAGATACAGTTACGTAAGTAACCAGCTGAAGTATTCCAATGAAAAGTTCAAAATGTCTGTCCATCCATCCAATACAGCCTATGAAAGTTCACTGCTGAACATAGGCCTCCCCCATAAATTTCCTCATGAGAGGGATTTTGCATAGTTGACACGCCTAGCGAGCGGGTCATCAATCGCAGTTTTTTATTATTTCGACTTGTTTTCAGGAAGATGCTGCTGCTCATCACGGGTTTCAATTTCCCTCCATCATCACTTACGACACCGTCGGGACGATATGGGGCATTGGATAATCTTACCCTACCACTACACGGTACCGTGTAGAAAGTACTTAACGTTATATATTAACAATGAACGAAGAATATTAACAATGCTGTAAACATTACTAATATTCCCCTTAACCACTCGTGGTAAGCTTAAATTGCTTGTGTTCACGCCAGTAGTCGAATGGCGGATTCAAACCCACGATTTTTTTGAGTTCGCGGTCCACCCCCTGCCATTAGGCTACTGTCGCTTCAATAATATATAATCATTGCATATAAATCGAATAGTAATGGTCGGCCTACTAATGACAAATAGAAATTCAATCCCACTCGCCTACTGTCGTGTTGTGAACAACATCTTACACTAGCACCTTAAGCTTATTTGAAACGGATAACAAGAATATTACAAGGTTTAATATAGTAGGTGATATGGTCATCCGGTTAATAAGGTCATTTTTTGTAACTCAAAAACTACAGCCTTGTTTTCATAGATGGCGATAGCTCTTCATCGGCCAATCAAATGATAAAGGGTCAAAGAGGCGATGCTTTATCGACGCCATTTTGACAGTAGACATTATAGTAAATATTTAGTTGATTTTAGAATGGTGTAGTGTAGTTAGTTTTTTTTAAGTAGATTTTTCGAAGTGATTGTAAATATTGCCAAAGCTTGTTTGCTATTTTTTTTCTCAATATATTGGTTATATAGTGTTTTCCCAATATATATGTTTTTATCTCTGTTCTCCTATTTTTGGTTATAAAGGGTGGCACAGCTTAAGGTTATCATATTACCCTCACGTACCTTAGTTATTATTTAAAGAAAACGTATGTTTATAATATATTACAATAGTTGTACACACCTTGTATGAGTTTATAGCTCAAAGTCCTTTTATTGGATTATGAACTCAAATTGTCAGTCAATAATTACAGATTGTCGTAAAACACAACAAATTAGTTAGTCAGTCAGTCAATTAGTCAACAAGTTAGTTTCAGATATTTTAAGTGAATGAATTTGAACCATTTCATTTTGACGAATAAGTAGTTAAGGGATCTGTAACACTAATATTTTGGTTTTTTATTTTACTTAACCGATATATACTTGACATTAATCTCACGTGGCTATCCTCAACAGTGGGCACCACTTCACGCCTCTCTCTTATACATTACATAATCTTATAATTATTATACTTAAATTTATTATCCTGATTTGTGTTTGATATAAAACATTTAAATGTTTTGACATTATACTCGTATATACAACATTAAACGGCTTCAAGTATGACTCTGGCACCAAGCTCGTGTCTAGAATCTGTTCTATTTGCCAAATCCCTCAATCCTTGCGACCTCTTTTATTCTCATAATATATATCGCGAAGCCGCTGTCTGGCTTATTGAATACAGAAAGTGTAGACCTATTCTGTTTCGTACGTACTCGTATATACGTATGTACATATAAATTTTACATTCAATATTTCCATTTTCCCGTTCTTAATACTCTAAATGTGAAATAAAATTTCATAAATATTTATCCTACGAAATGTTACACATAGGTTTTTGGATTGAAAAAGCATAGTAATTAGTGTCGCGATCCCTTTTTAACCGATTTCAAAATGTTTCTTTTTGTATACATGTTACGCGATATCTTCGCAGATTGTGAACCGATTTTAATAATTCATTTTTTTATTAAATAGGCTTTACCACAAGGATGATCCCAATTTAATTTTGAAGAAAAAATTCCGACCCCAAGGGTGGAAAAATGGGGAAAATTTCATATTTAACTATTTAACTGTTAAAGGAATTTCATATATCTTCGCAGATAGTGACTGATTTTAATGATTTTTTTTTCTTAAATAGGTTATACTTGAACGGTGGTTCAATATTTAGAGAAAAAATTCCACCTCTAAAGGTTGAAAATAAACAACACCTTTTTTTAGCAATTTGAAGTCCGTTTTTACCTTTTGTTGAAAGTTATGCTTATTAAAAATAAAATTTTGTATTTCTTTTTTCTAACTTACTATAATACATAGGTATTCATTATTATTTTCTTTTTATGTAAATATTGTGAGATATATTATCACGTAGTCTTATTGAAATCATTTTATCATTATATATTTAAAGATCTTGGAACTCACCTAAATTCTTTTTATTTTCGAAAATATTATTAATTGTATTGTTTTTCTTTACATCTTGCGTGGTAGGAGAAAAATGTGGTGTGCAAGATGATATTGTGACAAGGATTAAGAAAGGAATTCTTCGGTGGTTTCGTCATGTAGAAAGAGTGAATGAGGGAAGAGTGACAAAGCAAATTTATATTGCAGATGTGAACAGCAGTCGGGAAGGGACGCCCTCGAAAAATTTTCATCGACCAAATTGGCGGTATTTTGAAAATGGGCCACATTAGGAATATCCTTAACTGACGAGCGCGTATGCGTAGATATGTGGATGTAAAGGAGGCGAGAGAGGTATGTCATCATCATCATTACATCCCTTCACAAGTCCACTGCTGAACATAGGCCTCCCCCAAGATATGCCACATAGCACGGTCCTGAGGCACCTGCATCCATCGACTTCCTGCATGTCGTACCAGGTCGTCACTCCATCTAGTGGGGGGTCGCCCTACACTTCGCCTACCGGTACGAGGCTGCCACTCCAGAACCTTTTTTCCCCAACGGTTGTCGGTTCTTCGAGCTATATGGCCGGCCCATTGCCACTTCAGCTTACTAATCCGGTGAGCTATGTCGATCACTCTGGTTCTACTGCGGATATCCTCATTTCTAAGTTTATCACGCAGAGAAACCCCGAGCCATTTAGTGATCGAGACATTGAGCGTCCTCATACGGCCAGCAGTGAAGGACCACGTATCGGTTCCGTAGGTCATCACTGGCAACACGCACTGGTTGTACAACTTAGTTTTCATCTTTTGAGATATACCTGACGAGAAGATGCGTCGTAATTTTCCGAACGCTGCCCAGCCGAGTTGAATCCGTTGATTCGGTCTCTCGGTCGAAGTTGGACTTACTTAGTCGGAATATTTGTCCCAGCTAAACGTACTCGTCACCAACTTCGAACTAAGTGCTCCCAACAACTACTGGCATAGGTGGGCCATGGACATTAAACATGATCTTTGTTTTGTCCATGTTCATCTTAAGACCTATCCGTTGGGAGGCACTATTGAGGTCATTGAGCATAGTGATTAAGTCCTCCAGCGATTCTGCCAATAAGGACTATATCGTCGGCAAATCGAAGGTGAGTGATGCACTTGTCATTGATGTTAATACCGTATCGTTTCCAGTCCAGGAGCTTGAAAACATCTTCAAATGCAGCGGTGAAGAGTTTCGGGGAAATAACGTCACCATGTCTTACACCTCTCTGCAGTTGGATGGGTTTCTTACTCTGGTTCTATACTCGGGTAGCCATCGTAGCCCTACTGTACAAACACTTCAGCACTTCGATATACCGACAGTCAACTTGGCACCGCTGAAGAGACTGTAGCACCGCCCAAATTTCGACGGAATCAAAGGCTTTCTCATAGTCCACATACGCCAGGCAAAGTGGCAGATTGTACTCTTCGGACTTCTGTATAATTTGTCGAAGGGTATGTATGTGGTCTATGGTACTAAAGCCTTTTCGGAAACCGGATTGTTCGCGAGGCTGGAAGTCGTCGAGTTTGCGTGCAAGACCATTCGTAACGACTCTCGAAAACAGCACGTAGACGCGGCTCAGAAGGGATATTGGTCTGTAGTTCTTCAAGAGGGCGTTGTCACCTTTCTTGAAGAACAAGACCACACTTCTGCACCATGCCTCCGGAGTAGTGCCACCATGGAGGACGGAATTAAAGAGCCTCTGAAGGACTTCAAGTACCGGTTTTCCACCCGCTTTCAGAAGCTCCGCTTTAATTCCATCCTCGGCGGGGGACTTGCCGTTTTAAGGTGCTGGGGAGCCATTCTAATCTCGCTTAGACTGACGTCCGGGATATCATCGGAATAGTGTCGGATAAGACTTGCTCTTGGATCGTTACCTACACTTGTGTGTGGCTCCAACGATGATGTGTACAGTTACCCATAGAACCTCTCAATCTCACTCAGAATCTCAGGTGTCCCGGAAACGATGCTGCCACACTCAGTCTTCAGCTTTGACAGTTGGCTCTTACTGGCAGACAGATCTCTGGCAAAGACTTTGGAGCCCTGGTTCCGCTCGAGCGCTTCTTTAATACGAGCAGTCTTAAAGTTGCGCAAGTCTCGCCGCATGCATTTGAAGATCTGTCTATTCAGTTGCCTGTATGCTGTCAAATCTGTTGACGATTGCACCCTCATCTCTCGTTTAACAGCCATGAGATTAAGAATGTGAGCGGAGAGTTTTAGTGTTCTTCTGCGGCGGGTCTTGTAGTACTTAGCTCCGACCGCATGGACAGTTTCCATGAGCTTGTCATTCATATCGTCCACTGCATTGCAATCTTCTAGGCACTGAAAGCGGTTCCGTAACTCGAGCTGAAAGGATTCGGGATTCTGGATTAGAGTACGAGGGGGACGGAGCGTTGACTTCATTAGATGAGACCTCTCCAACTTGACGTTTAGGTTCAGTGTGCCTCTGACCATTCGGTGATCGCTGCCAGTTATAACTCTTGCCATCACTGAGATATCACTGAACAGTTGGCGTCTGGTCGTCATAATGAAGTCAATCTCATATTTTGTCGAACCGTCGGGGATTGACCAGGTCCACTTCCTGTGGGGCCGCTTCTGGAAGAAAGAGTTCATCATAAAGATTCCCTCTTTCTCCATAAAGTCGGTCAGCTGCTGGCTCCTACGGTTCCGTTGCCTTACTCCAAATTTCCATAACTTCAGCTCACCGCTTTCTCTTGTGCCTAGTTTTGCGTTAAAGTCTCCCATCAACACCGTGTAGTGGGTTTTGGAGGAATGCATGGCTCTGGAAATATCCTCATACATTTCTTCCACCTCCTCATCGGCATGTGCCGAGGTTGGTACGTAAACCTTTATGACCTTCACCGAATACCGTTTGGTGATTCTGAGTATCAGGTACGCGACCCTCCTCGACACACTCCCAATCTTTACAACGTGTAGTGGCGTATGTCTATTTCTTTCTAGGCGTATTTGAGGTATTTCAGGTTCATGTCATATATATATATTTATTTTTTTTATATATATATATATATATATATATATATATATATATATATTACTCGTGTCGAAGCGAATTTAATGGGGTCTTTACAGATACAGGGGGATACAGGTGGCTAAGTACCTATTTTGAGACGTTCCTTGAGGAGGCCTATGTTTATCAGTTGACTTGTTGAGGGATGTAATGGTGATGATGCTGCTTTGATAGCGTTCAAACAAAACTGTAATAATATATATAATATTAAGTTTAGGTCAGCAAATAAAAATCTCTTAGTGATAACACGTCAGTGCTTCTTAGCTTTATTTTCTTACATACGTGTGTTATGTAAGTTGCGAGTATCTTATAATTTTACGTATGTTACTTAATTTTGCAGTATTTGAGAGACTTTGTTAAGCTCTTAATTCAAAGGTAAAGTAAAATACTTCAAACGTTTGAGACGTCTGACATCCTTTAATATAAGAGGCCCATGAGCAACAGTTGGCTGTTAAGGGCAGTTTAAGAAGAAGATTGTGATATCTCATAAAGGAATAAATATATAGCAATATTATGTTATAGAATCACATACTTTTAATATTTTCTCAATTATTTGATTTCTAATTTACTGCATCACCGTTTTTTTCGCCCGTTTTTTTTAATTGCCACATATAACTAAATTTAAAACTTTTATGTACGCCATAATTAATAAAACATTCTATCAAAATCCACTGCCGAAGATAGATTGCCTCATAAGGGGCATGTTTGAGACGTCTTACATCCTTTAATATGAGAGGCCCATGAGCAACAATTGACTGTTAAGGGCAGTTTAAGAAGAAGATTGTGATATCTCATAAAGGAATAAATATATAGCAATATTATGTTATGAAATCACATACTTTTAGTATTTTCTCAATTATTTGATTTCTAATTTACTGCATCACCGTTTTTTTCGCCCGTTTTCTTTTTTAATTGCGACATATAATTAAATTTAAACTATTATGTAGCCATTAATAAGACATTCTATCAAAATCCACTGCCGAAGATAGATTGCCTCATAAGGGGCATGTTTGAGACGTCTGACATCCTTTAATATGAGAGGCCCATGAGCAACAGTTGACTGTTAAGGGCAGTTTAAGAAGAAGATTGTGATATCTCATAAAGGAATAAATATATAGCAATATTATGTATGGAAACACATACTTTTAGTATTTTCTCAATTATTTGATTTCTAATTTACTGCATCACCGTTTTTTTCGCCCGTTTTTTTTTTAATTGCGACATATAAATAAATTTAAAACTATTATGTACGCCATTCTATCAAAAATTTTTTTTGATTGCCTCATATGGCATGTTTTCCATAGTTTCCACGCTCTGCATGCAGATGGCAATCGCAGTTTTTTTATTTATTTTCTAGTTGTTTTTAAGAAAGATGCTGCTACCCATCTCCTGATTTGCATCCCACTTTCGTCTCTTACGACACTCACGGGACGATATGGTGTAGTTAGGGTTGCCAGGTGGCCGGGATTTGTCTGGATTCTCCCGACATTTTAAATGATTTCCAGACTCCCCACAAAACTCTAAATGTCCAGATAAACATCTTCTCTTCAAATCACAGCTGCCTTTGATTTAATAAAAACTGAGTTATTACTTAGACTGGACTTTGAAGTAAATCGTTTGAATTTTTATACTTCTAAAGTTTCACAATATGTAAATAACAAGTTAAGCACTTCTAAATGGTTTCTTAAGGTTTACTTGAATTAGTTATGTGCCAACAGTTCAACAGTGTTAAGTCTTTCTGTAGCCCACTGATTTAAAAAATAAACTTTTTATTTTACATTTAATTCTCCAAACAACTATAACCAAAATGCCAACATTTTCAAATTTTCTCCAGATATTTTGGTCTTTCGGTCTGGCATTCCCAGGTGTAGTCGATATTTTTAGACCCCTATTACACGGTAACTGCCAGCACTGAATGATTAATTTACACTGCTATTACACGGTAACGGTATTAACATTAATTGGAATATCAGATAATTAGTTTACTTTAAGACGGGCTATTTTCAGCAACTCTGCGTCTAAGAGCGTATTTTGCGTGTGGTAGGTATATTAGATAATATTTGAGCCATGAAAACTTTCATACCAATCAAAAGTTTTACCTTTGTAAAGTATAGCTTTATACAAATCAAATCAAAGTAATTGCACCCAGAACTCGCTGGGTTCTCAATATTTCAGAAACAGCAATGGCAATTTCGTGGGTGCTTTTATCAATTAAGTAATTTTCAGCTCCCAAAATTTACTATTTAGCGCCAGTGAATGTTAGAAGTTCTTACAATTATTATCATTTCGTCTCTTACTCGGAAAACACTTAATAATTAGCCCTATGTTTACGCATGAATTATTAGCACATCGCAAGATCGTTTTCCATACAAACACACGCACAAGCAGAGACGTGTACAGACTAACGCGCACACATGTGTATACACGTAGCTACTTGCGCGTACGTATAAAAGCACATGCATGTGTACACAAAAACAATCGTAATTAGTAGATTTAAAAGATCGTTGAATCGTCGTGAGATTTTCAACAAATTATATCATTAGAAATAAAATAAAAACAATCTGAAATAAGAATATCTATCGTAAAGCATACGTTGATAAATTATTTATTATATCTATACGTCACATTAATATTTAGTGCATATCAGACCACACTAAACATTGAAACTTAGATTGTGTGCGAATAGGACTTACGTCCTCTGGTTTTAGAATAAAGTTAATTCTGTATATGTAGATAGAATTGAGTCTTAATGATTTATGCCTGCATAGATATGTATCTGTATCGAATGCCGTAATTTAACAAAGATAATATTCATTTTATGAACATCATAAACAGTTATGTAATTACCTACCTACTTTCACCAAAATGAAGGTAGCAAGCAACAAATATTGCTACATCTGTTTACATCATGATCGAAACTTATCACCCACCTGATGTTAAGTGGGCTACTACCTCCCTTGGACACCTGTAATCAACTTCAAACAAAGAAGGCTTCAGGTGGTTGTCACCTCGGATGCCTTAAATATAAAAGGTATTCCCTTAGATTATACTGGCTTCCTATATACTTCAGGCTGGAACACAGCAGGACAAGCACGGCTACCACGGCACATTCCCTGTAACAAGTTGGCTTTCATCATAAAAAAATCTCCAAATTGCCAAACATGCAAGGCTATAGAAAATATACAACACTTGCTCCCGGAATGTTCCAAAAACCATCACGAAAGGAAACTACTAGTCGCCAAAACTGACATTAAAATATGTAACATAGGTAAATATCAAAGCATTCTCTTTGAACCACTGTCAAATACTGCTCAAATGGTGTATAATTTAATTATTATTTTTGTACCTAAGTAATTTAATAAATTGTATTGTATTATTTAGTTATCAGGTACAATGGGACTGACATGTTAAAAATAACGTAAGTCCCTAAATTAAAAAAGCATTTAAAAAACCTTTGCGACAGAATTTATTAAAGGTGTCTAAAAATAATTATAACATGTAGTAAATACTTAACTGCTAAACAACAATTCCGTTTTACGACATATTTAGGTAAGAGGGTGTTACCCATAGAATACTATAATACATACGTAATGGAACAGGGGAGTGGGCAGAGCCCGTGAAGCCAATAACATGTTAATTCACACCTATAAATGTCAACACAATCAATCGTTTCCAATTTTCGTGTTAAGCGTCGTTGCATGCAAATTATTTAAAAATGGCAAATTGTGCAATAATTACGAGTCGAAAGAATAGCGGGAAATGGAATTTAAATAAACGAGACATATTCTACAACCAGTAAGTCGAAACTATTTAAATTTTGTGAATATTAGAAAAAAAATAAAGAAATACTTGTGTCAAATCAGTCTGTCAACACAGCGAATCGGGTTTGTAGTAGTGATAACTGATAATACGACGTAATTGCTTGTATGTCTCCCGGCGACGCCGATCCTCGTACAAAATAAGGTTGACAGCCATTCTATTGTGTATTATAGTACTCTATGGCGTTACCTACCCGGACGAATTCTTAAACAGAAAAAGAGTCATATCACCTAGTAATGGTCTCTAGGTGTCGTAATGGTCTCTAGGTGTCGTAATGACCGTAGTTTTTGATTGCGTTGAATCCAAAAATTTTAGTACTTCCAAGAGACCGTAGAACTTGTATGTATTTTTCTCGTACCCTGTACCCGTTCCTAAAACAAAGTATCTTAACATAAAGACAGACAATCGGACAAGGTAATCCTATAAAAGTGCGGTATTCCTTTTGAGATATGGAACCGCAAAAACAACAGCTTATAAGTATGACATATTCGGCGCCGGTTCAGTCTGTTTCATTTGCCAAAAGCCCCTCTTTCTTTCGACGCCCTTTGTTCCATGAAATCATGTCGTTCAATAACTCCGTGAAATATACGAGTAGATACTTGAGTGCTGTTGTCTATCTGAATCGCGATGCATATGCTGAACATATCATGCTTGAGACAAGGTGTGTATTCACACACGATTATCTTTTGTATTGCTATAAAATTTGTAGTGTAGGCGAATTCCTTTTAACTTTTAAAGATTTTTTTTAATGTAAGCTGATTTTTTGTAAGAACCGTGGAAACTCAGAGATAAGCCGTGTTCGATCCCCGCCGGCACCGATGAAATTAATTTATTTTAATATATTACTAAAAATATATTTCTAAGTTATGTGAAGTTCACCAAAACGCATTGGAGCAGCGCCTTTTCAGAAAGAAAATGAGGACTATGCCCAGCTGTGGTACCTATAAATGATATAAACTTACTTTTTATAGAATATATTTTCTACTAAATGCAATAACATTATGTCTTATCATAAAATAATTAATGAATTTATTAAAAATTAATTATCATCATCACTACTCTTCCTTGCTTGCTTTATTTTATCAAACTACATAAGTAACGTTTAGTGTAAAGGCAGTTTTTGGATAAATAATATGTAATGGTCCTTTTACCGGAAACTACTAGCCATGTGTGTTTTCAGTTTTATGATTTTGTTGACAGCCAACCTGTCCTGTCCATGTTACGCCCACTTTATGAATTTTTAAATAAAATCAACACTTTGTTATATAAGGTCAAGGAAAAAGTTTCTTCGTATTTTATATACAAATTCAAGACATTTTTTTTTCAAAGTTTAATTACATTTAATTTTATACGTGGTAGAGCCATGCTGCAGTTATATTAGAAGTATAGTTGTAGCACGAATGGGTCGGTTCGACCGGGGAAGGACCACGCTCTCACAGAATCGCTTAAAATAGTAGCTTAATGCTGCTATGTTTCGTATAGTGAGTGTAGAGAACCGGAGACCCTTTTTATTGGAAATGAGGCATTCCATCTTAGTCCTCACGGGTAACAACTCATCTGCGTTTTGATTCGTAATCAAGGATAGATGTAGATGTCTATGGGTCACATCAACCACTTATCATTTGTTGGACTGTGTGTTAGTTTGTCACCCTATCCTATAAAAAATGTTTTTATTATAATACATATGTGCCATTGTGTTCGATAACTTGTTTCCCTCTTGTAAGTAGTGACGTAATCCCGTTTCTGTTGAAATCTTGGGATTTTTGATCAAAAAATGCGACAAGTAGTTTTAATATTCCTCTTTTGATGTTAACCTTACACTACCCAAAGAATTCTGAAGAGACCGAAACAGGTAATAATCTGAGATTGCAAGGTCAGGGCTATACGGTGGATTGGTGCATTAACACTTACCAACCAAGCTCTCTCAATTTTTGCTGAGTGGCCAAAGATGTGTGATTTGGCGTCATTTTGCCATCCCGCCTGCCAAGCGGCACAACTGGCAGTTTTGGCAAAATACTACCTTATGATGAGGGCCTATGTTTAGTAGAGGGTTTTGAATTGATGGAATGGATGAAAACATGCACAATCCGATGGATCTTCTCATCATTTACAATGCAAAATATTTTAATATAATTCTACTAATATATTTTACAAAATCTTATGCCTTTTCAGGTCGAAGGAAGTCATATTACATCCAATATCTAAACCAATGCATATTATTTATATAGAACGAGCATGACAAACACACTGTGTATGGTGAGTAAATGCTTGATCCATACATAGTCACACCATACATACAACTTTCCTCGATAAAGAATCTAAATGCAGACGCGTTGTCACGCATTGTTATGTAAAAAGGGTCTACACTCATTATACAAAATACAGTAGCATTAAGCTGCTATTTTATGCTACTCTTCTGTAAGAGTGTACCCTTTCCCTGTTCGAGCCGACTATTCGTGCTACAATCATAAAATAGACGCAGCCTGACTCTACAACGTATAGAACGTGTTTTTTATGTATCATGACCTAGTAAAAGTCAATTAAAACTAGCGTAGGAACTGAGTAGAAAGATAGAAAATAGAATAACGGCTGTAGAACAAAGTTGTTGAGAGTAATTACTTTACAGTAAATTTAAGACTATGAAGCCATTTACCTTACGGAATTTATAACTCATAAATCGCAGACATCGTCCATCGTAAAACAGTGTTAGGAAATATACGCAAAACGCGTAAGTCGCTTGAAGTAAACAGAGATTATGATTGCTTCTAAAGAAGATAAAATGTTTGTGATTCACTTACATTTGTATTTGTCAATTTTGAAAAAGTTTGAAAACTTAATATATCTTTTAATTGCACAAAAAAAACTCGTTTCCTTGGCTATTAAATTATGATCCAATACAACTATGTGTGTATAAACGACGCTATTTTAGTAATTTTCCAAATGATTAAGTTTAGTATAAATTACTATGTGTAGCGCCCTGAGGATTTTCTATTTCTCCTTGAAACAGATACTTTTGAAGTAGTAATAAATAATTTTTTTTATATATTAAGACGATAAAATAAATAATGAACGATCAAAACAAAACATTTGACGGCTCCGTGGCGCAGTGGCTTAGTAATTGAGCTGCGGCGCCGAGGGCAGCGGGTTCGATCTCACGCGGAATAAATAATTGTATAGCCTAAAAAACTATTCCCGATCTGTTCGTCCTTGTGTAATTAATGCATTTAAACTGCCTCCACGATATGGAACAAAAGTCTAGTGTAACGCTTTTAAAAAAAGAAAAAACAACAAAACACCAATCCCTATTAAATCCTATTTCTTTCTCCATATCTATTTTAGTATCCATATCTCTGCATTGTTTATGAACTTTATTTTTGAATGTTGGTAATTATAAAATCCACCTCAAAATTAAGAGCCATTCAATAAGTTTTGTTGAACAATATTAAGAATTATGTTATTTAGTATAAATTTCTTTTCTTTGTTATGCTAAAAATCTAGTTTAAAAGCACTTTGTGAAATATCGCTTGCATGTCACCTTTACACAGTAATGCGCGGACCACTTCGAAATTCTGTAATCATTTTTATTCACACTAGTATTGCCAGAGCTTTCCCAGTCGACTGCTCAATTTATTACTTTGATAGACATCTAAAATGTACTTAAATTTATTGAAATTTAGCAAATAATTTATATAAACTAACATGTATAACTGTTATATTTACTTTTGGATAACTTAAAGGTTACTTACAAGCTTTATGAACCTGGGCTTTTTGTTCTAATTAGTCTTAGCGTTTTTATTCTAACTAGTAATCACTTATTCACGTATATTACTTAATATAATGTAATAACTTACTTATTAAGTTGTGGACTTGGGACTTTTTTTAAAGATAGCTTACATTTTGTGTAAAATATAAATGCTTTATAGCATGTTGCGTGCCATATTTTAGACAAAATGTAAAACCTAAAATGCACCTGAGAACAATTTAAATATGAAATACAGGCAATTAGGTATATCTACGTAAATACTTTTTATTTGGAAGACTAATGATTATTTTGTAAAAACAGACGAGAAAGTTGTCTACATCGTGTGTATTAAACGCAAAACGATAACATTTTCTATCAGTTATATTTCCTTAGAGCTTCACTTCACCGATGTCTAACTTAAACCCAGCAAATTTTTAAAGATAACATCGATGTATTATTTTAGCAGAAGCTAAAAAATACTAGAAACTATCTCTTTGTTTGTGATGCATTCAACATAAGGAATTACAAGAAATGTAACCGTTGTTGGACATGTATGTTGTGTAAAAAGTTTTTCTTTCTTTTTTTTTCATTTTCTTCTTTTTTTAAGCTACAGTCACTGACTGGAACAAAGCAGTGAAAACACTGCTATTTGTATAAATATGTCGGTGGTACCCACCCCGACGGAATATTAGGCAGAAAAAAATTCCTACCAACTAATATTTGTTCATCATCATCAAATTCATCATGCCATCAAATTGTTTCGACTCTGAAAACACTCGAATTGAATGCTTTAAATAACCATTGCCGTTTTTAAATTTATATAACTGTTGTTACATATGATATAAAAACGGTTTTGGAATAAAATATGCACATGATTAATCTATACTAACATTTTAACACCAAGCAAATAGACAGATATTTAAATCAACTTTCCGACAGCCATGTTTGTTTAAACAAGTATCAAGCGTCAGCAAACATGCAACGTGTCAAGCTTAAAATACGTCAGCAGCTGCATAATTTATTGCAATGAATTTGAGTATGTATGCAAATACGTTCACCGACAGGATGACGTTGAAATTTAATTACAGAAATGGCGTTTAGACTTCACTTTATTCTATTAATGATAATTATTGACTATAGGCATATTACGAAAGTTTCGAGCATGGCTCGGGGGGTGGCGTGTGTTTATGACGATAGAGAATCCTGTACTTTATTTATTGATTCTGTATTTGGATGTTGGAGGCGTCTATAGAATTAATTTTATTGAAAAATATTACGAAATGGTCATTTTGGGTACAAATATACTCAAACGGCTGAAGAAATTCATAGTTATAAGGCGTCTTTATTTCGTATATCATAATATGTTAATATCATGTTCATCATCGTTATCATCGTTACTGTCCCATCACAAGTCCACTGCTGAACTGTCTAAGACACTGAATAAGCTTCCCCCGAAAATTGCCACACAGCACTGCCATGAATTCCTTTTTCTGCATCTCTTACCAGGTCTTCACTCCACCTCACCTCAAACATAGAGTAAGCGACCTATGTCACTTACTCTTTTTTTACTGTGGACATCCTCAAAATAATAACAAAATTATTACTTTGCAACCTTCCGCTAACTAAATACAATGATGTGTCCTACCTGGATTGAAGAGCACCCCCCGCCCTCCTCAATTGCATGCACCAACTCCGCCACCACCAGTCCCAGCACCACCACTCCCAACACCACCATTCCAGGCAAGACACACCATCGACGACAATACGACACGTGTCTCACCTCTACACGAGGCATCCCCAGGCGATGCAGACTCCACGGCAACTGACCACTCAAACTGCGGCAAATTTTATTATAATGGATTTCCGAAAAGTAACGCCTGATTCTATCGACATCCTCAAAGACAAGACCCTGGGTCGGGATGAAATTATTGCGTTGCTTCTGAAACCGGATAGAAACCCCGTACTCAAAGTGCTTTGGTGGATTTTAATTGCATCCTTCATGGTAGTGCAGTGGTATTGTTAAAGAAAGGCAACAACGCTTTATTGAAAAACTGGTGACTGAATATCGCTCTTAGACATGGGTCTTTATATGTATAACAAATAGATAACATTAGCCTACGTTCAAAACTATACCTTAGCCGACTAATCCTTAACATTAGCCGAACAAATATATGTTTTCATTAACCAATACGTAAGATTTGCGATCACATAGGTGCATAATTATCAAAGTAGTTAAATAGAGACCTTCAATACCGATATCCACCAATCTATACAAATAATAAAATAAAGCAGAAGAATTTTTTATTTTGTTTTAACTTCCTGCTATGAAAAGCAATGATTTTCAAAAACCCCGGTTTTCGAAAATCGAGTTCTCATCAGATATTCACGTTATGAGGTTTTAAGAAGCTATGCGCGCGCGCGCGCGCGTGTGTGTGTGTGTGTGTGTGTGTGTGTGTGTTGGGTTTGTGTGTGTGTGTGTGTGTGTGTGTGTGTGTGTGTGTGTGTGTGTGTGTGTGTGTGTGTGTGTGTGTGTGTGTGTGTGTGTGTGTGTGTGTGTGAATGTGTGCGTAAGCGGTTTGCGTGCGTGCGAATTCTATTGCCATGATTTGAAGTGAATGTGAATCAATTCGGCTAGGTAGATTTTGAGAAATATCAAAAATGATATTTTCAAAAAAAAATTTTTTGAGATAACTTTTAAACTAATTATTCGATCGAATCCAATATTTAATTAGCCCTTCACCTCAAAAAACATTTATGATGCGGTTTGCGGCAATTGATGTCGCAAACCGCATCAAAATTGGTTCAATAGTCATATGTCATGAAAATTGTATTATATACATAATAGGTGGACTTTGGAGTGCTCTGCATTTGAAATTAGCGGGTAGTTTGCAGGGATGGCCTGCAGGGTCAACTATATTTTTTTGGTTTTTTAAACACGCTAATCTCTGGAACTACCAGTGCAATTTGAAAAATTCGTTATGTGCATTATAGCCAGATTCATGAGAAATAGTATAGGTTAATTATCTAACATTAGGCTAACAATTCTTAGCTAGCTTTAAATATTTAATGTTAAGCAAATCGGAAGAAAAAGTCCTCCTGAACTGCTTTATCCGCGTGCGAAATGGCTAGTGATTCGTATATACAATGTTCTACGGAAATAAAATCATTACTTCGTTTTAAAAAAGTTCGTATGATATCATGAACTTTTTTATACATACGAATACAATAACGTATTTTGTGACAAATAATTATTAAAACTAAAAAGTGATTTATTAGCATTATTATTAGGCATGGCATATTAATCAATACGAACAGAAGTTACTTCATTATCAAGACAATTTTATGAAGATAACCTGTGCTCTTTATAACATGTTATTTGGACGCATAATTTAAGAAATAATGAAAAAATTCAAATAATTCAACTATCGGCTCGGCGCGCGAACGAATCATAACCGTAGCCGCGCGATGAGAAACGAAATAAACCAGCAGTGAACGCCGTTATTAATGAGGTATCATGTCACGCGGCTCAGATGCGTGATATACGCGGGCGAAACCGCATGGCACAGCTAGCTTTCTAGAGATAATCTTATGATCTGATCTATCCAAAGTTTTGGATAGATCTGCGAAGATTGCGTCTACGCGAATTATATGATCTTCAAATCCTGTTACTTTCTATATTTAAATTATTAGGTATGAACTGGTTTAACTACTTTGATATCCACGCAACCTATCTGTAATGATATTTCATTCGTGCTATTCTTACGTATTCTCTTTTTTTCCTGTTATAATAATTAAAGTATTAGAAAAAAGCTAGCTTAGCTGTTTGAAGTCGTTTTAAATTTTTACATCGAGGTTCAATGTTTTTATTATAAAAATAATGATTACGATCAGTTCAGTCAATCTAACGATCAACAGTCAGCAGGTTTCGCAAAACATACTCGTAAAAATAAAGTCGGATTAAGAACTTCCTCATATTTAAAGTCGATTAAAATTAATGGGAATGTTTTAGCGACAATTAAGTTAACGATTAGGAAAAGACTCAATTTAACCCCTAATTTATACAACCTTATTTGTTATAGGAATGGTCGGATAATATAATGAAATTAGTGTTAGGAGAGAACTTACTTCAGTCTCAAACGTTTATAAGGTGCTCATTGGCAACACATTTAATTCTGATTTCCGATAAACTGGAACAAAAGTGTCCTGGATGGGCACCAGTGCAGACGGTGACGGCTACAGTTGCTATCCGTGCCAAAGCTCAGTAACCTGGCAGCCACAGAAATAGTTCGTTTTGTTGTCACTGAGATCACAAAGCTAGTATAAATACATAATATGCTATGTAGTTAGATAAATATTTATTTTTATCACTCTCGTATTAGAATTGCCCGTTATAATACAGCCTATTAAAGTCACATAACATGGGTCTCTCCCATAGATTATCTTATAGGGGAACATTTATCATAGTTCCACGCTAGGAAAGCGGGTTGGCACAACCGCAGTTTTTTTTATTTTTAGTCGTTATTAGAAAGACGCTGTTTCCCATCGCTTGACTTTATTCCTCTCTGTTGCTTTCTACGACACCCACGGGGTGATATGTGGTAGTGGAAATTTTTGCAACGCTATGACACGGTAAAATGTAAGTTTAGAAATAAATAATCACCAATTCGCTTTAAGCGTTTTACACATGTTCAGCTGGGTACTGCTTTAAACGAATCAACCGATCGTGATGGGCGACATGGCGTTCAAAAGTGTTCAATGAGACTTCGAGCTATTTAGATTTTCAATCTAATAATTCTAGCCGTTTCAAAGATTTTTTAAAAACAAATACCAAAAAAAAGTTAAATCGATTTTCAAGCGCAACCCTCGAAAGTCGATTTAACTTTAATAAGCGGGAAGTTCCAGGGATGGCCTGCAGGGTCAACAGTTTTTCAGAAATTTTTTAACTTATTATAAGCCTGCGATGGATTACAATTCAAAAGTGGAGGTGAAACCCTTGACGGTAAATGGCACTGCCTAAATAGTAATCGCACCGTGACAAAAGCCTGTTCATAATTATTGACTTCCTCAGTAAATCTATTTATTGTTTTAATAAGAAAATATACTAATTTAATAAATTGTTACATCAGCTCATCGCTATCTATAGTAGCACATAAATGGATTAAATTAAATACGATTACGTGTGCCATAATAAGCTTACAAGCGATGGGCGCCTACTTCCACTTAGCGGTGCGTAAATATAAATATGTGTAGCGTATAGTTTGGTGATTATTGCTCAAACATTACAGGCGCTTAAAAAACTGACAACTGCATGATTTAGTAGCCTGCCAGGTAGGTTTTTGCCTTAGTAGACTATCTCGCAAAAACACAAACTGTTTGTTTTATTTATTTTTTCTTTATCGAGGCTAACATTATTTATAAATAACAAATAAAACGTATTTAAAAACAAACCTTTTTAGACTTTACTAAGGCCAGCACCCAATCATTGCATTGTTGTCAAAGAACTTATACCAAATTTCAGCTAAATTGGACGTCAATAAGTAGCTAAAAGTTGTTTACAAATTTCGAACGAAAAAAACATCCGAAGAAAGCAAGTTAAGTAAAAGGTTTTAAAAAGTAAAAAAAATATACTACAACTAACAAACACGTAGAATGTTTATTAGTTGTAATATTTTTCCTGACTACAGATAATGGTGATGACGTATCAGCGTTTCATACCTACAACTACAATTACTAATAATAATGGCCTCCAGACCGAATTTCTTTCGCGTCCAGCCTCATCGAAAACTAGCCATCGGTGCAGGACAGGATTATAGTGCCTAAATGAACATGAGCGGAGGGAGATCAGGCGCGGGACCAACGGCTTTACATGCTTTCCGGGGCATGGGGCTGAGACATCGCCAACTTCCTGAATCCGGGCAGTTACTGAAAATTTCTTGACGGAAAAACTCAATAACTGATTTTTTGGCCTGACCTAGGACTCGAACCCATGACCTCATGATGACTACACTAGACCAACGAGGCAGACTGCTACTACTACTACTACTACTACTACTACTACTGCGACTAGGATTGAACTCGAATTTTAATGCAATTTCCTGAGTTCGTCACGCACTGATTGTCTTTTTATATCTTACATTCCGACATCACCTTTCTGCCTCTTGTTGTACCGACCTTCATCTCTTATTTTTGCAAAGAGCTATGATTGATTAAATGGCAAGCGACGGATGGTTCAGAATAATACTATCTGTCGAATCGTAAAAAAAAGTAAGGCGCCTACATTTTAACATAAAATTATCTTTATTTTAAATTGTGAGCTTCATTTGTATTGTAATGGCTTTATTCTAAAGGTATGACATAATAAAAATACTCACGCCTGTTACCCAGAAGGGTAAGCAGAGACAACGGACTTCCATTTGGCACGATCCTGACATACCTCCCTCGCCTCGTCGTCGGTTAAGGGCACTTCTCATGTGGCCCATTTTCGAAATATCGCCAATTTGGCCGATAAACTTTCATCTAGGGCGTCCCTTCCCGACTCTGCCATTCACAAGTATATTTTGTTAAAAGTATATTTAATGTATTTCACATAAATTCAAATAGACATATATACGCGCACTTAAACTAATTGCAGTTAAAATAAGATTAGTCTTCGCGTTTAACTACAAAGTCGAATAAGTTTCTTTATGACTCCATTTTAACTACGTCCATAAAGGAGATAAGTATGTAAAGTCTGCAGCGCGTAAAGTAGCATCCCTACGTGTTAACATTGTGATGTGTGTAAGTAAATGTTTCCTACTTAGAGTAAGAACACACATATTATGCTATATTATGGATACTAACAACCGCTACTATTTTAACCCTTCAATCTCTAAGCGGTCGAATTCGACCGCGACACTGTTTCGTCAAAATTCAAGCGGTCGGATTCGACCGCGCACACCCACATCACTTTAAACCATTAAAACTTATATTTAAAAACTACTTTTCTATGAAGTTTGACATTATAGAATTAATATGAAGTTTTCTATACTCTAGTGCAATAAAAAACAGTTATCCTATGGATATTTATTTATAATCTACGTTCATTTCGTACGCTATTTTCGAACGAATGTTATTTTGTTGATTTTTGGATTTTTCTAGTGTTTTATGTATAGCGTTTTACTATAAAATTCTAATAAAAGTTTTTGTGTGAATATAATTTATCTTTTTACGTAAATAATCTCGAGTAATATATATTGAATTAATTGTGATTTTACGCTGCTGACATTGGCTTGGTACCTTTTGTTTTTGTTATCAAAATACAATAGTCTTTTTGTAATGAAGTAAATACCTGACTTTTGTATAGAGAATTTTTTATAGATTTCATAACGCCAAACTTAGTCTATTTTCGAGATGTTTTTGCTGAGCATCACCTGGCTCAAGGCCCGCGGCCTGTAAGGACGCGAACTAAAGAAAAGTAGTCTCTAAATATAATTTTTAATGGTTTAAATAGTTGTGGATGCGTGCGGTCGCATGCCTCTGCTCGGGATTTGACGGACGCATGCGACCGCATGGCAATTTTAAGGGGACTGAGGGGTTAAACTTTTATTGCAATAAAATTAATTGATTGACAAAAAAGTCTGCAAACTAACGTTGACTGAAGTTATAATATATATTAACATGTTAAAAACAATAGTTTGTCACGTGTGATGTGCGGACGATAAATGGAACCTACCTTTTAAATATATATATGTAGTTTTCCAGCATAGATGCGTTATATCTTGCCTGACTTAACTTTTTGCCTTATTTTTATATTAAATGTACATACTACTACATATCAATATATTTCGGAACTTAATCTTTAAAAATATTTTAAGTGTACCTAGACTGGCCTAACAAACAAAATTAAAACATAATTTACAGATCAATGGCTCAAGACTGATAAGGTGTTATTTGACAGAATCCTATGTACAGCAGTAGACTTTTGATGGAAAGTAATGATGATCATCATGATGATGATCCGATCTGAAGTATTCGTTATTTTTACTTCTCATCATAAATCAAAACCCCCACCGCAACTATTGACTGAGTGCAAGTTCACTGATAATTAGATCGCTGGAAAATAACGGCTGTCTCTTCTTTCTTTTTACAGGAGAGTCATTCTACTCATCAGCCAGCCTATAGTTGGAAATAGGTTATGATAATTAAGATTTAATGTAATGATTTTGATTATCAATCGTTGTACCAGTCGTCTCCGTGTTATCCTGGCCAGTCTGTGTTATATATATATATATATATATATATATATATATATATATATATATATATATATATCCTGTATATACATCCGGAGGGTCACATATACGTATATCAGATGGTTACAGATCTTTTTTCGGCATTTAAAAGTGCTAAACAAAGACTAGCTATAGTATAGTAATATTTTTTATATATAGTATAGTAATAATTACTTTGCATAAAATCTTTCCAGGACAGAGGTTTAATCCATATCAGTGGCAGAATTAAAATTATTTTAATAATTAGATCTATTATTAATAGCTTAAGCTGAATAAAAAGAAATCATTCTATTGTAGAAAAATAATAATATAAATATATCAAAGTCAAAGTAATCAAAATAATATTGAATTAGTAGATGCGTTTATAAATGTGAAAATATGCTATCTGATCAAAGGCGAAAGGAGATGGCCAAAAATAGTATGATTCTGTGCCATAGACTGTACAGAAATCTATGGCATTTGGAAGTACAGATCTTCTATATAAAGAATTAGAAAAGTGCATGCAGTTATGCAGTAGTGGACAAAAGTTATGAAGATTCAAAAAGTTGATTTTGGCAGTTTTTACCATTATTACACAATGTAGATATTAATATTGTATATGCATGATGATGAGGATGTATCCTAACTGGTTTAGCTAAAAAAAAACAAGGACAGTAGTTTTTTTCAGTCTATGAAATTATTATTTGTAACAAGTTTTGTAACATAACTATTATTGATCGAAATATATTAGACAGAAAATAATTGTAGTGGGGGGGCTACGGCATTTATTAAATAAAAGTAAAATACGATAAAACACAAATACGAAGGAATAGCGTACATATATCATATACCGATAAACGGCGCGTAAGTTGGTAAATGTGAATCATATTATTGTTGTTTGTTGCTTTTATTATTAGCTCGAGAGAGCAGGCAAAGGAACTAAGCCATACAGCCTTGTCTTTTTTTAATTTGTATATATAGAATTCTGAAGTGTAAAGGCCGGAACCAAGTCTTATTTTTCTCCTTTCCATCTTTTCAAAATCCATAAAGGCCGAAGCCAAGTCTTAATAAATATTAATATTATCATAAACCACAAAGGCTAAAGCCAAGTCCTTTTTATATTAAAATCTTTATAAGTTTCAATCCATATAGATTTATCAGTCCAGTTTCAAGGTTCCCGCGCTTTTTTTTTCTTTTCTTTACAATATGCTGATGCGTCACATTGCGAAGCCCTTGGGAGACTTTGACGACAGCCCAACCCAGCGGACAGTTGATGAAGACAGCCACTCAAGTTCATAAGGCGCCTAAGCAATCAAAATAACTTTAGGTATATATCGACATCAAAGCACTTGTTTCGTCGTTTTCTCTAATAGTTCACACGCGCGGACAATTAATTCACAAAATCACATCACGTTTACGAATTAAAATCCACTTCAAACCATTATTCAAGCGACAAAACAGGGGCGACAGTCCGTCGTCGGCCAAGTTCCCGCCAAAAGCCACGTGAATCAGATCAAGTCTGACATTGACACTTTGACTGTTTTGATACTTGACGGATGGATTCAGTGTTGCAAGTACTAAAGTAAAATAACCCTATTCTATAATGTAACGATACATGTTTGAACTGTTGTTGTATTAAACAAATAAATAAAATCCTATCCTTTAGTATATTTTGATGTATTCATTCATAAACTGAAGGCTTGTTTTTATACATAACATATCATAAATAAAGTATTTTTATGGGTTTAGCTATTATTGTTTTCTTACTCTGATCTTTTTAAGTATTATACGGCCACATTAAAAGTGCTCTAGAGTGACTTCAAAGAGAAGAAATCGTTTTAAATACTTTTAAACTTGATTATTTTCAACAGCTGCTATGAAATGTTAATAGTTATTCAAAATTCTTTTTTTACTTTATTTAAATTAAAAGCAATAGTCTTATTTTTGTACAGCTTGGGGCACATTTTAGTCATCTAATTTCTACATAGAAGAACCGGAAAAGAACTATAGTAGAAATATGGGGTAGTCGTATAATTTATGTTATCTGGTAGAGCTTCTTTTCTCCCTCATGTCTATTTAATCCTCCTTTGTAGGGCAAGAGGACAGGTGTAATTATAATCTGTAAGACATTTATTTATTTTTACAGTGATAAAGCCACGCGGTAGCCTTTGCTGTTGCAAGTATGGGCCGGCCGAGGTGGTACCGTGACCTCACAGAAGATCAGCGTGAAGGAGAGGCTTCGCTTCTGCGTTTCGTCTGGTGAGTGCAGATGACCGGAGGCCCAATTCTCCCTTCTCCCCCATCCATCAACATGGTAGCGGAATTAAATGGAAGGCTACCCTAAGAGGGTACCAGCACCTCTGGACAATCCCTCGCCGAGCATTCACAACCAAGCTCCTGGCTGACCGTGGATGCTCAGGATGCCCCGCGTATTCTGGTGGGGGGAGGGCATAATTCCGCTCGAGACTAAACCTGTTCGGAGCAAACGGAGCAACAAGCCAAAGGCGCCCCGCTATCCGTGAATTTCTGCAACATCAGGGACTTCATTCAAACCTTAACGCCGTCCACTACCATATGGAAATAGCGAAGCCGGCCTTGCTTTTTCTAACCGAGACACAGGTGTCCTCTCTCCTACCCGGGGTACAAATTAGAACACTCCTTTGTGCCCCGGGCTGGAGTTTGCGTGTACGTCAAAGAGGACATCTATTTTCGACGCCTCGGCAGCCTTGAAGGTACGGACTTGTCCATCTTACGGCTGCGCGTAGACAGCGATGACCATCCCCGCGTCTACGGGTGCCTCTATAGGTTCCATAGCGGTAATGCCGACACAGACTGACTGATAGACTACGTCCAGTTGGCTGAAGACTCCGTGCTACAACAGGTCCCATCCGCAGAGATCGTGATGCTTGGTGATTTTACCGCCCACCACGCTGAATGGCTTGGTTCTCATATAATCGATCATGCGGGTAGATCTGTTTATGACCTTGCTTTGACATATAGTCTGGCACAACTGGTTACCTCGCCTACGCGGATCGCAGATGTGGAAGATCATTAAAAAAACGAAACAAAAAGAGCTGATGACCATCAAACGGCTGAAAAGATTTTCTTTTTTTATATATAACAACATATGTTTTTTTTAATAGGATAGGGTGACAAACGAGCACACAGTTCACCTGATGGTAAAGTTGATGCTGTGGCCCATAGAAATCTACATTTATCGTCGATTAAGAATCAAACCGCAGATGCGTTGTCACTCTTGAGGAATAGAAATTAGAAACTAAGATGGAATGCCTCGTTTCCAGTAAAAAAGGGTCTCCGGATCTCTCATCATACGAAATACAGCAATATTAAGCTGCTATTTTACACTGGTATTCTGTAAGAGCGTGGTCCTTGGTCGAGCCGACCCATTCGTGCTACAACCATAATATAGCTGTAGCGTGGCTCTACCACGTACAAATGAATCATAGCTAAGAACACTCTCGATCAAGTCACCTTTCAAGAAAAAAAACAAATCTAAATTGGTTCATCCGTTTGGGAGCAACTATTCCACGGAAAGACATACAGACATGTGGCGGCACTGTCGTTGCGCCGCAAGCGAAACACACCAAAGCCTAAATAGCGTTATCAAAGTTCCGAATCATAAAACAGTATATATAGAACAACTCCGAACTATCACACAGAGCGTTGGCCGCTCCCCGGACACAACAACTTGCCCGGCGGAAGATCTCCCCTTTTCCTTCCACGGCCACAGACATATGGGTACATAGATACACAGGTAGGTACACAAATACACACGTTAAACATATAACACCCCACCGACGCAAACATCGGGGGTTAAAAAATTCAGGTTAATTGAAATATAAAAAATCACAACGCCTAGAATGCATATAGCTCGTATGAAAAGTAATGCATAATTTGTTTTATAAAGAATGGTTAAGCTAACCAGTATTCGACCTGAAACTCATATAGTAATTATCCATAATAGTCAGGCTTGGTACATGGGTTGGCGATCACAGACCCTGGTCATCACTTATGACTTATCACTTTAAAACACTTTCGCCAAAGTTATCATCACTCTAGATTGTTGTTATTATCACAAGGACAGGTTAAATTCTTTAAAAAGGACAATTGTTAAAAGTTCTACTTCTTCTGCTAAATTTTTTCTAAACATCAAATAAATATGTCAACAAATGTCAGTACAAAAACTCAAGGTTACTTAATCTCCAGTCTACACTTACGCCTTCGTATTTAACTAAAAACTTAAATAAAAATCTTTACTACTTCGTTTGAACTTTGTCCATAAAGAAAATATATGACCCTTTTGTAGCGTGCAGTGTAAATTTAACTTCGAACATTGCGTGTTTGACATCGCAGTATGTACGAATATGTAGACCTAAACTGAAATAAATATACAAATTTGTTTAGTTAAAGCAATTCTGACAAGATATTCCGACACTTATGTTATGTGAATACCGCTGAAGTTTTTTTAATAATATAAATGCTAATGGTTTCATATATTTACGCGATCACTACATGTGTAATAACGACACCTTTTATGGATTTTTATCTTTTGAGTAAAGTTAAACGTGATAAAATCTAAAGTTTAATATAGGCCAAACAAAGAAAGCTACAAATTCGTTAACACACCTTTATGCTAAGATTTAATAATATTACTGTTATTACTTTGTTATATTATATGTTCTCTTTTGGGTAGAATGATCTAAGGTTCTCTTACCGGTTATCGCGGGGCATAAAAATAATTAACTAATTTAGCTATGTCAAAACATTTGGCTATAGTGTTAAAGGTAAAAGGTGATCGATAGAGTTTACTAGTATTGTATACTCGAAAGTTTTCAAAGAGTTATGTTCATCATTTATTTATTTATTTTATTCTTTATTGCATCCTTAACAAAAGAAACCAGTCAACAAATGGAGTGGTGAGAATTTGACGTAGGTGTGGCAATATAGAATAAGATAACACAATACAAATGATAATTAACTACATAATATATACAAACTACTAATAAATAAACTATACATATATGATCATCATTACAGCCCTTCACAAGTCCACTGCTGAACATAGACCTCCCCCAAAGTATGCCACAAAGCACGGTCCTGAGCCACCTGTATCCATCGACTTCCTGCATGACCGGATCGTCACTCCATTTAGTGGGGGGTCGCCCTACACTTCACCTACCGGTACGAGGCTGCCAATCGAGAACCCTTTTTCCCCAACAGTTGTCCGTTCTTAGAGCAATATGGCCGGCCCATTGCCACTTCAGCTTACTAATCCGTTGGGCTATGTCGGTCACTCTGGTTCTATTGCGAATATCCTCATTTCTAAGTGTATCACGCAGAGAAACTCCGAGCATAGCCCTCTCCACAGCTCGCCGAGCGTCCTTGAGCGTCCTCATACGGCCAGCGTCTCAGTTCTGTAGGTCATCACTGGCAACACGCACTGGTTGTACAACTTAGTTTTCAGGTTTTGAGGTATACCTGACGAGAATATGCGTCGTAATTTCCCGAACGCTGCCCAGCCGAGTTGAATCCGTCGATTGACCTCTCGGTCGAAGTTGGACTTACCTTGTTGGACTATTTGTCCCAGATAAACGTACTCGTCAACAACTTCGAGCTTAGTGCTCCCAACAACTACCGGAATAGGTGTGCCATGGACATTAAACATGATCTTTGTTTTGTCCATGTTCATCTTAAGACCTATTCGTTGGGAGGCACTATTGAGGTCATTGAGAATAGTGCTTAAGTCCTCCAGCGATTCTGCCATTAGGACTATATCGTCGGCAAATCGAAGGTGAGTGATGTACTCGCCATTGATGTTAATACCGTATCCTTTCCAGTCCAGTAGCTTGAAAACCTCTTCCAATGCAGCGGTGAAGAGTTTCGGGGAAATAACGTCACCCTGTCCTACACCTCTACAGTTGGATAGGTTTCGTACTCTGGTTCTGTACTCGGATAGCCATCGTAGCCCTACTGTACAAACACTTCAGCACTTCAATATACCGAAAGTCAACTTGGCACCGCTAAAGAGACTGTAGCACCGCCCAAATTTCGACGAAATCAAAGGCATTCTCATAGACCACATACGCCAGGCAAAGTGGCAGATTGTACTCTTCGGACTTATGTACAATTTGCCGAAGGGTATGTACCCAGGCTGCACTAAAAGTATCGGAAATGGAATATTTACACTGTTCCTTTCATATTAAAATCTTTTTAATTGAAAACTTCTTGGTTTTAAAAATCGAATACCATTTATTTATTTAAAAAAAAAGATTCGGTTTTGTCACAGGGTTTTGCCAAACTTGTTTAGTCGTTGAGAAAAATAGAATTGACTCGAGAAAATTCAAGAGCGATGATTTATTATGACTTTCGAAGTGGTTTAACACAAAAACAGTGTGTTGGCCGGATGATTTCTGCATTTTGTGATGAAGCCCCATCCAAAACCATAATTTATCGCTGGTTTGCTGAATTTCAACGTGGACGTGTCAAGCTTAGTGATGATCCCCGTCAAGGTCGTCCAAAAACTGCAGTCACCCAAGAAAACGTTGTGCTGTGCGTAAGCTGATTGAGGAAGGTCGACATGTGACATACCGCGAAATTCAGGCAACTTTAGACATTGGCATGAGTTAATTACAAATAATCTTGCATGAACAGTTAGGTGTAAAAAAGTTGTTTTCCCGATGGATACCGCATTCGCTCTGTGAAGAGCAAAAAAGCGGCTCGCGTTAATTGGTACGTCAGAACTCTCGAAAGATTCCACGCAGGATCTTCAAATGCTGTATACAACATCAGGTGACGAATCCTGGATATACGCGTACGAACCCGAAACAAAAAACCAGTCACGAGTTTGGGTGTTCGAAAATGAGTTAAAGCCAACAAAAATTGTTCGTTCACGGAGTGTTGCAAAAAAAATGGTGGCCACGTTTGTCTCCAAAACCGGCCATGTTACGACTATACCTCTTGAGGGACAAAGAACGGTTAATGCAGAATGGTATACTAGCATTTGTTTGCCACAGGTCGTTTCTGAACTCCGTAAAGAGAACTGCAACCGCCGCATCATCCTCCATCACGACAATGCGAGTTCTCACACCGCACACAGAACAAAAGAGTTTTTAGAACAAGAAAACATAGAATTATTAGACCATCTGCCGTACGGGCCCGACCTAAGCCCTAATGATTTCTATACTTTCCCTAAAATAAAGAATAAATTGCGTGGACAGAGATTTTTTCACCTGAAGAAGCTGTGGACACCTACAAAACGGCCATTTTGGAGACCCCAAATTCCGAATGGAATGGTTGCTTCAATGATTGGTTCCATCGTATAGAAAAATATGTCAAATTTCGCGGAGAATACTTCGAAAAGCAATAAATACATTTTCGAATAATAATGTTGTGTCACTTGCTTGATTCCCGAAATTTTCAGTATGTGTTCTGTGGTACTAAAGCCTTTTCGGAAACCGGCTTGTTCGGGAGGTTGGAAGTCGTCGAGTCTGCGTGCGAGACGATTCGTAATGACTCTCGAAAACAGCACATAGACGCGGCTCAGAAGGGATATCGATCTGTAGTTCTTCAAGAGGGCGTTGTCACCTTTCTTAAAGAACAAGACTACCGCACTTCTGTTCCACGACTCCGGAGTAGTGCCACCATGGAAGACGGAATTAAAGAGCCTCTGAAGGACTTCAAGTACCGGTTTTCCACCCGCTTTCAGAAGCCCCGCTGTAATTCCATCCTCGGCGGGGGACTTGCCGTTTTTAAGGTGCTGGAGAGCCATTCTAATTTCGCTCAGACTGACGTCCGGGATATCATCGGAATAGTGTCGGATAATACTTGCTCTTGGATCGTTACCTACACTTGCGTGTGGCTCCAACGATGATGTGTACAGTTACCCATAGAACCACTCTACCTCATTCAGAATCTCAGGTGTCCCGGAAACGATGCTGCCACACTCAGTCTTCATCTTTGACAGTTGGCTCTTACTGGCCGGCAGATCTCTGGCAAAGACTTTGGAGCCCTGATTCCGCTCGATCGCTTCTTCAATACGAGCAGTATTGTAAGTTGCGCAAGTCTCGCCGCATGCATTTGGACATATGTCTGTTCAGTTGCCTGTATGCTGTCAAATCTGTTGACGATGCAGCCTCATCTTCCGTCTAACAGCCATGAGATTAAGAGTGTGATAGGAGAGTTTTTGGGTTCTGCGGCGGGTCTTGCAGAACTTAGCTCCGACCGCATGGACAGTTTCCACGAGCGTGTCATTCATATCGTCCACTGTATTGCAATCTTCTAGGCACTGAAAGGGCTTACGTAACTCGAGTTGAAAAGTTTAGGGATTCTGGATTAGAGTATTTAGTATTTATATTAGCACGAGGGGGACGGATCGTTGATTTCATTAAACGAGACCTCTCCAACTTAACGTTCAGTTTCAGTGTGCCTCCGAATGGTTAATTTGGTGATCACTGCCAGTTTTCACCCTTGCAATCACTGAGACATCACTGAACAGTTGGTGTCTGGTCGTCATAATGAAGTCAATCTCATTTTTTGTCGAACCGTCGGGGATCGACCAGGTCCACTTCCTGTGGGGCCGCTTCTGGAAGAAATAGTTCATCATAAAGAGTCCCTCTTTCTCCATAAATTCGGCCAGCTGCTGGCCCCTGCGATTCCGTTGCCCTACTCCAAATTTCCCTAACTTCAGCTCACCGCTTTCTCTTGTGCCTAGTTTTGTGTTGAAGTCTACCAACAACACCGTGTAGTGGGTTTTGGAGGAATGCATGGCTTTAGAAATATCTTCATACATTTCCTCCACCTCTTCATCGGGATGTGCCGAGGTTGGTGCGTAAACCCTTATGACCTTCAGCGAATACCGTTTGGTGATTCTGAGTATCAGGTACGCGACGCGACACTCTTCGACACAGTCTGAATCTTTACAACGTTGTTGACGAGAGACTTGTGGAGGACAAATCCGACACCTCCTTGGGACAGATGGTCGCCCTCCAGGTGATAGAACAAGTTGCCGGACTCGAGGATTACCGTGTCCTCCCCCTCTCTTCGGACTTCGGATATTTCAATAATATGCCAGCGCAACTTGTCTACAGTCTAGCTGTATCTTCGTCAGTCCTCAGGATGCGTGCGTTATATGTTGCCAGGTCGAGTCGTCGTAGGTGGCAACGGAACCTCCACCGAAGATTCTTAGCTCCCCCTTCCCCGCCGTTACCATGGTCGCCACCGTAGCCAGGAATCGCGGGGCCGCCGGGGACTGGGGGCCGTTTGTTTGCGTCGTTACTCATGGGGGGATATTTGCCATAGTTGCCACGCTTGGCGACCGGGTTGGCAACCGCAGTTTTTTATTATATCATTGCTGTTATCAGGAAGATGCTGCTGCCCATCTCCTGCCCGTCTCCCTCTGTCGCTTCTTACGACACCCACGGGAAGATATGGGGTAGTGGATATTCTCAACCGCCACTACACGGTAAGAGTTGTGTTACTAAGAATTAGTACGATCATGTCTTGAAACCATGAATGATCATACTTTAAATTCTGCGTATTTTGCAGCTTTTAATTCAGAAGGTAACGTATTACTCAAAGCTTAAAATCAACAAGGGATACTGAAAATTACAAACTAATAAGAGTACTAACGTACTGAAAATAGATATGAGCAGTCTGAAATATAAGTAGAGTGAGTAATAGATACTTAAGGAACTTTACTCGTATTGTTCGTCCCGATAATAGTTGAAAATTGTGACAATTTTATTTCAAACTAACGAGCAGCCATTAATAAACTTATAGTTTTGTTTGTGCAGTTGCTGTTTACTTAAAATATAGCGAACAGATGGTTTGTTGAAAAGTCGCAAATATTAAGAGGATGTCGTTTTTAAAACCCTAATGCTTTAATAATATATATAATACAAAATCGAGATATTTATAATTCTCTAAACTTACGCTTTTCATAATGAGCACCTTTTTAAATAATTCGTCTTTATGTACACCAGATATATTTCTCATTTTGTTGCCTTTTTATGTCAACTCATTCCCGCGAAAGCTAATTAAGCTTGAAACTAAAATGCACTCGGACATCTTTTTTGAGTAAAAACTAATTAATAACTAATTAAATTAAGAATCCTTTTACCTTTACACGATACATTTAAAAATTGGTATTTTGCTATTTAATTTTTTTTGATTTGTAAGTTTAGTGAATTAGTAACTGATGACGCTGTTTTTCTTTTCAATAAAAAAACTTTAAATCAAATTACTCAAGTTATTAAACCGAATTAAATTTATAAGCTTATTAAATTATAAACATCCATGACAGTTACTAATTTATGCAGGTTATAATATATTTTAATATACTTGATGATTTTTTTTACTGTCTGAAAAAATAAAGTGTAACAGGTGAACGGAATAGAAGCATATATTTTTATAGAAGAGGGGACAAACGAGCATGCGGCTCACCTGATGTTAAGTGACTACCGCGGCCCATGATCAACCGCAACACCAGGGGAATTGCAGGTGCGTTGCCGGCCCTTTAGAAAGGAGTAAGCTCTTTTCTTGAAGGTCCCCAGGTCATATGGCACTGATGTTTTTCAATTTTATTATATATAATTGAACACATTATGAAATATGAGTTGTAGAGTCGTCCCCCACTTCCCTACCACCTGCCGTACTTGCTTTTTTTTATATATTTTCGTTATGTTTTCGTAATGTTTTTGACAATATAAACCTGATTTAGGGGGGAGAGATTTGGAGGATGGAAGCCCCACGCCGCTTAACGTGGCGCAGTCGACGGAAGCCTGGTCAACGGAGTCCTGCTGAGCGGGGGTCCTACTTCTGAGTGGTTTATAAAAAAATTACCACGAAGGGGATGGCACCATCCTCTTCTAGTCTAACCTGTCCGAGTCGGGGTTTCCTATGGACATAGGAAAGCGAGCTCGCTTCGCTCGCTCTTACACTCAATAAAACACCAAAATATTAACTTTTATAATTACTTTAAATTATGAATATAATTTATAGCTACCACCATTTGTAAATAGGATCCAGAGGGGTAGCAAAGACGATGAAAAACAGGTGGAGGCAGATAAAACGTTGAATATATTACATTTCTGATTGCTATTTAGGTAATGTATAGACTTCCTAGGAAATGTGTCTAATATAATTTATTTCACACATTTACGTACGATTTTAGGAATTAAATACATTTCTTAGGAATTGTACACAATGACGGATCACATACATTTCCGTTAACATACTCGATTGTTGCGGGTGACAGGTTACAGTTTGGCGTGTCTAGATATGGAACAATGTTAAATCGATTTTAAAAAGGCGATTAAACGGAAGCAAACACCTATCGATATAAAAATTAAAACCGAAACATATATTTCTTTATAAACTACAATGTATGTAAAATTAAGTTAAAGTTTAATACAAATTATAACATAGTAGTTACGTAATAGCTGTTCCCGCGACTTTTCCCGCGTGGTATTTATTAGATACCATTGGATTTCATGGCTTTTAATTTTGTAACCCGAAATCCGAATTCTTTTTTAAAAATAAAAGTACCCTGTGTTACTCCTTATAACATCAGGTATCTGCTAGTGTCAGCTATAAGCTGGAACAAACAGACAGACACAAACATTAATACTTTCATATTCATTTAGTAAAAGGCTGTGATTTTGATATTACAAACAGGCACTTCAATGTACAGATTATAGTTATACTATGTATTAATTTGAAAATAAAATTCTTCTTCTATTTCATGTTGATTGCAACATTCATATTGACATTTAAACAAATAAAATGGCTGCCAGCATCTGTAATTTTCAGCAAGGCGTTGATTGCACCGGCAGCTTTTCAAGGTTCGAGTGCTAGCACCTTTCGCTATATGTGTATTAGTGTTGCCAGGTCCAATACGACAAATATCAGGACGGAAGATAAAAATAATAGAGAATTTGGTTAACGAATCTAACGAAATAAAAATAAAAAATTGGTTTTTTGTAGCCATTAGGCCCGTCATGAGTTATTAATAAAGTCTTTTTGCACAATGCACATAGAACATATTTTGCCAACAGAGAGCTATTTCCAATACATATTTAAGTGATTTTTATATATTCGATTAATTTCAAAACCAATTTTTGATAGTCTGTGATTGATCGTTATGGCATGACATAGTTTACGCGTAGCACATCACTATCGTAAGTGGGCAGTACCCATCCATGTAGTACAACAATTCTTCTATTTCTTTTCTTCTATTATACTTCATAGGCGTAAGCAGTCATTCGCACCATGCTTCAACGCAAAGACTATAGTATATTTGTGTTTGATATTATTTTTACCAATTATTATTTTTATTATTTTTGTAAAATAATGCTGCAGTATTCCGTATAATTAGTGTAGAGAATCGGAGAACCATTTTACCGGAAACGAGGCATTTTAGTTTTCATCTTAGTTCTCGGATGCGACAACAATGTCCGTATTAGATTCTTAATCGAGGATAGAGGTATTTGGGCTACGGTTCATCATGCTAATTATACTAAAAAAGCAAGCATAACGACTTCGCAATTTATTTTTTGATTTTCTATTACTTACATATTAATTTTAAAATTATATTAATAACAAACATATATTTTTTTGATTTAATAAGAATAGGCTGTGTACTATTAACTTACCCGAGTAGAATTTTCCTCTATGTTAAGATTACTTTAACGCAGTGGACTGATGTATGTATTTACTTAGTGCTAGAGAGTTTATTAATCATTCTAAATCCGCTCACGTCTTTGCTCGGCACCTGAGTACTGTTGGAAATTGATAGCAGCCACTCGGTAAACGGTGGATGACTTTGCATTAATTAATTTTCAGTCGGTACATACTGGCAATTTAAAATAAAACATGAGACACCTTGATTGTACTAGAACAATTTATTTAAACTCAAAAAAAGTTTAAGTTACAGCATATATATTTATATATATTAGATGTATACCTATATAATACATTTATGTAATTATGTTTATATTATGTACCATAAATACTACTACATACTAAGAAGTATGTAGTAGTATTTATGGTATATATATATATATATATATATATATATATATATATATATATACATATATATATATATATATATATATATTATGTAGACATT
This sequence comes from Parnassius apollo, assembly GCA_907164705.1. Taxonomy (NCBI): domain Eukaryota; kingdom Metazoa; phylum Arthropoda; class Insecta; order Lepidoptera; family Papilionidae; genus Parnassius; species Parnassius apollo. The sequence goes on along the minus strand of CAJQZP010001607.1, from coordinate 6,911,439 downwards.
GAAATTTTTAACTTAGCTGTTTGCACTTTGCACCCACAACTTCTTCTCTGCTAAGCCTGGAAATAGATTGGTAGAGAATGTCCTGTTGCATTAAGTTCGCATTTTTGTACTTGGGTACAAATAAAGCATAAATAAATAAATATATACTTCTCACTACTGGGCACATACCTCCTCTCATGTCTGAGAGGATCTTAGGGCAAAGAAATGTCCGCCACGCTGCCCCATTGGGTGTTTGCGAATTTCCATATTATCAATTTTTTTATTTCTCAGACATGCAGGTTTCCTCACGATGTTTTTTTTGCCGCCAAGCACGTACTATCGAATGCGGGTTCCCGCGCAATGTGAAATTTACAGCGAGTGTTTAGCCCCTGAGCTACAATGGCTCTCGGCATTTAAACTTTGATCGATACTTACTTTAATGTTCACTCATTCGTTACAGCCTATCTAAAATTCACTGCTGTACATAAATCTCCCTCATAGCTTGCTTTATGTATTAAATATCCCTCATACCTTCCGTGATATCTCAATCAGGTTGACTGTGTGCTCGTTTTTCACCCAATTTAAAAAAAAAACTAATGGTAAATGGAAGTTTTAGCCTATAGACAGCTAGATCTATCCTCGGTTAAGTATCTAAATGTAGATGCGTTGTCACCTCTGAGGAATAAGAGTCTCGATGCCTTGCTACCAGTAAAAAGGGGTCTCTGGTTCTCTACACTCACCATACGAAACACGTCAACATTCAACTGTTATTTTATGGTGTTATTCTGTGAGAGGGTGGTCTTTTCCCATTCGTGCTGCATATGCATTATAACTATAAATATATTCTTATGAATATCCACTACCTCATATCATCTCGTGGATGTGCAAAGAGGCGACAGAGTGGAATAAACCAGACAATGGGCAGCATCATTTTCCTAATAACGACTTTAAAAAAAACTGATGTTTGTAACCTGCCTGTCAGCCGTGGCAACTATGACTAATATACTATGAGATAATCCTAGGGGCAGACTTTATTTCAGCAGTGGACTCTGATAATTTTATAAATACTCGTACATAATATCATATGCCTCCCTTTGTCGTCTCTTACGACACCCACGGGACGATATAGTAGTGTATATACACGCCACTACATGGTTGTTTAGGAAAACAAGTCAGGAGATAGACAGCAACGTCTTCCTAATAACAGCTAGAAAATAAAAACTGCAATTGGCAACCCGCCCGGGAAGTGTGGCAGCTTTGGTAAATATCCCTTATGAAGAAATCTATGGCAAGCCTATGTTCGGCAGTGGACTATGATATAGGCTATATTATGAATATGAATGAATATCCTGTGTATAAAATACATAACATACATAAACATTCACGCCTGTCACCAAGAGGGGTAGGCAGAGACTGCAGACTTCCATTTAGCACGATCCTGTCATACCTCTCTCGCCTCTTCCACATCCATATACCTATGCATACATGCTCGTCGGTTAAGGGTACCCTCAATTTATCCCATTTTTAGTATATGCCAATTTGGTCGACAAACTTCCGCCTAAGACGTCCCTTTCCGACTCTTCCATTCACTTCTGCAACATATATTTGCTTTGTCAGTCTTTCCGCATTAATTCTTTCTACATGACCAAACCACCGAAGCATTCCTTTCTTAATTCTGGTCACCGCATCATCTTGCAAACCACACTCTTCTTTTATCACACAGTTTCTCACCCTGTCACTCAGATTCAGCCCTAACATACTCCTTAGCGACCGCATTTCTACTGCATTTATTCTACTCTCGTGCTTCTTCCGCCACACCCAACTTTCACTACCATATGTTAAAGTAGGGACTAATAAAGCATTGTGAATGTGAATGTAGAATGTAGAAAATGTAAAAGATGCAATGCCTGGTATAGATGTGTTGATCGAACATATTCAATTTTGGTGCAATGCAGCATCGCGAAATGTGCGGTTTCAGGTAATGTATTCTAAATTGGAAACATATTAGATTTTATTACAAGTATTGAAGGTTCGCGTAATATAAGCGCATATGATGAAATAGTTTTGATGTTGCACAATCAATTCAAAATGTATTAAATATAGAGGTGATTCTAGTGGGCCAAATTTTCATTGCATTGTGTGACTCCAATAGTGTTGCCAGCAACATTTTATACGTGGTAGAGCCATGCTGCAATTATATTAGTAGTATAGTTGTAGCACGAAAGCATCGGCTCGACCGGGGAAGGACCACGCTCTCACAGAATACCAGGTGTTCTGTGGGAGCCTGGTCCTGCCCCGGTCGAGCCTACTCATTTAGTGCTACACCCATAATATAGCTACAGTGGTGCTCTACCACGAATATAATTAGAATTTTATACTCCGCAAACTGTCAATACGAAAGAAATAATATGCACTATGTTATTAATCCGATCTTAGGAAATATTTTCTTTTTCACTTTCAGTGCATACCTGGAATTGCATGAGACAGAGAAGTCCTTCCCCGTTTCCCCGTCTCACGCACTGTCGAACCGTTCGTTAAAAGCAAATCCGTCGTGTTGGATATTACGTATTATAGCGATATGGGGGTATCCAGTTTTAAAAATGCTCCTGCTACATTACGATATAATGTGGTTTATATACGCTCAGAACAACTTCGCTTTTTTTTGCCTTTCTATTGTGAACTTCATATTTTTAAAAAAAACATGGGTTAGTTTATGAACGGAAGTATATTTATTAGTATATAAAACACATACGTTTTAATGTTTATTGTCTTTGAAACTGGTTATGATTTTATGTTTTTAAATACAAACAGCAAAATCTCGGTAACTAAGTCACAAGTTATAAAGATAAGTTAAAAGTTTATTTAAAGTAAGGTTTGGTCGAAACAAAGCCAATTAATTTACACTTAAATGAAACAATCCTCGACATAATACGTTCTAAATTGTGTAACCAAAGCTATTCAATGAATGTTGCGGAGAGGAAACCCAGTAAACACGAATATATCAATTAGCATTCGCTGCAGGAACCGCAGTATGACAAGTAGAATGCCAGGAGGGTTGTTTTTATTTTACATACATACATACATACATAAACACTCACGCCTGTCACCCAGAGGGGTAGGCAAAACTACAAACTTCCATTTAGGCACGATCCTGACACACCTCTCTCGCCTCCTTTACATCCATACACCTACGCATACATGCTCGTCGGTTAAGGGTACTCCTAATTTGGCCCGTTTTCAATAAATCGCCAATTTGGTCGATAAATTTTCGCCTAGGACGTCCCTTTCCGGCTCTGCCATTCACTTCTGCAACATAAATTTTCTTTGTCACTCTTTCCTCATTCATTCTTTTCACATGACCAAACCACCGAAGCATTCCTTTCTTAATCCTGGTCACAACATCATCTTGCAAAACACACTCTTCTCTTATTACACAATTTTTTACCCCGTCATTCAGATTCAGCCCTAACATACTCCTTAACGACAGTGTTTGCCATAGCACATCCCTATCCACTCTGTCATAGGCCTTTTCCAAGTCCATGAACGCACAAAAAAACTTTTGGTTGGCCAAAAACTTCTCCGCGATCATGCGCATGGAAAAGACTTGATCTGTACATCCCATTCCCTTTCCGAATCCCGCTTGCACATCCCAAATTTTTCCATCAGTTTCTTTCATGACCCTTTCAATCAGTACCTTAGCTTGTTATTATTTTATTATAAAAAGTCGATAGTAAATAGTTTTGTTGTGAAAAACGATAATAAATTCCAACGCTTAAGGCTCAATTTACATTGCCGCAGAACGGAATGGAATCAAATGTTTGTCACGCGTCTTCCGGAGAATTCTCGCGCAATTCCGTAGCTACTGTCGGCGTGGCTGTGGAATCCGCGGGAAGAGGTGCGAAGGGTGACGTTTTCGTTTGTTCCATAAATCATGAACCCGAATATCTCTTTTCCTTTATATGATAATATACTCAAATATATCTTTTCCTTTTTCTTCAATTTTTCATCATTTTCTTCTTCTTCTGCCTCACAAATAAACAATATGAAAATAATATTCAATCAGCTATTCTTGTCAAATAAAAGATATATAGCCTATAGCCTCACGGTGCAGTTGCGAGCATTCTCTAGCATTCTCAGGAATTCACGCGTGATGAGGCTAAATTGACGCTTCCGTTCGATTCCATTCCGCCGCAATATAAATTGAACCTATAATGCACGTAGTTTGGAGAAGCGAAAACTATTACCACAAAATATCTTATACTCCCGTTGATTACTAAAAGGATTACTTAAATTTTTTTATTTAAAAATTGGTTTTTCAATGATTGGTTGAATGATTTTTGAAAATACATTATTTATTACAATATACAAATGTCATAGGTCATAATGATCTTTACGTCGTGTAGTGGTAATTTAAGAAAAACTATCACCTATTTCACTCCGTGGGTGACGTAAGAGTCGACTAAGTGATAGATTCAAATGTTGTAGTCTCCATCAGATGGCGGTATAACCATATCATATTTTTACAAGATCTTTTTCCGAAGAAAATCTTGAGATCATCGAAGCTACAGAAACAATCTGTAGTATCGATGATGATTGATCGAAAAATTAAAAAATGTTGTTTTCCTTAATTATAAAAATAATAATGAAATATTGGAAGTATTCTTTACAACTGCAGCAGACTTTAAATGATAGTGCTACTAGAAGGTGTTTTATGACGATGGTCAAATAGTGGATCTATGCCCATAACTATGCTTCGCCGTACGTATCCTTAATAAATAAGGTTAGAAATGTCAACTCGATTTTCTATAGGGCCATTCACAAAATTAAAGGTATCTTGGCAGGTCAAACTCAATTTACGCAAAAATAAACGTTAAAAGAATCTTTATTTAGGAACGAAAGGTCCGCCAGCGTGAGCGAGAAGGTGTACACAATTTAAAACGGGTATAGAAGCAGCGTCATCAATAAAGTAAAATATTAAAGATTAATAAGAATCTTTATATCTCGTCACGGGAGGTTTTTTGAATTTGTAATGTTTCGCGGGCATTACTTTGACTACTACATTATGTTGTCAGTAAAATGATAGTAAAGAAATGTGGATTAATTATCTATTTTATTACTGACACTTACTTCATCATTCATCATTTTGCGTTACGAACTGGACATACCTGGAATAAAAACAAATATTCTTAAAAAGGACATTTTAAAATACTATATCGGGCTCGATGGGGAAAAAGTACAGTCGTGAGTATTTCGTTTTGTTTATATTTGATAAGATAGTTTAAACTAAAGTAAAATTAAAATAATTGTGCATTGATCACATCACTTGACTGTATCACAATGTCGGTGTTAAAGTTTTCTATCGTGATGAAGATGATCTTGATAGCTTGAGCAGATGTTGATACTGATTTGAGAATAGAATAATAGCGCTGCTTGTATAAAGATGTCTTTTATATATATAAAGATGTCTTTTATATATATATGTATATATATATGTGTGTGTGTGTGTGTTGTATGTATATAAGATATTTTTTATAGAATGAGGTTGACAAATGAGCACACAGTTCATCTAATGGTAAGCGCATGTTGTGGCCAATAGACATCTACATTTATCCTAGAATATGAATCAAAATGCAGATGCGCTATCGCCCTTAAGGACTAATATGAAATGCTTCGTTTGCAGTGAAAAGCGTCGTCGGTTCTCTGCACTTAACCATACGAAACACAGCAGCATTAAGCCCCTATTTTATGCTGGTATTCTGTGAGTGCGTGGTCTTTTTCCGGTCGAGCCTTCACATTTGTTCTACAATCATAATATAACTGCAGTATGGATCTATCTTACCAGCCACTTAAAAAAGATGAACTTCAATTTCGGCCGTTTTTTTTGTTCCACCACCGATAAGGTACTTTTCATTACACGTCAAATTATTTTTAATAATTTATTCAAATGCAGCATTAATATTGCAAACTGTCTCTGCTGTGTTAGAACTAAGTCGGAACTCATATTCAAAAGTTATTTCAATGTTTGAGGTATATATACGTTCATAATGCAAATACTGATTTTAAAAACTATTTAAAAACAAACAATAGCATATCATAAATTTAGAATAAATTTTGGACTATGCAAGCTTAATTTTAATTCAAAGTAACCGCTCTATTAAAATGATAACTTCGTAATTGATGCTCTATTATGAATAAAGAACAAAAAGAATCATTTTAAATATGTATATATGCATTCGTGTCATTGATACATATAACAACAAATTTGACTCTATTTAAGCTTTAAAAAATTACCCGACTGTCAAGGAAGGGTTATGTTTTTAATGTCGAAAAATACTGACTGAGTGAAAATTACTAAGCAAAGTCTGTTGTTCACCAAATGGTGTTATCAAGTACGTATATAGTATTTTAAATCGGTACCAAAATACGTAGATAGTATTTTGGTACCGATCTCAGACTTGAGTTGATATAGAATGATTAATTAGACCTATCAGGTTACCTAAGTTTAATATAGGTTGTACTCATTCACATCCAATCTCAGTCTGAAGTCAGTTTTAATTTAAGATTCAAGTTTAGATTGATCAGAGAAAGTCTATAACGACTAGACATCACTTCTTTGTCTACAACATTTTTTACAATCAAATAATTATATGTAAATATTTTGTTACACATAGTTTTTTATAGAAGAGGGGGCAAACGAGCATGCGGCTCATGATCAATCGCAACACCAGGGGAATAGCAGATGCGTTGCCGGCCCTTTAGAAATTAGTAAGCTCTTTTCTTGAAGGTCCCCAGGTCACATCGGTCCGAAAAATCTACGGTGGTAAACTATTCCACAGAGAGGTCGTACGCGAAGGAAAACTCCTTTTGAAACGTACAGTGGTGAACCGCCAAGCATCCAGATGGTGTGGATGGTATCGAGACGTTTGCCGCGCAGTGCGCTCACGAAATTTGGCGACTGGGATTAATCCGAACATATCACCACTATTACAATGGTATTGCATGCGGCGCGACGACAGCGCCGCTACACCGAACAATTCCTCAGAGCACTCCCCATGGTATATACGAAAGAAAATACAAAGAGATGTAACATCTCTTCGCAGCACCAGTGAATCGAGCCGATCGGAAAGCACTCGGTCGTCGAAGATTCGAGCCGCTCTGCGCTGAATGCGGTCAAGAGGAAGGAGCTGGTACTGGGGAGCCCCAGCCCAGAGATGGGAACAGCATTCCACGTGCGGCCGAACCTGCGCCTTGTAAAGTTGCAGGCGGTGTGCCGGCATGAAATACTGTCCCGCTCTGCTGAGTACGACAAGCTTTTTAGAGGCGAATCATAAATATCAATAATAGATGGCCTTCTCTTCCAAGTGACCACGAAACTGCACGTCACTAGATATGTTGACGCCGAAGATTCCGATACTGGCTGAGTCAACAAGGGGAGTGCTTTGAAACTGAGGAGATATGACAAAGGGGTTCTTTTTAACGGTTAACGCGCAAACTTGTGTCTTCTGGGGATTAAACTTGACTAGATTTAGTCGCCCCCCGATCCGAGACTCTGTTCAGCAAAGACTCGACTTCAGACACAAGTTTGTCCCGGTACTCGGAGACGTTTTCCCGATAAATATTGGCACGGCCGGTGTAAAGATCATCAGTGCTGTCATCTGCATAGCAATGAATGTTACGGGTTTGCAACATATCATTGATATGCGGAAGAAACAGCGTTGGCGATAGCACGCAGCCTTTTGGAACACCAGCATTAATAGGCTTGTAATCGGAGCTTGCACCGTCTACAACGACCTTGATGCTTCGATCTGCAAGAAAGCTGGTGATATAATCGCACAATTTCTCTGGAAGCCCATAGGAAAGGGAGCTTCAAATGAAGCGCTTTGTGCTAAACCCGATCGAAGGCCTTCGCAATGTCCAAACTAACGGCCAATGCCTCACCCTTGGACTCTACTGCCTCCGCCCATCTGTGAGTTAGGTAGACCAGAAGATCACCAACTTACCGACCACGGCGAAAACCGTTTTGGCGATCACTAATCAATTGGTGATCCTCAAGGTACCTCATGAGCTGGCAGTTAACAATAGACTCAATTGTTTCGGAGAACAAGGAGGTGATGGCGATAGGCCGGTAGTTGGACGGGTTTTTGGGGATCGGGTGGACGAAAGGGAGTAGGAGTACGGGAAAAGACGCGTTAAAACCGGTGCTAACTGTGGAGCACACGTCCTCAGCACAATTGGGGGGATTTCATCAGGGCCACTCGACTTGTGGATGTCCAAGGAGAGGAGTGCTTTGCGAACCGAGTGCTGTGTAAAGTGCACTTCCGGCATAGAGCACTCACATTGCGGGATGGTCGGCGGCGTACTCCCCCCGTCATCAAGAGTCGAGATGGACGCAAAGAAGAGCCTAGTAGATCGGTTTTCTCCTTTGCGGTATGGACCAGTGAGTTGTCCATCCTGTGCGGAGATGGAAGGGACGGCTGACAGAAATTCCCCTGGACAGCCTTGGCGAGAGACCAGAATGTACGGGTTCCAGAAGGAAGGTGAACTAGTTTCTCGCCAATTCTGACTATGTGCTCTGACTTTGCCTTGGCAATGACTCTCTTGAAGGACCTAGAGGCGGAATTATACTTCTTTTTTAGAGCGGTGGTGTTTACATCCCGGGATGTTGATGCGTCAGCCCGGGCTTGGTAGCACTCCTGCTTAATGCATGATGCTATTTTACAGGAGTGACCAAACCATGGCTGAGATTTGCCTCCAATGGGCACCACAGAGGAAGGAATAAAAAGTTCCATACCCTGAAGTACCACATCAGCGACAGAATCTGGAACAACGTTGGAACAAGGGTAGAATGCAAAGAAAGACCGCATCCCATCCCAATCGGCTGACCTATAGTGCCAAACACGGCGGCTGCCTGCAGAATGCAACTGCGATTTCAGCGTGAGTGGCACCACACACCGGACAAGACGATGGTCCGAGGAGCCTAAAGGGGCGTCGATGGAAATCTGATATCCGTCTGGGTGAGGTTAGCAGAAGGTCCAACAGGGAAGGTGTATGATCCTTTACATCTGGAATCTGCGTAGACGAAGTAACCAGTTGTGTCAGACCATATGCCAAGGCAAAATCATGAACAGATCTCCCCGCATGATCGGTTAAACGTGAACCAAGCCAATCGGCGTGATGGGCGTTAAAGTCGCCGAGGATCACGATCTCTGCGGAGGGGATCTGATGTAGCAACGAATCGGTAGCCTTTTGAACGTGGTCGAAGAGTCGGTCTGTTTCGGCACTACCGCTATGGGACCTATAGAGGCACCCGTAGACGCGCGGATGTTCGTCGCTGTCTATGCGTAGCCAAAGGATGGAGAGGTCCGAACCTTCAAGACTGCTGAGGCGTCCAGAACAGATGTCCTCTCTGACGTAAACGCAAACTCCAGCCCGAGGCACAAAGGAAGTGTTCCAGTTTGTACCCTGGGTAGGATAGATACGAGACATCAGCTGGAGAGGACACCTCAGTCTCGGTCAGAAAGAGTAATAATAATAATAATAATAATAATATGACGAGAAATATGACGAGAACCTCGTGAGAGCCGAAACAGATAAGCAATCAAAATATCTGGACCTGGCTCACGAGGTGACTGACATGTGGGGTGGTCTGCCGGCCGAAATTATTCCTGTAGTCGTCTCTGAGAATGGGCTAATCCCAGTTAGCCTCTCTAGTCATCTGAGGCGACTGGGACTCCGTGACGGACCGCTCCGGGCTCAAATGCAGAAGGCGGTGCTCCTTGATACTGCCCGCGTCGTCCGCCGGTTTCTTTCCCTTTCCCCCTAATCCTTGGCCGTTTGGTCTCCCCCTGCCGAGGGCTTCCATCTGGTTGGGCTTTTATTTATTTATGTATTTTTGTATTTATTTTATTTTATTGATATTTATGTATATTTATCTTTTCATTTTCATTTATAATTATATATTTATACATCCCAACCAGAGGAGAAAACTATATAGATACCCCACATATAATAATAATAAGTTAAGGCGTAGGGAAGTGACGACCCCATCGCCCGCTGACGTAACGGTTATGTGACAAAACCGCTACGTCAGCGCAGTCAGTCAGCACGTTGTCAAGAGGTGTTAGTGCCGTGCCTCGGCAAAACTTGAAGGTGCAAATGCCCGCTTGTGCACATGGCCTCACCATGAAATGGCGCCGGGTCTGGGCATCTCCCGCTAAATGACGCCCTAAAAATGGACGATGGAATTAAATAGAACGCGCAAAGGGCCGCTGCCTGGAGGTCGCCAGGGCGCGTCTGGAGCTGGCGCTGGACGCGACAACATGCGAACCACCAGCCAAGCGCGAGGTGCTGCACGACCACCTAGCAGCCCCTCGCATCCATCGTACCCACCAGCTGGCTTGGTGTCGGCAGGGTCTTTGCGGGCCCAGCAATCGGCACCCGCCACTGGTGGAGTACGCCGCATGCGTTGGACAACCCAGATGAACAGCAACGCATTGCGGGCGTATTTTAGGGCGAAAGGGGGAGAAACTGGAGGTTTTGCGTATCGGGCAAGGATGCATCGAATTTTTGCTGAGCTGGAGCCATCTGTAACCGTCACCGAGCAAAACCTGGCAGACCGAGTTCGGTATATCTTGCGCTCAAATACATTTGATGTCACCTCGAACGGCTACGACGTGAAGCTGTTCCTTCATCGGGTGAAAATGCTGCGGCGGTGCGGCGCCACAACTTGCTGAGCAAACGGCAAATGTAGATGCCGCCGTGAATACGACAGTTGTGGTTGATTCAAACGATGATGGAACAGTCGCCCAGAAACTGGAACTAGAGCAAATGAGGAATACATTGGAAGAGGCGATTGTGGAAATGCGCAGTACGCCTCTCGAAAATCGACCGCGACTTCCCCGCTTAGCCCTAAGCAAGCGGAATCGGGCTGTCGTGAGGGCTCTGAACCCAATGCTGGCTATTTGGAAGCCAGCCGGGACCTTTGCGAGACGGACAGAATTCTTTTTGGCGCCGCACTGGCAGTCTGCCGTATTATAGGCGCCAAACTTTCCACGGCTGGATGCGCTACTGGACAAAGTAGTACTATCCCAGCCTGGAGAATAAGGATTGAAGAACGTATCGCAAAGGCTAGGGCCCTCATCGGCAGACTGATATGCTTCAGGTCAGGCAATAGCAGGCCAAGGATTGTGCGTACCGTTAGGATAGCGTTTGCTGGGACAAATGTTAGTTTGTCCCAGCCCGATATAATGCAAAAACTGACGGAGCGCATAGACGACCTGAAGCAAAGAATCGCTGCTTAGGGAAAGCGGATTCGGCGATATACCGAGAGGTCGACACGGTTCAACCAGAATCGTCTCTTCCAGAGTGATCAGAAGAGGCTTTATAAATCATTGGAGCGACCAATAGTAAGTAGAACGGGCCCAGCACCAAATTAGGCCGATATGGTCGCATTCTGGCGTAGCCTGTGGTCAGAGCCCGTAAACCACAATGAGGGCCCTTGGACGGAAGTTATAACGAGTCAGTGTGCGGGTATTACGCCCATGGACCCCATCATCATAACGCCGGATGACGTTGACATGACAACCTTCACTTCCTTACGCCGGTCCATAGGGCCCCGAACTGAAAAAGTCCGGGGCTTGACGGGCTGCATCACTACTGGCTGAAGGGGTTCATGGTATGTCACGCTGTGCTCTCCCGACAGTTTCATGAGGCTCTCAACCAGAAGTCGCTCCCAAGCCTCTTCACTACTGGGATCACTCATTTGGTTCCTAAAGATCAGGGTGCCACAGACCCGAGCAAATACCGCCCCGTCATGTGTCTACCAACCATATACAAGACGCTAACATCCATTTTGAGCGCGAGAATCGCTCGTCACCTGGACTCAAATCAGTTGATGTCGCGCGCTCAAAATGGATGTCGGGGCGGCGGTCGTTGAACCAAGGAACAACTCCTCATTGACGCGGTCATTGGCAAAGTGGTGAAACGTAACCGTCGGAACTTCTCCGCCGCCTGGGTAGATTACAGAAAGGCATTTGACTCGGTGCCCAATACATGGCTAAAGAGGGTCCTCGAACTGTACAAGATTGACTGTACAGTTCGAGACTTTCTCGAGCAGTGTATGGGGCAGTGGAGTAAGATCCTCTGTCATCTAGGCGAGCGGATGACGGCTGCGGAAAGCCGCATAAGGATAAAAGGGGTGTATTCCAGGGCGACTGTCTGAGTCCAATCTGGTTTTGCCTCTCTTTGAACCCTCTCAGTATTTTACGGGAGGGGATTTCAGCTTCGGAAAGGAGGTACAAAAGTGACCCACCTTTTTCTATATGGATGACCTCAAATTATTCGCTTTCAGTCGCTCCCATCTTATGGAATTGCTAAACATCACTTGTGAATTTAGCAATTCTATTAGAATGGAGCTCGGGACGGATAAGTGTGCGGTCCTCCATGTTGAAAGGGGAAGGTTTGCTAACTCTGAGGGCATAGACTTATCTATGTTCGTCAACTTAAGGGCCCTTTCCGAGGCTGAAACATACCGATACCTGGGTATGTCACAGAACATCGGTATCGATGAGGCTGGTATGAAACAGTCAGTTTGCGACGTGTTTTATGCACGCTTGGCCAAAGTGCTTAACAGCCTTTTGTCCGATGTGAATAAGACACATGCATATAACGGTTGGGTCATGCCTGTCCTCATGTATACTTTTGGCTTACTCAGTTGGAGTCAGACTGAACTTAACGCCCTGGATAGAAAAGTCCGCACTACAATGACGTCCCATAGGATGCATCATCCGAGATCGTCGGTAATGAGGCTGTACTTGCCGCAAAAGCATGGTGGGCGTGGCTTCCTGAGCACGCTCACTATGCATAATCGCGAAGTGTGCAGCCTCCGTCATTACTTCCTGGCGAGATCGGATGATCCATTCTATAATGACGTCATTTCTAGTTACTTACCCCTCTATCCTTAGCCAACGAGCAATAGCAAGACCCGGCAGTACAGAGAATTTCCGACCGGGAGACCGTATGGAAGGAGAAGGGAGGTACTACAGGGCTCTACATGAGCCTCACGTAGATACAGCCGCCTCCCTCAACTTTTCAGTGACCTCTTCGGGGAAACCGAGGGTTTTGTCTGTGCAATACAGGATCAGGTTATTAAGACCAACAACTATCGGAGATACATCCTAAAGGATGGCACTGTCGACGTTTGTCGAGCTTGTCGCCATCCCGGGGAGTCACTTAGGCATGTCATCTCCGGTTGTTCTCGCGCTTTCTAACTCTAAGTACTAGCACAGGCACAACCTATTAGTCAGAATTCTACACCAGGAGCTCTCTCTGAAATACGATCTCGTGGACCGGAAATTGCCGTATTACAAGTACTTTCCGGAAGCCGTGCTTGAAAATGACCGCGCCAGGCTCTACTGGGACCGGGCCATCATCACAGACAGGACTATTCTTGCGAATAAGCCTGATATTGTGCTGATGAACCGGGCACAGTCAAGGATATTTTTGATCGACATTACCATTCCGTATGGCGAGAACCTCGTGAAAGCCGAAACAGATAAACGAACAAAATATCTGAACTTGGCTCACGAAGTGACCGACATGTGGGGTGGTATGCCGACTGAAATTATTCCTGTAGTCGTCTCTGCGAATGGGCTAATCCCAGTCAACCTCTCGGGTCATCTGAGGCGACTGGGACTCCGAGACGGACCGCTCCGGGCTCAAATGCAGAAGCCGGTGCTCCTCGATACCGCCCGCATCGTCCGCCGGTTTCTTTCCCTTTCCTCCTAACCCTCGGCCGTTTAGTCTCCCCTTGCAGAAATTCAGGATAGCGTGGCAGGGGTCATCTTGGTCTTGTTGCTCCGTTTGCCCCGAGCAGTTGTAGTCTTGAGCGGAATTCCCCCCCCCTCCCCCCAGAATACGCGGGACAGCCTGAGCACCTACGCTCAGGAGTGGAGTAGCGTGGTGGTGGCTGCGCAGCGAGGGATTCTCCAGGGGTGCTGGTACCCTCCTGGGGTAGTCTCATATCACGCCGGTATTCTGTGAGATCGTGGTACCACCTCGGTTTGAGCCGGCCCATACGTGCTGAACAGCAAAGCTACCGCTTGGCTCTACCACTGTTAAAATTTATAAAGATCTATGATAAATTTATAAAGATCCCATGATCACTAGTCGACGCGGAGTGATAACCATGAGGTTTAAGTCAGTCAGAGAGCAAAATAGACCCCTGATTTCTATTAAAGTTAATAATATTTTCTTAAAAATAAAAACTCTCTCAGAAGTGAGAGGAGGTTTCAGCGGTGGGATTTTTAATTTTATTTAACTTGTCAATAAGAGAGATACAAAGATATATAAGAGCCGTGGTAGCTCAAATGGTTAGCGCTCGCTGTAAATTTCACAGTACGCGAGCAAACCGGGTTCGATCCCCGCCGGCACCAATGAATATGTAATTGCAATTTTAAGTGCTGATTTACCACGTGCTCGGCGGTGAAGGAAAACATCGTGAGGAAACCTACATGTCCGAGAAATAAGAAAAAAATGCGAAGACATGTGAAGGTCGCCAACACGTATTGGGGCAGCGCGGCGGACACTTCCTTGCCCTAAAACCCTCTCAGAAATGAGGCCTGTGCCCAGCAGTGGGACGTCTATAGGCTGTAACTTTACTTTTACTTTTTTAATTTACAAAGATATATCTTTATTAATTAATTATAAAATATTTGATATATATAGGAAACAATCTAGATGTATGTTTAATGTTGTGTGAAGCATTCTAACTTTTTACGGATACATCACCAGTAGCAAGAAGGTTTTACAAATTACGTCAGTGTCCCTGCGGGTTTTCCAGATGTGATCTTTACTTTAAAATAAAACTAGTTTTACGGATTTTATGGCGTATATTCACTTATTTTATATTCACTACGTTTCAGGCACTTTACAGGCCTTATGGTTACGGGGGGGGGGAGGGGGGGTACTCGAGGTAGCTGGGTTTACTATGACAATGGGACGTCGAACATCTCAGTCCCTCTCGTGACCATGGGTGCTATATAGTGCTCGAAACGTCTCAACGTCGAAGCGATAAAATCTATGCCATCAAAAATCATCATCATCAATCATTCACTGCAAATGTAACTTTGTAATCCTATATACTCATATGGGATTACAAAGTTCCTTATGCAGGTGGTGTATTATAGAAAACTGGACCGAAATTAAAAAACATTTTAGTTTTTCCTTGATTTATACACTAAAAACTAACTGTATTTTAAACTTGAAGCTTCTATGTTTGCTAGAAGTGCCTTAGAGTTTTGATGGTCGGTCAGTCAGTGAGTGACAAAATTTAGAAACTTTGACTAGTTATAATTCTTAACCTACTGGTTAAAATTGAATGAAATTTGAAATATACCATATTTATATAATGCCTGCTTGGTAACTGAAGGCTTCTAGTTTTATCCAGAACTAAGTTATAGAGGGATCGAAAATGGCCTCAACTGCTTCGAGAAAAGTTTGGTACTGCCGTGTAGTTTTTGCTCGACTTGGCGGGGGCACTGCCGTGTCACCAGATAAAAACTAGTTTTATTTAAATGTATATTATTCGCGTAAATATAAAAAATCATTACGATCTTTACTTATTTTTCTAATGAAACTACACACTCAGCATCGCCGTAATAACTGCTAGCAGGAAGAGGTATGATATGGTTCCTTACGATCCTCGGATTCCTAATTTGGGTGAAATGCAAGCATTAATGTTTCGAAAGTCCAATCTTACACAAATAATTCAGAATTACCCAAGCCCGGTTGCTATCTTAAACATTTTTATAGCAGTTTAATAGACAGTATCGGTGTTTGAATAGAACTAACATATTATTTATTTCACTTTTACTTGATTTCGACTGAAATCGAACTTCTACTTGTGTATAAACATTTTTCTTAAAATTTTCAGCAGAGTATGTGGAGTGCATTGATGTCATTCGACTATGTATTGTATTCTTTTGAGTTGGTTGTTTGAAGGGCAAGAGTTTCACAAGCATTCCATCTTAGTCCTCCAAAGTAACAATGAATAACAAGCATGAAATCTTCATTTTAGACGCGTATTAGGTGAAATAAAAAAATGTATCGAATTTTAAAAAATATCGATTTCATATGAATACATCGTAACCGCAAGGTCTAACGAGCTAACTTGTGTGAAATGGTCACACGATTTTCAAAGCTGAAAAGACTAAAATACTGAAAATATATTTATTAATCTCCTATTGTTTTAAGGAGATTTTTGCAATAAGCCAGACATATTAAGAACACGAATGTAATGTAGCAAATGGGCTAATATTATATTTATATACATTAGGAAAATACCTCTAACATCACTGTAAGCGCCATTGATATATTTTAATAGACTTTTGTTAAATTTAATATTATAGCTTAATACCAAAGTACAGTATCACTAAGGTATAGGCGACTATAATTAGATGCATCCAGTTGCGGTTGGTTAATAAAATTAGGCGTATGCGTTTTGTACATAGCTAAAACTTGGTGTGACCGTTTGCTTTCAGGTGAAACTAGGTATAGTATGTAAAGTCAGAAATATAATTAATATAACCGTGACTTCTATAAGTTTTGTCAAAAATATAAAAGCACATAATAAGTAATATCAGCGACAGTAAGTAGTAATTGGATGTGACTAATTAATACAAAGCCGCGGATATTATTTTTAACATATTCAAACGAATCGAATATACCTAAGTTATTTTAACATATTCGGACGAATCGAATATACCTAAGTTTAACCAACCAATCTAAGTGTGATAGCACTTTGGGTATTAGACGCAACACAATATGACATTTATACTCTATTATTATTGTAGTAATATTAGTAGTAGTAAATAGGTAACATAAAAAAATGTGGCTGCTTGGAATATATATAAGTATATCCGCAGATTAACCAACATAATCCAACGGATTGGAAAACTGAGTGGTCGCATAGCTCAAAGAACTGACAACAGATAGGGACGCTAAGTTTTTGAGTGCCAACCACGTACCGGGTAAATGAAGTTAGTATAGGGATGTCGCTCATAAGAGTGACGATCTGGTAAAATATGCATTAAGTCAACAGATGCAGGCGGCTCGGGACCGTGGTTTGTGGAATTCCTTGAAGAGGCCTTAATTCAACAATGTTTTTGTGAAAGCTGTATTGATGAAAATGATAAAAAAGAGAGAGAAAAGTAAAGCCTATTTTTCCTACACTAGGGCACATGCCACTTTTGATTGTATATTATGTACCTGAACTATTTTGAATTCGTAGGGAGATCCATGGTGTTTTTCTTCCCTCTCATGAACATGGTAAATGAGCCCTTTAAATTTAATGTTTAGACATTTTTTTTTCTAAATAAATACTTATAGGTACGAACGTACACTTATAGCGCGGTGAGAAAAAGAGAAATAATTCTATACAATTAAGCAATAATAAAATTTCTACGAAATACTACTTAGTTTTCTTGTCGGTTATTTAATAAGTTCAACAGCAATTATTATATAAGAAGGATTAGTTATGAGGTATAATACGATAGTTTGTGAGAAAGGTATTTTCGGCTTTACTTAATTTCGTAGAATTTTAGAGATAAATGGTGTTAACGATACTTCTTTTATTTTAAGTAAGATTACCTTCAGCTTTTTAATAATAGTGTTAACATTGACATCATGATGTCAGTCACCCATGGTCACAGGGGTGCTGGAAAGCACTCGAAACGTCGGGAATTAAAAATCAAATAAATTAAACGCGATAAAATCCATAAAAATAGTTGTAATCAATGTCTATCCCTTTGTTGTTAATATTCCACACATTCAAACCAAATGGCTTTTACCGTGTAGTGGCGGTGTAAGAATATCCACTACCCCATATCATCCCGTGGGTGTTGTGGGGGGCGACAGAGGGAAATTAAAACAGGTGGTGGGCAGCAGCATCTTCCTGATAACGAGTCAAAATAATAAAAACTGCGGTTGACAACCCGCTCGCCAAGCGTGGCAAATATGGCAAAATCCATATGAGGAAATCTATGGGGGATGTCTATGTTCAATAGTGGACTTCAAGAGGCTGTGATGGATGGATTTCTTTGTCTTTCGTAATGCGTACAGTATATTTAAATCTGGGCTCTATGATTTCAAATACGCACAGAGAACCACGTTCGTTTTATTAATTTGACGCATTACTAACCTTCAGAACAGTTGCTTTATTTAAATAACTTCTTCCGTGTCGGTACGACATCATCGTAATTCATACTGTATAAAATTTATAACATTTCAGGCATCATATCTATCTGCTTTTTTTCCACCGTCGATATTACTATACATGTTTTACCTCTACACTAAGCAATCACCGTCTGGGAAAATAGGTTCTTCAATGGCTTACCGCTAAGGGTCTTAATCACACCTTTAACATTATGAATTTCCGCAAAGTAATGAAGATGAAAATGGCTTTTGTAGATAATACTAAGGATGTTCTAAAGCGGTGTTTAATCAGTAACTAACATCCCGTTGAGAAATTGTGGTCCCGTTGAAAAGTGCTGGAATATCCGACTTAACCTGTTTGCTGTTCTTTCTGAGTTAGCGGGTTAAAATTATCCCAAATAATCAAACAAGTGCGTCAAAAACACATGAACTGAGGGTTGTGTATAATTATGTACATATATGTAAATAGTTTATCCACCTCGAAAATCTACCTAATTAAGTAGTTTTCGAGGTGGATAAACTATTTACAGTTTATCCACCTCGAAACCTTAGTTAAGTAAGCTAAGCATCAAGCATCTCTCTAATGAAATGGTAATTCGGATTGAAGAACGAACTAAACTTTGCAGTGGAAAGAGTTGTTCACCCATACTTCATTACGGCCCATGCTCCAACTTATTGCTTTTTACGTGGTAGAGCCATTCTGCAACTACGTTATGGTTCTAGCATACTCTCACAGAATGCTCACTGTTTAATGGCTGTGAGCATTCCGTATACTTATTGTGTCCGTATTCCGTATGGTGAATGTAGAGAACCGGAGACTCTTTTTACTGGAAACTAGGCATTCCATCTTAGTCCTCAGGGATGGCAACGTATCTGCATTTTGATTCCTAATTGCCATCAGGTGGACTGTGTGCTCGTAAATCACACTTTTTCTCTTAAAATAACTGCAAATGTAAGTGTACCTACAAATTAACGACTTCCGGATTTTTTCTTTACTTGTAGAATAAGACTTTGTGTCTTAGGTACTAAATTTAATGATTGTATACCAATGGAAAACATCTTATAGGTTATAATGAATAAGTTTGCGATTATTCAAATAATACGACATAAATTGCCATATCTTTTTATTGCTTTGAATTTTTACACCAAAATGAATTGTCAAAAGACCATAAACCTTAGTTATTATTTTCAATTTCACATTTACCCGTTTCTATAAAAAAGCGTCTTGCCAGATGTACAGATAGACGGACGAAAAACAAAGTGTTCCTATTAGGGTTTCGTTCTTTTCCTTTTGAAATACGGAACCCTAAAATAATATTAATATGCACTATTCTATCTAAACCTTTTCTATTCGCAACTCAATTTATTAATCTATAAGAAAACTTGATATCTAGAACTTTTAATACACGCTATAAAATTATGTTACATCAACAACATTCTGAGCTACCGTTTCTACAAGCACATCGTATTCTGCGTATTCAAATATCTTCATTTATAATTTATGTCCACCTGCTTTCATATACTCGTAGTTCAATCATACGTGCAACAGATTGATTGAACCCTTAAGTATGTCTTTGTATTAATTCAAAATTAATACACACGACGTTATCTCTACGTAAAGATCACCTGAAGGTATTTTCGCTTGAATGTAATGATATTTTATACCAATTTAATTAACATGTTTACATAACTTTATCTTGTTCTAAGGTTAACATCTCGGTTGTGCAGTAGGTAAGAAAGTGGTTGGGGCACTACGGTGCCGCGGGTTATATTCTCGAAAGAGTAAAGTATTTATATGGCCTATAAATAATTGTTCTGGTCTAAAATTGGCCGTAAATGTCTGTCCATGTGTAAATGTCTGTCCATATGTTTTTCCTTATATAGAATAAAGGTGAAAAACTAGTACACAGTCAAGCTGATGATAAGTGGATGTTGCGGCCCATAGACACCTACATTTATCCTTATTTAAAAAATAAAGTTATCATACAAGAGAAAATCCCAGTGTGAAGTATAACGTTTTTAAAAACAAAAAATGACAACCTTTAAATATTACCAGATTTATTGAAAAAATGAACAAATACTCTATTGAAAATAACATTAGATTTTTTATAACGCACACTTTGTAACAAAAGTACAATAAACATTTTACAGTTAACATTGATGCGTAATTTTTTGTAATCTATTTATACACCAACTGTTACACTTATTTCCAATCATATCTATTATTTATCTCATGAAATTAAGCAGCTATTATTTAGATATAGTATTTTATATTATTTAAAATTCCAAAGTCAACTCTAAAAACCTAAAAGAATCAGGGGTAGACAGTACCGGGAACGTTTTTAATTTCATTGTTAATTTACCAAATTAAAAATAAAGCATAATGCGTAATTTTGCCGGCTCATGATGTTATCTTAAGAATTATATATTTTATGATATTTTTACTGTTTTTTTTTTTCTTATTTTTATTCCTTGTTACAGTTATTACTACCTTTTCGGAGTAGTTGGTGCAAAGCGTTACGTTTAGGTAATTGGAAAATGTTATAATCTACAAGCGCGACTGACTCACAACATGCACTTCCTGAAACTGCCCAAAGCCAAGGGCGACCAAAAAGTGGCCTCAATGTTGACACAGGCAAAATTTTTAATTACTTAAAATATCTAAAAACAGAATAAAATAAACCCCACTTTGTGTTTCATATAAGCAAACTGTCATAAATATTTTTAAGTAAGTTTCGGAGTCCTAGTATGCAGGTACACTTCCTAATAAAACTCATATAATTAACAAAACTGTAGACGTTGCAGGTAAAGATCATACAATATTTGAAAGTAATGTGGCAATCTTGATTTGTTCTTGTAATTAAAAAAATCATTGTTATTAACAATGACTGTCATTTCGTTAGTCTTAGTATTTATTACATTCTCTCTTACATACCACTTATACAATTGGTAAAAACAATTAGTAAAAACAAGTAATTCAGGAACATGTTTTAACAATAGTAAATTTCTCAAAGTTGTATTAAAACAACTTAATGAACATTTACAATAAAATTATGTAAACTTAACTTTGAATTAAAATGTTTTGCACTCCTGCTTCTCCGAGTCTCTTTTTTTGTAATGCTATAATAAATGAAGTATAGTAATATAATAATTTATTTCAATACTTATTTATTTATTTCGGGAACCAATCCGTTTAAGTTTAAAAAAAAATATCAATACCATCAAAAATATAAAAATATATACAAGCATAAATTGTATGTAGCGCAAAGCCGACTAAAAAAAATACAGGCAAATAATATCGTTATTTATTACCTCATTTTTGCTCATGAATTCGAATTGATAAAATGAGGCTTATATATAATATAAAATATACAAAATATAATATAATATATATACTCTAGCAATAAAACAAAGAATATTCGTGAAGAAACAACTCAACCGGGAACGTTTGCAAAATTTAATACCAACATATATTACATACTCCAGAACCTGACCTCGTCATCGGGCAAAATTTCTTAATTATATTGCCCTTACTACGACCCAAAGTTTCACATATTGTATGAACAGTGAACACTAAGACGCGTAACTATACGTGACTGAACTTTATCTCAAAAAGCCAAATGAATATGTCAGATTATTGTCTAATGTAGCAATTGAAGGAGCGACATTCCACCGCCGTAAACGATAAATAAGATTCTTTCGAGAGGAGATCAAGACGAACGGGGTCATAAAGACACCATGCCGTGATCGATCAATCGCGGTGGTTCAATCTGCTCTAGCTAGGCAATAAGTGGTCAAGTTTAGGTGTGTTTTGTACTGCTGGTGCGTCAAGGTCTTGAGCTGGTTTCTCGGTAAACACTCTAACGATTTGTATTTAAATAAAAAAAAACTGTGGTTGTCAAGCGTTGCACAAATGACAAATATCCCCCCGGTTGCATTTAGGTAATGTAAAAACATCCTTGGAGGCATCAAAAATGGGGATGTCCTATCCCTTTGGATAAATTTAAAAAATTTTATCAAGTTAATTTTTTCCCGATAAAATCACATTTATTGGTAAAATAAAAAAATCAAAGTTATTATTTACTATTCATAATTTGAGCAAGTCTTTATTACCTTTAAAAATAATTTATAATATGTATTACATACAGTGGCCAAAGGAAATGTATGAAATTGGGTGCTTGCTTGTTTGTAACAGTTATACAAAAATATGTAGGTAATAAAACGATAAATTAAAAGCATAATAAATGGTTTTTATTTTTGTAATATATGGGACAATCGTAAATACTTTTTCAGAAACTAAAGCTCTTACTACAGCAGAAACAAAAAGTTGTTTTTACATTTTTATGTAGTTGTCTATGGTAATAGATAATTAAGGCTATTTTTTTAATAATAAAATAGCCTTCATTAACAAAAATAATCATAATATTGAAACATTGAGGCGGATCCGTAGAGATTTATACTGAATAAAAGAATCTATTTAGAAATCGACTGAATATGATATGCTATAAAACTAAAAAAAATAATATTATCTGACACACAAAGAGATCTGGCACAGGTCCTGCAAAAATATGAGTTTTAAACATAAGTAGCAAATGTCTAAATCTTAAAAATAAAACATATTTGAAATTTGTTCACGCCGGGCCCAAGCTTGTTTGAAACCAAGTTCATCTCCTTTCGCAGGGCATAATATAGTGGCATATTGTTGTACGTGGTAGAGCCATGCTGCAGTTATATTAGTAATATAGTTGTAGCACGACTGGGTCGGCTAGACCGGGGAAGGACCACGCTCTCACAGAATACCAGCGTAAAATAGTAGCTTAATGTTGCTGTGTTTCGTTTGGTGAGTGTAGGGAACCGGAGAGCCTTTTTACTGAAAACGAAGCATTCCATCTTAGTCCTCAAGGATGACAACGCATCTGCATTTTGATTCGTAATTGAGGATATATGGAGATGTGAATTGCCATACGTGCCTTTTTAGACACATTTTGACTCTTCACAATAGAGTGCAGGACCCCATTTACTCTATTTCCCGCATTCACTCGTCGTTCTATATCTTTATCATATCTCCTATCCCTGCTAAATACGCAGCCCAAATATACAAACTCATCTACTTGCTCGATCAACTCCCCTTCTATTCTTATTTCACAAATCGTTTTACTTTCTTCTCTTTCAAAAACCATAACCTTCGTCTTACTTGCGTTCACTTTCATACCCCTTTCTTTTAATGATCTGTTCATTAATGTAACCATCATTTGCAACTCGGCCGCCGACGACGCAAGAATAACTTGATCATCGGCGTACAAAAGACATTTGACGGTTAACACACCCATTCTTAATCCGCATTCTTCAACTTTCAAATTTTGCAAACAACTGTCCATAAATAGGTTGAACAACCACGGGGAAGCCACACAGCCCTGTCTGACACCTTATGGATGTCAAACCAGTCAGAGTAGACCCCGTTGATCCTAACATAAGCACTAGTGTCCCTATATAGACTCTAATGCCTGTATCAAGCCAGCGCTCAATCCAAATGAGTTCAGTGTTTGCCATAGCACATCCCTATCCACTCTGTCATAGGCCCTTTCCAAGTCCATGAACGCACAAAGAACCTTTTGGTTTTTGGCCAAAAACTTCTCCGCGATCATGCGCATGGAAAAGACTTGATCTGTACATCCCATTCCCTTTCTAAATCCCGCTTGCACATTCCAAATTTTTTCATCAGTTTCTTTCATGACCCTTTCAATCAGTACCTTAGCATACAGTTTTCCCACAATGCTAAGAAGGCTGATGCCACGGTAGTTTTTACAGTCTTGCTGCGACCCTTTTCCTTTATATACTGGGACTATCACGGCTTTGCACCAGTCTACCGGTACCCGCTTCAGTTCCCAGCATAAATTAAACAAGGTGTGCAGCAGGCCTGCCACCACTTCCTCTCTGTGTTGGTCCCTACTTTAATGTATGGTAGTGAAAGTTGGGTATGGCAGAAGAAGCACGAGAGTAGAATGAAGGCAGTAGAAATGCGGTCGTTAAGGAGTATGTTAGGGCTGAATCTGAATGACAGGTTAAGAAATTATGTAATAAGAGAAGAGTGTGGTTTGCAAGATGATGTTGTGACCAGGATTAAGAAAGGAATGCTTCGGTGGTTTGGTCATGTGGAAAGAATGAATGAGGAAAGAGTGACAAAGAAAATTTATGTTGCAGAATTGAATGGCAGAGCCGGAAAGGGACGTCCTAGGTGAAAATTTATCGACCAAATTGGCGATTTATTGCAAACGGGCCAAATTAGGTGTACTCTTAACCGACGAGCATGTATGCGTAGGTGTATGGATGTGAAGGAGGCGAGAGAGGTGTGTCAGGATCGTGCCAAATGGAAGTCTGTAGTCTCTGCCTACCCCTCTGGGTGACAGGCGTGAGTTTTTATATTATATTATTATATTTATGTAGATGTCTGTGGGCCACAGCAACCACTTACCACCAGGTGGACTTTGTGCTCGTTTGTTAACCCACCGTATAAAAAAACAGTGAATGTTAACTCAGAAAGCACCAAATTGTTCCAATAAACAGCATTCACTGTCCAGGATACATTAAGCAAGAACTCATACGAGGGATTGCAACCCAATATCACATACGTAGTGAAAGAGTACTCCAACCACTGAGCCTAACGATACAATGAACCATTGTGACCCGAAAATTGTTTTTAGGTATTATATTATAGTATGTTTCGAATATAACGTCAAAAATAAGCAAGAGTAGAGCTATACTAGATATCAAAATCTATTACCTTGTAATTGATACCTTGATTGATCATAATAATTTACATTTTTTTTTATTTTAATTGGCCAAACGCCAATGACGCTGTGGATAATGTAATGATAATGGAATCTAGTTAAATACGTTAATATTCTTCGTATCTTATCAGCCCAAAAGGTCCCACTGCTGGGCAGAAGCCTCCTCAACCTTTTTCCACTTTCCATGGTTCTGTGCTATGGAGAACCAGTCTTTCAGGAAGGAGTCCAGTTCATCCCGCCATTGTTTTCTTGGTCAGCCTCAGGGTCGTCTGCCATTTAGTCACCAAGTTGTTATCACAGTCCACCGAGTTGTAATTTTGGCCCAAAAATCTTCTGACATACGGCAGACATGACTGGCCAAGTTCCATTTTACTTTGGCAGATTAACAGGAGACGTCAGTGATTTGGGTTCTGGAGCGCAGAGTGGTATTTCTGATGCGGTCTATCAGTCTGACTCCTAGCATGCTGCGCTCCATTACTCGCTGAGACATCGGAGATCGGATCTCTGCTGTTTGGTAAAAGACCAGGTTTGGGCACCATATGTCAACACGGGGAAGATGCACATGTCCATGAGTTTGCGTTTAAGATATATTGGTGCGTCACCCTTAATTAGATTTTTTAAGGTCTAATAGCTCTTAAAGGCGTTTTCTGTTCATCGGGCGATCTCTTTTTCTTGCCTCGTCTGGGAAGATACTACTTGACCCAAACAACTCATGAACATATTCAACCTCCACGTCATTTATATGTACCCTGTACTTGAAAAGGTTTGGTATTAACTTGGTCTTTTCCCTATTCATCAGAAGTCCAACCTGCAGGCTAGCCGTTCGTAGTTCGTTGAGCATTTCTTTTATTCATTAATATAAAAATAATTTAAAAGTCATAAAGTATACCTCGTACAATGACCCTTTTCAGCTAGATTTTACGTATTTAAGTTTCACTGCTGCTTTTATGTTTAGGTATTTTCATAATTTTTTATGAAACTATCGTTTCATTTAGCTGTACTAACATGATAGAGCGTGAATAAAGCTAATTAAACGTTGTAAAAAATAATTTTATTTTCATCAGGATCGATTTTCTTTTTGTCTCGTCATCAAAGCTATCCTTAATACTATCGTCTGTCTTCGTTTTCGGGAGCGTTTCAAAAATACCCTGTATATTTATTTCCATATTACAACTGAACGTTGTTCACAATAAAACGTGGTGTACAGCATAACTTTATCTGAATAAAGTGAATAAAAAAGTTCCCACTTGACACTTGCACTTGCATCAAGCACTGCGTTTTAATATCCCAGCATCAACGCTGGTGTTCTTTTTCGTCCTCCATTAATGTTTCTAATAAAAGTCAATACTTTTTCAGACAATCGAATGGATAGATACAAATTCTTCATGCATTCACTTAGCTATTTTAATTCATATCATTTACAGACAAGTTTACACTCTCGCATATGCGTGACCGTATGCTTGTGGTGTAAGGGAATTCATCACCTCATTTCGTCACCTAGGAGTCGTAAGGGACGATTATAGTAAATGCTTACAAGATCTCTTATGTTTCCTCATCTTTTGACGACTCCGTGGCGTAGTGGCTTAACAATGAGTGGCTGCGCTGGGGTCGCGGGTTTAAATCCCGCACGGAACAAGTATTTGTATGGCCTACAAATGATTGTTCCGGGTCTGTTTGTCCTTGTGCAATTTATGTTTGTAAACTGCCCCCACGATACAGGAGAAAATCCTAGTGTAGGGGTAACGTTTATATAAAAAAAAAACATTATTACAGCCTGTCCAAATTCCATGAGTATGTTTTAAGTTCGCAAGTTTTTAACGAGTATGTTTGTTTACCTAGGACAAATTGTTCGAATTTGATTTCCAGCGAATTGGGCTGGGTAGCATGCAGGAGATTAAACACATTTTCTCTCGCAAATTCCTTAAAACCTCTAAAGGTATACAGATAATGCATTTGCTGCTCATTCTCAAGTGATCCTAAGCGCGAATGCTGATAATATCCTTCAGCTAGCAAAACAAACTAGCCATCTACGCAGGACTGGATTATAGTGCACGAGTGTGTGCGCAAACACAGGTGCACTCTCTATTCCCTCTTTCACAGTCCGATAGATGACATCCGACTTAACCCGAGAAAGTTCTTTGCGAGTCGAGGCAATATTTTTAACGCTCTTTCCGTTTTAATTGCGTCATCAAAATTAGTAATAATATTTAACGGAATAATGACACACAAAAATTACTGCTTTTTTTTTAATAAACTGAAGTGATAAACGACCATACAATCTATTTGAGTAAGTGGCTACTGTAGCCCAAACGTGTAATCAACTTCAAGTAAAGAAGGCTATAAGCACGCACGTAAAATGCAATGCTTCACAGCCTGTTATTATACCGGCTCTCTATACCCTTCTGAACGGTATACAGCAGTGCAAGCATATCGGAGGGTACTCCGACATCATAATTATTTAAGAGTGTATTATCTACCCAGACGTGCTGCCAGGTAGAAAAGAAGTTCTATCATCTAATGTACATATTTAAAATAAGGTATATGTCTTTCAGTATGTATATTATATTATATGTACTACCTGTGCGGTTAATGGCCCGGCCACACTAAGGAGCGTTGATGGACGTTGAATGTAGGTGTGGCCACGAATTAACGCGATAATTTGACAACGGCATTAACAATGCCGTTTCCCGTTTGCCGATAACTCCAGTGGCGGTACATCAAAGGATTAATACGCGAATTATCGCGTTGAAGCGGCCACACTACGTTTGTCTCATTGTGCACGGTGAGTGCCACGGGGTGGCACGTATGGCTGCGATGGAGTGGAGTAATGAAAAAGCTTTTCGATATTGCATTAACGCAGGACCAAATGGGGGTGAAACACCGCTAACTTATTGATTCCGGGCTACTACTGATAATTTAGAAAATTCCTATAACTGATTTTTGACTCAAACCGGGATTTAAACCCGGGATCTCATAAACATCTGTCGCTCATACGACCACTAGATCAACTAGACAATATAAGTACAAAAGTGAGCCCACTATTCGTTAAACATTATGGTAGTGTCTCTATATAACTTATATTTATTACGAATCTTTCTGTGATGGGGATTCTGCTATTCTTTTCGTTATTTCGTTCCATGTATCCCACTTTTAACAGTGTGTCAAACGTTAATAAATATTTTTATTGCATATTAGACAAACGAATTTGTTGGGTTATTCACAAATCTCATTACGGAAAATGAAAAAGCCGTCTTGCCGAGATCCATTGTACAAAATGACAATCATTTGTCGCAGTGCGTGCCGTGTATTTTTAACCGCAATTTAAAATCGCGGTACAAATCGCAGTGCGCACCTTGTCTTCTATGTTGGGTCTTATCAGTATAAACGTTGTATTTTATGTTTGGCAATATTTGTAAAAGTTTTTCAGTCGTTTGAATCGTATTCCATTACGTCATACAAATACTTTTGTATTTTTAAACAAGTTACAATTTTTAATCAAATTATACAGTACAATTTAACTTGTGAAGCTAAAGAAAATTAAACGATCAGGGTTATTTTTCAATGTATTGCCAAATTTGCATAGTAGGTTGACAGTAAGTAATATAGCGGAATGGTGAAAAAATATTAATAAAAAAAAATCTGAAACAATTTGTCCTTTTTATTTTCTAAATTCATAATGCGCGGTAGTGCATTATTTTAACTGATTGTCATTTGCAAATATCTAACGCCTACTATTTTACTACGCACGCACACATTCATAAGGGTCCTCGGTGGCAAATCAAGGTACCTTGGTGTGCGTCTTTACGCGCCTTTCCATTTAGTTAACCGTTAAGCGCTAAGTACCTACTTCCGCCTGGCCGGCCAACAGCTGCTGTGTTGATTGTGACTTCATTACGTACAACACGTACGAATTAACTTGAGACTACGCTGGAATGCGACCCGCTTCCCGACTCCCCGCACCGCGTCCCGCGCTGGCAATGCGCGCTCAGTACCGATAGCATTTTTGTTACGGATACGCGTCTCGACTCTAGTTCGATATTTTTGATAATTGTTTGTTGTTTGGTTTGGACTTTTGTTTGTTTTTGTTATACTTGAACGTTATTTTATCTGTTTGTTGTTAATTGCATTGTTTTATAGTTAAGTTTGGACGAATCTGTAACACTTTTTATAGTGCAATAAAGTGTATAATAAATAAATTAATAATATTATAAATGAGAAAGTGTGTATGTTTATTTCTTTGTCCTTCCTTGACGCGTTAACTAAAAATAATATTATATATACACTCACCGGCACGGAAACTTGGCCAAGCGGTTATCTCGCGATAGCAAAAGCTTTAAGTGTTTCTGATGAATGCTTGTTACGCAAGTATGTCAAAAAATGTTTACCCTCAAGTTCAAGAGGGTAATTCATTATGTTTAAGTGCACCATGACGAATTCTTTAATTTTTAGTTGAATCGGGTCATTTGAGCGACTAAGTTCACATTTTAAATTTGTGTGTTGTGAAAAGTGTACTGTAAGGTTATTCAATTATTGTGATCTTGTGTCTTAATTAAATAACTAAAGGTGCTTTAAAGCCAATAAAAATGCCATTAACACCAGCACAAGTTGCACAAGCAGTAGCATTAATTGACCAAGGGCTGACACAGCGTGAAGTTGCTATTGTGCTTAACGCGCCACGGTCCTCAATGCAATATTCACTGAAACGATACCAGGAGACAGGCCGCTACACCCGCAGGCCAGGCAGTGGGGGCGTAAGGTGCACATCGGCCCGGGACGATCGTTTTATTGTTATGGAGATTTTGAGAAACCGCTACCTGACCGCTGTTGAGATACGCCAGCGGCTCCAAATCGCAAGAGGCGTTAATGTTAGTGAGCGTACGGTGAGAAGACAAATGGAGGAAGTGAATTTAAAAGCTCGTAGACCAGCACGAGGTCCAGAACTTCTCAGACAGCACCGAGTAGCCCGACTTCAGTTCGCAAGAGAACATGTCAATTGGACCCACGAGCAATGGGCTAGAGTGTTGTTCACAGATGAGTGTCAAATAGCTTTACGTGCTCCAGACGGTCGAGAACGAGTGTGGAGAAAAAGAGGAGAGAGGTTTCTACCCATTACCACCACCCAAACTGTGAGTTTCCATGGAGGCTCAATAATGGTATGGGGAGGTGTAAGTTCCGACGCACGTACAGAGTTGGTCATCGTCGATAATCGGCTTACAGCTACTCGATACATCGAGGAAGTTCTTCAGGAGCACGTAATGCCTTATTCGGGATTCATTGGACACGACCAATTCCTCCTCATGCACGATAATGCACGCCCGCACGTCGCACATTGTGTAGAGGAATATCTGGAAGAGGTTGGAATACAAAAATTACAGTGGCCAGCTCGTAGCCCGGACTTAAATCCAATTGAGCATGTATGGGGTATGCTCAAAAGAAAGATAAAGTCTAGCTCCAAACCGCCACAAACTCTAAATGAGCTCCGAAATGCAGCGCTGGCCGCTTGGGACAGCATACCGCAAGTTGATGTCAGAAACATCATTCAAAGCATGCCAGATCGAATGCAAGCGGTTATCAGGGCTAGAGGAGGAAACACCCGATATTAAAACTGATAGACAATAAAGAAACAGACTTAATTTTTAACTTTGTAGTGTTTTTAAAGTGACAATGGAAAGATGTTAATTTTAGTGAAAACATGTTATCTTGAAAAGAAAAATTTCGGTGAAGTAAACATTAAATTTCTATGTTCTAAAACCATTAGAGACACTTATTGAATGCATCTACCCTTAATTTACTGTTAAAAAAACGTTTCAGTGCAAATAATCAGCAAATTCACGAGTGGCCAAGTTTCCGTGCCGGTGAGTATTTATATAAAATAAATATTTAAAATATATAAAAATGGCAACAGTGTATCACTTATTACTTCACCCCTTGCCAGAACATTTTATTTTGTTTTTATTAATAATCTCATGCAAATCTCAAAAATTTCATATAAAAAAATATTACGACGCATTATTTTGCACACCGTACATTGACAATTACGTCATCGGCCCAGGTATCAAGTTAATTCGTACGAGTTATACAAGTGTGTTATTTTTAAATTTTCGTAGGTACTGTCTCTTCGTTACCAATGATGGAACGAAAATATTCTAACCGCGAATACTATGAAGCTATGAAATGTTGTGGTGATACATTTTAAGCAATTAAAGTACGTGGTGTTCAACGATTATACGTATAGTTTATAGTGTATAGTGAGTCTTAGGAAAAAAATTTATGTGCATGTACCTACCAATCGAAGAACAGTTGACAGCTAATCAAACTATCCAAGTGCAGTAGGCGATAATTTAAATAGTGAATATGAGGATAGGTGGATTGTACATGGAGACCTTATACTATGTCCTGCTAACTCGCCGGACCTTTCACCGTTAGACTTTTAACTGTGGAGAAAAAAAAGCGTCACGGTTACGTCAAAACATAAACATATAAACATAAACACTCACGCCTGTCACCCAGAGGGGTAGGCAGAGACTACAGACTTCCATTTAGCAAGATCCTGACATACCTTTCTCGCCTCTTCCACATCCATATACCTGCTACATGCTCGTCGGTTAAGGGTACTCTTAATTTGGCCCATTTTTAGAATATCGCCAATTTGGTCGACAAACTTCCGCCTAGGACGTCCCTTTCCGACTCTTCCATTCACTTCTGCAACATATATTTGCTTTTTCAGTCTTTCCGCATTCATTCTTTCTACATGACCAAAGAGCATTCCTTTCTTAATCCTGGTCACCGCATCATCTTGCAAACCACACTCTTCTTTACGTCAAAAAGGCCCAAAATTATGAAAACCACCGCAATAATATTAATTAAGCTGTATTCACGGCAGTTAAAAGTGCATAAGTATAGGTAACAAGTGTGAAAAAAATTGGTTGACCCTGCAGGCCATCTCTGGAACTTCCCGCTAATTTCAAATGCAAAGCGCTCCATATTTCACCAAATTATGTTACGAAATCTCGAAGTTATGTTAAAAAAAAACGTTTTTTATCTTCGATATCTCGCGAACGAATGAACTGATTTTTATTTTTCCAACGGCATTCGACGTCATTGTTCGAAATTAAGAGCTGATTAGTTTTTGAAACCGATTGGTAGAGCTAATTAAAAGTTATTTCAAAAAACTGTTTTTCATAATTTTTATTTTTGAGATTTCTCAAAATTTACTCCTCCGAATCAGTTCATATTATCACGAAATCTATTCCACATTGAGATCTTTAGAAAGACGTTCAAAAGTTATGAAAGGTTTACATACTTACACACACACATTCATACATCCGTACGAATGTCCGCGTGAAATTAGTCGGAATAGCTTCTTGGGATCTCGAAACATCGAGATCTGATGAAACCTCGATTTTCGAAAATCGGGGTGAAACCAATAACTTCCCTATTTTTGAAAATTTTCTATTTTCTTAGCGATAAGTTAAAAATATGTAAAAAAACGTGCCCGTCTAAATGGAGTTCGTTTTGAGTTACGGCTTACTTGCGTTATTTGGTTGTAAATTGTTTATTCCAATTTTTTAATTACGCCATAATTAATGGCATTCATCAGTAACCACATTGATAAGCAAAACTGTTTTTTTTTTTGTTTTTTATTACTAGTGATCCACCCTTGCTTCGCACGGGTGATTTCTGGGTCTCATTAACAACGCTACCTACCGAGTCCGATTATGAATCTAAGCTATCGAAAGACCGAATCAAATATACTCAAAAATCATTAAAATCGGTTCATCCATTTTTGAGTTTTTGCCAGACTAACGGACAGTAATTGATTCTTATATACAGAGACGACGATCCTTTTAAAGTGTAAAGGGAAAATTAGAATCATTATTCCCGTCGTGTAGTTATTAACTTAAGCATCAATAGTGAGCATTGCACTAAGAATGTAAACATTATGAAAAAACTTTGTAAAATAAATCGCAAACATAGGAGCGCGCGTACGCGTAGTTATTGCCCATAAATTACATTCAATTGATATTTATAATATGATGATTAACATTCATTTTATAATTTCAATTAATTATAAGTAATTCAAATATAAAAAAAACTGCAATAACGGTATATCTTCATTGATATATTTGAACTTAAATATAAAATTTGGATATTCTTTGAATATAACTCTGAATATTAGAATGAACATCGACAACCAAACATGCTAAAACTTGCTACATAAAATTAATGCATATTGCGTGTCTAATATCAATATACGAGCTCGAGCGTATATTGTGGAGAATAATGAGAATGGCTCATTAACCTTTATAACAAGGTAGTATTTTTATTTACACGGAATAAGAAAATGGCGCTGTTTATTGGGTAAACAAAGAAGTAAAATGTATAAACGGATAAATTCGAGAAATATAATGCTTTCTTTTGTTTACATCATGATGATAAAACAAAAGAAAGCTATATTTGAAGAGGATATATAATAAATTATCGCGAAGTAACGCAAGTTTGATTTATTTCAGTAAGGAGATCTATTTACAAATTATTATTAATATTTATATGAAACACTAGCTTTTTGATCAGCGGTGTTATCTGCGTCCAAGTCCACATCCAAGCAGTCAAACTTATTATGAGAGCTGAAGCTATCACATCAAAACTTTCTCATATTTCGGCGTGATATATCATATCATAATAATCACAGAATTTAAGTTAGATTAAGGCCTTTTGATTGGTGAAAACCGCTCTAACCATTTTTTTGCTTCATACTCCAGTATATTTATCCTTTTACTTTAATAAATCATTTTTGGTACAACTGTATCAACGCCTTTCTTAAAATCTACCCAATACTTATTACTTGGTACTCTAATCATTTCCATCAATATCGTAACCTTTCTTGTATTTCAATCCTACTTTCTTCAACTGTTGTTTTTTTTTAAATAAATTGTATAATTTATGGATACTTAGCCATTTCAAGGGCTTTTTACCCGGTTTTGACTAAGTCACTTTGTTGTTTGTCCGTCGTTATGGGTGTTATTTATTAATTGATATTAAACCATTTTTCCAATGAGCTGAAAACTTGAATTTTTAAACATAGCTCAAGTTCAGGTGACAAAAATATGATTAAAACAGAAGTGGTAAAAATATTTTTTTAAAATTTCACTTGCTCATCTAGTTTTTCAGTAAGTTTCGAGTCAATCGCCTCGTAAAATAAAAACTTTCATACAAATTGTAACACTCTAATTCACCCCCTTACCTACAATGTAAAAGGCAGTTACAGTTGTACAGTAGCCCAAATTTTATTTCTACGTTTTGTGGCTGTAAAAGAGGACATCTTGAGTCCGTCACTCAGGATATCCCCTTTTATATAAATAGAAGATTACGTTTATAGTCAAACAAACCTGTACAATCCATTATGGTAAGATAATTTAGACAGAAAAATTTTTATTCGAAAAGATATACTATGGTTGTACCACGAATGGGTCAACTCAACGTGGGAAGAACCTTATCCTCACAGAATACCAGCGTAAAATAGTTGCTTAATACCGCTGTGTTTCGTATGTTGAATGTAGTAAATTGGAGAGCATGTTCACTGACATTCCAGACATTCCATGCTAATCCTCAGAAATGTACGTAACGTATGTGCATTTTGAAAGAAATAGAAATAGATTTTGATTCTTAATCTACCACCTGCTGTGCTAGTCTGTCACCCTTATACTACTAAAAAAATATTATTGAATGTCCATTTTTCTTGCGTTTATCTTAAAATGAGACAATAATTAGAGAAGTTTATTCAGCGCTTAAAATATGATTCTACGCTTTTAGGGATTTAACCTGCTGACACTTAATCAGTTCTTTGATTATTGTAACTTATATCAGCAGCATTTTAATATATCATGTCATAATTCTGAGCAAAAACAAAAAATAACTCTGCGAGTTTTTTAAAGTAGTAATTTACGCTTTACTTAATAATATTTCAATTTAAAATGCTATGTTATAGTAAGTAAATTAGATTATATCTCCCCAGGTTCTATTTTTTGTATCAAAAAAATTATGGCATATGTTACGGGTAATGTCCAAAGAAGTAGCCTATACCTAGGTACCGAGGTTTAATCAGTGGGTTGGGTAAAAGTACCCAAATGATAATCAAAGTAAGTATTACCTCACTTTAATTTGTAAAAACTGCGCAAGTACATAATATTACAGTTACTTAACTAGTAACCCGCTCTGGCTTTGCGATCTTATCTATTAATGTGACGTTGTATAGAATTAAGATGATCGAAGATTTTTTCTTTCTATAAGATGACAATAATCCACTAATCTCAAAATAAGGTAGTTATTTCGATATTACAGACAGACACTTCAATTTTACTTATATATACTTCCTTTTTTTTTTTTTTTTTTTTTCTTTTTTTTGTACATTGAATTCGTCTCGCTGTTAATTCGTACTGTTAATGAATGGTTTTTGTTCTCTTTTACCGTCTGGAAAAAATAGGGTGTAACATGAAAAGATAAAAAAAATATAATTATCGTTTAAATTTTTTTTAAATAATTACTTTGCCCTTTACCCTTGTGCCTATGACCCTGCGTAGTGACAAGGTCAAAGATGTCTACTAAATTTATTGTTTTATTGTCGTTCGTAAAATAGGATGGATATGATTTGAATTTCGATACATTTTAATTGATTTATTTATTTAATTCGAAATTTTTGTTTTTATTTTTTTTTCTAAAATATTAATGCCATAGGCTTCTATTCCGTTCACATGTTACACTCTATTTTTTATATATATTTTAGTGACAATTACAGGTAAAATTTCATCTCATTTTACAGCTTACAAATGTGAAAAGAC
The DNA here is from genome assembly GCA_907164705.1 of Parnassius apollo. NCBI lineage: Eukaryota > Metazoa > Arthropoda > Insecta > Lepidoptera > Papilionidae > Parnassius > Parnassius apollo. Next base: position 6,875,624 of record CAJQZP010001607.1, on the reverse strand, counting down.
ATTGCGATACAAGTGAAGATAAATATGTTCTTGTCAAAATTAAGGAAAATACTCGTATTTTAAATATATTGTAGGTTTAACGACCTGGTAAGACATGCAGGAAGTTGATGGATGCCGGTAATTCAGGATTTTGCTTTGTGGAATTCCTTAAGGGAAGGCCTATCAGCAGCGGACTTGTGAAGTGCTGCAATGATAATTGATGACTATGATGATGAAACGTGTTATTTTAAATACGAAGCAATCTTTTCTGACGTGTTGTAAATAGCCAAATAAATACGTAAACATAAATCAAAGCTTAAATAATTGAGGAATTAAAAAATGTACGTATAAAATAAATAGTAATATGTGTATTGCCATGACTGAAAATATAGTTTTAACTCATAATTCAAACAATACAAAACAAGAGTCGTTACACAATGCAACACGGCAATACGAGTTTTTCGAACACGAGTTGTTACGCTATAATATCGTGATAATAATACATATCGCATGTATTTCAGCAATTCTGATTGCGAGTGGAACTTCCAAATTCTAGAGCGTGAGTAAACGTGTAAACATGCTCGATCGTTTTTGCATATTACCTTAATAAAACTTTTTTTAAATTAAATTTTAGTTTTATTTACAAACGGGTGGGTTTAATAGCACTGAATTACTGTATTTTGTTGCAATTTGGTGTTTAATTGCTTTTAGATTTATGCCGTCGGTATCTAAAAATAGTCATAATTTTTATTATTTTAATAAGATTTTTTATTACAGGCTAACTTTAACGATTAAATTTTCTTAGTACGTTTAGGTAACCGATTGATAATACAAAGCATGAGTCTCTTCTAGATAAATATTGCTATATAAAATTGATAGTAATTGACTTAATTGATAAAATCCGTAACGTGCATATATGTGTATTGTTGCTTAAGAATTTAAATTTTCAGAAATTCATACTAATGTAATACGTAATTACCAGGTGGTATGACATCTTTTTGCGTGTCTGGTCCATCGTCTTACTTATTTCTGCCGCCAAATATCAGTACTTGCTTTACTGTATTCTGGTCTGAAGGAACTAGAGAGCCAGTATAGTTACAGGCTGCTAGGCATTATGATGATAATGAATGAGGCACTCCTTCTTAGTCCTTATAGTTAACAACTCGTCTGAAGCTTTCTTTGTTTGAAGTTTGCTGCAAGTGTCCATAGACTATATTCGATGACCTTTTTTACTGTCTGGAAAAAAATTGGGTGTAACCTGTGAACGGAGTAGAAGCCCATGGCACCGATATTTTACAAAAAATAAAAACAAAAATTTTAAATTAAATTAATTAAATAATTAAAATCTATCAAAATTCATTTCATATCCACCCTACTTTACGAACGGCAATACAACAATAAATTTAGTAGGCATCTTTAATCTTGTCACTTCGCAGGGTCACAGGCTCAAGGACAAAGGGCAAAGTAATTGTTCAAAAAAAATTTCAACCGTCTAATTCAAAATTTTTGTTTTAATTTTTTGTAAAATATTAGTACCATAAGCTTCAATTCCGTTCACATGTTACATCCTATTTTTTCTAGACGGTAAAAAAGGTTATCCAGACAATATGTATATTTCGGAATTCAATTGTGTAGTCACCAAAGGTGGATTGTACGTTCGTTTTTCACTTTAGTTTTACTAAAAAAGGACATATCCAGCAGTAATTAATCTATAACACTGACTCTCCATACTCTTTATGATGGTGAGCCGTGGTAGCTCGGATGAGTAACGCTCGCTGTAAATATGCGCGAGTAACCCGGGTTCGATCGCCGCTGGCATCAATGAAATTGTTAATTGCAATTTTAAGTGCTGATTTACCACGTGCTCGGCGGTGAAGGAAAACATCGTGAGGAAACCTGCATGTGTCGGCGCCGTTACGACAGCACCGATGTTGTTCGCGGGGAGTACGAGAAGCGCGGGGGGTTTTTCTCACCACCGCGCCTAAGAACGTCACTCGCCGATAGCTCGCGACCCGATCACCACCAATTTAGTTTATATTTTGATTATTCAAATAAAAAGTTTGCCTATCATGTGAGTCGCCTATTTTATTCGTGTTCCCTAAATGAACACATGTCCGAAGAATAAGAAAAAAAATTTTCGAAGATATGTGAAGTTCGCCAACACGCATTGGGGCAGCGCGGCGGACACTTCCTTGCTCTAAAACCCTCTCAGAAATGAGGGGAGACCTATGCCCAGCAGCGGGACGTATATAGGCTGTAACTTTACTTTACTTTACTTTACTTTTATAGAAATGGAAATAGAAATAGAAATAGAAATAGAAATAGAAATAGAAATAGAAACTTTTTTATTCAATGTAGATTATAAAAATACTTTTTTAAAGTCACTTTTTTAATTTACAACTGGTTCGCAAAAAAAAACCTCTGTCCTGGGAAGAACCAGCAAGAAACCCAGCGGGACTATTTTTTTTTAATAATAGCTTACAATCATGTTTACAATCAACAACACAAGACAAATTAGAAATAGCTTGGTAGCGATCACCCTTCCCAGGGGTTATTATCATCTATAAATTCCTTAATATTATAATAACCCTTTTTATACAAACTTAGTTTAATAAAATTTCTACACAACTTTGTGTATGACAAATTTTGTATATTTTCTGGGATTTTGTTGTAAAAGCGTATACATCGCCCCAAGAATGAATTACTGACTCGGTGGAGTCGAGTAACTGGTACTACCAGCTTGTGTCTGTTCCTAGTATTTACAGAATGAATATCACTTATTTTCGCAAAACTACTTTTATTTTTGTGTACTTACATTACATTTTCATAAATGTATTGAGAGGCCAGAGTTAATATATTAATTTCTTTAAATTTTTGTCTCAGTGACTCTTTTGGTTTTAAATTATATATTGCTCTAATGGCCCTCTTCTGTAAAATAAATATAATTTCAGTGTCAGTCGCGTGTCCCCATAGCAAAATACTCGTACCATACGACATAATGCTATGGAAATAACTGAAGTAAACTATTCTAGCTGTTTCAACACTGGTAAGAGTTCTAATCTTTTTTTACAGCATATGCTGCAGAACCAAGTCTGCTAGCTAGTTTTGATATATGGGGGAGCCATTGAAGCTTTGCGTCCAGTGTGATTCCAAGAAAAATGGTGGTATCAACAAGACTCAGTTCCTCCCCATTTAAAATTGCATTAGTATTGACATGTTTAACATTAGGAGTTACGAATTTCATACATTTAGTTTTAGTTCCATTCAAATGCAAATTATTAACATTAAACCAATTGAATAACTTAGCTATAGCATTATTTACTTCGTCGTAATTTAATAACTGTCTTTTTAATTTGAAAATTAATGAAGTATCATCAGCAAATAATACTATATCATTGTTATCCCCTACTATGTAAGGTAAGTCATTAATATATACAAGAAACAGAAAGGGGCCAAGAATTGAGCCCTGAGGCACGCCCATTTGTACAATCGACCCGGAAGAACTCATACTATTAATAACAACTTTTTGTGTTCTGTCACTTAAATATGAAATAATTAATTTAAGAGCATCATTTCTTACACCGTAGTGTTGAAGTTTCCTGATTAATGTTTCATGGTGAACACAATCAAAGGCCTTGGATAGGTCACAGAACAAACCCAAAGCATCCTGTGAATTCTCCCATGCATTAAATATATATTTAATCAGCTCAACACCAGCATCAGTTGTCGAGCGACCCCTTGTGAAAAGAAATTGATTTTTATGAAGTAATTTATTTACATTAAAAAAAATTAACAATTGATCAAGAATAATTTTTTCAAAAATTTTACTAAGTGTTGGCAGTACAGAAATAGGTCTAAAATTAGCGGGGTCCAATGTACTACCAGATTTAAATAAAGGTATTACTTTACTATGCTTCATTAAATCAGGAAACACACCAGATTTGATACTACTATTAAAAATAATAGATAGTTGAGGTGCGATCGCATCTATTATAGACGCAATAACTTCAACAGAAATCCCCCACAGATCGGCGGTTCTCTTAATATCAATAGTCTTAAAATATTTTGCAATATCTTTTGATGAAACTTTATGAAATGTAAAATTCTTTGTACACACATTTACATTTTGTTTAAGTAATGATTCGGCGACGTTAGGAGAGGAATTCAGTGACTTAGTGGTTAAGATCGGAATATCAGTAAAATATTTCTCAAAAACCATTGCAACGTCCTGATCTGATTTAGTTAATTTATTGTTAAAACTTAACTGGTAGTTTGAATTGAGAGAGCTGACCTTACGAGTTTCACTATTAATTATACTCCATGTCATTTTAATTTTATTAGAAGCAGTCTTTATTTTGTTGCTTAAATACAATGACTTGGCTAAGGAGCACACTCTTTTAAATATATTGGAATATTTTTTTACATATTCCCTAAATTCGACGCTAGGATTATATGACCTTTCATTGTAAAGTTCATATAACCTTTGTCTACTCTTATGGACTCCTACCGTCGCCCATTCATTAAATGCTTTACGATTATTCAAGGAGAGTGTTTTAGAAGTAAAAGTATTATTAAATTCATTGCAAATGAGCTTAAATAATTTTGCATACAAAAAATTTGGATTATTTTGGTATGAAAGTAATGGAAGTTTTTTTACTATGTTACTTCTAAACTTCTCCAAGCGATGTGCATTTACTGGAACAAACACTACTTTTTTATCTACTTGGTTTTTGTGAACATAAGGTAATGAAACAAATTGTCTACAGTGATCAGAGCTCAATTTTTGAATAATACACTTATTGAACGGCTTATTAGTGGAGGAAGCTTCTAGGAGATTGATATTAAAGTCTCCACATATTACAACAGATTTATTCTGTTTATTAAGCTTAGCGAAAACTTCCTCCATAATTTTTTCAAAAGTATCATATAATGAACATGGGGGTCTGTAAACGCTCACAACAATGAGGTGCTCAAACTCAACACAAGCCATTTCTACAGTTCGCTCAACAGAGAGGCTCACAATATCTTTACGTTCTTTATATGATAATAATTTACTAGCTAAAATTAAGGAGCCACCTCTTAAAATCGTTTCTCTATTGAAAGAACTGAGCACCTGGTGATTACTAAAGTTAAACATTAAATTATGAGCTTTTAACCAATGTTCAGTAATACATAAAATATGAATATTGTTGCTATTTAAAAACAATTCAATTTCTAGCTCTTTGCCTATCATGCCTTGTATGTGGAATTATAAAATTGCATCTATTAAGGATTTGTAAGCTACATTCTAAATTATTTAAATTATTATAACTGCTAGAGATTACCTCTATTGTCTCATTTTCTAACTTAAATTACTTGGAACGGATTCCAAATTACATGTCAAATCATTATGCTGCTCAATAGGGGCAGATGTCTGGGTAGCCAAGTCCTTGGCTGAGTTAATATATAAATAATAAGATAGCACATTTGCTATCTGTCTTAAATTATATTTGGATAGGTAATACCTATCTGTAGTCAAAAATTTCTTAATTAAATTATTAATATCTATTAAATTAATTCTATTGGTATAATTGTTACAATTAAATGTCAAATTTAAATCCTTCATACCGGAATACAGCAGAGCAGGCACTGCAATTTGTCGAGGACTCGTTCATACGGTTTCATTGGAATAAAAGAAGTTCTGACAACTAGTTTAAAAAAGAATTTGTCTCAATCGTTGAGCATAGCAGGTAACAGTAACAGTAAGTCGCGGAAGCTGACAACTTTGACGCTGCTCGCCGTTGCTAGTGTGGGTATTTCACGTCTGGTGTAAACAAAATGATTTTACTACCGTCTGTCGGAAGCCATGAGATCTTTCTGCGGTTTATCACGGTTGCCTCTTATGATCAAACATGGAACGAAATGTAGCGATGAATTCACTGTCACCACACGCAATTATATATTTTACTAGTGATTCACCTCATCTTCTAACGGGTGATTGCTGAATTTTGATAACAGAGCCATCTACCGGTACCAATTGTAAATATAAGCCATCCAGGGTTACTCAAACACACACAAAAATATTTAAAATCAGTCCAGCCGTTTAGAAGGAGTTCGGTGACACACGTACGAAAGAATTATATTTATAAAAATTGACATTAACAATATGAAATAATTTAAATTGTTCGCAATAACAAGTTAAATATTAGGTAACCAGCTTCGCACGGGATTTCCGGATCTAGAGAACAGCGCCACCTACCGGGTCCAATTGTGAATTTAAACCATTTAGGGATCCACTCAAACGTACACAAAAAAATCATCAAAATCGTTTGAGCCGTTTTTGAATTTTAGCGAGACTAACGGAAATTAATTGATTTTTATATATAGATATTTTTAAAATGGTGTGAGACATATTTAAAATAATAAAAAGCTGAATAAGGATTTATACGACAAACATGGCGAGATGCAGAGATACGGTGAAGGTGTAGTGTAAGGTAGTACTTACGTACACATTTGTTAGTTTTAGTACCAACACTCATATAACCTTTAATGCCCAACTCCCTCGTCTTGTCTCTGCAAATACTCTTATATTAAAATCATCTCACGCTCACGCCCCGCTAAAAAGTTTTGCAAATATTAAAATTTTACGTACTTAAAAATAATGTTTATTAAAAATCTACTTAAAAATATCAATATAATTTAAGCAAAAAATAAATTTTCAAGAGGCTTATGTAGATTTATATCACTGTAACGTAGCCTACACGACATATTATATATATATATATATATATATATATATATATATATATATATATAAATGTGTTGTTGATAAAGTGATAGTCTAATTAAATACATAGCATAAATATTAAATCCTTAACTATGAAACTGTAGTTATATAGTCGCTTGGACAAATTCCGTTATTTTTTGATGTTCATACTGCCAATGTCTTACTCAAAAGCAAATGTCAAACACTCAATGGACTGTGGACAAACAGTCGCACAGAGTAAAGATTGTTGTCAAAGTATTTTAAAAAGTTGGAAACAAATAATTACTAATGGATTGACGAAATGAGCTGTAAGTTTTGTGTTATTACAAATGTTGTACGATTGTATAAGTTAAGTCAAAAAGCGTTTATTATAATATATTTTGTTTATTAGATATCTAGACAGCAGGTCTTTATACGGTCTATCTTTATATGTGGTAGAGCCATGCTGCAATTATATTAGTAGTATTGTTGTAGTACGAATGGGTCGACTCGACCGGGGAAGGACCACGCTCTCACATAGTACCAGCGTAAAATATTAGCTTAATGCTGATGTGTTTCGTATGGTGAGCGAAGACAACCAGAGACACTTTTTACTGGAAACGAGGCATTCCATCTTAGTCCTCACGGGTGACAACGCATCTGCATTTTGATTCGTAATCGAGGATAGATGTAGATGTCTATGGGCCGCAGCAACTACTAACCATCTGGTAGACTGTGTGATAGTTTGTCACCCTATCCTATATAAAAAAATCTACCGGGTTCAATTGTGAATATAAACCATTCTTGAATCAATTTAATTACACACACAAAATTCCATCAAAAGGAGTCCAGCCGTTTAGAAGAATTTCAGTCACATACACATGGACAGAAGAATTATATATTAAAGATAAAATACATTTTGCTTTATACACAAACATAATTTTTTTATGAATTACGATCGAATTTTGACCACTAGATTATCACAAGTCAAAATTAATATATCTAATTTTAACACGTTGACGTCGTTCAATTGTTTGCTGGTAGTTTATAATTGTATTGTTAACATAGTTATTTCTGCTACCATGGAAAGTAAAAAAATTGCGATGTGTTACAAAATAATACTTGTCGTTTTCCCGTTAGCATGGATGCGCTGTACATACAACACACAATACAACGACTTTTACTTTACTAGTATGGACATATACATATTCAAGATATAAGTATACAATATACATACATTACGTATACATATACACGCAGCAAGCATAATAGCAGAGTTTAAGCGAATTCGTAGACCCGTAGTCTACGGGCCGTAGACTTAATTTATGTGCGGCGTTTCAGGTATGTAATTGACTTTAGGTTCAATTTAATTTTATAGAAGAGCCTGTGACTAAATCTTCTAATTATTAAGAAATATTTTTTCGTATTATTAATAAAGGGGCGGTGATGATGACGCTGATGTGTGATGATGAACTTCTGAATATTTTCGGAAGCTGTCAGTTATACAGAATGTAATGTTATACAGCTACAAATGAACGCACAAACACAGTGAACGTAGTGACACTCACTGTTTTAAACTGACCCGTATTCGATATATAACTTGTGCGATAGGATTTAGAAAGAAGGTTGATCATTCTATGTTAGACGTACGGATCAGTAGCAAGCCAACCAGATCAACGTAAGCGAAAATTTTGTATTGAGTGTTCAAAGTAATTAGATAAAACGCCTAATTTGTAATCCCACCTGGAGTCAGAATAAGTTCAAAACTATTTTTGGCTTACTCATAAGATAATAATAACTTAGTTTTATTGGAAAGCAAAAAATAAATCTTTTGATTTATATTTCGTTAAGAGTCCTTGATAATTTTTAATTGCACTTATCAAACAAAAGATTTAAAGATGTTAAAATTTCTAGTTATTTTAAGGATTTATTGCATATGTTTTCATATGTCTGTGAAGACAATAAAAACAAACAAATAATTAATTAATTTGAGAAGAAAATGCGAGAAAGTAAATAAAAAAAAACAAAGTTGTTTTTAATTGAAAAAGCTTTTTGACACATAATCGCGTGCTTGATCGAACAAACATATCTTAACGAGTCGTGTCATTAGGTAAGTAAATGAAACGCCCATTAAGCGATTAAATAACATATTTAATTGCCTGAAGTATACCAAAACCACGTCAACATAGTATATATAAGATATGACTGCCTCGTTGGTCTAGTGGTTGTAGTAGGACGACTGCTGATCATGAGGTCCTGGGTTCGAATCCCGGGTCGGCCCAAAAAACTAATTATTGAGTTTTTCCGTCAGTAGTTGTCCGGAGTCAGGAAGCTAGCGGTGTCTCACCCCCGTGCCTCGAAAAGCACGTAAAGCCGTTGGTCCTGCGCCTGATCTCTCTCCGGTCGAGTCGGTTTATCATCCCATCGGATTATGAAAGTGAAGGAATAGAGAGTGTACCTTTGCTTGCGCATACACTTGGGCACTAACCTCCGCTGAGGCTGGCCGCCGTGGCCGAAATTCGGTCTGGAGGACATTATTATTATTTTGGGGTATCTATATAGTTTTCTCATCTGGTTGGGTTCCATAAATATATAATTGCGAATTAAAATGATAAATATGCATAAATATCAATAAAAGAAAAGAAAGAAAGAAAGAAATGCATTTGAGCCCGGAGCAGTCCGTCACGGAGTACCAGTCGCCTCAGATGACCCGAGAGGCTAACTGAGATTAGCCCATTCGCAGAGACGACTACAGGAATAATTTCAGTCGGCAGACCACCCCACATGTCGGTCACCTCGTGAGCCAGGTGCAGATATTTTGATTGCTTATCTGTTTCGGCTTTCACGAGGTTTTCACTGAATGGTAATATCGACCAAAAATATCCTTGACTGTGCCCGATTCATCAGCATAATATCAGGCTTATTCGCAAGAAAAGTCCTGTCTGTGATGATGGCCCGATCCCAGTAGAGCCTGGCGCGGTCATTTTCGAGAACGGCTTCCAGCAAGTACTGGTAATACAGCAATTTCCGGTCCACGAGATCGTATTTCAGAGCGAGCTCCTGGTGTAGAATTCTGGCAACTAGGTTGTGCCTGTGCAAGTAGGTACTCAGAGTTAGAAAGCGCCGAATAACCGGAGATGACGTGCCTAAGAGCCTCACCGGGATGGCAAAAAGCTTGACAGATGTCGACAGTGCCATTCTTTAGGATGTATCTCCGATAGTTGTTGGTCTTAATAACCTGATCCCGTATTGCACAGACAAAACCCTCGGTTTCCCCGAAGAGGTCACCGAAACGTAGCCAGTTGAGGGAGGCGACTGTATCTACGAAGGGCTCATGTAGAGCCCTGTAGTACCTCCCGTGGAGCTCCTTCTCCTTCCATACGGTCTCTCGGTCGGAAATGCTAAGCACTGCTGGGTCTTGCCATTGCTCGTTGGCTAAGGATTGATATGTAAGCCCTTTATCACTAGAAATGACGTCATTATAGAATGGATCATCTGATCTCGCCAGGAAGTAATGACGGACCCAAGAAAGCTGCATTTCCACACTGAATGACAACACTTAGCCTTTGGACGAGAAAAGGTCTAGCCATCTTGTCCCTTGGCGATGATGAACAGACGCGTGTATTGTTCCTTTAGAGACATTACCGAGCTTGGACCTCACGTACCATGGGATCGTATTTTTTATTGTATTTAAATGTATACACAAAATAAACGCAAATTGTATTAAGATTTGTATGTGTAGAAATTAACCCCATTTGGCATCCGATCTCAACCCATAATAAGCGTTTAATTAGGAAAGTGTACGTCAGGAAGCGTACGTGTCTATGACTTTGCGAGTACTCTACACTAATGTTGTGACATTATTAATTTCTATGCGATTGATTTGTTTAAAATCGACCGGGGATATTGATCTTAGGAGAAAATAATGTCTATCATTTACATGGACAGTAAGCCCTGTCCTCTGTTAATTTATTATCTAAATAATTAATAAATTAGCCTTTACAAATCATCATCATCAACATTACAGCTCTTCAAAAGTCCACTGCTGAACATAGGCCTCCCCAAGGAATGCCACAAAGCACAGTCCTAAGCCACCTGCATCCATCGACTTCCTGCATGTCTTACCAGGTCGTAACTCCATCTATTGGGAGGTCGCCCTACACTACACCTACCGGTACGAGGCTGCCACTCGAGAACCTTTTTTCCCCATCGGTTGTCAGTTCTTCGAGCCGTATATGGCCAGCCCATTGCCTGCCGTTGGGCTATGTCGATCACTCTGGTTCTACTGCGGATATCCTCATTTCTAAGTTTATCACTTTACAAATGAACCATACAAATTGGTTGACATCAGAGTTATATCATAAAGGACTATTTTGTCCCTTTTTATACACAAAAGCACATAATCATGTGATTTGAAACCTTTTATGACATCACTTGACGTAAACAGTGACGTAACAACCGCGCCCCACAAAGCTACCCACGACGTTCGTGCGTCACTCACCCCTTCCTCTCTACGCGCAAATGTTCGCCAAAAATAGAATGACACGGTTGTTTTAGCAGAGTGATTGTTTTAGTTTTCATATCTACGTATCGCGTAAACGATAGTTACTTAGACTAAGAATAAACTTATACCTATAACCACTGAACAGTTTTAGTCGTTGACGTTCATGTGGCTCAATGGTTGATGAGCCTACAAAGTTTCGGTACTGGTTTTGAATTCGATTTAGAGACAATAGGAGGATTGGGCGGACCCCGGGGGGTGGTGGTTTTTCCTATACTTGTGTCAAAACAATTTTAGTACAAATCTGCAAATTCAGAAAGCATTAAAAACTTTTTAAATTTATCTTTGCTTATCAACTGATCAGCCAGCTATCATTAATTTAAAAAAGAACATAGACAGATAAATAATTTTATATCATTCTTACAGCAGCAGTCGGATTACAACTCACTTAGTAGTGTAAGTGATTATTCACTACTCGAAGTAGGACATCCTCAAATGTGTTTTGTCATAACTACCACGCTTGGCTTAATGGTGACAGCAGTGCTGCATATTTGAAAGAGACTATACATTATATTGTAACTTTATAAGTACCGTTACCGTTTAACGCCCGAACTGTTCGGGCGTGAGTCTATTTAAGTCTACTGCTGAGCAGGGGCGTCCATGGTGGAGGCCTATGTTCAGCGGTGAACTTGTGAGGAGCTGTAATGTTGATGATGATGATTTGCGGTTCTGTGAATATTTTCCTCTTGCATTGCGATTAGTACAAAAAATATATTCACAGAGCAATTGTAGTAGTTCAAGCAGGAATGACACGTTCAGCAAAACAGTCTTTAGTAGACATGGCTCCAAAATATATTTTAGAACAATTTCTGGAATCCGAGTTGCTAATCAATATAACAGCATGAGTTGGTTCCTGAACATATTGTGCTAACTCCTGATGAGAAACAAGAGTTATTAGCAAGATATAAATTAAAGGAAAATATGTTGATGAGGATTCAAGCGGGTGATCCAGTAGCGAGATACTTTGGTCTTAAAAGAGGACAGGTGGTGAAGATTATCTGATCATCAGAACCTGTTGGAAGATACATCTCCTACAGATTAGTTTGTTAAGTTTAGAGTTATTAAAATATATTTAATTTTATATTAAAAAAAAACGTATTTATCAATACGGACTATATATTCGCAGTGCATAGAAGTGGGATAAAGCGGACGATCGCCTCAAGTACGTTTCGCACTCACTAACACAAAGGGTGAACCCTTGTGGACCACCATAAAATCAATCATTCGTTCAAATATTTAAATTATTTTAAAAATGTACGATATTAATATGTTCAAAGGCTTGAAATAGCCCTTTGAACGTTATGTTACTATTGTTTTTTGCCGTTACAGACTATTAAAGGAACTGTATCAGCGACTGGTGATAACAAGGCCTGGCTCTTTTCTAGCTCTAAGGCTAATGATAGTCATTCAGAGAGGAAACGCAGCGTTCTTGGCAAGATAACACGAGGAATATGACTGTTGATAATTTAAGTTTTTCGTATTAGTTATTATTATAAAAATTAGTTATTGTTATTAATTATTATTATTAAAAGTTTTTATTTAACTTCACTTATATGTATATCGAGGAATTTTATATAGTATAGTTGTAGCACGAATGGGTCGGCTCGACCGGGGAAGGACCACGCTCTCACAGAATACCAGCGTAAACTAGTAGCTTAATGCTGCTGTGTTTTGTATGGTGAGTGTAGAGAACTGGAGACCCTTTTTACTGGAAACGAGGCATTCCATTTTAGTCCTCACGGTTGACAACGCATCTGCATTTTGATGCGTAATCGAGGATAGATGTAGATGTCTATGGGCCACAGAAACCACTTACCATGAGGTGGACTGTGTGATAGTTTGTCACCCTATCCTATATAAAAAAATCAATATTTCACCTTCTTCCACTGAAACTATCGAGGTAAAATTTTGTACATACGTTTGGTACTCATGAAAATGCATTATTACTTAAATGCCACCATAATCCAATATTAACGTTACAAAATAGCGCTTTATCATTTCTATAGTAGTCCCTATGATCATTAGCATCATTCATCATAATGCCACAAAGCACGGTCCTGATCGCACGGTCCTGATCCACCTGCATCCATCGACTTTATGCATGTCTTACCAAGTCGTCACTCCATTTAGTGGGGAACCCCCTTCACCTGCCGGTACGAGGCTGCCACTCGAGAACCTTTCTTCCCCATCGGTTGTCGGTTCTTCGAGCTATATGGCCGGCCCATTGACACTTCAGCTTACCTATCCGTTGGGTTATGTCGGTTACTCTGGTTCTAACGCAGATATTCTCGTTTTTAAGTCTATCACGAAGAGAAATCCCTAGCATAGCCTTCTCTATAGCTCGCTGAGCGACTTTAAGCTTCTTCATAGGGCAAACAGTGAAGGGTCACGTCTCAGATCATTAGGTCATCACTGGCAATACGCTGGTTGTACAAACTAGTTTTGAGGTTTTGAGGTATGACTGACGAGAAGATGTGTTCCGCCTAGTCGGACCGTTTGTCCCAGGTAAACATACTCGTCAACAACTTCGACCTAAGTGCTCCCAACAACTACCGGCATAGGTGTGACATGAACATTGAACATGTATTTTGTTTTGTCCATGTTCATCTTAAGCCTATTTCGGTTGGGAGACACTATTGAAGTAATTGAGCATAGTGATTAAATCATACAGCGATTCTGAGATAAGGTCATACTCGCCATTGGCTTTAATACCGTATCCTTTTCAGTGCAGTAGCTTGAAAACGTCTTCCATTGCAGCGGTGAAGAGTTTCGGAGATATTTCGTCACCCTGTCTTACACCTGTCTGTAATTGAAAAGATTTCGTACTCCGGCTGTGTACTCGGATAGTCATTGTAGCTCTACTGTATAAACACTTCAGTACTTGGATAAAAACGGAATTAAAAGCTTTGTCACATAATAGTCCACATACGCAAGACAAAGTGGCAGATTGTACTCTTCTGTACAATTTGCCGAAGGATATGTACGTAGTCTATGGTGCTAAAGCCTTTTCGGAAACTGGCTTGAGCCTGAACTGAAAGTCGTCGAGTCTGATAGCGAGACGATTCGTAATGACTCTCGAAAACAGCACGTGGACGCGGCTCAGAAGGGAAATCGGTCTTATATTTACAAATACTAAAATATTTGTTTAAACTACGTAAAGGGGTTAAGGGGATAGGGTAAGTCAGCTCAAATACTACTTTCGTCCCCACTTGCCCGCGCGTCGTAAGCTATGTACCGACATGTTTGTAATCACTAATACTGTAAGTAGAAAGGTCGTTAGACACTTATTTCATTAGGTTTATCATATTTATGCCTGTTTCTTAACGCTAAGCCAGTCGCTTCTTATTTTTATTACGGTTATTTCACATTTTTATTTTACGTCGTCCTGTTGCGTAATGTATATTCTGATCGTAAGCGACACAACCTCCCCGTTCAAAGGCCGAAGTGAAGTGACCGTGCTTCAGGAATCACGCTTAAAAAGCCGATAGTTTAGGTAATTTCTTTTTACAGTGAAAATAATGGTATTTTAAAAAAAGTAAATAACATAAGCACTGCTTTATAGTTAGTTCAGTTAGTATGCAAAGTTTCATGATCTTATTTAAAGTATTTTATGAATAACAGCGGTTTATTGTTTATTTTGGAGGTAACTTTGGATTTTTTTTTCTATCGAGAAAATTTTACGAAATCGTGTTTTCGTCTAACATAATCCTTAACATTAATCCTCAACTTTACCATATATTTATTTCAAAATTAATGCTGCAATATTTTCGGCATAACGAAGGATCTTGCTAAGCCATTTGAGATTATCATCATCATCATCATCATTACAGCCCTTCACAAGTCCACTGCTGAACATAGGCCTCCCCCAAGTAATGCCACAAAGCACGGTCCTGAGCCACCTGCATCCATCGACTTCCTGCATGTCTTACCAGGTCGTCACTCCATCTAGTGGGGGGTCGCCCTACACTACGCCTACCGGTACGAGGCTGCCACTCGAGAACCTTTCTTCCCCATCGGTTATCGGTTCTTCGAGCTATATGGCCGGCCCATTGCCACTTCAGCTTACTAATCCGTTGGGCTATGTCGGTCACTCTGGTTTTGCTGCGGATATCCTCATTTCTGAGTCTATCACGCAGAGAAACTCCGAGCATAGCCCTCTCCATAGCTCGCTGAGCGACCTTAAGCGTCCTCATACGGCCAGCAGTGAAGGACCACGTCTCAGATCCGTAAGTCATCACTGGCAACACGCACTGGTTGTACAATCTAGTTTTTAGAGATTGAGGTATACCTGACGAAAAGATATGCCGTAATTTCCCGAACGCTGCCCAGCCGAGTTGAATCCGTCGGTTGACCTCTCGGTCGAAGTTGGACTTACCTAGTCGGACTATTTGTCCCAGGTAAACGTATTCGTCAACAACTTCGAGCATAGTGCTCCCAACAACTACCGGCATAGGTGTGACATGGACATTGAACATGATCTTTGTTTTGTCCATGTTCATCTTAAGACCTATCCGTTGGGAGGCACTATTGAGGTCATTGAGCATAGTGCTTAAGTCCTCCAGCGATTCTGCCATAAGGACTATATCGTCGGCAAATCGAAGGTGAGTGATGTACTCGCCATTGATGTCAATACCGTATCCTTTCCAGTCCAGTAGCTTGAAAACGTCTTCCAATGCAGCGGTGAAGAGTTTCGGGGATATAACGTCACCCTGTCTTACACCTCTCTGCAGTTGGATAGGTTTCGAGCTCTGGTTCTGTACTCGGATAGCCATCGTAGCCCTACTGTACAAACACTTCAGCACTTCGATATACCGACAGTCAACTTGGCACCGCTGAAGGGACTGTAGCACCGCCCAAATTTCGACGGAATCAAAGGCTTTCTCATAGTCCACATACGCCAGGCAAAGTGGCAGATTGTACTCTTCAGTCTTCTGTACAATCTGCCGCAGGGTATGTATGTGGTCTATGGTACTGAAGCCTTTTCGGAAACCGGCTTGTTCGGGAGGCTGGAAGTCGTCAAGTCTGCGTGCGAGACGATTCGTAATGACTCGAAAACAGCACGTAGACGCGGCTCAGAAGGGAAATCGGTCTGTAGTTCTTTAAGAGAGCGTTGTCGCCTTTCTTAAAGAACAAGACCACCGCACTTCTGCTCCACGCCTCTGGAGTAGTGCCACCATGGAGGACGGAATTGAAGAGCTTCTGAAGGACTTCAAGGACCGGTGTTCCACCCGCTTTCAGAAGCTCCGCTGTAATTCCATCCTCGCCTGGGGCCCTGCCGTTTTTAAGGTGCTGGAGAGCCATTCTAATCTCGCTTAGACTGACGTCCGGGATATCATCGGAATAGTGTCGGATAACACTTGCTCTTGGATCGTTACTCACACTTGCGTGTGGCTCCAACGATGATGTGTACAGCTGCCCATAGAACCTCTCAATCTCACTCAAAATCTCAGGTGTCCCGGAAACGATGTTGCCACACTCAGTCTTCAGCCTTGACAGTTGGCTCTTTCTGGCAGACAGATCTCTGGCAAAGACTTTGGAGCCCTGGTTCCGCTCGATCGCTTCTTTAATACGAGAAGTATTAAAGTTGCGTAAGTCTCGCCGTATGCATTTGCATTTGGATAATTTTTGAGATTATATTCCCCCTTAATTATTAAAAATAATAAAAGCGTAAGAACGGATGTTTAACTTGCTCTCCTATTTACTCAATTAATCACTATCAGCAAGGAAACAGCGTCCGGTGTCGCAGATTTCACATAATAAAGTGGTTTTCATTATTATGTGAAATCTGGAGTGTGAAATTGGGTAGGTAATTGTCAAAGAGGCGCTAGCATAGCTTTAAAGTTTAAAACTTTAATAAAAAAAAGGTAAAATTGTATGATTAGATACCAAAGATGTTAGTGCCTTATTGCAAAGATATTGGTGCACACCAATTTCCTAAAAACGCTTAAGTGAGAAAAATGTGTCTTAAAGTTATAACAAGGAAAAAATTTAAGCCTGAAAATAATATGGCTCCAGCCCTGACTTCTTTAATTTTCTTCTTTTCTTGGTAATATGTAAACTTAATGCTTCTTAACTTCACATATACCTACTTCTTTTGCGCCGAAACCGGCCATTCCCGTTGATTGAGATATTGAGGGCATAGCAGCGTCTCGCATCATTTTATTTTTTTTTTAATTCAGCGATTTAATATTGTATAAACATTCGTGCTTCAATAATTCCTTGACAAATTTAATGTTATTGCTATCTGACCACTTCGTAATAAAATAAAAATAATTATAAATACGAGTATGTATACAATATATATAACAAAAATATTTTATTTAATAACTATTATAACCAACACGTGTATGTTCTGACGTCACCGCTAGAACGGGGGCGGCGGTGGGTAACTGAGGGGAAAGCAAGGTTAGCGCGGGGCAGAGATACTTGTCAGAGAATAGAGCAGGCCGCTATTCACTTGTTACTTTTCATTTCGCACTTGTCACTTGTCACTCGCACTTGTCACTGCCTGTTCACACGCACTAAGCACTTGTCATTTGTCACTCGCACTTGTCACTTCTCAAAATGTAAACCGGGCTTAATGCGCTATACATTCAGTGTAGACTGTAGAGTAATAACAATTCGACCATACCGTAATATGTCCCCGGTTCAATTACACACTAGTGTAACGTGAGGGACGTTATTACATGGTACTAATGATGTTAAACCTTCTAAGAAAGCTAAATAATTATTTGCCTCTAACTCCCATATGAATTTAACTTTATAGTTATGGCGTTACGTTGGTCTAAAAATGCAGTTAATTTGTAAATAAGTAAGATTGTGAAATTGTAGCCTACGTACCACTTGTAGAATTGTGGATTAACAGAAGCTGTAAGAAGGAGTTTCTCCTTAGAGCCTTTATGCATATATCGGCAACAATGGAAGATACAGGCAAGCCCACACTATTCACTTGCTTGTTTAATGCTTTCTTCCACCATAAATTTGGCAGTGTTTGAGTAATATTAAACAGGCATGTTGATCTCTTCAAGCTTCCTAGTTAGAATTGAGATGTAGTGTTCAATAAGTAGGCATGTAAACAGTGACTAAAGATTAAAACTGATCAAAGTTTAAGTGTAAGCTAGATTTATGTCTTTTATCTCACAGATTAAAATGTTATGAATGCTTCATGTGTGCTCTTATGTGTCCCCTCAGTACTTTGTTATCTGATGGATAGAAAGACTGTTAAAATTATTCCTTTCCACAACAATTGTACGCGTATTTTCTTTACACATATTTTTGTTTAAAAAATGCCATAAAACATACCCCAATTGTATATTTCATATTACACGGCTACAGTGATCCATATATTCATTCGCTTTAAATTTCAACGGAGAAATGCATTGCATGCGGATGTAAATCAACTTTAACTCGAAACAAGCTAAATAAAAAGCCTGATCTGGCGCTAGCAACGGACATTTTGGAATGCTAGAACCTGAATATCCGGTTGAAATGTGACAAAATTTCGAGTATCAAGCGTAAAAAATTTAAATCATAACTTATATCAAACATTTTAAAGGAAAAGAATATTTATTCATAAGTGTCTTATATTCTAATGTGCTAAAAATTAAAAATTAAATTCAAGATAAAAAAATCTCAAAATGTGGATATATCTTGAACTTTGGTCTTTAAAAATCAAACATGTTACAACATCTTTCAGCTGCAATATAAGATGTAAATAAAACTGTAAAACCAATCAGCAGGTATGTGCCGAGAGAAAGGTAACATTTATTTTTTTGCGTCTGAAAAACAACTTCATTTGATTAAATATGGCATGTGTTCTTAGAGTTACGTATTATAGAATAAATTATAGTAAATCTATTTTATTTTGCCAAATTTTAAGAAACACACCATAAAATATTATCGATTTGCGTAGTATAGTCAGTCACTCAATAGACTGTAGACTTACTAGAAATATTATTAAATTTATTTACTTAAAAAAATTACTACGTATAAATATATACAAGAAAATCAAAATTAAAAAATACATTCAAAAATGTTTGAATATTTTTTAGTTTTCTTTTTTAATATTGTGACCAAATTTGTTTATAATGGCCACTATTATTATTACTTACACTCTTTTTTCTTTCTTTTTTTTTTTGGTTGCTTTTATGTCATTTCTTTTTATTTTTGTCGTGTTTCTTACTCTTTTGTTTTGCTTTTTTGTTTTCGCTGGGTAACTTATAGCTATAAAAAGTTAGTGAGTTTGTTACTATTATATATAATTATAGTATTCAACTAAAAGGCTCTCACTTTATCTCATATTTATGAACATGTTCAATATATTTCACTTTATTCTTTTGCAATTTAAACAACCAGACATAAAGATTAAAATGAAAAATCCAATAATGGTCCCCTATTTGGATCAGCAGTTATGAGTTTTGATTAGATAATATAATCATAATTCTAAGCGACGATATTAATGAAGACTGTTTTTCGAAACAGCTTAGGTACTTGATTTTAAATCGATAAAATATTTATAATTAATCACACGATAATTATTGTATTATATTTTTGAAAAATGGTACACTATTATAACAATGATAATAGCGCCAAAATGTCAAAATCTTCATAATAAATATTTATTTAAAATGCAAAACACGCAAAAATTAGTGAATTTGAACTAATTTTTGCAACCATTACCAAAATAACCATAAATCGTTTGTAAGTAACCATTTTGTTACATAAAAAACTCCATTAGAACTCATTTGTCTTCATTATATAAAATTAATCCTCTTTGAGTGTTAGGGGTAGATTACGTCAATCCCATTTTGTTCAAACTCGATAAAGCGCCTAATCATTCCGCATAATCTTAGGGAAAAAAAGAAACTAAGCTCCTAGCGTTCACTTTAGTATTTAGTGTTTAATATTGATACAAATTCACGTAGTCTAAATCTAATTAGAGGAGTTCTATATCCTAGGGTTGAATCCTAATTTATCTACATAACAAAATGTCACTTATTACTGTGCCATCTGATCTAAACATAGGGCATTTTGTCAGCCAAGTTCGGAGAAACTAAAATTTTGAGCTACATTTGACCCCATAAATCAAAAACTATCAGACCTACACACGTGCATACATACACTACATTGTGAGCCGTGGTATCTCAGATGGTTAACGCTGGCTGTAAATATAACAGAACGCGAGTAGCCCGGGTTCGATCCTGGCCGGCATCAATGAAATTGTTAATTTCAATTTTAAGTGTTGATTTACCACATTCTCGGCGGTGAAGAAAAAAATCGTGAGGAAACCGGAATGTCTGAGACATAAGAGAAAAAAATATTTCGAAGACATGTGAAGTTCGTCAACACGCATTGGGGCAGCGCGGCGGACACTTCCTTGCCCTGAAACCATTTCAGAAATGAGAGGAGGCCTGTGCCCAGCAGTGGGACGTATATAGGCTGTAAGTTTACTTTTTTTTTTACTACACACTTGCAATTTTGCAATTTTTTAAATAGAATATGTGTGACAGGCGAGCACACAGTACACCTGTATGACAACTGGATACTATAACTCTTAGATGTCACAGTGTCGTCCCTGAGGACCCTGGTATTCTGTTAGAGGGTGGTCCTACCCAGGTCGAGCCGACCCATAAGTGCCACTGCCCTACCGCAGTTTAAAGATAGTCTAACAGTTGTGAAACACCTTTGATATCATGCGATGCAGCCGGCCGCCTAGGTGCCCAACCTAGTAGACACCCGAGCGGCGTGTATACTAGAGGTCGCCACTAAATTGGGAATAAACTCATTTTGAATATTATAATACTTATTTTTTATATAGGACAGGGTGACAAACGAGCACACAGTCCACCAGATGGTAAGTGGTTGCTGTGGCCTATAGACATCTACACCTATCCTCGATTACGAATCGAAATGCAGATGCGTTGTCACCCGTGAGGACTAAGATGGAATTCGTCTTTTCCAGTAAAAAGGGTCTCCGGTTCTCTACACTCACCATACAGAACACAGCACTATTACGCTACTATTTTACGCTGGTCTTCTGTTTGAGCGTGGTCCTTCCCCGGTCGAGCCGACCCATTCGGGCTACAACTAGCTAACTAACTAATATAACTGCAGCATGGCTCTATCACGTATAAAACTCATTATCAATTATTAACATTATATGCTTACTTATAAGTTATACACATTTTTTGAACAATGTCATTTTTACTACAAGAAAAAATAATATTTAAAAGTGTTGCACTACCTAATATTTTCGTGACATAATGATTAAAATTAAAATTAAAGTAATTAAACGCGATAAAATCCGTAAATAATAGTTTTATTCAATTTTCGTGACACTTTCTTTTTTCAGAAGTTTTCAGTTTTTGATTGTTAATTTTATTTATGTAGTGTATTCGCTTCGAATAAATAATCTTATCAAAAAAACGAGGGAAACATAAGCATAGCCGTCATTTGAACTTTACTTAGTTTCTTACTTACTTTCTTTTATGCCCAACGATTTAAAATACATAGAGTGACGACACACAACAGCATCAAAAGTGCAAAATTTCTGATACTGCGAATCAGCCTGCCAAGCCTAAATACTAAGACAAATCCCCCTTTTAATGGAGGAGGCCCATGTGTACTGTTACGGGCCGATGTGGAAGAATAATAATTTGAATGATATTTACATATAAAACAAAAACAATAATTCGATTTACCATTTAAAAATCTTATTAATAAAACAATCTGGGAAACTAATGCTACATTGAACGTTGCAAAAATGGACATTTCGCGTGACGCTGTATGGAGTACTAGTAACATAATTCATCGCAACGGTAAAATACATTTTAATTACACTCTATTCTATTTAAATTTAAATTTATTGATTTCATACAATTTAAAAAAAGTTTTATTAAATAAATACTCTTTTTTATAATTTTAATAATTGCAATTAGGCCTTGTTCGCTTCGTAATTTATTCCATACCGCATATTAACCCTTCACCCTTGTGGACTAAGATGGAATGTCTCGATTCCAGTAAAACGGGTCTCCGATTCTCTACATTCACCACAAGGAACACATTAGCATTAAGCTGCTATTTTACGCTGGTATTCTGTGAGAGCGTGGTCCTTCCCCGGTCGAGCCGACCCATTCATGCGACAACCATAATAGCTGCAGTGTGGCTCTACCACGTAAAAAATGCATGAAATTTTTATCGCATGGGTAAAATCAGCTAATAAATAAATTTGCTAAAATTCTATAAACATCATAAAGTATACAGCATGTTTGTAAGATGGGTGCAAAGCCTAAAGGGGATGATACCTTTAACCATTTAGAACATATTAAGCTAAACTTGTCTTGTACCAAGTACTAGGCGGCCCCGACCATTACATCAGATTTGATAGACCACAAATCCTCGCGAAAGAACATCGATTCCTACCAAGAATAATACGTGAGGCTATTAAAATAAAAAAAAACCTAATTTTAATAGAGAAAGAGGGTGGGTACTAACACCTGCTTGGGACCCTGTAGTTAGCAAAACTAAAACTAAACCCAAACATACCACTGCAAGACTTCAAGACACAGTAAGTTCATTCTGCATAAATCGGACCATAAATAATAATTAAAAAGCTGAAGGTACTCCGGGTTAATATTGACATCGCGACGTCAGTCACCTTAGTCCCCCGTGACCATGGGGGAATTAAAAATAATTTAAAATTAAACGCTATAAAATCCGTAAAGGTAGTTTCAATTAATGTGTAGCGTTCGCGTAAATACAAGAAATCATTAGACGAAGTTTGCTCATTTATTTAAAATTGAATTTATAAGGTTTTTAACAATAAAACCTTTTTTTTCAATTAATTGCTAATAGTATCCATTAACATTTGTTATGTTATTAATTTTTTATTAAGTAATATGTGATTTACTCAAACAAAATGATTTCCAAGCATTTTCATCATCAGAATAACATTCTACGCATATTTAAGATTAAGAAACAGAAAATTTTAAGAAAATATTGTGTTTATGCTTTTATAAAAATAAAAACATAATAGCATTTGTTGTTCAAACCTTTTTTAAAAACATGCTTAGTTATTTCCCTTTCGTTTGAGATATTATTTCCGCACTTTTTTTGCTGGTAGAGCTTATAACATACTTATGTTATAGACTCTTAAAGCAATATTTTATGTGTTATTTGTTTGGACTTCTTCAGATGTATATCCTTAAAATTTAAAAAAACTTAAACACTCAATCTTAATTAATGGTAAAATCTTAATTAATGAGTTCATTATAGAACTTAATTTTAATATAATGTAATCGTTAATATAATGTAAAATGTAAGAAATATATAAAATGTGTAGGCAAAATGTAGAACGCGCATGGAGCCCGCTGCCTAGGGATCGTCGGGGCGCGTCTGGAGCTGGCGCTGGACGCAACAGCATGCAGGCTGCCAACCGAGCGCGAGGGGCTGAAAGACCACCTAGCAACCCCTCGCATCCATTATCCCCACCAGATAGTTTGGTGTCGGCAGGGTCCTCTCGGACTCGGCAAGTGGCACCCACCACTGGTGCGGTACGCCGCATGCGTCGGGCAAGGAATATGAACAGAAACGCATTGCGGGCATACTTTAGGGCGAAATGGGAAGAAACATACCCCTAAACTAGCGAAATCGAGCTGTTATGAGGACCCTCAACCCATTGCTAGTGACCTATCTGAAAGTCAGCTGGGACCTTTGCGAGACTGACTCATTTTTTTTGGCGCCGCAGTGGCAGTTTGCCGTATTATTAGCAACCCAACTAAAGGTCTTCGGAAGGGAATTTCAACTTCGGAAAGGAGTTACAAAAGTGACCCACCTTTTCTATATGGATGATCTCAAATTATTTGCTTCCAGTCGCTCCCATCTTATGGAATTTCTAATTACCACTTGTGATTTTAGCAATTCTATTAGAAAGGAACTGGGGACAGATAAGTGTGCGGTCTCCCATATTGAAAGGGAACGGTTGCTAACTCTCATAGACTTATCTGTGCCCATCAACTTAAGGACCCTTTCCGAGGCTGAAACATACCGATACCTGGAAAACGATGTCACAGAATATTGGTATCGATGAGGCGGGTATGAAACAATCAGCTTGCGACGTGTTTTAAGCACGTTTGACCAAAGTGCTTAAAAGCTTTTTGTCTGGTGTGGATAAGACACACGCATATAACGATTGGGTCATGCCTGTATACCTTTGGCATACTTAGGTGGACTTAGACTGAACTTAACGCCCTGGACAGAAAACTCAACTGAGACCGGGCCGTCATCACATACATGACTATTCTTGCGGATAAGCCTGATATTATGCTGATGGACCGGACACAGTTAAGGATATTTTTGGTCGACATTACCATTACGTATGAGGACAACCTCGTGAAAGCCAAAACTGATAAGCAAACAAAATATCTGTACCTGGCTCACGGGGTAACCGACATGTGGGGTAGTCTGCAGACTGAAATTATTCCTGTAGTCGTCTCTACGATCAGGCTAATCCCAGTCAGCCTCTCGGGTCATCTGAGGCAACTGGGATATATATATATATATATATTTTTTTTTTTTTTTTTTTTTTTTATTCCGTTTATATATTTATTATTTAGCCCAACCAGGTGAGAATACTCACTCTATTTATACCCCAATATTATTATTTTTTATTCAGGCACTTTATAGCCAGTAAAATCAATAAATTTAAAATCAATCTCCACAATTTTATAAATAAATAAGTCAATGTTAATCCAAAATAACACATTTAATTAACAATTTTAAAATTTAAACAGGCAGTATTGTCAGTATATAAAATAATGTAATCAAATAAAATAAATAAATAAAATTACTAGCGCAATATATAATGAATATAAATAAATGTGACCGTTTAATAATATTCACTAACGTGAAACCTGGCAACTTTGCCATTTTTGGAAAGGCTTAAAAGTTTAGGGCCAATTTTCCAACATAAAAGGTAATCTCAGACTGGGCGTCAATGTTGAGTGATACTAAGTTCTTCATAGATTTGGTGTTTATTAGTGATTTAAACAAATACTTACGTTAAACAGACAAACACTCAAAAGTAGAAAATGGCAAAGTTAACCTCACTTTGTGGCAACTTTGCCATCAGAGTTTATAATGAAAATAAAGATAGAAGAATAAGGATTTGACTTCAATGTTGAAGGTAAGTTTGCTTCTTTAATTGTGTTGCTAATAGCAAAATTTACGCTTGTGACAAAGTTGGCTTCCCATTTTTCAATTTTTCATACAATCTTGAAAATGTGTGTCAGGGTTGTCAAAGATTCTTGATTACGTACTTTACTTAATTTCATTCATCTTTTTACAATAATTTCTTAGAAAAAAATCAAAACTGTATTTAAATAAAATACTCTACTCTAAAATAAAAAGTCAAATTAGTGCAACAAGAAGTTTAAATCTATCTGTATAAAACACAAAAAAGCGGTTTAGGTGCGACCCGAAAGCTACACAGGACTAACTTCCCAGTGGAAAGAATAAAAAAATATCAATATTTTAATATTTTATACAATTTTTAATTTCGCACAAAAAACGACTTAACCGATTTTGCTCAAAATTTATTGAATTTACATATCTAATTGAGGTCTAAGTTACATAATTATGCGTTAAATGAAACTGGTTCCATGTCAATATCACTCTTTGTTCTCGAGATACACGAGGCGAAAATTTAATCCGATCATACATACATACATACATACTTACATACTTCTTCTATACATACGTATATGTGCACAGACGGACATCCTCTTAAAAACCATCCTATCCGACTCTAAAGACCTTGAAACGTGGTTAGATTTTACGTGGTTAAAATTTCTAATTTGCAAAATCGAACCCATTGCAATAACTTCTATCTGGGAAGTTAAAAATGTTTCTTCCTATGTCCGTTATAAACTTTAAAACCATTCAGCCGATTTTGATCAAATTTTTTGTGTGCATTTGAATGGATTCTTAGATGGTTTATATTCATAAGGAAAGGGAAGGTAGGTGGCTATGTTCTCGAGATCAAGAAATCACCCGTGCGAAGCGTGGGCGGATCGCTAGTCAATCATAGTACAGATCAAAAAATGTCACAATAATTTTAACACGTATCTATTCGTTTTTTATTAGTCATAATCATCATTATATTACTATCAGGTATAAAATTATTATTTTTGCCACAATAGCACAACATTCATAAACACTAAGTTGAAAATATGAAAAATACTGAGTAGGAATAAATAATATTAATAACCGACCACGCGTTAAAAATAATATAGATTTCTCTTTTCTTTTCCTCAACTCTTGATAAAGAAGAATCGATTGACAACTTATTTAGAGAAATTGAAACATCTATACAAACATATATACATAGAGTGTCAAGTATAGAACCATTTCTTTGAATCGTCGTAATTGGTTAAAATATAGGTTGAAAGTGACAACCCTTGGTTGTAACAAAATATGGCAAAGGTACCGTCACATCGTGGCATCACTAGTATGGTAACTTCGCCAAGTCAGTTTTATAGACCATTATTATTATTAAATATATGAAGTGATTGTTTACACATATTACTACAAAGATATAGATACCTACTTTCAGTATTTCAAACAAAATCAACAAAAGTTCTGGAGCACTGAACACTGGAGGTTAAATCGCCGGCACTATTCCAAGACAAAATAAAATGTCAAAATTTACTTTCATGTAGCCATAACGAAAACAATGCTGTCAATTAGTTAGTAAATTTTCATCCGAAAAATGTCATATCTCGAAAAATGTTATGTTGTCCGTATTAATCGATTTATCGTATTAAAGTTTGTTTTGTTTTGGATTTTGGAAAGTTTTGGATTGTCCGTATTAATCGTAATTTTGTACATCCCTGATGGCCAAGTTGGAATGTTGCAATGGAAGTTCTATTGGTAAAGTTGCCAGACTTGACAGTATCTCATTTCATTCCACGGGTATCGTAAGAAGTAACAAAGGGAAATTAAAGAGGAGATAGGCAGCAACATCTTCTTGATCAGAACTCAAAGTAATGAAGAAAACTGCGGTTCGCAACCCGCTTGCCGAACGAGATAACTACGGCAAATAGGTATAAACTAGGGGGGATCCCCTATGACACAACATCTGGGGAAGGCTTATGTTTAGCAGAGATCTTTTGTGATGTAATGTAATAAAAGTATTATTGTGCACAAAATTACAATACACACAAAGATATGAAGGTATATGCGAGTAAAAAAAAATATTTATTTTTATCTATAGCATATTTTAACTTTGCATGAATTCAATCATAGTATTATCATTGTAATTGTGACAATTAATTTAGTAGTAACATAATTATGTATATACATATTATGAAATAAGTTTCTAGCATTACTATTTTCAACGTAATATACATATATCTACATCTACACTGTCAAAGGTTTATTCCCTCGGTATTTCACAAGTTGAAAATGCTTTCAAACCTATATGCACTAAACTATAACTAAAAACTATAGAGTACCAAATTCGAATTCCAAGTTTTCCGTACCAGTTATAAATGTAAGGAAAATATACTAGTCATTCCCGTTAATGAAAAACAATACAAAATCTCGTTTGTCTTCATTTACATTCCCCATCAACGCTGAGTGCAGGATTAAGTCAGCACATTCAACTACAAACTTAATAAGGCGTCTTATCATTCCATCTTACCTTCGTGAAATAAGAAAATAAGTAAGTAGCGTTTTTGTCCATTTACTTGTGATTCGTACGGCTGATACTAATTATAATAATATATGGTGTGGCCAAAAAGAATGACTCCAGTGTTTTAATGATTATCACGTTAAAAATTTCTGTTGTGCTGGGGAATTGGACACCATCATTCTTGCATATTGCTATTAAATTCCATCGCTGAATATACATTGCCTCATAGGGTGGATTTTTATCGAGCGATCACTTATTATAACGAAGTTTTATACTCATCTATCCTTACACTTGAGCATCGCAGGTGAAAATGCAGCTATATATAAAATAT
The DNA here is from genome assembly GCA_907164705.1 of Parnassius apollo. NCBI lineage: Eukaryota > Metazoa > Arthropoda > Insecta > Lepidoptera > Papilionidae > Parnassius > Parnassius apollo. The sequence continues at coordinate 6,847,339 of CAJQZP010001607.1, read as the reverse complement.
TTTAGCACTACTCACAATTTTCCATCTGACAGAGTTGAGGTATTCTTTTATTATTAGGAGATATTTACCTGAAATAAAAAAACTATTTAAGCTATTATGAAATATTTTTTAGGTTATTATCCTTAAGAAAAATTCCCTCCTATACGACCTAATCTGTCAATCTGAACAGTTCTTTTTTTTATTTTTATTTTATAGAATAGGGTGATAAACGAGCACACAGTCCATCTGATTGTAAGTAGTTGCTGCGGCTCATAGACATCTACATCTATCCTCCATTAAAAATCAAAATGCAGATGCGTTGTCACCCGTGAGGACTGAGATGAAATGCCTCGTTTCCAGTAAGAAGGGTCTCCGGTTCTCTACACTCACCATACGAAATACAGCAGCATTAAGCTACTATTTCACGCTGGTATTCTGTGAGAGCGTGGTCCTTCCCCGGTCGAGCCGACCCATTCGTGCTACAACTATACTACTAATATAACTGCAGCATGGCTCTACCACGTAAAATTCTAATTTAAGTTTTAACCATTAAATGGATTTTACGCAAAAATGCTTATGTATAAGTTTTATTAAGAACCAAAATACCATCCGCATTTTGATACTCGTTTTACTCATAAGTACTAAGACACAATACCTCATTACAAGTAAAAAACGTCTCGGGTTTCGTTGCTCAGAATACGCATTACAGCAGCGTTACACTGCTAGTTTGCGATAGTATTCTGTACGAGCGTGGTCACTCGCGGTGCATCCATAACACATCACGGTGGTGCTTCACGTTGTATTTATTAAAACTTGATAAAACCTACATCATGTTGCATGTATTTATTTGCTGAAGTGTCACGATTTAAGGATGTTATTGGAACTAATTGCACATGGGAGTTTGTAGAATTTCTTACACATATAAAAAAACAAATAAGTAAATAAACAAATAAATAGAACCTCCAGTTTGTTTTACAATGTGTGAATCATAACTTGTGTACGTAACTGCAGTTGAGACGACTCATTTCCTGTCATTGTGGATCGATCTCTAATCGACAACTTGGCAAGCTGATGTTGAGTACAGCTGCGCCAACTACTTAGTCACATTACGGTTTCTTTCTCTTTTCTCTCGTATTTTAAAAACAACATTGAACTATTTACTGAACGCAAAACGTCGCAAATTTATACGTCAATTCTGTGCACTATTACCTAGTGGAAGCAGGGCAAAACCTTATGTTAATGAATTCTTTTGGGTTTATTGTGGTTTAGTTTACAGCAATTTTAGAGAAAGCTCTCAAATCTTAAACCATAGGTAAAGGAAAAATCTCAAAAAAAGTAATTTGTCGTTGTATCACTTTTTCTTTTTGGGATAAAAACTTACTTTTCAAACTGAAGCATCGATCGTTTGGATCGTGATGGAAGACCATTGTGTGGGAGAACATTTTTTTTCTTTGCAAATCTATGTTTGTCTTTCAATGTGACTTACTTTTTCGTTGGAACAATTATTTTCGGTGCTTACTTATTTCATATTTTGAATTTCAGTGACTTAATTGTGCAGAAACCTCAAGGCGGAGGTCGAACTCGAACTTCTTCGGATTTTTCATAGCATAATAATGGCTTTTACCCGCGCTTTAAAACTCGATGAATTTTTACTAACAAAATTATTTTAACATGGTTCTTAGAATTGGCTATGGGGGAAATATGAGGTACCCTAATATAATACAGCTACTTTTAGAGTCTGATCTTTGGATTTGTCAATTGTATTGAAATACACCCTTAAATACATAAATCCTGGAATAGAGACAGGAGCTTATATAAATATTGAAGAGCGATATGTCAGTAAAGACAAAAACTAGAGTGATGAGCACATGTCTTCTACCATGCTTAACCTATGTCTGTCAGAACTGGAGATACTTTAGCAAATTAAAAAACAAAATCATCAGCTGCCAGCGCGGTATGGAACGCAGTATGCAAGGCAACTAAAATGTGAATATCAGAGTTATAAAGATTTTATAGTTCTATAGTTCAATGTATCATAATTAATGCAACATACATTATTTGGAAATTATATTTCGTAAGAGGAAATTCTACCAAAACTTAAGCTAAGTCCGAACTGTGTAAACACTTAATATTTTACGATTAATATTAAGTATGATAGAAATAGTTATAATAGTTAATAGAAGAAAAGATTAAATTTACAACCACTACTTAAATACAATACGAGTCTTAATGAACAAAGTACCAATTCTTTTTTTGCAATAATGTACATACGTAAATCTGTACATACGTAATCTGACGCACGGTGTTCAACTGAAGTATTAAAAACCGGTCAACGAGATATGTTTGATGAGTGATATTTAAGGTATTTATTTAAACTTTATTACACACCTCATATTATGAGATATAAAGGACATGCTTTATGACATTTTCTGCTAGTCAATCCTGGATGATTTGAGAAATTGTGGCAGGTGTAAAGAATCACTTCATATATTTAATAAATAAGTTGTAAGGATATAGGATAAAATAAAATGCAACTAAATAGAATATAGTTAGTAAAAATAAACATAATTACAAAATATCTATTATATAATATAGAATAAACAATAAATATATAAAGGGGACTTCTACACAAAATCTATAAATAAATAAAATATAATGAGACAAAAATAAAATAACACAATATATATCACTTCTAAAGTGAGAGAGAAAAAACAATAGTTGGATAAGTCGGGTCCTATGATAGAATTTTCAAACTGATCTTTAAAATAATTCTTGTTACTAGTTTTCTTGGCATTCCAGGGCAGCGCATTAAAAGAGGAATTAAGGAAACCACTCCTATGTGGTGGAATACGAATTTTAAAACTATTTTTGGAACGGGAAAGTCTATCGTGAGTAGAATACAGGTACTGAAAGTTATCCTTAAGGTAAAGAGGAGAATTTGGGTCATTTAAAATTGAATATAGTACTTGCAAAGTTCGGGAGCTATGCTTTTGACGAATAGAGAGCCATTTAAGCTTTGATTGATATTGGGAAACATGGATATACTTACGTAAGCCGAAAATGAACCTAATGCAATTGTTGAGAAGGCGCTCCATCTTCATCATCATCATCATCATTACAGCCCTTCACAAGTCCACTGCTGAACATAGGCCTCCCCCAAGTAATGCCACAAAGCACGGTCCTGAGCCACCTGCATCCATCGACTTCCTGCATGTCTTACCAGGTCGTCACTCCATCTAGTGGGGGTCGCCCTACACTACGCCTACCGGTACGAGGCTGCCACTCGAGAACCTTTCTTCCCCATCGGTTATCGGCTCTTCGAGCTATATGGCCGGCCCATTGCCACTTCAGCTTACTAATCCGTTGGGCTATGTCGGTCACTCTGGTTTTACTGCGGATATCCTCATTTCTGAGTCTATCACGCAGAGAAACTCCGAGCATAGCCCTCTCCATAGCTCGCTGAGCGACCTTAAGCGTCCTCATACGGCCAGCAGTGAAGGACCACGTCTCAGATCCGTAAGTCATCACTGGCAACACTTATTGAGAAGATATTTGAGATAGATCTGGGTAACACACATCCACATAATCAATAATGGGTAATATCAAAGTGTGGATTAGCAGAAGCTTAGTTTTAAAAGGCGGAAAGTTTTTCAGACAAGAATGATGACGTAAGGTGGCAGTAACTTTAAGGCTTATTTCGGCAACTTGAACTTCCCATCTTAAGGTAGGGTCTATATGTAGCTATTGTTATTAGGAAGCTATTGTCGTAGGATGAACTGTGGGATCCAATGGAGAAGTAAAATAAAGTAATGATTTATTTCATCCAGAATGATTGATGGACCACGGTCAGATGTAACGGCCTTACTAATACCTAGTGTTTTAAGAAATTTCCACACATCAGCGGTTGAAGGTTTTGCAATATTACTATGGATAATAACGGCGTTTAACATTTCGTACCATCTGATTGCATCTGTTTCTTAGCAATTTGTAGGAATCCCAGCTGTCATGTGTACGATGCTTCTTAAATTTCATAATTTCATTGACAACCTTACACCCTTAGTCATCCACGGGGCTGGTGGACGCTTCACTCTTACTTGAGGGCCATGTTTGTTGTACAGACCAAGAACTATATTATTAAGGATGGAGACTTTGTCGTCAATAGAAGTTGATTTAAATAAAGAAGTTAAGTCAATACGATAGACGTCACTTTTATCATAATCCATTCTAGAGAAATTACGAATGTATAATACGACGGGAATGTGTTTAGGAGAAATCAGCTTATATAATAATATAAATAATAAATTAGGTCTAGTCGCGAAAAAGCGGGAGCTGATAGTTGTCCGTGCTTAATGACATAATCGGGAGAAGCCGTGATAATATGATCAATCAATGAGTCATCAGTGTCAATTTTGTGGTGAGTTACCTCTAAGGGAAGAATGTAGAGATCGACTTACTCTATGACTGACCAAAATTATTGAGAACGAGAAAAATTTCTCAACAAATCAGTATTGAAATCACCCATTATTATGAAATACGTGTACTCAGATAAAGTGGTAGCAAGAGCGCCATCAAGAGCGTTAAAAAATTAACAACAGGTGGACAGTATACTACCCCAAGAATTGTCTTTACACCTTTGATATTGATTTCCAGAAACAGAAACTCCAATGAGGCAGAATACGGAGATGGAGAAGCTAAAATTATTTGATTGAAACTACTTTTACGGATTTTATCGCATTTCATTTATTATTATTAAAAATAAAACAAAACAAACGCGATAAAATCCGTAAAAATAGTTTTAATCAATGTGTGGTGTCTGCTTAAATATAAGAAATCATTATCTAAAATTATTTTATAAGGGATATTTGTTCTAAAGTACATGGCAACACCACCTCCTGTTTTTTCAATCCGGTTGTTACGCACAAGAACAAAATCATTTAGAGGATATAAGCTTAACATTAGTGATGGTTTAAGCCAACTTTCTGATACGAAGATGTATGAACACAATCAATAAAAAAAATTCTTCAAAATAATAGAATAATGACTCGAAATGCTTTGAGCATTGACATGACAAAAACATTAAGCAACTTTTTACAAGGAGTAAATAAATTCATAAGCTCACAAGACAACAAGATATCTGAATCATATGTATCTAAAATTAATAATAAAAAATAAATATATATTGTTAATATATATATATATATATATATATATATATATATATATATATATATATATATATATATATATTAAATACTTAAACAATATAGAATATAAAACACTAAGACTAACTACAAAATACGACTCAATACATATTATACATAACAAATCGAATAGTATCATTTATTTTATAGAATAGGGTGACAAACGAGTACAAAGTTCAAATGAGGTTGAGTGGTTTCTGGGGCCCATAGACATCTGCATCTATCCTCTATTATGACTAAAACGGAGATGCGTTGTCACCATGAGAACTACGATGGAATGCCTCGTTTCCAGTAAAAACCGTCTTCGGTTCTCAACACTCATCATACGAAACACAGCAGCATTAAGCTGCTATTTCACGCTGGTATTCTGTGAGAGCGTGGTGCTTCCCCGATCAAGCTGACTCATTATTGCTACATTCATACGACCAATATAACTGCAGCATGGCTCTACCACGTATATCGTGACATAAATGACCGTATCTATTTTATTTGTTTATATTTTATTGAATTATAAGCTTGGTATTTTACACTTACTAGGGACCATAGATCTTAGTGTTAGATAAACATTTAGATTTGAATCTTCTACCCATTTTTATTAAGTTTTCTTTTTTTCCGTCCCCGTTTTAAATAAACATACAAAAAGTTAAACCCTAAAAATAAAATTTTAATTATTACTCGTGGCAAGCGTATTTTGTCCGTTTTGGAAAGCTCATAAAGGTGAATAAATATCAATCAGAGATAAACAAAAAAATTTGAGATACCGTAAAAGTTCTCCTGAGTTTTAGTTTTATAAAGCTATTTATTTATACAATAGAATACTTACCTATATCTACGAAATTAAACTCTAAATACCCTGACTTCAAACACATTCATATAGATGAAAATCTTATTTTACTCTTAATTTTTCAACCGACTCCAAATACTGATGGACATCAGTTGAAAAAAAAATGCGGAGGTTAACCGGAATAATTAAATAATCAAAATAATTTGTACAGATCGTATTAATTGTGCACACGCTTATAAAAATATAATTATAGATGGAATAGTGGTTCACCATTCTAATAAGCAGGTAATTTCTACTTGCGCACAAGAGAGAAAATCGACTGCATGCTTGTATTATAAGAAATCGCTTATTGAAACTACGAGTTGGAAGTGCATTTGTAAGTTAAAGTTTAAAGCAACCGCCGCTCGTGCTGCTTCTGTTGCAAACAAGATTAAGTTTGAGTGCCAAAACAGTGAGGAGACATTTTGAATGTCCATACGAGCTAAAGTGCTTGCCAATGCATTTGGCATCGGTAAATGTGGAATAAATTCACTCAGAATAAATACCTAGCACTAAAATAATTCACGAATAATACGAAACACTTTTATACAAGTGAGCCTGACGAACGATCACACAGTCCTCCCGATGGCAACTAGGTTACATGCCCCCCCCCCGAACGGGTTCCCGACTTGACGTGGGGGGGGGGGCTTAGTAGCCGTGGCTTGGTCACCTGCGATGAACAAAGATGAACCCACGTGGCTGGCCCGAGGAGGCCACTCCGAGTGGGCTTGGCTATCCCGCTTCGGATGTGTGCTGGTGGGCTGCGGCAAGAGGGGTTCCTACCGTTGGAGATTATGTTGCGGAAAAAGAGGAATGTTGGTATGGCGATGCGCCATTCACCCTATTCTCCGCGACTCAAACGGGGCCGCGCCGTTGATGCGGTGGTGGTGGGGGTGCCGGGGGAGATGAGTGTTGGTATTGCGAGGCACCACTCTCCCCAACCCTCCGCAGTCGAATCTTGGTTGGTGGCGGAGCCATAAACCAGATCCGCCGCTGGGGTCGGGAAGGCTAGTGCTTCTGAGTACTCGTTTTTCCTGGCCACATAGCCTTCGCGCATCGGACACGGGGGCGTCCATTGCTCAGGTTTAGTTAGAGGCCGTGGAGGAAGGTGCGCCATGTGTTCTGGTGCGCCTTACCTGAGAAGGAGAACAGGGAGGAGTAGTCCTCTCCCGAGGAGGCGCCGCCGTGGGGCGGTGGGCGCTGGTCACGGGGTCACGGATGTGTGCGAAAGCGTTCCCGTGGCCTTGCCAATATGCGACGAAAGTGGAACACCATGAGATTTTAGTCGGTGCAAGTCCGACATTACCCGTCCTTGCCCCCGCGAGGCGGGTATGCATAGGAATTTCCCCGTGTTAAAAAAAAGGTTACATGGGTCATACAAATTAAGAAAAATAAAATGCAGATGCGTTGTTACTTATAAGGACTAAAATGACAATGTAAGGATCTTCGGATTCCGTCATTTACTATAAGACTATTGCAGCTAAGCTCTTCGTTTAATATAAAACTTAGCGGACAGCCACCGCGGAGTCTACTTCACCTGAGGATGCCTCGAAAAGTGAAGCACGTGTTGTAATATCGGCGATGTGTCTTTCCCAGTGTAGTGGTGTTTAGAGTAGTGGTGCTGGGATTAGTGGTGACAGGGATAGTGCACGCAATTGAGGGAAGGCGGCTGGTACTCATTTTTTTTATGGGATAGGGTGACAAACGAGCACACAGTCCATCTGATGGTAAGTGGTTGCTGTGGCCCATAGACATCTACATCTATCCTCGATTATAAATCAAAATGCAGATGCGTTTTCACCCGTGAGGACTAAGATGGAATGCCTCGTTTCCAGTAAAAAGAGTTTCCGGTTCTCTACACTCACCATACGAAACACAGCTTCATTAAGGTACTATTTTTCGCTGGTATTCTGTGAGAGCGTGGTCCTTCCCCGGTCCCCATTCGTACTGTAAGTATACTACTAATATAACTGCAGTATGGCTCTACCACGTAAATGAGAATACTCTATAAAGTAAATAAGACATCATTTTATTTCATTACGTCGATCTCAACAAATTTATTTTTAACAACTTTAACATAATGTTCTAAGAAGTAGTGCTCTTTCCCTAGTCGTTTGACAAACTGACGCTGCAGACGACATGTAAATAAATAATCGAAATTAAAAACAAGCAATGTTAAGCTTGGCTCTCCCTTCAGTGAATCCATCATCCCATTTCGTCCCGTGTAATAGTCCACTATGTGATATGCCAGAAAGACTTTTGTGGCTTTAGATAAATTGAAATATATCTATCCCTTTTATGCCAGACGCAAAATACCCAGTTCAGCGTCAAGTTCCAAAGCTAGCCTTTAGTTACAGCCACACGACCTAGCAAATTCCACGGCTGTGAAAACAATTTTAAGGTTAAGTAAAGTTAAGGTAAGTCATTTATTAATCGGAAACATGTTCTCGATTAATAAATGACTGCATTTATCACTTTTATAATATAATATTTTTATTGTTTAACTATTGAATATATGTAAAATTCCTATATGCATGTGTTCTTAATTCTTCTCCTCAGACACACAGACAGATTTTGATGAATTTTTGAATGGGTAACATATGGGGGTCACGGTTCTTGGTTGTACTTTGACCTTTCAGGTAGCACTGTTGTCGAGGTCCAGAAATCACCCGTGCAAAGCAGGGCGGATTGCTAGTATCTTATTAAAAATAGCAAACCCATAAGCGATGGGGAGCAGTCTCAAAGATGCAAGACGTTAGGATTTGCGGTCGTTATCGCCTAACATAAGATTAAGGCAAATCCATATAACAAAAAAGTTCCATATCGTGGCTGCAGAACGAATGGATCTGCTCGACTAGAAAAGGATCATGCTCTCACAGAATACCAGTGTAAAATAGCAGCATAATGTTGCTGTTTCGTTTGATGTAAAGAAGTGGAATGCCTTGTTTCCAATAAAAATGGATTGCCCATTTTTATTGGAAACAAGGCATTCCACCTTTGCCCTCAAGTGACAACTCATATACAACGATTCTTAATCGCAGATAAATGTCTATTCGATACAGCATCCACTTACCATCAGGTGAATTATGTACTCGTGTGTCATTATTCTGTTAAAAACAATCCATCAGTGGTTTTTAAGGAGTACAGATGAATAAGAAGAAGAATCATAAGCATTCAACAATAAAGTTTGTTGATCTCGTTAATGCAAAATTATCGAATTCGAATTAATTACCGAACCTGCCTATTAAAGTGGATGCTTCGAAACAAAGCGGGGCGTAGTTGAGTAAAGCGGAGCGGAGCGGACAAGTTATTTGAATGCTCGCATATTTGCAAAACTCTGGCCGAGGGTTTTGTAGGCCTTTTATTTCATTCACCGCTTCTTTCTATCCCATCTTTCTCCACGTCCAGTATTCCACATGTATTGGTTGCTTGGTGCAGCAAACGCTATATATTATGTTCATGTTCACGTTCGCATATCTCCTTTATTCCCAAAGTTTTCCTTCGTATTAAAATTCACATGTTTTCGAAATATTTCTTTTTCTTACTTCTCAGACATGCAGATTTCCTCACGATATTTCCCTTCACCGTCGAGCACAGTATATTTCATTTAAGTCATTGAAACTCAACGATTATAAGTAATTCCGGAAATGTTAAGCCCAAAGTTTATTAATATAATGATTGTATACCATACAATATCTTTGTGTAAGTTTATTGGTTCCATCACAATAATGATTGATTGCTCTAATCTTATTCAACATAACTTAAGTGACCATAAATATCATATTACTGAATACCAATGTCTGTCTCAGCATAAAGCTTAGGTGGCTCTTGAGTCAACCCACTGCTGAGAACATATCTTTATACAAACTAATAAATCAAACGATAGCTACGGTTAGTTATAACCGTAATAGGTTTACTATAGTAAACCTATGGGGGGGACTTTATTCAGCTTACTATAGCTGAACAAAGCCCCCCTTTCATTATGTTCGGTGTTTTAGTAGTAACTATAAGTACATAAAAATATATAGGGTTGTTGTTATCGTATAATATTAGCAATTATCGAAGAAAGTATTTTACCATAATACGTTTGGATACGTTATGGAAAGTAATGTGATGGAAAAATACAGTTATGCAACTAAAATATATAAGCTAAAATTATTTGCGACCAAATATGAAACCATGCGGTGTCGGTGTAAGAATGCCCACTACCCCATATCTTCTCGTGAATGCCGTAAAGGGCGACAAATGAAAAAGCTGCGGGTGTGTCCCTCGTATGTGGCATTCAAAGAGACCTATGTTCTACAGTGGACTTTTAAGAGGCTGTTATACTAAAATGTTAATAGTATGGACCTGGACCTGGATTGATATCATCGCCAACACTGTTCCCAAAAGTGGAGTGGGACAGATTTTACATAATCCGATTGGCCTATCCCTGAAAGTCTTTTTTCCACGCATTTCCGCTTCAGTAAAAACGCAGTCTATGATAATAACAACGGATAAACTTAATTAAGGGTTAGCGATTTACGACCATGTTTTCGAAGCATTAATATACATTGGAACAAAACATTCATGAAAGAGGAATATATTTGCAGTACGCCAATCGTAATTAAATGCCTTTATAGAGTAGCAATAATAAAAGTCGAAAATAAAATGGCAATTTCATTCCATTTCCTGCAGTTGATTGAAGTCGAGTAACCACGCCCTTTCACAATCACAATGGTAGGACCAGGAGCATTTTATTTTTGATTTAACAATGTTAAACACGTAATACACTTATTATACCCTATCATATAAGGTAGGATATTTTAAAGCCGCTCCGTGAACTATGGAGACAACGACTATGCAGCCCGAATGTGTAGTCTTTGTATGGAGAGGACTGTGCTTGGAGTTTATCTGTGTGATAGAATTAAAAATCGGCCAAGTGCGAGTTAGACTCGCGCATAAAGGGTTCCGTACCATCGTAAAGACACGTTTCTAGTACGGTAGCCCCCTTTAATTTTTAATTTATATTCATTTTTATTATAGCGGCAACAGAAATACACGTTCTGTGAAAATTTCAATTGTCTACCTTTTACATATCATGAGATACAGTTACAGCCGCTGACAGACAGACGGAACAGTGGGGTATTTGGACAATCTGGACGGCCAGCCAAAAGTCGATTTTGTGAACATGATCATAGGTAAAAAGTTCACGTAACCCGCAAAACACGACTAATGGAAAAGCAATAAAGTGAAAGCATTTCCGTCCTGATGACAAAAAAGATGCTTGTTCGGCCAGTCGAAACTTGAAAGCCATCAAAAGTGCACTTCATTTTTTCGATACCGTTGACGCAGTAGTATTTTTAAAGGGTTTTTTATTTAAAGTTTTGAGTGACAGTGAATTCTTGTGGATCTCATTATCTGTGATTGTCGTACATTTAAATCATCGTTACGTTCTCTAAACAGTATACAGATTTTGATGTGTGTTTTCAAATCTGAGTCAATTAGTTGTGGTTCCCGAAGTTTCCCGGCAAAACAAATAAACGTAGTATAAAGCTTGATCATTCATGTATATAGTAATGCTTAAATCATGCGCGGAACACCGTGGTTTTTTTAAAAATAGGGTGACCAAAATGTATGAGGTCCAAAAGCAAATATTCGTAGATGTAAAATTTTGTAATGTTATTTTAAATTGTTTTAGAGTTATCGAATGTCAAAGTAATGGCTTGGGCTGAGCTGTATGATATATGATGCAGTGGCAAAATTTGCTGAGTCTAAACGACAAACTAGATTTTGTCGAAACTTTTCTTACGAACTATAATAATTATTCTACGGAAGAAATAAAAGAACGCTGTTTGAGCGCCGGCTTGATACAGGCATTGGAGTCTCTTTATAGAGACTCTAGTGCTTGTGTTAGGATCAACGGGGTCTACTCGGACTGGTTTGGCATCCATAAAGGTGTCCGACAGGGCTGTTTGGCTTCCCCATGGCTGCTCAACCTATTTATGGACAGTTGTTTGCAAAATTTGAAAGTTGAAGAATGCGGATTAGGAATGGGTGAGTTAGCCGTCAAATGCCTTTTGTACGCCGATGATCAAGTTATTCTTGCGTTATCGGCGGCCGAATTGCAAATGATGGTTACATTAATGAACAGATCACTAAAATAAAGGGGTATGAAAGTGAACGCAAGTAAGACAAAAGTTATGGTTTTTGAAAGAGAAGAAAGTAAAACAATATGTGAAATAAGAATAGAAGGGGAGTTGATCGAGCAAGTAGATGAGTTTGTATACTTGGGTAGCGTATTTAGCAGGGATGGGAGATATGATAAGGATATAGAACGACGAGTGAATGCAGGCAATAAAGTAAATGGGGCCCTGCACTCTATTGTCAAGAGTCAAAATGTGTCGAAAAAGGCACGTATGGCAATTCACAATGCTGTGTTGGTCCCTACTTTAACGTATGGTAGTGAAAGTTGGGTGTGGCAGAAGAAGCACGAGAGTAGAATGAACGCAGTAGAAATGCGGTCGTTAAGGTGTATGTTAGGGCTGAATCTGAATGACAGGGTGAGAAGTTGTGTGATAAGAGAAGAATGTGGTTTGCAAGATGATGTTGTGACCAGGATTAAGAAAGGAATGCTTCGGTGCTTTGGTCACGTGGAAAGAATGAATGAGGAAAGAATGACAAAGAAAATTTATGTTGCAGAAGTGAATGGCAGAGTCGGAAAGGGACGTCCTAGGCGAAAATTTATCGACCAAATAGGCGATTTATTGAAAACGGGTCAAATTAGGAGTACCCTTAACCGACGAGCATGTATGCGTAGGTATATGGATGTGAAGGAGGCGAGAGAGGTGTGTCAGAATCGTGCTAAATGTAAGTCTGTAGTCTCTGTCTACAGCTCTGGGTGACAGGCGTGAGTGTTTATGTATGTATAAACTTAGAGTAGTTGGTTGAATACTCAAAGTTTGGGAATAAATCCACAAGCTAAATAAGAAAATATTTTTTTTTCATAAAATGTTTGTAAATGTTGTAGTAACTTAACTAGCTTAAAGTATTTATAAGACATTATCCCAAACAAATATAATACCAAGGCATCTTCTACATTAAGTGCACACAATGTTACCCATTCGACAAGTAAATACATTTTTAAAACCTCCATAACTACGTAAACTCTAAAACTTTATCAACAATAGTGTAAGTGGCAAATAAGCTTTTAGCTTTCTTCCTAGGTGTTTAAGTAATTCCTTACGCTGACAACACCGATATTATACAGGGACAAAAACATATTCGAAAAGTCAAGAAAGTAAAAAGCAAATAAGTACTCGAAAATTAAACTTAGTTTATTTCAACAACAATTTAAGATAGAAGGCGCTTTATGATGGTTATCATATTTTTAAATATTTATTTTATTGAAAAATAATAAGGAATCAATAGTATATGGCTACTTTTATTAAAGTAAGGCAGCAGTCTAAGGCTTAGAATACGAACCGCAAAAATAAAACCCTGACATCCAAGTAGCGCAGGTTCTCAAGCACACTTTATCAATCAACAGCTCAGCATTATCAGTTCTCAGGCGTAAGAGGTATTACCCTTTCTTATAATGGTGACCCCACTTTTTGTTCATTATTACTCATCTATCTATATAAGACAAAAAATGTGTCTACCTATGTCCGTCACAGACTTTGAATCCATCCAACCGATTTTGATGAATTTTTTGTGTGCTTTGACACACGAGCACACATTCCATCTGATGATAAGTAGATGTTGCGGCCCATAGACATCTAAATTTATCCTCGATTAAGAATAAAAAGGCAGATTCGTTGTCACACATGAAGACTAAGATGGAACGCCTCGATTCCAGTAAAAAGGGTTTCTGCTTCTTTACCCTTACCATACGAAACACAGTACTATTAAGCTGCTATTTTAGTGTGTTCTGAGAGAGAGTGATCCTTCCCTGGTTGAGCCGACGCATTCGTGCTACAACCATAATATAGCTGCAACGTGGCTCTACCACGTATGAATAAGGTCACGATTCAGCATCTCTGATAATAAATATTCATTTAGTAAATTAAATTAAACATTCTATTCAAAGGAGACTATTGCTCAAATAATATAAAAGTCTGAGACAATTTAAAATAAACAAGAATGGGCATTCAAGTGGAGAAAATCTACTTCGTGACCCTCTTTCAGATTCAATATAAATCCGTTTCCAGAGATCGTAGCAGCAAATAGGCGGGCTTCTGTCGTAAGATCGTACCTATCGTTTACAAGATAAGCTGCTCAGAATTCTGAATCTGGTGCGCTGCAATTCAGTATGTTTTGTTTTCTTTGTGACTTAATATGTCACAAGTCATCGCGCGTTAAGCCTTTACTAGCTATTGCCCACGGTTATGCGCGCGTGGAGGTCGTAAATTGAAAAATTTCTTAAAATCACAACCAATGTGTTAATCCAAATCTAAAAAAATATACAAAGGTTATTATGGAATTTTTCTCCAGATCTATGTCAAGGGAACTGTGCATTTTCCGGAATAAAAAATAGTATATGTCATGTCTTGGTCCCTAAGTTATGTCTACGCAAAAACATTTTGATCCTTTGTCCCGTCGGCGTGTGTAAAGAGGACAAACCAAATAACACACTTTCGCATTTATAATATTAAAAAGAGATTAAATATTCTGTCTCAAAAAAGGGAGTTTTGAAAAAACTTTTGAATTATTTTATAATAACACGTATAGCAAACTTAAATAAAAACATAAATTTTATTCATTAGTGTTTCTACAAACTTAAATAAAAACATAAATTTTATTCATTAGTGTTTCTACTTAATATGAATGTGCTTTTCTTAACATTATTGTAGTGTTTACGTACGCGTAGCGATTATATACTCTTTTATTGCGGTTAAAAATTATTAAACCGTATATAATGCGTGATAATGCGAGCGGGTAGCGTGACCTTATTAAGTTGACAGTAAAGCCCAACCTCTCTCGTTTCACGTACGAGGTGTGCGATAAAGGAAATTTTGTTAATTATAAGTGCTCAAATACAAGTAACGGTAAAAGCTTTCATACGTCCTATTATTGAGCTCTCATTGCAAATTGCAATAAATAATCCGCCGCACTGCCGTAGTGCGGACCGATGAAAATCAGGTACCATCGAAATATTCTTTATTACTAAAAATGCGAGATAATCCTCTTCAAATTTATTTTTCATTCAGCATCTAATTCCCTGGGATACCCATAAAGATGAGCGTCCAGATCTTTAAATGACCTTTATAATATTTTCTTTCACTAATTATACGCCGGTGCTCATTGAGTTATATAAATCAATGCCAGTGCTTGACCACTCTTGCGCTATCTTAGAGTAACAAAAGCCTATTCACTCTCGCCTAGAAGACACCTAAATTGTATTCGGACGGAAAGACACTATGTACGCATTATGAAATGCAAATCGTTTTAACAAATTTTAATAGTGCTTACATATCGACACGAGAAAAATTTAGCCTCATCAATTATATGCTATGTAATAATCCTTCCTATTCTAGAAAGCCTAGACGAAACCTAGACGTGATCCTTCACTGCTGGCCGTATGAGGACGCTCAGAGGGCTAAGCTCGGAGTTTCTCTGCCTGATAAACTTAGAAATGAGCATATCCGCAGTAAAACCAGAGCGACCGACATAGCCCATCGGATTAATAAGCTGAAGTGGCAATGTAGCTCGAAGAACCGATAACCGATGGGGAAGAAAGGTTCTCGAGTGGCAGCCTCGTACCGGTAGGCGTAGTGTATGGCGACCCCCACTAGATGGAGTGACGACCTGGTAAGATATGCAGGAAGTCGATGGATGCAAGTGGCTCAGGACCGTGCTTTATGGCATTACTTGGGGGAGGCCTATGTTCAGCAATGGACTTGTGAAGGGCTGTAATGACAATGATGATGATGATGATGAGGCTTGTGAGTGCATCACGATTTGTATATCCTCATCTACAGTTTTATATGGTATATTAATGTAGAACGCAAATAAAATAATGATGATGATGATGATGAATCTGTGAGAGCTATCACGGTTGAGCCAACCCAATCGCGCTACAACCATTATTAGCTGCAGCATGGCTCTACTAACGTATATGAACACGTTATATGAATAAATATATATATATATATATATTATATATATATATATATATTTTTTTTTTTATATATATACAGAATGGGTCCCACATATATGCAATAAATGAAACCATATACTTGTTATCGCCTTTGCTGACGATATACAAAAAATGAACGTAATCGGTCCAGTAATTAGGTCAAAAAGTAGAGTTTTAATTTTAAGCAAATTTGAACACTCTATAGAATTGGGTCACTAAGTCAATGATTCAATGAACTTGAATCCTTGAACATTAAAAAGCGACGTTGCCACGCAGTGCAAACTATTGGTATTGCGACATATCGACAGCGGTGTCCAAGTGTTCCAAGGAAGGGGTCAAGGTACGTTGTCTAAACAGAGTGTTCACTTTTACTGAATTTATTTTAATATTTATTTTGTTTGAAAATTTCACTTTTTTATTAATTTTTCTACACTTCTACGGACTAGTATTACTTGTGGTTTAATTTATTGCATATAATATGTGGGACCCATTTTGTATATATATATATATATATATATATATATATATATATATATATATATATATATATATATAAACACTCATTAAGTAACAAAGTTTGTAACTGGGGACCATTAGGTTTTTATGTTACCCAAGACAAGATGAGTAGCTGATTATTTCGCGAACATTGTTTCCCAACTGACCGATAAAGCTCATATATCACTCATATATTGACAGTACATTTTGTTGCTACATCATCACGACACAATATGATTTGTTTGATATTTAGGTATGGATCTGTGAGTCGTTCAATTTCAACATAATTTTGAAATTATTTCATATTAATAACGTTATAGCCTATTAAAGTCCAATTGCTAAACATAGGCCTTCCATTTAGATTGCCTCATAGGAGCATATTTGCCATAATTTTATTTTTATATTTATTCGTTATCAGGAATACGCTGCTGCCAATCTCCTGATTTGTTTTCCTCATACGACTACAACGAGATGATATTGGATAGTAGATATTCTTACCCTACTAATACAAGGATACAAGGTACCCGCCGTTACATATATCAAGACCAAATTATTTTTAATGGAACATGTAGAATATTGAAACTTAAAACTAACTAAATTTTGCAATAACACTTCGCAGATTACCGTACAATATGCGGAAAGAATATTTGGAGGCGAACGGTCAAGACATTTCGTCTATGTTACGTCGATGTTCAGTGCCTAAACCGAATCTTCCCAAAGGCGAATTTATAGCGTTAAAGAACCTACGCAATAAACCAGAACTCACGACACTCCGCGCAAATAAAGGAAATGCCACGGTAGTCATAGATACGACAGGTAATAATTCTAAAATACAAGAACTTTTGTCGGACGTAATCACTTACAAAAAGGTTAAAAACGGCCCAACAAATAGCACACTTAAATCAACTAGTGGCCTCATATAAAAACACTCCGAAAAATTAAATCTGGACGCAAAATGGATAATACCTACGTGTGCCAAATCACCAAAGTTGTATGGGTTACCAAAAATACACAAGCCCTATGCTCCACTACGTCCCATAGTGAGCCAAATCGATTCACCAACTTACAGATTGGCTTAACACTTAGCGAAAATAATCTCACCACTCACAAGACATACAATACCTCCATCTGGTAGACAGTGAAACTATGGTCAGTTTTTATGTGCAGTCATTGTTCACGTGCTTACCTGTTGAAGACTGCATTTCAATTGTAACTAGAAAGCTGAAAAAAAACAACATACCCGTAGAATATGTAGTTTTACTCAGACGCTGCCTTACATCTGGCTACCTATTATGGACGGAGGAGTTCTACAAGCAAATAGAGGGTGTGATGCTGGGCTCACCTCTATCTCCCATTGTCGCTGACATATTCATGATCAAGACTTTGAGGAGAAAGCCCCGCTTACTTCTCCCGTAAATCCAAGATTCTACAAGCGGCACATAGACGACATTTCCACAATTCTACCTTATGATAAAGTAACTGCATTTTTAGACTATCTTAACTCTATAAATTCAGTTCACAATGGAGTTAGGGGCAAACAATTCCTTAGCTTTTCTAGATGTGTTATTAATTCGGAATCCTGATAACATACCGCACTGTGTATAGAAAAAAGACCCATGCAGATAGATAGCCGAGCTCCAACACGTCAAGCAAGTTTTGCTTGTCAACAAGCTTCGGGTCCTGCGCCTACATCATAGTGAACGAGTGAAGCTGGCTTCAGTCGAGCGTGTACCTGCCGTACTACCATATGTCAGAGTAGACACTGACAAGATTAGCTAAATCTTGAAGGGCGCTTCCATTAAAACATACTTCAAGCCGTCGAAGATGATTGGTCAGTTTTTACCATCAGGCAAGTGTGATGTCCTTCTGCAAGAGGCAAGAGTATAGCTTGATTGTGAATTTGGTCTCCCTTACATAGGACAAACTAATAGATCAATTAAAACGCGCGTTAAAGAACATATGGCTGATGTGAATAATAGACGCTCCAGGAAGTTTGCAGCAAAGAACACCGATTCCTTCTAAGGATGTTTCTCGAGGCTATTGAAATAAAAAACATCCTAATTTCAATAGGGAAGATGGCTGGGAGCTACCATCAACTTGTGATCTTATAATTAACTAGCTTACCAGGCAGACGTTGTTCTGCCCTTTTCGACGATCCTTTAAAAATCCTTAAATTCCCAAAAAAATTGTGGGTGGGCAAAATAACTATCCTATCTCTCAAGTTAGACTAAACTGCACATGTTGTGCAAATTCGATTAAAATCGGTTAAGCAGTTTAGGAGTCCATGGCGGACAAACAACGTGACACTTAATTTTATATATATATATATATGTATATTAAGATAAAATAAATAATTCCGATACGAACTAGGGACCTTCAAGAAAAAAGCTTACTCCGTTCTAAAAAGGCCGGCAACGCATCTACAATTCCCCTGTTATTGCAGTTGTTCATGGACGGCGGTAGTAACTTAACATAAGGTGAACCATATGCTCGTTTGCCCCTCTCCTATAAAAACAAATTAAATCCCAACCCAAGCATATAACTGCAAGACTTCAAAATACTATAGGTTCATACTCTACAATCTACAACATACTGTGTAGATTGGAACAAAAATTTATAATTTTAATCTCTGGGTAACCGGAGTTAACTATGACATCTGGACGTTGAAAACTTCAGTCCTCCCCCCACCGTGACCATGGGCACTGTTTAGTACCCGAAACGTCAGAAATATAAAAAAAGTTGTATACGCGATTAAATCCGTAAAAACTAGTTTTATATAAGATATTAAACATTGAATTTAAATATGTTCATGTGAATTTGTAGACATTTTTTTTTTACATTTCCGTACAGTATCATAATTTCTATTGTAAATGTATTTTATTTTAAATCTTAGTTTTCTTTTTATTAAGCTCACACATAGATAGACAGACTACAACATCTAAAGGATTATTATTTATAACACTCAAGCATATCGCACACATATCCTGTCGACGCAGGCAAAAGCAACGTAGGATGAATGCCAAACCGCAAGACCTACCCTATTTCTTGGACTGAGAGACTAATTGGCGTAGAGCTTAGTAAGTTTTACAAATGCACTCGCAGAATTAAAGCGCTTTTGGTTTTACCAATCAATTAAAGTCAACAGTGAATTCTTTTTTACTTTATATAGCAAAACGTTATAAGCTCCAACATTTTGGATACTAGGATTTATTTAATTGTTAAACTAAGTGAAATTTAAATCCCAGGCAAAAATATTTGTTTATTTGTTTACAGCGTTCTATATTTATAATATTTGTTCTTTTACTGTTTTTGTATTTTTTTATATTCTTCTGCAATATGCGAGTAAAACTACAAACAATCTAACAAAATTAGTTTTATTCGACTTTTTATAAAAGTAAGGGTAACAAACCAGTATATGTTTTAACTGATGGTAAGTAGATACTGGGGCCTATAGCAATCTCAATCTATCTTCGATTAAGGGATCTAAAAGTAATTGCGTTGTCACCCCAAAATACTATAATAGAAAGCCTCGTTTCCAGTAAAAAGGCTCTCCGTTTCTCTAAAACTTACCATACTAAACACAGAGCATTGAGCTTCTATTTTACGCTGATATTCTGCGAAAGCGTGGTCCTTTCCCGGTCAAGCCGATTCCTGCTGCAATCATAAAACTGCTGCAGAGTCTCTCTACTACCTTAAACCTACTTGAAATATTACCAATTTATATTCAATATAAAAACGTATTTATGTACTTTAGTTTAATCATCTCTTTACGCCAGGTATAAAAAATCGGTACCAGCAAAGAGCAACTCAAAGGTGCAACACGTCTGGTATTTCCGATCCGATTTATTTTCGATTCCGATCGTCAACCTGCTAGTCGAGTGTGACAATCAAGACACATCCAGCTACAGCAAGAGAGGCTCTTATCTGACAGTGGGCTGTTTTATTTATTAATACAGATTTATTAAAGTTAAGAAAACATATGTATGCTAAAGTAAAATGTTCAATGTTAAATTACTATAAATAATATAAAACTGTATGGCTTGCTATGGAGAGGGCTATGCTCGTGGTTTCTCTGCGGGATAAATAGAGCGACCCCCACTAGATGGTGTGACGATCGGGTAAGACATGTAGGAAGTCGATGGATGCAGGTGGCTCAAGACCGTGCTTTGTGGCATTCCTCGGGGGAGGCCTATGGTCTGTAGTGGACTGGTGAAGGGCTGTAATGACAATGATGATGATGATGATATGGCTTGTGAGTGCATCACGATTTGTATGTCCTCATCTACAGTTTTATATGGTATATTAATGTAGAACGCAAATAGAAACCGTGTAGTGGTAGTGTAAAAATATCTAATACTTCCTGTGGGTGTCGTAAGAGGCGATAGACGAAAACAAACCAGGAGTTGGACGTCAGCGTTTCCCTAATATTATACAAAAAAAAAGAGAAACTGCGGTTACCAACCCGCCTGCAAAGCGTGGCAACTATGATAAATATCTCCCCACATGAGGCAAAATATGGGGGAGGCCTATGTTCAGCAGGGGATTTTGATAGGCTGTTATGACACGGTTGGACAATTTCAACACAATAACACCAAAATTATTGTTATTACTTTGATAACATTTTCTGAAATTACTGAGTGAAAAAAGTTAAGTTAATGTTATAAGTTATCTATAGTGATTAACGATTTCACTTTCATTAATACAAAATGGTAGCCAAAAGATTTGGAGTTTGGCCAACAAACTACTTTAGAACAATATCAATAATTGTTTATTGAAGATTTCAGAATTAAAGTAAATAGGTTCGGGTCGAAAATGTTTTGAATACCGGCAAAAAAATTGCAGTAATACAGTACTATTTTGTTTACATCGACATTAATACAGACCGGTGTTATGAATTTACAATATTTAAATTATTAAAATTATTTGGGACCAATTACTTCTACATCTTATCACCAGGGTTGCCAAAAAAACGTGACATTTAGACGTGCAGCCACGTAAAATTTGTGAAACGTCTGCGATTATCAATCTATCTGCTAAGCATGACAATTATGGAAAATCGTTGCTTAAGCAAAAGAGGCTCATTTCAGCAGTGGAGCTGAACGGACTGATAATGATGAAGAAGATGAAAGTTCTGGTCATGTTAAGAATGTGTCACATAACACAACCCAATAAGCTAGAGACTTCAAACGTTAAACAGAACTGAGAACTTGAAACGTGGTAAATATTGTTTGCCATTTTGAAATTATAATTTAATTGCTACTGCATATCGTATGGTGAGTGTAGAGAACCAGAGACCCATTTTACTGGAAACGAGACATTCCATGTTAGTAGTTCATTACTGGTAACAACGCATCTGCATTTTAATTCGTCATCGAGGGTAAACGTAGATGTTTATGGGCCACATCAACCACTAACCATCAGGTGGACTGTGTGATCCTTTGTCACCCTTATCCTATTAAAAAATATTGAAATCGAACTCACAATTACTTTTTAAGTGCAAACATATAGACACCAATTTTAAATGAACTACATTTATGTAACTAGTCTTAATTGATGACTCAGCGAGACACTAAATATTGTATCCTTAGGAAAATATTGTGTCATGAAATCAAAGTCATGCTATTTTACAGTGGTCGTCAAAAAGTGGATACTGTCACACCAGGTACTTATATACAGGGGATAATTTACAAGCTGTTAAGGTATACTTACCTTACCTTAACAGTTTGTAAATTATGCCTTGCATGAATTAGACTTATCAGGAAGATATTCCGTAAATGCTTTGGTACACATTTGTATTATCAGATACCACGCCCTCTTAGATGCTGGTGCCCACTACAACACACACCCAGTGTTCAATTTTGGTCTGATATTTATGCTGATACAAAATTGCTATTTACCACTCGGTTATCGTCAGTCATCTTTACAGCCTATCAAGAATCTACTGCTGAACCTAAACCTTCCCTGTAATTGCCTTATAGGAATATTTACTAGAATTAACACCCACAGTTTTTATCTTTAGTTGTTATCGGGAAAATGCTGTTGCCCACCTTTTTGGGCCGTGTACTCTATATGCAAGTAATGTATTTTATTACTTTGAACGAAATAAGTATAAATAAAAGGCCAAATAACTTGCAGTTAGTCAAATAATGTTTATTATTCCATAACAATAATTTTTACTGGATTATATGCTTGATGTTTGATGTACTATTTTTATTTCTTTTTACCGTATTGAGATCTGTGAAAAGTATTATAAAAACAAACAAATACATGCGATTATTCATATTTTTAAAAGTTATTAAGACTTTTTCCTATTTAAAGTGCAATAAAAATTGAAATAAATGTATTATAACTGTAAAACTCTATAGTAATTTCGGCGAGAATTGATTAAAAATATTTTTTTTACTGGATTATATAGAATAATAATGTATTCCTTACTGGCTGAGGGCCTCCAAAAGTGTATGCAGAAAGAGATAACAAAATGGTAACGGGGATATGGAAATACAATCGGATATTAAGTACAGCGGTTATATTCCACAACCACCCCATATTCCTGCACCTATAATTTCAGCTATTTCCAAGGCGGTATCAAAAATTGCTATGGCTGCTTCTACTTCCCGTCACTGTATATTTAAGTTTTCTAATAATTCATCTATATTCTTAATATTTACTTACATAGCTTGAGAGCAGGCATTACTGATTGATCATTCATTTTATGTGCCAAGAAGTCTAGCTATAATAAAACTTCGTATCATTGTGATGTAACATAGTACATATTACTTTAAAGGTCTGACATCGATCTTAGGTTGCACCTGGTTATGTAAGACATGAATGAATACTATAACACTGTAGATAAATATAAAACGTAGTTGAAAATTATTTTGATCTTCGATGTGAACACCTTTCATATAACTGTTTCCTACATATAATTAAAAGGCAACATATTATTATAAATTATTTAAATGGTGATAAGTATTTCATTCCATCATATTCGTATCTTACTTCAAAATTCAATCCTAACGTTTAACCTACATTCCTTTTTATTCAACAAGGATACCGATCGACTAGTTGAAGTATTAATCACAGCAACAACACTATTTTACTTAGCTCTGGGATAAAATTTAGCTGAATAAAATTCTTAATGAAAAAATCCACCGGAGAACCTACATCACTGACATAACCATCCGTGCTTTTAACTAATAGAGCAATACGGATTTATCGAGATGTAGGTACTATTTACTGATTTGAAATCGCTCTGGGCCAAGAACGGTGACATCATCTTGTGTTTGAGGCCAGAATCCAATTTAGGTGACTGCGTCAATGAGATAAGTAAGTAATCAGGGACGATCTGCGTCAATGCGGGCTAATTTCACTCACCAGATGTCGTTAGTTGACACTGAGGGGAAGTTTATTTTTTACACAATGTCGTTTAATTGAGAAGCTAGTTTTAAATAAAAGTTTTTCAGTTCCTAAATCCATCATATCCAATATAATTCAATGTACTACATTACATACACAAAACCATGTCTCATTAGTTTGCTCTTTCATTTTTTGCTTTTTATATATTTGCTACTTTTATGAACGTGTTTTGTACGTGGCAGAGCCACGCTACAGCTATATTATAGTTGTAGCATGAATAGGTCGGCTCGACCGGGGAGGTACCACGCTCTCACAGAATTCCAGCGTTAAATAGCAGCTTAATACTGCTGTGTTTCGTATGGTGAGTGTAGAGATCCGGAGACCCTTTTTTACTAGAAACGAGCTATTCCATCTTAGTCCTCAGGGGTGACAACGCATCTGCGTTTTGATTCTTAATCGAGGATAAATGTAGATGTCTATGGGCCACAGCATCCACTTACCATCAGGTGGACTGTGTGCTCGTTTGTCACCTTAATTCTATAAAAAAGTATCTATACTGTAGTTTAGTTTAGTTATTTTTAATGTAATTAGTATAAAATATAACTAATATTACTAAAAGAAACATTAACGTATACATTTTTCAAGCAAATTAAGTTCGCTATGAAACCTGTCAAATAATACATCACATTTTTAAGTGATGCCGCCCTGGTGGCGGAAAAAGGTGCCGTCATTGTCTTTCTACAGTTGGATGCATGAGGCCAAAGACCATGTTAGTGTAAGCCGATAATGATAAAAGACTATTTTATTGTAAATTACATTTATATCTAGGGTGTTTCATGCATGTATAATCAATATGAACTGAGGATGCCCTTCTGTTTTATGTATAACATCAGGTGAGTGTTCACGCTTTACAATCTTTACGGATAATTTTTATTTATTATATGACAGGAAAACTAACATCATCATCATCATTCATCATTACAGCCCTTCACAAGTCCACTGCTGAACATAGGCCTCCCCCAAGTAATGCCACAAAGCACGGTCCTGAGCCACCTGCATCCATCGACTTCCTGCATGTCTTACCAGGTCGTCACTCCATCTAGTGGGGGGGTCGCCCTACACTACGCCTACCGATACGAGGCTGCCACTCGAGAACCTTTCTTCCCCATCGGTTATCGGTTCTTCGAGCTATATGGCCGGCCCATTGCCACTTCAGCTTACTAATCCGTTGGGCTATGTCGGTCACTCTGGTTTTACTGCGGATATCCTCATTTCTGAGTCTATCACGCAGAGAAACTCCGAGCATAGCCCTCTCCATAGCTCGCTGAGCGACCTTAAGCGTCCTCATACGGCCAGCAGTGAAGGACCACGTCTCAGATCCGTAAGTCATCACTGGCAACACGCACTGGTTGTACAATCTAGTTTTTAGAGATTGAGGTATACCTGACGAAAAGATATGCCGTAATTTCCCGAACGCTGCCCAGCCGAGTTGAATCCGTCGATTGACCTCTCGGTCGAAGTTGGACTTACCTAGTCGGACTATTTGTCCCAGGTAAACGTATTCGTCAACAACTTCGAGCATAGTGCTCCCAACAACTACCGGCATAGGTGTGACATGGACATTGAACATGATCTTTGTTTTGTCCATGTTCATCTTAAGACCTATCCGTTGGGAGGCACTATTGAGGTCATTGAGCATAGTGCTTAAGTCCTCAAGCGATTCTGCCATAAGGACTATATCGTCGGCAAATCGAAGGTGAGTGATGTACTCGCCATTGATGTCAATACCGTATCCTTTCCAGTCCAGTAGCTTGAAAACGTCTTCCAATGCTGCGGTGAAGAGTTTTGGGGATATAACGTCACCCTGTCTTACACCTCTCTGCAGTTGGATAGGTTTCGAGCTCTGGTTCTGTACTCGGATAGCCATCGTAGCCCTACTGTACAAACACTTCAGCACTTCGATATACCGACAGTCAACTTGGCACCGCTGAAGGGACTGTAGCACCGCCCAAATTTCGACGGAATCAAAGGCTTTCTCATAGTCCACATACGCCAGGCAAAGTGGCAGATTGTACTCTTCAGTCTTCTGTACAATCTGCCGCAGGGTATGTATGTGGTCTATGGTACTGAAGCCTTTTCGGAAACCGGCTTGTTCGGGAGGCTGGAAGTCGTCAAGTCTGCGTGCGAGACGATTCGTAATGACTCTCGAAAACAGCACGTAGACGCGGCTCAGAAGGGAAATCGGTCTGTAGTTCTTTAAGAGAGCGTTGTCGCCTTTCTTAAAGAACAAGACCACCGCACTTCTGCTCCACGCCTCTGGAGTAGTGCCACCATGGAGGACGGAATTGAAGAGCTTCTGAAGGACTTCAAGTACCGGTGTTCCACCCGCTTTCAGAAGCTCCGCTGTAATTCCATCCTCGCCTGGGGCCCTGCCGTTTTTAAGGTGCTGGAGAGCCATTCTAATCTCGCTTAGACTGACGTCCGGGATATCATCGGAATAGTGTCGGATAAGACTTGCTCTTGGATCGTTACTCACACTTGCGTGTGGCTCCAACGATGATGTGTACAGCTGCCCATAGAACCTCTCAATCTCACTCAAAATCTCAGGTGTCCCGGAAACGATGTTGCCACACTCAGTCTTCAGCCTTGACAGTTGGCTCTTTCTGGCAGACAGATCTCTGGCAAAGACTTTGGAGCCCTGGTTCCGCTCGATCGCTTCTTTAATACGAGAAGTATTAAAGTTGCGTAAGTCTCGCCGTATGCATTTGGAGATCTGTCTGTTCAGTTGCCTGTATGCTGTCAAATCTGTTGACGATTGCAGCCTCATCTCCCGTCTAACAGCCATGAGATTAAGAGTGTGATCGGAGAGTTTTTGTGTTCTTCTGCGGCGGGTCTTGCAGAACTTAGCTCCGACCGCATGGACAGTTTCCACGAGCTTGTCGTTCATATCGTCCACTGCATTGCAATCTTCTAGGCACTGGAAGCGGTTACGTAACTCGAGCTGAAAGGTTTCGGGATTCTGGATTAGAGCACGAGGGGGACGGAGCGTTGACTTCATTAGACGAGACCTCTCCAACTTAATGTTTAGGTTCAGTGTGCCTCTAACCATTCGGTGATCGCTGCCAGTTTTCACCCTTGCGATCACTGAGACATCACTGAACAGTTGGCGTCTGGTCGTCATAATGAAGTCAATCTCATTTTTTGTCGAACCGTCGGGGCTCGACCAGGTCCACTTCCTGTGGGGCCGCTTCTGGAAGAAAGAGTTCATCATAAAGAGTCCCTCTTTCTCCATAAAGTCAGCCAGCTGCTGGCCCCTTCGGTTCCGTTGCCCTACTCCAAATTTCCCTACCTTCAGCTCACCGCTTTCTCTTGTGCCCAGTTTTGCGTTGAAGTCTCCCATCAACACCGTGTAGTAGGTTTTGGAGGAATGTATGGCTCTGGAAATATCCTCATACATTTCCTCCACCTCCTCATCGGGATGTGCCGAGGTTGGTGCGTAAACCTGAATGACCTTCAGCGAATACCGTTTGGTGATTCTGAGTATCAGGTACGCGACCCTCGTCGACACACTCCCAATCTTTACAACGTTGTTGACGAGAGATTTGTGGACGATAAATCCGACACCTCCTTGGGACAGATGGTCGCCCTCCCGGTGATAGAACAAGTTGCCGGACTCGAGGATTGCCGTGTCCTCCCCCTCTCTTCGGACCTCGGATAATCCAATAATATGCCAGCGCAACTTGTCTACCTCTTCTTCCAGCTCCAGTATCTTCTCGTCAGTCCTCAGGGTGCGTGCGTTATATGTTGCCAGGTCGAGTCGTCGTAGGTGGCAACCGAACCTCCACCGGAGATTCTTAGCACCCCCTGCCCCGCCGTTACCATGGTCGCCACCGTAGCCAGGAATAGCGGGGCCGCCGAGGACTGGGGGCCGTCTGTTTGTGTATTTATTCATTGGGGGGTATTTGCCATAGTTGCCACGCTTGGCGAGCGGGTTGGCAACCGCAGTTTTTTTATTACGTCACAGTTGTCATCAGGAAGACGCTGCTGCCCATCTCCTGCCTGTCTCCCTCTGTCGCCTCTTACGACACCCACGGGAAGATATGGGGTAGTGGATATTCTTAACCGCCACTACACGGCCAGGAAAACTAACAGCTATTAATTAATACTATATAGTATACGTAATTCACAAAGAAAGCCTATTAAAAGTTTTCACAAATCGGCTTTTAGGTAAATGCATACAATATATAAGAAATATAATTTGCACGTTAATGTTAATTAGATTTAAGTGTTCGGGTGTAAATTGTTACTGAATTTAGATGTTATCAATTTACAATTAGTAGTACCACTAGTATAAAAAAGATGAGCCTTATCACAGTCCATAGAAAATTTATTAAATGAATTACATGCTCTTATAAAGAACGAGTCTCGCCTGTAAAGATACGTGTAAGGGACTGTAATAACGCAGTGAACGAGAAGGTACTGAGATATGTAATATTTTCAATATGTCAGGATAGTCTCTTAAGCAATTTTACTTAGTAAGATCAGGTCAGCTGTATAGTGCCTAATTCGCAGCGAGAGGAGATGAAGACGCTGCAATTCATAGCCTTTTTTTAGGTATAGGAAATTTAGAACCTACATATCGAATGATTTTTTTTGAATCGCTTTGATTTTGTTAATGTATATTTTTTTATTGAGGATTCCATATTTGATGCGTATATTCTATATGGCTACCAACAAGAAAAAAACAATATTGTCATTGATTTCACCTGATGAAATTTGTTGTAACAAGATCTTATAATAAAACCCTGAGCCTTATATACTTTATTAACCATATCTTCTACACACTGATCAAACAAAAGCTTAGTATTATTACGAGTAATAACGCTGAGGTCCCATATTGTATCACATCTTGTAAACTGTCAAATCTTTAAGTCTATAAGAAAAATTTAGTATATCACGCTTCCGCTCTAAAGATATAGTATTACACTTCGAAACATTCAGATCTAATTTGTTACGGATAAAATAATTTTCTAAGTTAACAAGATAATTTTGTAGGAGATTAGAATCAGAAGAATTGTTAACTACTCTAAAAACTTTCATGTAATCGGCGAAGAGCAAAAATTTCGAGTTCGGGATGCATTCGGCAATATAGTTGATTAATGGGACACAGAGCAGAGGGGCAATAATCACAAACTCACCACCTTATCAGCTCGTTAAGCACTAAGAAATTCCACCTGGATATACGTTTCTCATATCTAATTTAAGAGACAATTTTCCATCATGACCATGTTTGACAGGAAGATTGTACGGTACCATCTCGCACATTCGACTCTGCTCCTCTCATTTATCTGTTGTATTTTAGGTGTAAAATCATTGCCGTTTTCCATTGTTAACCACGAGATGAAATTGGGTGATGGGTGACAGTCATTTTACACTATAGTCGCACATGGCAACCTTGATTTAAATGATATTAAAACTTTTGGATCACTTCAAAAAGCAAAGGAGAATGGGATTTTTGGGCCGCAAGTTATCAAATTTGTTGATACTTAAAAAATTGGCTTTTTTAAAATATTTTATTAAATTACAAAAAGCTGGCTCACTTTTCAATCTAGAATTTGCAAAAATAAATAAGTAGGTAAATATTTATAAAATCGATTGTATTAATACTCGTACAATGGATTGAATATTTATTCGAAACAAAATATAAAAATTTAATAAAAAAGATTTTTGAAAGTGGTATATAAATCCAATTGGAAATGAAATACCTATGTTATTGGTATAAACATTTTTAGATCTATTTTCGATAATTATTCTGTGTTAACTGATAAAAAAGAGGATGAAAGAGATAAAAATAAATTGCGATCACATTTACAAAATACCTAATTAAAAAATACACATCATTACCATGCGAACAAATAAGAGTAATAAAGACAATCTAGGTAATCGATCTTAGATCGACATACCCAATATTCAATACCCTAGTCACTCGTTGTTTTAACTCTCGTTAGTTGTTTAACCATTTCCTTTCCTTGATAACCACAGCTTTTCTTTAATGATTTTATACTAATCCTATTTTTATTGACCCTTGCTTCTTTACTAGGCATCGATAATCTTGCCTACACGAGACACCCTGATTAGGTATTGAAATCATAGGCCATTGTTCTAATTGCAATGCACTAATAGTAGGTTTCCGAAAAGGCTTCAGTATCATAGACCACATACATACCCTGCGGCAGATTGTACAGAAGACCGAAGACTACAATCTGCCACTTTGCCTGGCGTATGTGGACTACGAGAAAGCCTGTGATTCCGTCGATTTGGGTGATGCTACAGTCCCTTCAGTGGTGCTAAGTTGACTGTCGGTATATCGAAGTGCTGAAGTGTTTGTACAGTAGGGCTACGATGGCTATCCGAGTACAGAACCAGAGTTCGAAACCTATCCAACTGCAGAGAGGTGTACGACAGGGTGACGTTATATCCCCGAAACTCTTCACCGCTGCATTGGAAGACGTTTTACAGCTACTGGACTGGAAAGAATACGGTATTAACATCAATGGCGAGTACATCACTCTCCTTCGATTTGCCGTCGATATAGTTCTTATAGCAGAATCGCTGGAGGACTTAAGCACTATGCTCAATGACCTCGATGGTGTCTCCCAACGAATAGGTCTTAAGATGAACATAGACAAAACAAAGATCATGTTTAATGTCCATGTAACAACTATGCCGGTAGTTGTTGGGAGCACTATGCTCGAAGTTGTTGACGAGTACGTTTACCTGGGGCAAATAGTCCGACTAGGTAAGTCCAACTTCGACCGAGAGGTCAATCGACGGCTTCAATTTGGCTGGGTAGCGTTCGGAAATTACATCTTCTCGTCAGGTATACCTTAATCTCTGAAAACTAGACACACTTTAGTAACAAGTGCGTGTTGCCAGTGATGACTTACGGATCTGAGACGTGGTCCTTCACTGGTGGCCGTATAAGGACGCTCGAAGTCGCTCAGGAGCTATGGAGAGAGCTATGCTCGGAGTTTCTCTGCATGATAGACTCAGAAATGAGGTTATCCGCAGTAAAACCAGAGTGACCGACATAGCCCAAAGGATTAGTAAGCTGAAGTGGCAATGGACCGGCCATATATCTCGAAGAACCGATAACCGATGGAGAAGTAAGGTTCTCGAGTGGCAGCCTTGTACCGGTAGACGTAGTGTAGGGCGACCCCCCACTAGATGGAGTGACGACCTGGTAAGACACGCAGGAAATCGATGGATGCAGGTGGCTCAGGACCGTGCTTTTTGGCATTACTTGGGGGAGGCCTATGTTCAGCAGTGGACTTGCGAAGGGCTATAATGATGATGACGCTGATGATGAATAGTAGGTATGCGAGTTTATAAATATAATTATATATTTAAGTTACTAAAGTGAAAATTCGCCTGTTACGGTGTAGGTCATACATAATCTTACTTTTACTTATTCTACGATAACTCAGATCCTAGACTCACAATTCTTATCAGATTTTCAGTTATGAAATATTTATGTGCTTTTCCAAATTTCATCTTGTTAACAACTTGCTCCCAAGAATGTATGGAAACGTCGCTTTTTCTATATGTTATTAATTGGTTAAATTCGAGACTGGTATTATTTATTTTTCTCATATTATTATGAATTAACTAAACAAATATACAAAAGTAAGGTAAAGTTATAGCCTGTATATGTCCCAGTGCTGCGAACAGGTCTCCTCTCACTTCTGAGAGGGTTTTAGGGCAAGGAAGTGTTCGCCGCGCTACCCCAATGCGTGTTGGCCAACTTTACGAGTACATGTCTTCGAAATATTTTTTATTTCTCAGACATGCAGATTTCTTATATTTAAGCGAATACATTGAATGAATCTAATTTAAGTTTAGTTAACTTAATTTATATTCCGACGTTTCGAGTATTTTACAACAACGTTGTGTAAGAAATGGAAATCAATAAACCAAGTTTCATTTATAAAAAAATATCCTGTAAATTTTCGGTCATCAATAAACGATTAACATAATCATTTTATTCAAATTACGATAAGAGCATTGAAAGAAAACTTGGAGTACAGCCAGTTTTCTACTCTGGAATGTTTTCAATATATATATATATATATATATATATATATATATATATATATATATATAGAACCTTTATGTCAGAAGTGTAGTAGAACCTTTATTTCCGAATATACCTAGTCGTTTTACACCGTTAAGTAACTAAAAAAAGAAAATGGTTTTCAAGTACACATATATATAACGACTATGTAAACGGTCGATGGTTCTAAACCGGAAAAAGCAATTTACAACAGCGATATCAACGGATGCGTTAATTTTATTTTTTCCCGTGTAAGTAACCGTGCGGTGGAGGTATAGGAGAATCGATCAACTCATTTCCGCCCGTGAGTGTCGAGAGAGGCGACTAGGAAATCTTAGAAAGATATCATGGCTTTGATAGATGGCATAACCACTCTTTAACACTAAATTACCCAAACCGGCTATTGAGAGCAAAATCAAAGATGATAGACTTCTGATTCTGCGGTCATTGATTTACCAGGCAAGCATAAAAATAAATGCAAATCCCCGTCACAATTGAAGAGGCCTGTGCCTAATACCCAGTAGTGGACACTAACGGGCTTATGAAGAATAAGTTGAAGAAGTTTAAAAATACTTATATGATAAAAAACAAGAATTAAAAAATAACAGTTTTCACCTCTGCTTCATCTATTGTATCGGTATGAAGGCTATCAGTAGTCTACGGCCGAACATAGGCCACTACCAAGGAACGCCACAGAGCACGGTCCTAAGCCACCTGCATCCATCGACTGCATCATTTACCAAGTCGCACTTGCTGGTGGCGCATCGAGCTATGTGGCCATAGCTCATCGATTATTCTGGTTCTACTGTGAAAATCGTCATTACCCTCTTCGTAGCTCCCTGAGTGACTCTCAGCTTCCGTCCGATCCGGTGACCACGTCTTAGATTCATATTTTATTACTGACTATACGTATTGGTTGTACACTCCTGTTTTCAAGTTATGAGGTATACGTGACGACAAGACGTGTAGTACTTTCAAAAAATGAGACATATTGCATTAGAAGCTAATAAAATTAAGACGCATATTTATAATAAGCTAAGATATGCCTTATAATAAAGAGGGTAAAATGCAAAATCGTTAAACTAAATGTACGTAGCGTTTCTCTATATCACTTTACTATAGTAGCATCATCATCAATTACAGTCCATAAAAAGTGCACTGCTTAAGATAGGCTTCCGCATACATTTACCAACTTCGCAACCGTGTTGGGAGCTGCAGCTTTTTTTTCTGAGTTGTTATTAGGCAGATGCTACATCTATTGTTTTGTTTTCCTATGTCGCCTCTCACAGCACCCACGGGTCGTGTTTTGTTGTGAGGTATTTATAGGAAATGGATTCTTCTCTGCTACTACTCAGGATATCAAATAATGAATACTCTTTAGACGCTTTTAATCATTTCGTTTTTTATTGAAAATACGAAATAGCCTCTGAAGTGTGCAGTTTGCATTATGCATAATTTTTCATTCGAAGTAGCAATTTCATATCCGTAAATTTCGATTAATATAAATAAAAAATATGTAAACTTGCTATTTGATGTTTACTACGGCATTAAATTATGAATTCCAATGATCGCAAAAGCTAATTCTCTCGCTATTTCTTTTGGATGAAATTGCCAATTTGGTAATACATATAACGACGCCTCAGGCATGAGCCAATATTATCATAAGTATACAGAGATTTGTGATTAACGTGCTCCCCTAATAAAATATTTTTAATATTTAAAACAGACAAACTAATACATAATTTTTATATAATAATAATAATATTTTTATAATAATATTAACTTTTTATCCTCCATTAAAAAATTTAGTGTAAGAATTATCGAGTTTCACCAATACACACACATCATTGAGTATGTGCAATGAAATATTTTACAAACCTTATCGTATTTGCTAACCATTGTCAAAAATGGAAGCTATTTAAAATTTGTAAAGGAACATAATATATTATATCTCAACTTGTAACAAAAAACAATTTTTTTAAAATATTGTCTCTCTGTCTGTCTGTTTGTTCCGGTTAAACTCCAAATCAATTTTGACGCGACTTATACTGGCAGATAGCTGAACTTACAAGGAGTAACTTAGACTACTTTTATTTCAGAAAAAGAATTAGGGTCCCGCGGGTAAAGTCGCGAGAGATAGCTAGTCTTAAATACCTTTACTCCAACGCCACAAAGATCCTAGCAGATCCTAGCTCAACAAAAAAAATTATGTAAATATGAGCAGTGACCTCAATCGGTCAAGTCATACATAACATGAGCACAAATATAACCTAGAGTGATCGAGTAGTTACATATTTTATTTTGCAATAAATCGATTCCAAACTTATTCAAAAAATGGTCAATAGTCAAGACCAACCACAAAATCTTTAAAATTATATACTTTCTTCTTTTTTAATTAGATAACGGAGATAAAAGAAGAAAATGATAAGATAGAATTAAAAGAAATTAAATTAATCAATAATGCATATAATGTTTGAAGGTATATGAAATAATATCCAATAAGGGTGATAAATAAATCTAATAAAGATAAATAGAAAAACAACTAATCTCTAAAGTTAACTTAACCCATAATGCTTTATCTAAATGAACCCTAAGTGTACGAGATGTTAGCATCTTCATTTCAAAAGCCGGTCCTCAGTGGACTCTTGAATTAACTCGAGTAGGTAGAAAGTGATACCTGTGCTTTTTATAAAGTAGTGTCTTTTCGTAGGGAAGGGTAGAAAGATCATAAAAAGCTATTAATGATTTTAAAAGCCAAACAATTAGATAATTTCATTTATTCATTTAGTTTTTAAAGGATTCTATAGTAGAATAAAACACTTTTTACAATACTTTTAGTAAATTGGAAAAGTCAACACCATTACCTACCATTAACCGTATGGTAGGCGATATAAGAATACCCATGACCCCATATCATCTCGTGGGTTGTCCGGATACAAAACAGGAGATGGGTAGCAGCATGTTCCTGGTAACAATTCGAAATTATTAAAAAACTGTCGTTGCCAACCGGCCCGCCAAGCATGAGAACTATGGCCAAATTTCCTCTATAATAAAGTCTCCCCCCCTATAATCTACGGGGCTGGGCATTCTATGCTCAGCAGTGGACTTCTATATGCTGTAATGGATGGGAGATAGATGTAGTGTTTTATAGACACAAACAGTAATTTATATTTTTTATAGTATAAGGGTGACAAACGATCACACAGTCAGTGTTAAGTGGATGCTGTGGCCCATAGACATCTACATTTATCTCCAATTCCAAATCAAAATTCAGATGTGTTACCAGCCCTGAGGACTGAGATGAAATGCCTCGTTTCCAGTAAAAAGGGTCTCCGGTACTCTACACTCACTATACGAAACACAGCAGTATTAAGCTGCTATCTTACACTGGTATTCTGTGAGAGCGTAGTCCTTCCCCGGTCGAGCCGACCTATTCGTGCTGCAACTACAATATAGCTCTACCACGTATTACATAGCGACGCGCCCTGGTTTCGCCTGGGTAGGATCTATTAATGTAGAGTAATTTAGATTTGAAATAAAAATATCCAAGTTTTTTGGATAAAATGAACCCTAAAGGTACAATTCCGTAGCCGACTGCAGACAGCAGCGGTAAGTGACGTGTCGTCGCGACACATCTGGTTCCTATGTAGTTCTATGAAGTACGTTCCGTAGCTAGCAACACGTCGTTTGCCTAACGGCAGACGACACTGTATCCCGACCGATCAGTAGTGCCTACTGATCTGCGTGCGGTCGGGATACAGTGTCGTCTTTTAGTGTCGTTTTACCAACGCCCGAGCGACAACCCGTTGATTTTTTCTTAAAAAATGAGTTTCACCGATTCCGAGAAAGAAAAACTGATAAAACAGGTGACTCAATATCCCGCACAAGGTGTATAAGTCATCATCATTTTCTTCCTCTTCTAAAAAAGATACAAAAATAAATCGCGATCGCTAATTTCAAACACGTCAGACATCATGTCCCACTCCACACTCGGAACAGATTGGACACAGGCTGCTGCCGTCTGCAGTCGGGTTCGGAGTCATGACTGCAGCGACATGACGCCACGACACGTCGTTTGATGCTGCTGCCTGCAGTCGGATACGGAATTGCAGCTTTAATCACTACAAGCATTACTCTGTCTATCTAAATCTAAATTATGTTTTAAATTTACACAGGAAAGTGAAAAATAAAATTACAACCTTTAAACGTATACGATTACGCCTTACTGCTACCCCTGCAGGGTGCAGACCTCCTTCTCTCTCAATTTTGTAGTTCAAAAAAATTATTAAAATTCAAAAAATATGCGTTATCAGCGGTGAACGAAAAACATCGCTAGGAAACGTCTGAGAACATGAGACATGGTGTCCGTCCACATGCATTGGGGCAGTGCCGTGGCCATTTTCCTGTCCTAAAAGCCCCTAATTAATAATAAAAAATAAATAAATGGAAGTGGGATATAAGCCCATTATTGAGTATATATGGGTTGTAATTTTATTTACTTTATAATTATATTTATGTTGCTAAAGATACCTTTATATAGTATTGAGTTAGATTACGTCTTGTCAATGTAATTTTATAAGTTAGTATAAGTTTTTGTTTTTATGTAAAGTATGTTTGGATTCAATAAATATTATTCTTATTATTATACCTTATATATTCTCGTTCACTGGTTGAAAAACCTAGAACTCTATACAAATTGACGACTTATATCTTACATATGTACTTTTAAGTATAAGTATGTATACTTCTTGATCTTAGAACACTGTTATTGTTGTTAGTGCATATATTATCAAGATAATAATCCAATCTTAATCCCGATGTGACCAGGAGAGTATCCCGCTAAGGACGCCACTAAGCTTCATTAATGTGAAACTAAATTTTCCACATACTTATCAGCAAATACACACAGTACACATGCCAGGTATTGGTCTCTTATCGTCATCGCTACAGCACTTAACAAGTCCACTGCTTATATTTTCCTAAGTTAATTCCTGATCATTATTGATCATCCACTTTTTCCATGTCTTACCAGGTCGTCATTCCATCTAGTGATGTAATATTGATCAGAAATTATTGTTGTGCCTGAAATTGGCAACCAGGTTTATTTTCATCACAATATGGAAGCTCTGTTATAAAAATTCCTTTTTTAACTTGTCTATATGGTTGTGGCATAAAACTTAAATCATCAAAACTTTTTTTATAATAAGTAATGCAGCAAAGGCTCCCAAAAATATTGCTGCGCATGTAATCAGAGAGAAAGATGGAACATGTTTATTCGTTGCTTCATTTTAAACTATTCAAAATTAAAATAAAACAATTAATAACATAAAAAACCAAAGTTCACATTGGATAAAATAAGAGAATAAGAATTAGAATTAATATTTTGTCTGCCATTTAAGGTAACTCGCGAACAATCGAGGGGTTATTATTACATTATTATTTATCACAATGTAAAGTAAATAACTTATGTTAAACGTATTGCTACTCTGCATCCATCAAATTCCTGCATGTTTTATCAGGCTGTCACTGCATATAGTGGGGGGCCACTTTACACTTCGCCTACTGGTACGAGGCTGCCACTCGAGAACCTTTCTTTACCATCGGTTGTCGGTTCTTCGAGCTACATAACCGTCGCATTGCCACTCATCTTACATTTACAAACCGTTGGGCTATATCGATTACTCTGGTTCTACTTCGGATATCCTCATTTTTAAGTTTATCACGCAGAGAAACTCCGAGCATAGCCTCGCTGAGCGACCTTTCTCATACAGCCAGCAGTAAAGAACCACGTCTCAGATCCATAATTCGTCACTGGCAACACACACTGGTTGTACAATCTTGTTTTCAAATTTTGAGATATACCTACTCTATGCTCTATTCATGTACTCCATGTAGTTACGTCTTTCTATTCCCGGTATATTCTTATTTTGGAATATTTGAAAAAACCTGATTTCCCTACAGCTTTACGCATTTTGACGATCGTACACATTACTAAACAACAATGGATAATCTAACATTCGACTCTAGTATAATACACTCAATTTCTCTTTCTTTCTCAAAACTCTCTGACAAACACAATGATAATATATCTTGAACATGTTTTTATTAAATAAAGGTACGATTATTTTCATTCAAATTTTAACGTTTTCAAATTCCTTATTTTTATTGTTATGTTAATTTGTTGTGTAAATAAGTACCTACTTAAAATTGCATTTAACAATTTCATTGGTACCATTGTTAGACGAGGGCTTTGCCCCTGAGTTAAGATGGCTATCGTTTTGTCAAACTTTGCAAATAATAAATCTACGCGAAAATAGTTAACAGATTGTCCGTTTGCGTAATTACCGTACTAAATTCTAATAATATCAACTTTTTATAATTGTGGTAGTGATAAAATTTAATGAGGGACGTAGAAGCAAACCAATTGAGTTATCAGTCAACGCAATGAAATCAGAGCTATCCATAAAATAAATCATTGGGATAAATCGCTTTTCAGGTAGCAGGTGATTCCACGGTTGTTAATGGCCGTATTGGTCGTCACTATTTGGATTGTTATTCACGAAACATTAAATTCGAGGCATTGGTGTTTGATACGATCAAATATATCACATAAATCATTAAAAAAACGAAGTAAAATAACGAAAAACAAAAAAATCATAAAATGGAAGTAAATAAAAAAAGCTGAGACTAGTTATGGAAAACACTACAAATTAACTTGTGTTCGCTACTCCGTGCATACCAAATAGGGGCTAAGGGGTATATTTTTCTTTTGATTGTTTTTTAATGCATCTTTAAAGGAGGAATAAAAGTGATGTATCCAGTGTATGATTTTTTTTATAGAAGAGGGGGCAAACGAGCATGTGGCTCACCTGATGTTAAGTGACTACCGCCGCCCATGATCAACCGCGACACCAGGGGAATTGCAGGTGCGTTGCCGGCCCTTTAGAAAGAAGTAAGCTCTTTTCTTGAAGGTCCCCATGTCGTATCGGTCCGGAAAAATCACCGGTGGTAAATTATTCCACAGAGAGGTTGTACGCGGAAGAAAACTCCTTTTGAAACGTACAGTGGTGGACCGCCAAGCATCCAGATGGTGTGGATGGTATCGGGACGTTTGCCGTGTAGTGCGTTCACGAAATTTGGCGGCTGGGATTGATCCGAACAATTCCTCAGAGCACTCCCCGTGATAGATGCGATAAAATACGCAAAGAGATGCAACATCTCTTCGCAGTGCCAGTGAATCGAGCCGATCGGAAAGCACTCGGTCGTCGACGATTCGAGCCGCTCTGCGCTGGATGCGGTCAAGTGGAAGGAGCTGGTACTGGGGAGCCCCAGCCCAGAGATGGGAACAGTATTCCATGAGTGGCCGAACCTGCGCCTTGTAAAGTTGCAGGAGGTGTGCCGGCATGAAATACTGTCCCGCTCTGCTGAGCACGCCAAGCTTTTTAGAGGCCAATTTGGCCTTCCCTTCCAAGTGACCACGAAACTGCACGTCACTCGATATGTCGACGCCGAGGATTCCGATACTGGCTGAGGCAACAAGGGGAGTGCCTTGAAACTGAGGGGATACGACAAAGGGGTTCTTTTTAGCGGTTAACGCGCAAACTTGTGTCTTCTGGGGGTTAAACTGGACTAGATTTAGTCGCCCCCAATCCGAGACTTTGTCCAGCAGAGACTCGACTTCAGACACAAGTTTGTCCTGGCACTCAGAGACGTTTTCCCTAGAAATATTGGCTCGGCCGGTGTAAAGAGCATCACCAGTGCTGTCATCTGCATAGCAATGAATGCTACGGGTTTGCAACATATCATTGATATGCAGAAGAAACAGCGTTGGCGATAGCACGCAGCCCTGTGGAACACCAGCATTAATAAGCTTGCAATCGGAGCTTGCACCGTCTACAACGACCTTGATGCTCCGATCTGCAAGAAAACTGGTGATCCAATCGCACAATTTCTCGGGAAGCCCATAGGAAGGGAGCTTCGAAAGAAGCGCTTTGTGCCAAACCCGATCGAAGGCCTTCGCAATGTCCAAACTAACGGCCAATGCCTCCCCCTTGGACTCTACTGCCTCCGCCCATCTGTGAGTTAGGTAGACCAGAAGATCACCAGCTGACCTACCACGGCGAAAACCGTATTGGCGGTCACTAATCAGCTAGTGATCCTCAAGGTACCTCATGAGCTGGCAGTTTACAATGGACTCCATTTTTTTGGAGAACAAGGAGGTGATGGCGATAGGCCGGTAGTTGGACGGGTCTGAGCGGTTGCCTTTTTTTAGGGATCGGGTGGACGAAAGCCGTCTTCCATGATTTTGGGACTACGCCTAGGGAGTAGGAGTACCGGAAAAGACGCGTTAAAACCGGTGCCAACTCTGGAGCACACGTCCTCAGCACAATTGGGGGGATTCCATCAGGCCCACTCGACTTATGGATGTCCAGGGAGAGGAGTGCTTTGTGAACCGAACGCTGAGTGAACTGCACTTCCGGCATGGAGCACTCACACCGCGGGATGGTCGGCGGCGTACTCCCCCCGTCATCGAGAGTCGAGTTAGACGCAAAGAAAGAGCCTAGAAGATCGGCTTTCTCCTTTGCGGTGTGGGCCAGTGAGTCGTCCTCCCTGTGCAGAGATGGAAGAGATGGCTGACAGAAATTCCCCTGGACAGCCTTGGCGAGAGACCACAATGCACGGGTTCCAGAAGGAAGACGAACTAGTCTCTCGCCAATTCTGCCTATGTGCTCTTTTGCCTTGGCAATGACTCTTTTGAAGGACCTAGAGGCGGAATTATACTTCTTTTTTAGAGCGCTGGTGTTTACATCCCTGGACGCTGATGCGTCAGCCCAGGCTCGGTAGCACTCCTGCTTATAGCATGATGCTATTTTACAGGAGCGACCATACCATGGCTGAGATTTGCCTCCAATGGGCACCACAGAGGAAGGAATAAAAAGTTCCATACCCTGAAGTACCACATCAGCGACAGAATCCGCAACAACATTGGGATCATCCGGCGAGAAGCAAACTCGCCCCCAAGGGTAGGATGCAAAGAAAGACCGCATCCCATCCCAATCGGCTGACCTATAGTGCCAAACACGGCGGCAGCCTGCAGAATGCAGCCGCGATTTCAGCGTGAGTGGCACCACTCTCCGGACAAGACAATGGTCCGAGGAGCCTAAAGGGGCGTCGACGGAAATCTGATATCCGTCCGGGTGAGAGGTCAGCAGAAGGTCCAACAGGGAAGGTGCATGATCCTCCACATCTGGAATCCGCGTAGTCGAAGTAACCAGTTGTGTCAAACCATATGCCAAGGCAAAATCATGAACAGGACTCCTCGCATGATCGGTTAAACGTGAACCAAGCCATTCGGCGTGATGGGCGTTAAAGTCGCCAAGGATCACGATCTCTGTGGAGGGGATCTGCTGTAGCAACGAATCTGTAGCCATTTGGACGTCGAGAACGAGTCGGTCTGTTTCGGCATTACCGCTATGGGACCTATAGAGGCACCCGTAGACGCGCGGATGGTCGTCGCTGTCTACGCGTAGCCAAAGGATGGACAGGTCCGAACCTTCAAGTCGGACCTGTCCATCCTTGATTTTTTACCATCTGGGAAAAAATGGTGTAACAGGTGAACGGAGTACAAGCCTATGACACTGATATTTTACAATTTTATTTTACATTATCATATTGTGAAATTATCTGTCAATAAATAGATACTACTAATTGGATACGTATTATTTTAATTTCCTTAGTTTTTCATTGATTTATTCATTTAGTTCACAACGTTTTTTTTTTAATTTTTATTAGCGAAAGTTTAATTCACATTAGTGGTATTTATTGATAATTCAATTTCATAATATGATAATGTAAACGCCAAAAAAAATGTAAAATATCAGTGCTTATAGGCTTCTATTCCGTTTACCTGTTATACCCAATTTTCTTCCAGACGGTAAAAAAATCATCGAGTACATTAATCCGTAGGTATCGCAGGAAGTGACTATAGGAAAGTTAAAGCTAAAGTTACATCCTATATACGTCCCACTGCTGGGCACAGGCCTCCTCTCATTTCTGAGAGGGGTCCGTGCTGCCCCAATGCGTGTTGGCGAACTTCGCATGTCTTCGAAATATTTTTTCTTATTTCTCAGACATGCAGGTTACCTCACGATGTTTCCCTTCACCGCCGAGCACGTGGTAATTCAGTATAAAAATGCAATTAACAACTTCATTGCTGCCAGTGGGGATCGAACCCAGGTTTCTCGCATACTGTGAAATTTACAGCGACAGAATTAGAGTGCATCAGTGCTTGCGCAGACATGGGGGCACTTTGCATTCTCTCATTCTCATAATCCGATGATGTGGCAATCTGACACAACCGGAGAGATATTGAACGTAAGCCCAAAGCTTTACGTGCGCACAGGGTCATGGAGGTGAAATTTCTTTACAGAAAAGCCCAACAGATTTTTGCCCAACCCGGATTAACCAGGGACCTGATACTTAAAAGCCGCACTTTACCCCACTGCACCTCACTGCACCCCATGTACAATTACTAGAAAAACGAGGAAGCTGTTACAATAAAATATTATTACAATACAATATTATTAGCAATATACAAACTATACAAAGCAATTTAATAACATTAGCAAAGGAACAACGCCTGAAGCTAACGAAAATGACTCTTATCATACTTGAGCTCACGGGAAAGTAGAAAGTTAGTTTCCATTCCACTGCAAGTGCAAAATTATGCAGTAAGCCATCTTCCCCACACTGCAGTCCATTTTGCCTTTACGCAAGTTAAAATAATATGATAAATGAGTCACTTCGTCGCCAACTTTTCTTGTTATAGTATACGAAGCAACATTGAAATTTTAAAATGCATCGCTAAATTCATGAATGCTAACCGCTGATGCGTATAATTTCCACAGTATAATAACTGTACTAAACTTACTTGAAATATTGTGGGAAAAAAACCGTGACTATAAGAAAGTTCTGAGCCCAAACAGAAATATATATATATATATATTTACCTTTTCATTTCAGGTTCAAGTTAGTAAATAGCCGGGTGGACTCAACAAGCACTTGCACTATCTAGATAAGAAAAAAAGAATATACTTACAGTTTTAAGAATTTTCACTAAGTTATTTAAATTTAAATATAAATCACATTGTAAACATAATATGATTAATATAATTAACCTTTGCTAAGGCCATAGCGAATGTCGCGGTAGTTGGATTGTCGCCAATGTATTAATAGAAAAAGTAAATTAATGATCGTCTGAATGTTGTGGACGCAGGAAATTGAATAATTATGATCAAACACATTTTACATATAGTACGTGAGGATGATATGATCATGCCGTTAATATGGTCACTTTCTTGTAACTTAAAAACTACAGCTTTCTCTGCATGGAAGGCTCAATGTAATTATATCATTGGTTCAATGTATATAATGTAATGTTACGATAGCTCTTCATCAGGCAATAAAATAATGAAGAGTCAAAAGGGCACTGTTTTATCGACGCCATTTTGACAGTTGACATTATAGTAAATATTTTTGTCGATTTTAATATTATGTTACTTAAAAAAAGCTAACTACATTAGCTTTTTTTTAAGTTAATTAATTGTTGCCAATGTTTGTTTGAAATGTTTTTTTCTTAATAGTTTTTTTTTTCATAAAGTATACGACTTCTTGTTTTGGTCTATGTCCTCCCCGCCTAGTTTTAATTTAAAACTGATTCATATGATCATACTAAATACAAAAAATATTAATGAGGAGTAGTTGGATG
The DNA here is from genome assembly GCA_907164705.1 of Parnassius apollo. Classification (NCBI taxonomy): domain Eukaryota; kingdom Metazoa; phylum Arthropoda; class Insecta; order Lepidoptera; family Papilionidae; genus Parnassius; species Parnassius apollo. The sequence continues at coordinate 6,803,488 of CAJQZP010001607.1, read as the reverse complement.
ATATAGTATCTACTAAATGCAGTGATGACCCAGTAAGTGATGCAGGAAGTCGATGGATGCAGGTAGCTCGGGATCGTGCTTTGTGGCATTCTCGTGGGAGGCTTGTAATTAGCAGTGATGTTGTGAAAGGCTGTACTCCATCAATGATCCACCTAGCACACTGAATATTCGTCAAAACCTTCAGCGATTTATTTAAATATATGAAATTATAGTTTATACATTTTTTATAGAATTAGGGTGACAAATGAGCACATATTCCACCTGATGGTAAGTGGATATTGGAGCATATAGACATCTACATCTATCCTCGATTACGAATCAAAATGCAGATGCGTTGTCACCCCCGAGGACTAAAATGAAATACCTGGATTCCAGCAAAAAGGGTCTCCGGTTCACTACACTCACCGTAGAGCAGCAGAGCAGAGCAGCATTAAGCTGCTATTTAACGCTGGTATTCTGTGAGAGCATGGTCCTTCCCCGGACAAGCCGACCCTTTCATGCTACAACCATAATATAGTGGAGCTTAGCTCTACCACGTATAAAACACAATATATTTCAGTCTTTATCATCTGATAAAGTATACAATTGAAACGCCAACATTTTTTTTTCATATTATTTTATTTCCTGCACTGACTTCAAAATACGAAAATCTATAAAGAATAAGAGATAATTTATGATGACGTTAAAGCAATTTCGGAGAGAAAATTTTAATTTATTAATTAATTTAATCTATGCATCTTCTTCAATAGTCAAATGTCAGATATGCACGAATTTAAGAGTGACACATTTCTTAAACGATTTACATGAACAAGCCTTGTGTATTCATATTGTAAAGATATCAATATAAAATAAGTATGAAGATAGGAAATGATATAGAAGAAATATAACTTAATTCCAACATAAAAACCATATTGCTATGTGTGTAAAATGAGTAAGGAAAACTCTCATGACTTTATCATATTGCAGCGGTACAGTCTCAAAGCTAACCGCAATTATAGCGAATATTTTTCGTCAAAGTCTACGTATCTGTGAGACGCAGCTATTGCAAGATCAAGTTGGTGTATGCTGATAATTCTTTCTTCCAATAAAATGTTTATTACACATTTAAAAGATTGAGATGAAATAACTTGTCCAAATTAATACAAAACGGTCACTAATGCACTTTTTTATAGAAGATGGGGCAAACGAGCATGCGGCTCACCTGATGGTAAGTAGCTACCGCCGCCCATGATCAACCGCAACACCAGGTGAATTGCAGGTGCATTACCGGCCTTTTAGAAAGGAGTAAGTTATTTTCTTGAAAGTTCCTAAGGGGTATCGGTTTGGAAAAATCGCTGGTGGTAAACAATTCCACAGAGAAGTTGTACATATATAGTAAGTTAATTATGTTTCATGATTATCTTTATTATATTCTAAATTGTTAACGTAAAATTCAAATTATGCCTATGTTTTTCACAAAACTGTAAGGTGCAGAGACATACCTACTTCGAGCAATTAAATTGCGCCTGTAATGGCTTTTAGCGTAATTTAGCCGCATATTATCTACTGTCGACTATAAAATGTGCAAATGATTATGGTCCATTACGAGCCCATTCTTCCAAGCTTACAAGATTAAATCCTAGATTATATTTGCCAGATTTATGCACGTTAATTTTTAAGTAAAGTATGCATTTTGTTGAAGGGAAGAGTCCGCAGTAAAGTTGTTTGAGAACTTATATACATTGAATCAAAATGTTTTGAATTTCTCAGATTCGCAGGAGACGTAAAAAAATATCCTCAGTCCTTTCCTAGCTCGTAGTATTAACCTTTATAATAAACAATAGTTATATAATAATAAAATATTACTGATGCCGGTGGAGTACGAATTTCGATTACTAGCTCTAAGTATTTTAGTAAATTAGTTTACGAAAATCGCACAAAGTTTGAGATACATTCTGAGAGATATACTCTGTTTGTTATGTACGTACTCGTAAGTGTAGAAACCGAGTGCTCCCTCTGTTCGAACGTTTAGCTTAGCGGAGCATTCGAGGTGCACAAAGAGTCCGCTCTTGTAATGAGTGACGACCGCTCAAATTGCTACGTCATGCCTCACTGTACCAACCTGTGTATAGTGTGTATAACCTACCTTGGTACGTGTTTACGGCCTAACATAGATGATTTTTAGCTTTGTGTTTTATTTTATAAGCCAGTAAAATTGATATTATTCCAGTTCACTCGACACGTTCTCCATCCGTTACAGCCTAACAAGTCCGCTGCTGGAAATAGGCTTCCACCAAGGAATGTCATAAAGCACTGACCTAAGCTACCTGCATCTATCGACTTCCTGTATGTCTTACCAGGTCGTCACTCTATTAAACGATCCAAATATGCTTACACGTTTATCAGGTTGGAGTTGAATTACGACTCCAACCTACAATATTTTTAGCCACTGACGCTTTAAAACATCAGGAACAAGAAAGAATAGCGTATTTTAGTTCATTAAAATATTAATTTTCTTACCTTTAAATCATCATTACAGAAGCTTTAAATCTCTTCTAGCAGAAAACACGTTCACCAGCTTGTACACGAATATAGCAACCTAAGTTCAATACACAACAATGCGAAATTATTTGTCACTTTATTAATATTATATTGAATATTTTAATTATTTCAAAACACTAGGAGGCACTTTAAATATTAAGAAAAAGTAACTCTATTGTATATAAGCACTTGAACTGCACTATTTTATTATGTTCTATAGAGATACATAAATTAATTTTTAATTTAATAATCGAAAAGTCTACAACAACAGTCACTATCAGCTGGCTCACACCTGAAACAAAAATAAAAAAAGAATTAATAACGCGCAAAATAATTTCCACTTTAAAATACATTTAAGTATTTATTTATTATGCAAAAACTATTCGTCATCATCATTATCAATTATCAACAGTAGACTACTCGACTTGGTTGCCAGTGTTGAATTACAAGAACGAGAAATGGTCTTCCACTGGAGACCATATAAGGAAGGTCAAAGTTATTTAGCGAGATATCTAAGGGCTTCGCTAGAATTAAGGATCCGTTGCGAATATATCTGCAGTAGGACAGGAGCTACTGACCTAACTTGACGGTTTTATAGACTTATAGCGCGAAAAACCGATAATCGATTGACAAAAAAACCCTCGAGTGGCAGTCTAAGGCAGCCTCTTCTCAATTACACTCGCCAGTAAGAGGGAGGGTTCTACCATGAGGGAATACCAAACCTATTAAATCATGCAAGGTTGGGCTTAGTGCCGTGATTTCTAGCAGTCTTTCCTATATAATATGACAATTCCGGCGCCCGAAAATGTAAAAAATTTTGGTACCACCTACAATACTAGATTCTCCATTTTGGTGGAATCTAAGGGTTTGTATGGCGCTACTGCTACCAGGCTTTCCCGTAAATAATAAATCATCAAATAACATAAAGATATGAATCATTATCTGATTTTTTATTGGCTAAGAGGGTGATAAGCGAGCACACAGTCCACCTGATGATAAGTGGTTGCTGTGGCCTATAGACGTCTACATCTACCCTTGTTTGCAAATCAAAATGCAGATGCGTTGTCAGTCATAATTAATTTACTTCATACGTATAGTAACCTTGTAATCCTATTCCTATACCTTCAAACGAGCAATTCTTATATGTATATATATATATATATATATATATATATATATATATATATATAAGAATTTTTATATACATAAACTAACATTCAGACATGAGCCGAGTCATCATCCTCATCAGTCCACAGTCTGACAGAAGATGTAAATGCCAACTGGCTAACTGCATTAACATCACAATTTGTATTATAAAATAATTACGGCTCAGAACGCTTGCGAAAATCTCTACGCCGATAGAGTTGTCACTTTCAATATTAGAACTAAAAGATTACTTATATCCTCAAAAGTAGTTAAAATTTTGTCAAATCTTAAGTACTTAGTTCATACAATGTCATTAAACTGATCATTACCACTAAGCCCGTCTGATAGTAGATTCTGTGCGGGTTGACACTTCTAAAAAGGAACTATATATTACAACTTTCCTGCACTATAATTTTTCCAGACTCAATTATTATTACTTTTACATTCATTAAGAATTACTCAAATATTTATGGGATATAAACAAACATATATACTGTATCTATATCCCATATATCTATATATACGATCTATATATATATACATAGTACCCGCTTGACCGAGCTTTGCTCGGTATTTTTCGCTCGGTTTTTTTTTAATTCGTGTGTTTTGGAAATTATATTTAGATACAAATTACATACTGATGAAATACGAATAATATTTTTTGATCTTAGCGACATAATAGAAATGTGTTTTAAGTAAGAAATACTAAAAAAGGGCTCGAAAAAAATAGATTTTCTCAAAAAAGAAAGGAACTTGAAAAAAAAATTAAAAAAAGTCGGTCGGTCGGTATGGGCTCGAACCATGGTATCACGATCTTGTGACCGCCCAATATACCAATTAAGCTATTTGTAATCATTAACAGATTGTCAAAATTTACCTTCTTATTCTAACGATATTGTAGTAGTTTTTCATTGCCTAAAAACACGGAAAAAAACATTTTCTAAAAATAAATCCTAGCTAGATCGATTTATTGCCCCCGAAACTCCCTGCGCACAAAATTTTATGAAAATCGTTGGAGCCGTTTTCGAGATTCCGATTATATATATATATACAAAAATTGCTCGTTTAAAGGTATAGGATATATAATCGGAATCTAGGAAACGGCTCCACCGATTTACATAAAATTTAGTATCCAGGGAGTTTCGAGGGCAATCAATCGATCTAGCTAGGATTCATTGTAAAAAAAATTTTGTTTTATCCGTGTTTTCAGGCAACGAAAAACTGCTACAATATTGTTATAATAAGAAGGTAAATTTTGACAACATATTAGTTTTTATAATAGCTCTAATGGGATATCGGACGGTCTCTAAAACTAATAACCCTGGTTCTAGTCCTGTCTTTGGTCCAACTTTTTTTCCTTTTTTTTAAAGTTTCCTTCTTTTTTGAGAAAATCTGTTATTTCGAGTCCTTTTTTTTAGAATTTTTATAAAAACACAAAAATTTAAATTAAACTAATTGCACTCATGATTTTGTATTCAAATAACCAGTTCAGTTTTTTCTATTATGTCGATAAGATCAAAAAATATTAACTATTCATATTTCATCACTATGTAATTTGTATTTAAATATAATTTCCAAAACACACGATTACAAAAAAAAATACCGAGCAAAGCTTGGTCATCCAGGTACTTATTACTTATTTATTTGATTTCTATGCTCGTAGTTAAAGTTTTTGAAATTAAAAACAACCGTCTTCCTAACATACATTATACTATTAGGCACATATTATTTGATTTTTATGCTCGTAGTAAAAGTCTTTGAAATAAAAAGTAAAAAACTAAGCACACAATGTTATGATATTTCAGAACCTATATATTCTAAAATATTACGAAAATTTACGAATAAGTTTTCCTCGATCTATTGACCTCTGAAATTTAATTAATTTTCCTTTGTTTATAATTCCCTTTTAGAGTCTGTAAATTTTCTGTATTTAAACAAATTAAAACGCACACAGAAATATTATCTTAAATATCAATGAAAGTTGAAATGTTTTAAGAAAACAAATAGGTCAATATGTTACCATGTCATCATTTAAAACTGCAATACACAACTAAGAACATCAAAAATCGATTTTCCGGCTAATAAGTCAAGACGTTATAAGACAGCCAATAAAACCAAATTATTTTTGCATTCAAATTTTTGTGTACTGGTAGCTGGATAATTTATGTCTTGACCTCTTATTAACGCTGTGCTTCACTGTACTACAAAGGCACGGACGTGACAAGTCAGATTTCAACAGTAATATATTCAGACTCGAAGTACTATATCGCTACTTTCACATAATATTATCATCTCAAAATAAATTACAAAAAAATTATCATCCATCTTCGCAACGCGAAAAGTCAGCAAGAGAAGACATTTGATTTATCTTTTTGAATATTATCTCGGCTAGTTACTCAAAAATTGGGTCATACCCGAACAAGTCGACGTATAATAGCGCAAATATCTGGCATGAAACTCATGTTGTATATATTTTTTTCTCATCACAAAAATGTATGCAAATGAAACAGAAAGCCTAATAAGAAAAAACTTATTAAGGATCCATGAGAAATGAAATAAACCAACGAGTACATGCGTCAGGTGACATTCCAAAATGGTTTTATATTTGTCTTTTTATTGGTAGAGATCAAAGAGTATAACATAATCATAACTTTTAAGTAGAGGCAATATACTCGTAGTTGTGTATGTGCGTGTACGCGCACGCGCGCTCGCGAGCGCGTGTGTGTTTGTGTGTGTGTGTGTGTGTGTGTGTGTGTGTGTGTGTGTGTGTGTGTGTGTGTGTGTGTGTGTGTGTGTGTGTGTGTGTGTGTGTGTGTGTCAATATTTTTTATCCCAACCATTAACGTTTTGGCATGTGGTAAATCAGCCGTTAAAATTAGGATTCACAGCTTTAGTGGTGCCCGCGGGAACGGAAGGAACTCGAGTTAAATTTGAGGCCAGCGACAAGCTCTGAAGAGAACATCCGTAAACATAAACAATATTATGACATAAAGGATAATTCTACTTGATATCTAAACAAGATTATCAGAAAACCTCTGTCTAGGAAACCTGCATGTCTGAGCAAAAATATACGTGTAGAGAACCGGAAACGAGGCATTCTATCTTAGTCCTCACGGATAATAACGCATCTTCATTTCGATTCCTAGTCGATGATAGATTTAGATGTCTATGGGCCACAACTACCGCAACTACTTATCATCAGTTGGACTGTGTCCTCGTTTGTCACCTTTACTTTATAAAATTTAGAAAAAAAAACATCTCAAGGTAGTACGACATCTTCAATGTATACTGACGTCTCTACCTATAAATAATAATAATAAATATCTGCTACTAATGCTTCTCTTAAATATCTTCTGTATAATTATACAAAATCAAAAGCTCAAAAGTAAGTACTAGGCAAGCATAAAACAACGTATATATGTACAACTAGTGCGTGTTACCGGATAAGGAACTGAAATGATATGAAAAGGCTTCATAAATCTGCGTAATACGATCTCAAGCATATCCGCAGTAGAAATGATATCGCCCAACAAATCCTTGAACTAAAGTGGCTTTGATTTTTTTATAGTAGAGGGGGCAAACGAGCATACTGCTCACCTGATGGTAAGTGATTACCGCCGCCCATGAACAACCGCTACACCAGGGGAAATGCAGACGCGTTTCCGGCCTTTTAAAAAAGAGTAGGCTCTATTCTTGAAGGTCCCTAAGTCGTATCGGTCCGGAAAAGTCGCTGGTGGTAGTCGATTCCATAAGGAAGTTGCGCGAGGAAGAAAACTTCTTTTAAATCGCACGGTGGTAGACCGCCAGTCATCCAGATGGTATGGATAGTATCGTGATTTTTGTCGCGATGTGCGATGGTGAAATTGTGCGGCTAGAATTAGTTGGAATAATTCCTCAGAGCACTCCCCGTACTGTGTTTGAACTTAAAGAACCAACAACCGATGAGGGAGAAAGGTTCTGTTTGCAGCCTCATAGTCAGAAGCTAACATAGACAGAACTCATTCAAACACAGCACATCAAATCTAAAAGTCAATAATTAGTTAAAAGTTAAAGTTATAATCTATATACGTCCCACTCCTGGGCACAGACCTCCTTGCATTTCTGAAAGCGATGTAGGGCAAGGAAGTGTCAGCCGCGCTTCCCCAATGCGTATTGGCGAATTTTACATGTCTTCTAAATATGTCTTTTCTTATTTCTTGTACATGCAGATTTCGTCACGATGTTTACCTTCACTGCCGAGCAGGTGGTAAATCAGCACTTAATATTGCTATTTTTCATTTATTATATAACATTTTTATTGGTGCCGTCAGAGATCGAATCCGGGTTGCTGGCGTACTGTAAAATTAACAACGAGCGCTAACCATATTAGCTACCACGGCTCAATAATTAGTGCACAACATAAATATTACTTTTAGGTGGAATTTAAATCTCTAACCGACGACTCGAAATTTTATCATACCAATGAACTCAATGAACATAAAAAAAATATTTTTATCTTCAGGAAAACGGAAGGACCGTGCTTAGGTGTCCTTAAGTGAGCCCTACATTTTAAACGTGGTTTTAGGTTAATCAATTCTCTTGAATTCTATTCGATATAAATTTTCATTATGAATAGGTTCTAGTCGGCGATGTTGTTAGTTGTAATTAAATCTAACTTGCTTACCACGATGTGAGACGGCGGGTTCGAGTAATAGGATACAGCCGAAAGTTAGTCCAAGCAATAATAGAAAGCCTAGGGAGCAATTATGCGCTAGCGGAAATTACGTCTCCGGGGAAGAGCTCACAAATTACTTCGAACAGTATTACACTGAATGAAATGATAATCTGATTCCCATAAATACCGCTAATAGCTATCCGTGAAATGGCGACGTGAGAGTAACCGCCACCCCCATATCACCTCGTTGATACCGTAAAAGGCAATAGATGTCTTATACGTATTGGCCGTAGCATCTTCCTAATATCAACTAAAAATAATAAAAAGTTCGGTTGCCAACATGCCTTTCAAGCCTGGTATCGCTGCACATCGTCAACTATGGTAAAAGCTATCTATTGGGGGAGGCCATTCATATTAAATAATATATGACATTTCACAAGGCTTTAATAAATAAATTATCAATAATTGAATGCTTAGATTTGATTTTAAACAATTTGTAATAGAATTGCCTGTTCTCAGCTGTTGGTCGTTATAGGTTGTAACTTTATATTTATTTTCATAGATGCAACAATTTTACTGATCATAAACGACACAACTAGGTGAGTTGTGTCGTTTGCACAGAAATTTTAAAATATTTTTATCTTAGTCCTCAGGCGTGACAACGCATTCTGCATCTTAATCGAGGATAAATTTAAATGTCTCTGGGCCACCGACACCACTTACCATCAGATGGATTGTTTGATCGTTTGTCGTTCTATATTATTCTATAAACAAGTGACAAAAAATGGACGTGTTTAAATACCGTTTAAGGATAAAATAAAAATAAAGAAATTAATACAGACATAAAATAGATTTTATAAGAGTAAGGGTAACATAAGAACAGAGTCCATCATAACTTGGTGCTGTGGCCCATAGACTAGGCTTTCAGATGCGTTGTCTTCCTCTAAGGGTCTTTGGTTGTCTACACTTGCCGTAGGAAACAATTTACACATTATACTTTTACACTCAAAGGACATTGCTCGATATTGTATTGCTAAGTTTTATTTAATTAGATAAGTTAGGGAGGGATTTTTTAATAGTCGAAATATGTTTAAAATTACTCTAAATCCAAAAATATTCTTAAGCGCAAAATTTTTGTTTACTAGTTTCTGTTAAGAATAATATAAATCAAATAAATATTCTTTCGAAAATTCTTGATATTTGGAACCAGTATAGAAAATGAAAAGTGAGTAGAAAACAGATTTCAGGGGCGTTGTAGTTTTGTGAGATCACTAACGCAGTAATACCCAGTTTGTTTTTATAGAAGAGTGGGCATACCAACATACGGCTCACTTGACTGTAAGTGTCGACCACCGCCCATGTACATCTGCAACACATGGGTGATCGCAGGTGCATTGCTGATCTTTTAAAAAAAGAGTAGGCTCTTATCTTGAAGGTCCCTTAGTCATATCGGTCCGGAATAATCCCTGATGATAGTCGATTCCACAAAGAAGTTTTGCGAGGAAGAAAACTTCATTCAGACATATGGCATGGTGGTCTTTACTTACCAAATTACACTTACAAAACGTAAAATATTGAAGAAAACAATACAGGCATACAGGACCATAGTGTTTCTACTAGGTCCAACCTGAGCGACGTAAATTTCACAGTATGCGAGCCCAGGATCGATTTTCGCCGGCTAATTGTAAGTAAAGTAATTCTTTATTATTCTGTGTTCGACGATTAAAAAAAACATCGCGAGGAGACTTGAATATTTTAGGAATAAAAATATAACGAAGACATGTGAAGTCTGCAAACACGCACTGGAGCAGCGCAGACCAATTGCATCACAACCTTCTCAGAAATGAGAGGCTTTTGCCCAGCTCTCGGATGTATGTAGGTAAGCTGCAGCTGAAGTATTAAGTGAAAGGACTCCTTTTTACTGAGAAGCCCATCTAAATCTATCCATCTTCATCCTCAGATGCGATAACTCTTCTTTTCTGGCCTTCATCGTTTTAAGTTAGTTGTAGGTATACAGTAGTCATTTAAAATCCGGCGAGCTGTAGTTCCTTTAGTTACTGTAAAGATTATATAATTTTTTAACAAAAGAAAGTTGAAACTTTTACACACCTTTTAGATGAGAAATTCAACACACTGTGCTTATTTTCCTTCAAATAAAAACACACCCAAATCATAAACGCGTTCACATTTGCGGTTTTATAAAACAATAGAGCTGCTTTTTTAAACTACTGGTCTCTCTATTTAAAGCACGTTGAAGCATCCACTATATATTCTAACGTAAAATTTAGTAAAAATACCAAAAAGTTAATGTGTATAAGACTTATGTAAGTAAAAGATAGGACCAAAACATCTCTAACAAATATAATTATTACTTTTGGGTTATGTCTCAAAAATAATTAGCAAAATGATTTTGGAGAAATAAAACATTTATCACTTTTACTTCACCGAAAAGAGCATAATGACTTCGCTCCCTCGGGGAAAAACGAAGCACTGTAATTGGATAGGACGTCAAAAAATAGAGTGAAATATCTTTCTCCTGTAAACTGAAATAGAATGAAAATAAATCGTGAAGTGTGACTTTTCGAAATAAATATCGTCGCGTAAATGGTAATTTTATTATTTTCACGCATGAACATCTAATAATATTCTTTATTCAAGCCTTCTCTTAATTCTGAGATTGCAGCAAATTCGCTGTGTTGTTTTTTTTCGCAAAATAGTTCTTTTCTCAGACATGCCTAGTTTGTCTCAATAATTTTCTTAATTGCTTGAGTGACCCGATAAATATCACTTAATTTTCAAGGTACAATTTTATTGGTGTCGGCACCAAAATGTAACTCTACTTCCGTTCTATGGAATTCAAGGCGAACGTCATGACCTTCAAGACCCTGTCCATGAGCTTACAAAAAATAAATATTTATATTCAAAAATGAAGCTTTCGTGTAATTATATACTTGTATAACTTAATTAACGAGTAGGTAAGGTATATTTATTCAAAGGTAAGAAAATATGACTTTTAATTTCATAGTAAACAATAATGAACTTTAATTATAATGAATTTTAATTGCGTACCGCAATTTTTTTTTAAATATGCATGCAATTCATAAATTGATTAAACTAATTTCATTATTTAGACACTGACAAAAGTGAAACTTCTCTTTTCTGGGTTTCTTTCTTAAGGGTTTTTAACTAACTTCGTTGTCATGATATATGATTCAACATACATTATTTTAAACACAATCATCTTTTTAATATCAGATACCTTAAGGCAGATGATAATGTACATATTTAAGATGTTAAAGAAGAATTAGATGACTTATAGAAAAATAAAATACGGCTAAACTAAAAGCAAAATTATATTTATGGCTGTAAGATAAATAAACGTTTCGTATAGGTTTTTTCTAGAACTAAGATACCGAAATGCATATTACTAATTTAAGTGAATAATAATGTCTCTAATATTTCTCAAATATTTGTAACTAAACGATGCGCTCGTTCGGAATTTGGCGTGTCGCCAGTGCTATTGGTCTTTTCTCCCTCATGACAACTCCTATGAGATAAAACGCAGTACATTCTTCGTCACTCCAAAAACTTGTCTAAATAATGATTTTTTCAGCTTCATCTTTCTCTGTGTCACTGTATTAAGTATGCTTTTGTTACGTGTATGTTTATTTTGAAATCAATACTTTTTTGATATCAAATATATCTTAAGATTTTACCCAAAAACATGTAAATTTTTGTCACACTCAAAAAAATAAACAATATCCCTCTTACCGGAGCGACTAGATCACTTCAATTAGCCACACAATGGTGCTCCAGCTCCAGTGTCACTGTCTCATAAAGAAGTACGAGCGATTGATAAGATAAAACTGGGAACGAAGCAGTCGCAAGACGCGATCGCGCGAAGTATGAATGAAAAGTGCATGTGTGCAAGCGGATTAGAGCGCTAGCACTGTTGCAGCGTGAGGGGGGTGTGATTCTGATCGCGGGTACACTAGCAAGTGTGATCGGCGAAGATAGCAGAGCGACCTGCATCGGCCGCCTGCTGCGAGCGACTGCCGCCCGGGTCGAGGCGCCGCGTCCGCCACGCGGCTCCACGCACCGCCTGCACCGGCACCTCGGGCCCACAACCGCACCGCGAAACGCTGCACGATACTCCCGGACACCTGGCAGCTCGCTGCAGGCCTACGCACCACGCAAATATCGATGTTATTTTTTTTCGCAGGAAACGTGTCGAGCGCCAGCGGGGCGGTGGGCACGCACCGCGGCGGGGGGCGCCGGTCCTGCGCGCTGCGTCACGCATCTGTCTCGTCGTTTTCTTTACGTGTTCCCGCAACCGGCCATCTGCAGTCACGCTTGTGGCGGAGGCGCGCGTCTTTTCACTACGTTTTCCGCTCGAACGGTATAACCGCCTCTATGAAACGTAAATTAAATTATTCAAGGGCAAACTTTTCATTATTTAAGCTGACATAGTTTATGGGGTACAATTTAAATTTATAGTTATATATTGTTTCATATTCATAGTTAGTAAATTATGAAAGGGGCAACAGTAACAGAAATTGAAAGTAAAATAAAATTCATCTCTAATAATGATAGAAATAAAATACAAATTTTATTGTCATTACACATTTTTACTAGCAAACTTTACCGTATAACAATGTTTTAAAATTCACAATTTACGTATTCGAAGAAGCTATTATCCACGCCATCACCAATGATTAGTGACAATTTATCTATACATTTTCCTAAAGCATTTATCATATATATATTTTATTTTTTTTTTTTTTTTTTATATATATATATATATATATATATAAGCGCAATACCACTGACTGACTGACTCATCAGGTGATCTCCAAAACTATACACCTGATTGACTGGAAATATAGTATAGTAGCTCATTTCGCAATGTAGACGCTGTCTAAGAACGGATTTTACGATTGTTCCATCCAAAAAAAAATTATAGGTTCCGCAATAAAATATTTTCCTGTGACAAGAGAAGCGAATGGGTTTGAGCTAGTATATGTATACACGTGCATAAATATATGAGCGCACACTGAAATTTCGCTTCGAAAGTAATTCTAGTTGAATCAATAAGTCTTTAGTCTTCCCCAATTCAAAACCTATCGGTTTTCACACGTTTAGTGTTTTGAACGTTAATTTTTTTATATAGCAATTCAAGGGCTAATTGTGGACTTAAACAAACGCCTTACTTTTTATAAAATTATTCACTTCGTCATATTATGTCGATTTTCGTTTAGGTTTGAAAATCAATGTATATACATTAACATACAATTCCATACTAGACAAAACGTGGTAGAGCCATGCTGCAGTTATATTAGTAGTATAGTTGTAGCAAGAATGGGTCGGCTCGACCGGGAAGGAAGGACTCAGGATGCAGATGCGTTGTCACACGTGAAGACTTAGATGGAATGCCTCATTTCCAGTAAAAATCCGGTTCTCTACACTCACCATATAAACAGCATTAAGCTGCTATTTCACGCTGGTATTCTGGTTTTGAATAAAGTCATGTAAAGTCATGACTTTATTATAGACTGGTTTTGAGTAAAGTCATGGAAAAACCACAAAAATCTCGCAGCTATTTTATTTTCTGTAAACTACTCTATGAATTAAAAATAACAACTACTGTGTCATAACCTAACGAATACTTTACCTAAGACCAAAAATTGTTCTTCAATAAGTCCTAGTTCTTTAAATATAAATTGTTTAAATAATGTTAAATATTTTAAATAATGCTGTGTTGTAGCAGTGTAAAAGATATCAGCCTGTTTTGTCCCAATAGATGGTGGCATAGCCATCTCATTCACCCCAGATGCAAAACACCCAGACGGCGATGATAAATGTTCGAGAGTGATACTGTGTACGCTAATCCATCTACCATGAGTAACTGCTAACACAGCATTGTGATTTGCCATACGTGCCTTTCTGATACTTTCTGGCATCTCACTATTCACAATAGAGTAGAAAGTCTCATTGATTCACGAGAAAAATACCTGTTTTTCTCGTATAATTATAGCGTTATTATATTATAGTTATAATGTAAATTATAAAGATATATTAAAGTTTTAGAGAGCCAGTATAATGAGAGGCTGTGTTAAAATTCTTAATTGCACATAAATACTTTTTGTATAAAAGGTAAACTCGATCTCTCAATGGCAATCGCTGATAGCTAACCTTTAGTACAGTGGTGAGAGCTGTGGGTAAAGCAGCAATAAAACAAAAACTGATTAAAAGCAAAGGATATTGTGACCACAAAGAATCATGTCCAGTTTTGAACTGAAATTTTTCTAGTGATGTGAACATCTTATAAAATTGCATATTTTTTGCTTACTTTGTATCTCATATTTAATTTTCAAATAAAGCCAGGAAATAAAGTAAGTTACTATGTTTACCACTCTCAATAGACTTTTAGATTTGGTTTTACAAAGGCTCAAAGGCCCAGAAGCCATGCCCAAATATAAAAAAGTGTTTTACGCGTTCCGTTTCAGACTACGAAAAACTTGTTCATTCGTCATGTGGTTTATAAATGTTCAAAATAACCAATTGCTTTTTTTATAACTTATCAATTTATGATTAGATGCGATTTTTATTGCTTTAATACTACGATGTGGAAATAATAATAAGTGTATACACCTAATCTGATAGGTGTTATAACCTCAAAAACTTATTTACTTAATAGCGTTTTTCCCTGGCCTCTAAATGAAAAGATAATGAGTTATTATGTTATTATAAACAATAATTGTTTTTATAAAACACTATTTGTAGGCAGGCGCAACCTGTTAAAGGAATCAAGTGACAGGGCAATCAATGTATGGAAAGTTGGCATGATTCTTTCGTAATTTTACAGTGATTTGTTCACTAACGTGGTCTTATATAAACTTGTTGTTAGTTCCAGTCACAAATCAAGCAAAAAAAATAAAGGTTGCTAGGTTAGTTAAAATAAACGTAGTTTCTTTTAGACGTAGATGAAAAAATATGATCACTTAACTTTGATTCTTCATTAAAAATATATACTGTACTACCCTAGGCAAGTTACTTCAAAATATGGCCTGTTTATCCTAGATTTTAAAATGGTTTAATACCCATAACCAGCGTAAAATAGCAGCGTAATACTGGTGTGTGTCATATGGTGAGTGTAGAGAACCGGCGACCTTTCTTACTGGAAACGAGGCATTCCATCTTAGTCTTCAGGGGTGAAAACGCTTCTGCGTTTGATTCTTAATCGAGGATAAATGTAGATGGGCTACAGCATCCTCTTTCCATCAGCATTTTCCATCAAGTCACCTTTATTCTATTAAAAAAATTGATTTTCTGAAGTAAGACCCAAAATCAAAACAGTTCTACACCTACATCACAATACATTTTCATCTACTATTAGATATTGAATTCAATATGTGCAAATGAGACAGAATTGTTTTTGAATGAAACAGATAATGACACCATTTCATGTGAGCTAGAGCGAGACAGGTAGTGATACTATTTGTTGTCATTGGCTGAAACAGATGATGACGGTTTGGGGTTTGTTTGTAAAATGCATCATAAAGAAATTGAAAATTACAGTTATGTGAGTAAAATATTTCAATAGTTTCACTTTTATATTCAGTCGGGTTATAATTTATTCAATGGGTAACTTTTATGAGTTGAAAAATTGGAACTAACTTATAATAAGTATTTTCTTATAAAAAGAAATAAATTCACCCTCCACCTGGTGATGAATGACTGTTGTAGCTCATGAACACCTGCAACTGACTTCAAATGAAGCTACCAACAGGCCTATAATTTTCGTGCAAGTGCATGCAAAAAGTTAACAACGTTTTAGCTATTTGTTTTGATGCAAAAGACCTTTAACTTACTCCCAAAGTACAAAAAATCTAAAGTTAAATTGAATTGAAATAATCGTGACCTAATTCAATATGTAGAATTTCCTTTGTGACGCTTTTTGCTGTAATTAGACTTGCCACGACAGAGCAAAATTTCACACTCATGATTCGGCAACGTGTTAACAAAACCTATCGCCTATCCGGTGCTCTATCTTTTTGCACAATGAGTTGAATCTGAGGAATATATAAATCTTTATATGGCCTACCTACTCAATTCCTTATTCAAACTCAAACAGATCGCAATAATTGTTTATGACATTGATTTTCCATAAAGTATCATAAAACCGTGAAAATATTAGATAACAAATTTAGGAAAAATTATAAGATTAAACGGTGTATAAACATCCACTGCCGAATATCATCCCGTGGGTGTCGTAAGAGGCGACAGAGAGCAACAAATCCATGGGGGAGGCCTATATTCAGTAGTGGAATTCAGCAGGCTGTAAACTAAAACATAAAAATCCTCTCTAAAAATTCCTTATTAACTGAACTATAACTACACAATACACATTATTGTGTTTGCATTAGTATTGCATTATTGTAATTGTAGTACCTAGGTGCCTATAATTATTATTACCTTTTATTTTCGTATTGTTGCTGTAATTAATTGTATTTATATAGGTGATGGTTCATAATAATATATAATTTTAAGAGCGTGTACTCGCCGAGAAACTGATTGCAGTTTGTTCGTATTTTACGCGCTGCCATACCATTCATTAGATCGCGCTAAAACTTTGTCAACTTATTGCTTGAACTCGCGCGAAGGTTATAGCCATAGTACTATTAACATATAGTAGGTGGCGCGCATATCGTTCCGATAAATTTATTCGAAAGTTATATATCATCCAACTTCAAACGAATGTAATCATTCCTAATTAAATTATACAATTCTTTCATATTTAGAAAAGAAATATTTCCATAGTTATTTCTTCTGCGCCAGCAACGCACCGGTTACCGGCTAATATTATACAACTATTTAGTTTTAACTAATTTACTAAACAAATAAAACATTATTTTCTAATTCGATGAAATCGAAAATAAAATATGTGATGCATCTCAAAGTCGCGTTCGGGGGCCGTGTTGCTCTAACATGAACCACAGAACACTACATCAAGACTGTCATATACCTACATTCACGTTTATTACAGATAAATTTAAAATTACCATATTGTAAAAGTATTTGCTACTGACTAACTTCTGAAGTATTTTTTTTCTTTTTTCTAAATTCAAATTAGAAAAAGCCTGACGGAGCCAATAAAATGGAATTGTATAACTTCATTACGATAAATATTCTTCTCTGGCTAAATTTTGAGTTCGGAACGTATTTTTTTTTCTATAAGTTTATAAATTGATTAAATACCGGAGTTTTTTACCGGTGTCGTGTAAGTAGTGGTAGAGTAAAATATTCCAATAACTCTTTTTCCAATATCCAATTATCATCCCGTGTGGGCCATAAGATGCGATAAAGGGAAACTGTAAAAGATGAGCACCAAGTTTGTCATCAGCTGAGCAGCATGCTCATTTGCTCGCACTTCTATAAAAGCAGCATCTTCCTGATAACAAATTCAAAACGATAACCAACTGGGGTTGCCATCTTGCCTATCAGGCATGGCAACTATGGCTACCCTTCAATTAGGTCATCTATGGGGAACAGCTACGTTTGCCTGTGGAATTTGATAGGCTGTAATAACGATTACTGACGGCTTTTATACCATAAAACACCGAAATTTAACCAGAGATGAGATATTGCGATACGTTATACCATTAGCACCAGTACGCACTAGGAATAGCCGAGTTACCAGAGATATTAAATATTTAAAAATATAAAAAATATATAAAATTACAATGAGAAGACAGCCTAACGTTACGACAAGGATATGTTTTGAAGTTGCAGTAGGTAAACCAAGTTTTGGTGAGCGATCAAACTGTGAGGAGATCATTTTGGGTTCCAGTAACGTCCAGTCCATCGTAGTAACGATGAGGCAAGTATTAGTATAGTAAGAGCAAATAATACAATTATTACAATTCGCAAAGTAAAATCTTATATTACAATTTTTTACTACAAAAGGGATTCCTTTTATAACTGAATCAAATAATTCGAGGTTTTTTATTTAATTTCCTGTTAAAGTATGAAAGACTGTGCATTTTATAAGTACATAATATACATATTCATATAAGGATGTAATATAAAGTTCTTAGTAGTTTCTTTTCAATACATAAATAGCCAAAATATTCCTACTTGAAAGAAATTTAAGTACAGTAGAATCTGTACAAAAATACTAGATGTTTGAATTCTTAAATGTTGCAATATTTTACGTTTGCGATGACGTGACTAAAGTTTTGATTGAAACGACACTGCAACTAAAGATCGAGTGAAAAATGCTGATGGGGAAAAATTCAACATTCCTCCCTCCCTTTTTTACCTCCACATCGTGTGGCTTAGCTCTAATTGAGTTATAGATACAGTGAAACCACTTTTTACCTATCAACGTAACAACGTGCCTATCACTGAACACGGAGAATCTTTTACGATATTAGCTGAATAATTTAATTTGTGCCCACAAATGTATGTTTGTGCGTAACAGGAAAATTACATCGGGCAAAGTAGATACCATGGAAATGTTACGGGAAACAAAGCTGTAAATTACTTTTGTGACAAAGTAAGGAAGAAATCTGTTAACTGTATATACAGAGCACTTCAATAAAAATATGCGTAGGGAAAGACGTAACATAATAAATTTCGTTTTTATGGAAAAATATACAAGTGAAAATATATTATATCGCAGTGGACGGATCCGACCCATTATGGTTTGGAGTTTGAGAGGTTAACAGCAAATTATGTCTTATTGTTTCTAATTGTTTTCTTGTTCAATCGTAGAGCACTTGTTTTATTGTAAAGTTTTTTTAAGTAGTCATCAGGTGGACTATGTACTCGTTTGTCAGCCTCATTCTAAAAAAAAGGTGTTTTGCTGGACTTCTCAGACTGAAGTTTTTTCGGAACTAATGGTAAACATATTAAGTTAATCTTAAGAAGTATTATTAATCGCTCACTTGCTGTTTCTAACTGTTTCCATGTTAATTAATACAGCATTTACTTTATTTTAACTGGTGTTAGAATAGTAGTGTAGTTTTTTTTAACTGGTGGTAAAAACATAACTATTCTATTATATTCCATACTGCATGTTTCTTATAGCACTTACCACAAATCATTATATAGGTTTTAACAATAAATAGAATTCAAATTTTAACCAATGCATTACTGAAATATGTATATTATTATTCTTAAATTATTAGCGTCGTCATCAATGTAGAGTAAACCATTTTAAAAGGTTACTGTTAAATCTGAGAGAGAAAAATAGACAAGATAATATGTTCCTAATAATTTTCAATATTACACATTGAACATGAGCCGTGATGATCTTAGTTTAGAATACTAATATAAAAAAAATACCTAGATAAATCGAAGAGTCACAAACCGCTTCAAGATAATCAACTGAATGCAAAGCAGTTGAATTTGAAATAATTACTTGATTTAGTAGTAGTCCTAGAACAATTGTAGAATGTATACTGAAATTTGTAAAGGATTTATATATTATAGTTCTAATGGCTGTAACTTTATAAAGTTACAGCCATTGAAGTGTGGTCGGTCCTACAGTTGATACAGTCTATCAGCAAGATCTCAGAAAGTATCTTAATAATGAAGTTAATGTAACGTTTGCACAGTGGACCACGCTGGTGATTCAGTTAGTGAAATACGATAGGATTTTTGAAGTGAAAACTTCTTAGCAACTTTGTGATTAAAACTGGATGAAACGAAAAAGCGACACTTAAAAGAGACAAACGTATACATCCATAGGATTAAGCCTGCGAGGGAATAAGATAGAACACAGTATAGTGTTTTTTATTATTATTTATATTTTAGTTACATAAACCTTAACAACTATTCTACTCCTCATATTCTGCATTCGTCTCATACTCTCTAAGTTTAGTTTTCTAAAGGTTTCACTTTTACCGCGTGTGCACACATCTTTATTATTATCCATTCCTAAAGCGTGATTTTTAAGCGTAGGTTTTTTAAAGAGTATTCGAAATTGTAGCTATGGAGGTATAACAAACTGTTCATTAATAATCCTATATAAAAAATGAAAATTTAGTCAAGAAAAATATCGTGGGATCGCCCTAACTGGTTTATTTGCACATAAAAATAATATAAAGGGATTATCTAGTTAATATGTTATCAATATACATTCAAAGTTTTCTATTATTTAGTAAAAAAAGGTAAGAACATTACACCTTCTTATATTCCTTTTGTCAAACAGCACACGATACGTAAAGACGGAATAAGGGACCAGTTTTATTTTTATATCGAGCCAATATTTAGCCTTATTTCTTTTCCCACAAAGCCCTTTAAGGTGAAGTGGGCGCCAAAAGCAGATTTTTCACGCTTTATAGGTGCGCATAAAATCAATTTTTTATCATTTTAAACCACGAATTCACATATTTTTGAATTTATTATGAAAGTTTAAGATTTTAATTATGGTGGCTAATACACGATTGACACATTTAGGCTCTATTAAAAAGGATCGCAAAGTTTCCTCAAAATCTACAATTTTAAGTACGTCCACTAAGTGAAAAAGCAGTTGCATTCGAATGTAATGTAATCAAATTCAATTAAATTCAGGCTATGAATTCACCAGTAAATACGTGAGTGAATAATGGATTTATTTTTCAATAAAAAAGTATATATCGTTTTAAAAAGAAATATCAATTAAATATTGTGCAATTAAATAGCGCCCGGGCTGACCAAACAATCTCGCCAATCGTCCGCAGCGCGTCGTAGAGAGTACCCATGTACAACTTTATTGTGCCCGCTGTCGTCGTATAAACGTAACAATATATTAAAAAAAATATTGATAACCGTGGTATGGCATTGAGAGGTAGGGAAAAATTAGGCATCCAAACCGGTTTGGATGCCTTCCTTAGTCCTAGTATCCACTCAAACAGTGAGCTAGTAGCAAGTAATAAACATGTAAATATAGGTACTAAGTATGTTTATAATTCCAACTGATAAGTAAAATTTGTTATATTTGTGAGTAATATAATAATAATAATCTATCCAGGCGGTGGAGAAGTTCCGACAGTTGCGTTTCACCGCTTTACCAATGACCGCGTCAATGAGGAGTGGTTCCTTGGTTCCACGACCGCCGCCCCGACATCCGTTTTGAGCGCGCGACATCACCTGATTTGAGTCCAGGTGACGAGTGATTCTCGCGCTCAAAATGGATGTTAGTGTCTTGTATATGGTCGGTAGACACGTGATGGGGCGGTATTTGCTCGGGTCTGTGGCACCCTGATCTTTAGGAACCAAATGAGTGATCCCAGTAGTGAAGAAGCTCGGGAGCGACTTCTGGTTGAGAGCTTCTTGAAACTGTCGATCGAGCACAGCATGACACACCATGAACCCCTTCAGCCAGTAGTAATGCAGCCCGTCAAGCGCCGGACTTTTCCAGTTCAGGGCCCTACGGACCGCCTTAGCTACGTCATCCGGCGTTATGATGACGGGATCCATGGGCGTAATTCTCGCACACTGACTCGCCACAACTTCCGTCCAAAGGCCCTCGTTGTGGTTTACGGGCTCTGACCACAGGCTGCGCCAGATTGCGACCGTGTCGGCCTGATTCGGTTCTGGGCCCGTTCCACTTACCATTGGTCGCTCCAATGATTTACAGAGCCTCTTCTGCTCACTCTGGAAGAGACGATTCTGGTTGAACCGTGTCGACCTCTCGGTATATCGCCGAATCCGCTTTCCCCAAGCAGCGATTCTCTGCTTCAGGTCGTCTATGCGCTCCGTCAGTTTTTGCATTATATCCGGCTGGGACAAACTAACATTTGTCCCAGCAAACGCCATCCTGACGGTGCGCAAAATCCTTGGCCTGGTATTGCCTGACCTGAAGCATATCAGTCTGCCGATGAGGGCCCTAGCCTTTGCGATACGTTCTTCAATTCTTGTTCTCCAGGCTGGGATAGCACTACTTTGTCCAGTAGTGCGTCCGGCCATGGAAAGTTTGGCGCCTATAATACGGCGAACTGCCAGTGCGGCGCCAAAAAGAATTGAGTCCGTCTCGCAAAGGTCCCGGCTGGCTTTCAAATAGGTCACCAGCATTGGGTTCAGCAGAGTTCCCTCACGATAGCCCGATTCCGCTTGCTGAGGGCTATGCGGGGAAGTAGCGGTCGATTTTCGAGAGGCGTACTGCGCGTTTCCAAAATCGCCTCATCCAATGTACTCCTCATTTGCTCCAGCTCCAGTTTTTTTTTATAGGAAAAAGGTGACAAACGAGCACACAGTCCACCTGATGGTAAGTGGATGCTGTGGCCCATAGACATCTACATTTAACCTCGATTAGGAATTAAAATGCAGATGCGTTGTCAGCCTTGAGTACTAAGATGGAATGCCTCTTTTCCAGTAAAAAGGGTCTCCGGTTCTCTACACTCACCATACGAAACACACCAGAATTAAGCTACTATTTCACGCTGATATTCTGTGAGAGCGTGGTCTTTCCCGGTCGAGCCGACCCATTAGTGCTACAACTGTACAATTAGCATAACTGCAGCATGGCTCTACCACGTAAAAAAAGTTCCTGGGCGACTATTCCATCATCGTTTGAATCAACCAAAACTGGATTATTCACGGCGGCATCCACGTTTGCCGGTTGCTCTGCAAGTTGTGGCGCCGCATCCTCAGCCGTAGCATTTTCATCCGAAGAAGAAACAGCCTCACGTCGTAGCCATTCGAGTTCGGTGACATCAAATGTATTTGAGCGCAAGATATACCGAACTCGGTCTGCCAGGTTTTGCTCGATGACGGTTACAGATGGCTCCAGCTCAGCAAAAAGTCGATGCATCCTTGTCCGATACGCAAAACCTCCAATTTCTCCCCCTTTCGCCCTAAAATACGCCCGCAATGCGTTGCTGTTCATTTGAGTAGTCCAACGCATGCGGCGTGCTCCACCAGTGGCGGGTACCGATTGCTGGGCCCGTGAAGACCCTGCCGACACCAAACAATCTGGTGGGGACGATGGATGCGAGGGGCTGCTGTGTGGTCGTGCAGCACCTCGCACCCGTTGGCTGGCGGTTCGCATGCTGTCGCATCCAGCGCCAGCTCCAGACGCGCCCTGGCGTCCTCTAGGCGGCGGCCCTTTTGCGCATTCTAGTCAAATACATCATTCATTATGGAGTACGATCCTCTGTCATCTAAGCGAGCGGATGACAGCTGCGGAAAGCCGCATAAGGATAAGAAGGGGCGAGGGATTCCAGGGCGACTGTCTGAGTCCAATCTGGTTCTGCCTCTCTTTGAACCCTCTCAGTACTTTACTGGAGGGCTCCGGGAGGAGATTTCAGCTTCCGAAAGGAGGTACAAAAGTGACCCACCTTTTCTATATGTATGACCTCAAATTATACGCCTCCAGTCGCTCCCATCTTATGGAATTGCTAAACATCACTTGTGATTTTAGCAATTCTATTAAAATGGAGCTGGGGACGGATAAGTGTGCGGTCCTCCATGTTGAAAGGGGAAGGGTTGCTAAATCTGAGGTCTATGCCCTCAGCTTGCCCTACCTATGCCCGTCAACATAAGGACCCTTTCCGAGGCTGCAACATACCGATACCTGGGTATGTCACAGAACATAGGTATCGATGAGGCTGGTATGAAACAGTCAGTTTGCGAAGTGTTTTATGCACGCTTGACCAAAGTGCTTAACAGCCTTTTGTCCGGTGTGAATAAGACACACGCATATAACGGCTGGGTCATGCCTGTCCTCATGTATACCTTTAGCATACTCAGGTGGAGTCAGACTGAACTAAACGCCCTAGATAGAAAAGTCCGCACTACAATGACGTCCCATAGAATGCATCATCCGAGATCGTCGGTAATAAGGCTGTACTTGCCGCGAAAGCATGGTGGGCGTGACTTCTTGAGCGCGCTCACCATGCATAATCGCGAAGTGTGCAGCCTCGAACGAGCAATGGCAGGACCCGGTAGTACAGAGCATTTCCGACCGGGAGATCGTATGGAAGGAGAAGGAACTACTCGGGAGGTACTACAGGGCTCTACATGAGCCCCACGTAGATACAGCCCCCTCCCTCAACTGGCTATGTTTCGGTGACCTCTTCGGGGAAGCCGAGGGTTTTGTCTGTGCAATACAGGATCAGGTTATTAAGACCAACAACCATCGGAGATACATCATAAAGGATGGCACTGTCGACGTCTGTCGAGCTTGTCGCCATCCCGGGGAGTCACTTAGGCATGTCATCTCCGGTTGTTCGGTGCTTTCTAACTCTGAGTACTTGCACAGGCACAACCTAGTAGCCAGAATTCTACACCAGGAGCTCACTCCGAAATACGGTCTCGTGGACCGGAAATTGCCGTATGACCATGCCAGGCTCTACTGGGACCGGGCCATCATCACGGACAGGACTATTCTTGCGAATAAGCCTGATATTGTGCTGATGGACCGGGCACAGTCAAGGATATTTTTGGTCGACATTACCATTCCGTATGACGAGAACCTCGTGAAAGCCGCAACAGATAAACGAACAAAATATCTGGACCTGGCTCACGAGATGACCGACATGTGGGGTGGTACGCCGGCCGAAATTATTCCTGTAGTCGTCTCTGCGAATGGGCTAATCCCAGTCAGCCTCTCGGGTCATCTGAGGTGACTGGGACTCCGTGACGAACCGCTCCGGGCTCAAATGCAGAAGGCGGTGCTCCTCGATACCGCCCGCATCGTCCGCCGGTTTCTTTCCCTTTCCTCCTAACCCTCGATCGTTTGGTCTCCCCTGCCGAGGGCTTCCATCTGGTTGGGCTTTTATTATTTTATGTATTTTTGCATTTATTTTATTTTAATTATATTTATGTATATTTATCTTTTCATTTTAATTTATAATTATATATTTATAGAACCCAACCAGATGAGAAAACTATATAGATTCCCCACGTAATAATAATAAAATGGCGAATTCCCTGAATTGACGACCCCATCGCCCGCTGACGTAAAAGTTAAGTGACAAAACTGCTACGTCAACGCACTCAGTCAGCGCCTTGCGAGAGGTGTGAGCGCCGTGCCTCGGCAGAACTTAGGGTGCAAAGGCCCGTTTGTGCTTATGGCCGTAGACGATACGGTGCCGGGCCTGGGCGTCTCCCTTTAATGGACGCCCAAACCATGGATGATGGAAAAAAAGATAGTACGCAAAGGGCCGCTGCCTGGAGGTCGCCAGGGCGCGTCTGGAGCTGGCGCTGGACGCGACAGCATACGGGCCGCCAGCCGAGCGCGGGATGCTGCAAGACCACCTAGCAGCCCCCCGCATCCATCATCCCCACCAGAAGGCTTGGTGTCGGCTGGGTCTTCTCGGATTCAGCAAGCGGCACCCGCCGCTGGTGGAGCGCGTCGCATGCGTTGGTCACAATTAATGAACGCAAACGCACTGCGGGCGTACTTTAGAGCCCGGGAAGAAACTGGATGTTTGGCGTATCGGGCTCGGATGCATCGCTTTTTTGCAGAGCTGGAGCCGTCTCTATCCGTCACTGAGCAAAACCTGGCAGACCGAGTTTGGTACATCCTGCGTTCCAACATATTTGGTGACGCCTAACTCGAACGACTACGACGTGAGGCTGTTCCCTCATCGAATGGAAATGCTACGGCTGGGAATGCGGCGCCACTAGATGCGCAACAAACTGCATATGTGGATACTGCCGTCAATATTCCATTTGTGGTTAATTCAGACGATGATGGAATAGTCTACCACGAACTAGAGAAAATGAGGAGCATATTGGAAGAGTCGATGCTGGAAACGCGCAGCATGCCTCTCGAAAATCGACCGCGACTTCCCCGCATTACCCTTAGCAAGCGAAATCGGGCTGTCGTGCGGGCTCTTAACCCAATGCTGGTGACCTATTTGGAAGCCAGCCGGGACCTTTGCGAGACGGACTCAATTCTTTTTGGCGCCGCACTGGCAGTATGCCGTATTATTGGCGCCAAACTTACCATGACTGGACGTGCTACTCAACAAAGTAGCGACATCCCAGCCTGGAGAAAAAGAATCGAGAACCGTATCGCAAAGGCAAGGGCTCTTATCAGTAGACGGACAAGCTTCAGGTCGGGTAATAATAGACCGAGAGTGGTGCGCACCGTTATAATGGCGTTTGCTGGGACAAATATTAGTTTGTCCCAGCCGGACATCACGCAGAAACTAACGGAGCGCATAGATGACCTGAAGCAAAAAATCGCTGCTTGGAGGAAGCTGATTCGACGATTTAGCGGTGCTCCTCGATACCGCCCGCATCGTCAGCCGGTTTCTTTCCCTTTCCTCCTAACCCTCGGCCGTTTGGTCTCCCCTGACGAGGGCTTCCATCTAGTTGGATCTTATTTATTTATGTATTTTTTGTATTTATTTTATTTTATTGATATTTATGTATATTAATCTTTTCATTTTAACTTTAAATTATATATTTATAGAACCCAACCAGATGAGAAAATTATATAGATACCCCAAAAATAACAATAATATAATAAGTCGACATTACCATTCCGTATGACGTGAACCTCGTGAAAGCCGAAACAGATAAACGAACAAAATATCTGGACCAGGCTCACGAGGTGACCGATATGTGGGGTGGTCTGCGAACCGAAATTATTCCTGTAATCGTTTCTGCAAACGGGCTAATCCCAGCCAGCCTCTCGGGTCATCTGAGGAGGCTGGGACTCCGTGACGGACCGCTCCAGGCTCAAATGCAGAAGGCGGTGCTCCTCGATACCGCCCGCATTGTCCGCCGGTTTCTCTCCCTTTCCCCCTAACCCTCGACCGTTTGGTCTCCCCCTGCCGAGGGCCTCCATCTGGTTGGGCTTTTAATTATTTATGTATTTTTATATTTATTTAATTTTATTGATATTTATGTATATTTATCTTTTCATTTCCATTTATAAATATATATTTATAGAACCCAACCAGATGAGAAAACTATATTGATACCCCCAAAATAATAATAAGAATAATAATATTCCCGCATATCTCCCGAATGGAGTTACGTATCTGATACCGAAGAACGAGAATATCGAAAACCCTGATAACTACCGCCCTATTACTTGTATCTATACGGTTTATAAGCTACTTACATCATGCTTGGCTGATAAGATATACGAGCACTTGGACCAAAATAAAATGCTAGCAGTGGAACAAAAGGGATGCATTAGAGGATCGCAAGCCTGTAAGGAACAACTCTTGATTGACGCTGTGGTCACAGAACAGGCATATCATAGGATGCGGAATGTCCATAGACTATCGCAAAGTATTTGATTCTATGCCACATTCCTGGTTAGTCAAAGTTCTCGAATTGTATAAGATCCATCCCGAGATAACATCACTGCTTCAACAACTTATGTCTTGCTGGAGAACTGAGCTGGTCTTGAATTTGGAAGGATACAACGCTAAGAGCGATCAAATCTCCATTCAACGAGGTATATTCCAGGGCGATAGTTTAAGTCCCCTGTGATTCTGCCTTGCTTTAAACCCACTGTCTACAGTTTTAAACCGCACAGGATACGGTTTTATAATTAAGGGAAGTAGTAGGAAGTAACTTAAACTGAATAATATATATGGATGACATTAAGTTGTACGCGGCAAATTTTCGTGAACTTAGGGGACTACTCCAATGCGTTGAACAATTTTCCGAAGATATCTCAATGTGCTTTGGTTTGGGAGGTAAGGTGGGACTTTCCGAAGGTTATTGTCTTCAAGATGGTGGGATCATCAATTCAATGACAATGGAGGAAACCTACAAATATCTGGGACTCCTGCAATCATTACGAGTTGACCACAGAGAAATCAGGACTCGTGTAACTACTGAGTACCAACGTAGGCTCAAGGCAATACTCAAGAGTAGTCTCAATGGTAAAAAGACTTTCAAGGCAATTAATACTTTTGCTATACCAGTACTTATGTACACATTTGGGATTGTCAAGTGGTTGGAGACTGAACCTGAGAGTGTCGAGGGAAGTACCCATGTATTGCTTACAAAATATCGAATCCACCACCCAAAATCAGCGGTTGAGAGGATTACTATACCAAGAACTGAGGGAGGCAGAGGGCTCATAGATATTAAGAGACAGCATACCAGACAAATAGAAAACTTACAGCAGTACTTCTGGAATAAAGAATCTTCTCTCCCGAACCAATACGTGATATAAACCATGTTAAGAATGAACTTAGCCAGTGGGCATCGAAGGCTATTCACGGACGTTTTGCTTATGAGCTAAAAAATCCAAATGTGGATGTTGTTGCCTCAACTAACTGGCTTTGTAGAGGAGGAATATTTGCCGAAAAAGAGGGATTCATGATAGCTATCCAGGATCAGATTATTCCAACAAGGAACTATCTCAAGTACATAATTAAAGCTGAGATAGAGGATGAACTATGCAGATGCTGTAGACAAAGCCCCGAAACAATTCAGCACATCACCGGTGCCTGTCAGTCTCTTGCTGCGACATATTATACCCAAAGGCACAACGATGTTGCCAAAATAATTCATTTAGAATTGATAGGAAAATCCTGTCTGATAAACGAAGAAATTGCGTATTGGAAATACCAACCGAGTCCTGTATTAGAAAATGATAAGGTACAGGTTTATTGGGACAGATCCATTTTGACGGATCGATCGGTCATAACTGGCCAGATATTGTGCTGATTGACAAAGAAGTGAAGCGGACTTATTTAATTGACATTGGTGTTCCCAACTCACACAAAATTCAACAATACTACACAGAAAAAATTTCAAAGTACCAACCACTTGCTGAAGAGGTAAAGCAGATGTGGCGACAAAATGAGGTAATTATAATTCCGCTTATCCTCTCAACTACAGGTATTATACCAAAACAGCTTAGTGGCAACCTTGAAAAATTGGGCTTAGCAAGATCTGTGCTCGATAAAATTCAAAAGGCTGTAATCTTGAGGACAACTGCCATTGTGAGGAGACATTTATCCTTGTAATCAAATAAGTTCCTTAATATCTTGCCGTTAAGGCCGATTTAAGGATATCACCCCATAAAGAGGAGTTACCTATTAAATATAATAATAATAGTAATAATTTAGTTAAAATTAAAAAATTACAAGAAATTTTTAATTGGATCCATAGGCTCCCAAACTAAAAGTAAAGTGGCCATTAATTTTTTTCTTCAAAGCGGGATGCCAATTTTTTTTTTAATTTTTTAGTTTAAAATTATTATAGTTTCAACACTTTTGACTGCCTTCTTTGTCTAATGGTCGTAAACGCAATTTCTGATCATGTGGTCCCGAGTTCGAAACCCGAGTCGGGCCAAGAATCATTCATTGGGTTTGTCTGTCACAAAATTCTCAGTAGCAGCTCGGAATATTGATTTCGAACTTATTGATGCTGGCGGGGTTTCACCACCGTGCCTCCGGAAGCACGTAAAGCCGTTGGTCCTGGGCCTGATCTCTCTCCCGTCATCATCCGTATTACCGTTCCATCAGACTATAAGAGTGAGGGAGTAGGGTAGACCTGTGCTTGCGCATACACTTGAATAATAATATAATCCTGTCCTGCGCAGATGGCTATTCTCCGTTAAGAATGGCTGCTGTTACCAAAATTCAATCTGGAGCCCTTCATTATAGTTTTGAAAATAAAATCATAGTTATTTGAATCTTTTAATGATCAAAAGTGAGAATGAGAACTTAGAACCATATAAAATCTGGCTGCTGGCTTTTTATTTTTTTCTAAACAGCAATTAAATACTAATTAGAAATGACTTATGTTATTTGACAATTTACTGTAGATTAATTAAAAATTGTCACTTCGTAACTTTAAGTTCAAAAGTGTAGGTTTTCAGAATAGTCACGTAACTAGTCAAGCCATGTTGGCAAACCTGGTACGCGCGGTGTCATAATGATGGCACGGGTGACAGAGTTTGCATGATACTACGCTTTTATTTGTTAAAGCGGGACAAACTTAATTCGGGGCCGTCCCGCCTAAAGTAGGACGTATGGTCACGTTAGATATGATGGAACTTGTATGTAAGAGATATACTTTGACAAAGTGACGGTTCCATGGCGCACTAGCTTGGCAATGAGTGGTTACGCTGTGGGCTGTGCACCAATTATTTGTATGGCCTACAAATAATTGTTTCGGGTCTGGGTGTTAATCCTTGTGCAATTTATGTTTGTAAACTGCCTCCACGATACAGGAGAAATTCCTAGTGTGGGGGTAACGTTATAAAAATACTGGTAAAAAACACTTGAGTGTGCCTAGACTGCCTTGTTTATTTTTATGCTGAATAGTACTTCATCATTATTTTATTTGCACATCATCGTCCAAGACGCTTGAGATAAAAATTTATAAAAAAAATATTTGTTGGTACTTAGTTTACAAGAAGCGCATTGAACGATAGTCCGTCCGTCATAGTGTCCAAATAAAATAATGATGTAGTACTTTTCAACATGAAAATAAACAAGGTACAAACCTCGGTAGGTATGTAGTTTATTTTCATGTAGAAAAGTAAGTATACGTCGACTCGTAAGTAAGCATCTATAGGCATATGTACAAGTCGTATTATGTTGTACCTGTCTATGATATAATATAGACATCGCCACATGAGAAGGCTCTTTTGGTGTACCCAATTACTATCTGTAATTATTTTATAAATAAACGCTGGTTATATACAGGCTGTTAGTGTAAACACCGTTATCCTTGAAACCAGTGGTTTAGTTTCACTCATAGAACGTAAATTCAGTGAAAAATAACAACATTTTATTTAGTAAAATCTCAATTTTTCCTTAATTTTTCAATCTTTGCCTGTCCTAAGCCGGGATGAAAGTATGAAGGAAAAGTTACATCACTGGTTATGTGTACCTATTGTGTTTTTATTGAATGTTGTGTAGGTAGCTAGGGCGGGCGGTGATCTTTACAGTTATTACGTCACTCGGGCGTATAGGGTATCCATGAATTTACGGAGGGTGTCGGAAAGAAACTTTTAAATTTTATGATAGAAATTAGCTTTTTTTAATTCGGATAAATATTTTAATATTAAAGCCAACTAACTACCTATGGTTTTTGTGACAACGGTGTTTACACTTACACCTTGTATATTATTCAACTATTAGTGGGTTATGAAATTATTAATTAATCATACACTTACGAAAGTGCAATCTTCAGCTTGTCGCTAGGCTTGAGTAAAAAATATCATGATATTCAATATTTATCGTGGAGTATCGAATTCGTATTAATCTCGATGTATTTTAAAATGTTGTTTTAATCGACAAAACATTAAGCAACAAAAGAAGCTACAAAAACATGCATGTGTCATTGTGGTTTTTTTTCGTCATTCAACCGTCCAGTAATCCGGTAATACCGTTTTGTGCCTTATCATACTACATTATGCAAAACATTACGATATATCGATATTCATCACGTGAATATATCGATGCTGTTTAAAAATATCGATACAGTATATATCGATATAGTTTTTCACTTGCCCATCCCTACTCGTCGCTATTGCCACATGAGTAGATAAACGGAATATAGCTAGCAGCTAGCCGGACACGCGAAGGACCCCGCGCGCCGATCGCCCGCCCGCGTCTGCTTCACCCCCTTAAAACCTACGTGACCACGATAGCATTTCGTCTTAAAGCTTCTACTGAAACCTTAACTGGAAAAAAGTACGGTTTTAATAACTTAATTAAAAAAACACAAATTAAAAAAAAAAGCAGAGCTGGACAGTATTTCATGCCAGCTCACCGCCTGCAACTTTACAATGCGCAGGTTCGGCCGCACATGAAATACTGTTCCCATCTCTGGGCCGGGGCTGCCCAGTGCCAGCTCCTTCCATTTGTTCGAATCCAGCGCAGAGCTGTTTGAATCGTCGGCGATCGAGCTCTTTCCGATCGGCTTGACTCACTGGCACTGCGAAGAGATGTTGCATCTCTTTGGTATTTTATCGCATCTACCACGGGGAGTGCTTTGAGGAATTGTTCGAATTAATCCCAGCCGCCAAATTTCATGAATGTACAACGCGGCAAACCTCCCGATACCATCCACACCATCTGGATGCTTGGCGGTCCACCACTGTTTTTTTAATTACGTTACACTAGGAGTTTTATTCCGTGTACGACCTCTCTGTGGAATAGTTTACCAACGGTGATTTTTCCGGACCGATATGACTTGGAAACATTCAAGAAAAGAGCTTACTACTTTCTATAGGTCTGGCAATACACCTGCAATTCCCCTGGTGTTGCGGTTGTTCATGGGCTGCGGTAGTCACTTAACATCAGGTGAGCCGTATGCTCGTTTTCCCCTCTTCTATTAAAAAAAAAGCTGTGCGGGAGAGAAGATCAAAGACCGGGCTACGGAACATGCTGTACTCACATAATGCCTCTCTTGCAAAAGCATTATTGAGGAATCTGGTGTTGAAACTCTGTCACCCACACTACAGCCCTGACTCTGCTCCTTGTGATTTCTTTTTGTTCCCAAAAGTCAAAGAAAAAATAAAAGGCAAGTATTTTTCAAGCGCCGAAGAAGCCGTGGCTGCCTACGACGAAGCGATATGCGACTTTTTAGATCAAGACTGGCAAAAGTATTTTCAGAATTGGTTTAGGCGAATGGAACTTTGCATAGGACAGATGGAGAATATTTCAAAAAGACGTAAAATAAATATTGATACTATCTAGAATACTTTTTGTATGTACCCACGTACTCATCTAAAAAAAATTATCGTGGCAAATTTTTTTGCATGCACTCCCAGTTTTTGTTCTGTGAGTTCAGGAATGTTAAAACATCAATGTAAGTATCTATTACCAACTTTTGTTTATACAAAAACACAATACCAGGTCAGACTGTATTTTGATGAAACATAGTTTAGTAGCTATCGTAGTTTAATTTATCTATAAGTACAAAAATTAGCAATCATTAGTATAATATCTAAATTAACGTAATTTATTGCAAAATATGACTTGTGATCCCCTTCACTTCATGATGTTTTGTTTTTTATAAACGATAGTTAAATATAAGTCAAACTTAGATCAAAATGATCTTCACAGAAGAATAGTTTAGTTTTTGTGGTCAATGCATTCGGGTATCTTCTTTCCAGTTGTAACCAACTATTTCTTATATTTAAATCAGTTGGCACTTGAATCCATAACTTTCCCGGCATTCTTATGCCCGTATTTTTGAATACAGGCACAACACAACAATGATTTAGATGATAACTCATTATTAAACATTAAAAAGTAACGTACTCCTTTGCAAAATAGGCAAAATTCTAGGACAGTGACGTCACGAGTTGAACAGTGTGACGTCACGAGTTGACCAGTGTGGTGGCTAGCGTTTTCACGAGAAAATTTAAAACGATAGATTAAAAGTAATTTTTATGGCATTATTCGGTTGTAAAAAATTTATATAAAAATTACAGTGGTTCATTATCACTCTAGGTTTCATTTAAAACACTTTTAGAAAATGTGTGTGTGAGTGAAAAACCCTCTTGATTCAAATTAAAAAATTAATAGGCGGTAGAACTAATTTCCTGCATGAGTCCGTCTGGGTAGTATCGCCCTCTCAGCCCTTTGTTCTGGTCTGAAGAGTATAGACAACCAGTACACTTTCAGATGGTAATGCATTCCATCTTAGTTCTCAGATGTGACAACGCATATGTAGCTTTCTGTTTGAAGTTTGCCGCAGCAGCCATTTACCATAGGGTAGATTTTAATTTCGTTATCACTTCAGATTCATAAAAAATAGCAAATATTTTGCTTGTGATATATGAAAAACAACAAAATTAAATTTGTTAGAAAAGATATAATTCCTGACAAAGCACCTTCAACGTTAATACGTTATCTGCAACCATTATTTATGCTCGAAATAATGTATCTTTATCAGTTGATAGCTACACTACACACGCACACTACACGCTACACGCACACACGCCCACACACGTGCACACATGGGCCCATGTGTGCTCGTGTGTGGCGTGTGTGCGCGTGTGTGCTCGTTGTGCGTGTGTGCGAGCGTGCGTGTGTGTGTGTGTGTGTGTGTGTGTGTGTGTGTGTGTGTGTGTGTATGTGTGTGTGGATGTATGAACCGATTGAAATTAATTAAGCGGATTTCTTTCATTAAACTTAGATTTCCTATGAATTTTATTATAATTATATTTTTATTAACCTTGAAAAACCACGTCGATCGCCGTCGGTTTGATCAAAATCGGTTGATTCGTTCATAGATATCGGATATCGTTATCGAAAAATTTTGAAAAAGTTGATTTTTTTAAATTACTCCGATATTTCATATTCAACGTCATAATTTGAAGTGAAATTTGGAGTGACTTGCATTTGAAATTAACCAGAAGTTCCAAGGATGGCCTGCAGCGTCAACCAATTTTTTTCATGTAGATTTATTCTTTTTAGTTTTTGACTCATAGACATCTACATTTAACCTCGATTAGGAATCAAAATGCAGATGCGTTGTTACTCCTGAGGACTAAGGTGGATTTATTTATAGCATTGGGTGACAAATGAGCACACATTCAACCTGATCGTAAGGGGATGCTGTAGCCCGTAGACATCCACATTTATCCTCAATTAAGGATCAAAATGCAAATACGTGGTGGCACTGACACTGAGGACTAAGATGGAATGCCTCGATTCCAGTAAAAAGGGTCTTCAGTTCGACCCAATCGTGCTACAACTGCAGCGTGGCTCTACCACAAAAATGATGATGGAATGTCCCGTTACCAGTAAAACGGATCTCCAGTTCTCTACACTCGCCATACGAAACACAACAGCATTAAGCTGCTATTTTACGCTGGTATGCTGTGAGAGTGGTGTGGTCCTTCCCCGGTCTAGCCGTCCCAATCGTACTTCAACCATAATACAACTGCAGCGTGGCTCTACCACGTATAAAAATCTGATGTGTAAGTTGAAAATTGATTATTTTTCAATGTCCTCATAAGCTATGTTTAAATTCTAGTGGAAATAAATACTACGTATTACAAAGATTGAAAGTCGAAATTAAATAAAAATGGAAGTTAAAGAATATAAGTGCATCTTTATTCACATCATCTATTAACAACACTAAGTTTGCAGAATATAAATATA
Organism: Parnassius apollo; assembly: GCA_907164705.1. Classification (NCBI taxonomy): domain Eukaryota; kingdom Metazoa; phylum Arthropoda; class Insecta; order Lepidoptera; family Papilionidae; genus Parnassius; species Parnassius apollo. Next base: position 6,768,121 of record CAJQZP010001607.1, on the reverse strand, counting down.
ATAAGTGAAGACGTGAGCTATGTTTTTGAAAAGGATGCTATATTGTTAGAATTTATTCTATACCTGCTTTTTTAAGGTTTCTTTCTAAACTTTTCTTTTACTTTAATCCGAAAATAGACACTTTATCCGAAAATAGATACTTTTAGGTTACTTTCCAGCATGTGTTGCATATACTTTTGGCTTAACATGTTCTCCCACTGGTATAGGAGGGCCTTTGTATCTAAGTGTTAACTGTACAATTCTTTCAGCTTCTCTAACACCACTTAAACGAGCTCCAGTAGCAGTAGCATAATGTCCAGGTACGGTAGCTTCTCCGGCGAAAAGAAGTATAGGCGGTATTGGGTCACTAGGCTCGGGCAAGGGGCATGCTAACTCTCTCCGGGCCTGTTCGTCAGTACAATAACAATCATAGGAGTAAGCGCCGCAAAAGAATGGATCGGAAGTCCAATGTGATCGTAGCACAGTAACTGGGTAAGGTATGTATTTGTTACCTGTCGATACCCTCAATACATCCGTTATATCTTCAGCTACGTCTTTGTCGCACAAACTCTCCATCATCATCGCTTCAGTGCCCATCACCCATATGCACAACACGTGACTACTATTAGGAACCGTTTCGATGGCTGTAATACCCCTAGTCCAATTCGATCTATAGGAAAGTTCATTGTTGTGGTAATTGAAGTTCAAATTTCCTTTGTGCCAAAACCAAAATGGTCGGCAGTATTCCATAAAGATTTTATTACAATATCCATATCCAAGACATCGTATGGCATACATCTTTGAGGCAGGCAACGTTGGACAAAATAACCTACCCGCGTTGACACATAACACTCCGAGTGACACCGTGGTAATAACGTAATCAGCGGGAAATTCCTCACCGTCAGTTGTGCATACAATAGCCCGATAACCTGCCCTTTGTGACGTTCCCCAATATATACTGCTAACTGGCTTGCAGTAACGTATGACTCCTTCGGGTATTTGTCGAAGTAATGGCGCTAATGTTCCCATTAACCCTAAAGGAACTCTGACTTCGCCACCGGGCATGTTCATATAGCATCCGGACTGATCTGCGCCAAGCATTGCTGTGTCACTCGAACATCGAGCACTTAACATATGCGCAAGTCCAAACATTATCCTGGCTGCGTCATGTTGCTGTTCTAGTGGATAGTTGTGCAACTCTTGTTGTATTCTAAGACTCATGAAATTAATTAAGGACCCGTGTTGTTTGTTACCACCAAGACAGAATAGATGAGCCGCTTCTTCTTCTATTTGACGAAATTTATAATAAGCATATATTGTGGGAGGAAATGCCATTTTTCCAGTGACAACTCTATTAAAAAGCCCTCTTGTATGAACAGCGCCAGGTACTCCAGGACGCGGTGGATTCTCAGTTGCAGCTAGGGTATGGATTGGGTGAGTGAACCAGTTATTGGGTCGCCAATGAGCTCCGAGTTCTGCTACAATGTCACCAAGCCAGCAAGAATGTATTCGACCTCCGGGTCTGTTAAAAAAATAAATAAATAATAGGTTAAATTCGTACATTTCACGTCCCATTAATTTTATAACTTCAGACCTTTCGTGGGCTTCCAAGACGACAATATTATTTATCCCTCGCTGCGACAGTCTAGCAGCAGCGGAGATTCCTGCCATTCCAGCGCCGATGATAACAACACGTGGCTCCGAAAAGCATTTGTCAGGGTCACAAGGATCGATTGCGCATATGCCACGATCATCTATTACCGGACCGCAATCGGTTAGTGGGGCAACATCTTCTGACTTCCTGAAATATTAGTATTACGCAAAATTATATCTGAAATAAGCTATTTCTAATAAATTTTAAAATAATATGACTTTTAACTTGAAACGATGTACCAACCTTGACAAAATTAAAAAGATTTCTAGTAACAATATATTATTAAAATATTAAGCATAACAAAACAAGAATTAGCACTCAAAATATTAAGCATAACAAAACAAGAATTAGCACTCAAAATATTTCATTTCTAGCCGATTTTAGCCGTCTTTTTTGTATGCATGTAACGCGATGTCTTCGCCAATTCTGAATCGAGTTTATTGATTCTTTGTTAATTAAATAAACTGTACTTTAAGTGTGATTTCTTTAAATTTGAAGGAAAGATTTCAGTCAAAGGTTGGAAGAAATAGTTCAAGGTTATAATAGAAATCAGACTTTTGTTTGTAAACTATTTGTTACTTTAAGAGGCTGTGCCCAGCCCATGGAGTAAAATAATTACAACTTTGACTTCAAAAGCTAGTAAATCATGTGAATATTATTTCATTACTTTTGGTTTTAGAAATCGGTTTTTACTTTTTTTGTATAGAATAAGGGTGACAAACGAGCACACAGAGCAACTAAAGGCAAATGGATGTTGTGGCCCATAGACATCTACATTTATCCTCTATTAAGATTCAAAATGCAGATGCGTTGTCACCCCTGAGGACTAAGATAAAATAGCTCGTTTGCAGTAAAAAGGGTATCCGGTTCTCTACACCCACCACACGAAACACAATACCATTAGGCTGATATTTTACGCTGTGGTCCTATACAGGTCGAGCCGACCCATTCGTACTATAACCATAATATAGCCGCAGGCCACTACGTTTACAATTATTAACATATAATCAACATTTATCAAGTCATTTCAATTTACACTGCACAAATCTCTATTGATAGCACAAATTATTATAATTAGGTTTATTCCGACCTGTTGTTATATAGTATATTATACTACCCACACATGTCTACTTTTTTGCGATTGTCACCGCAAGCGATGCACTCAGCTGAAGAACAAACAAGTCACTATAGCCACAGACTAGTCTGAAAATCCATCAAATTTTTATGAACCAAAATTTTACATACTGGTAATAGGGGGCATCGAGAATGTGAGACGTTTAGGTAGGTGGACAGTGGCATTGTTCGTGTCGGCGTTCGTTCGGTAGTGCGAGCGTATCGGCTAAAATTATTATTTCCCACGGCTCAACTATTTGATTCTATTTTTTGTGCTATTATTTATCATTGACTTATGCAAAGTAATTGAGTCGTAACTAAATTGTTTTATTGTATTTTATTAAATTCTTATTAATTTTACAAACGGTTTAAAAAAAAGTAAAGACTTGAAGCTGAACAAAGACATCCGTATCTATAGATTACTTCACAGGTTAGATCTGCTATTGATTAATCATGACTGAGCTTTAAGATATTGCGTCATTTGTATGTATTAAAGGCAATTTCCCTTACAAACAGTTTAAAGAATCGATCTCGTATTTATACCGTGGATCAGAAATAACTGTTTAACTAAATCTATATTGGATAACAGATAATTTTTTGAAACAAACCATCGCCTGCATCCGAATGTGTTCCGCCATAATCTCAATGATGTAATGCGTAATTTGTAACCGAAATTAAACATTTAAAATTTTCTATGTTTCTAAAGATTATTCCACTATATAACAAATTTTACTAAACATTTTATAACTTGCCTAAAATTCTTAGTCTGCTAACGTCAACGTCAGATCCTCTTTTTGTATATATTGCGTTCAGAATTAGCATTTAGAAATAATATGGCTTGTAGAACCTTAGAGTAATTACATACATACGTATGTATAGAACCTTTTTATGCCTCTGTCATAAATATATCTAACGTATCATTTACTCTAAGATTCCAATTCACAGGTCCTGCGTTTGAATCAAAGCTAGTCTAAAAATACGTGCAAATAAGACATATTTCGGAATTATTGATCCTGAAACGCCTCTGAAACTCCAGTGCATTTTTTCGTTGTATCAAAAACTTGTTAGTTTTTAAATGTTAACTCTTTGTTATAGCGCACACTATTATCGTTATTATTTTTTCGTTATACAATACCATTTGCAAAAGTATTGTTACATTATTTGACTTCTTCTGTACTTCATCAGACTATTACTGGACCTTGGCCATTCTTTTTGTGGTGAGGATTTGTCTTAACCGTCACCCTTGCAAGCGGATTGATGATTGCACAACCAGATGTCTCACGCCTTTGACGTTGCTCTCTGCTGCCAATCTAGGTATTTTATTTAAGATAGTGTAAGGATATTCGCTAACCCATATCGTCTCGTGGGTGTCGAAAGAGACAGGGTAAAAACTAAAAGATTTAGTTTTTTTCTGGCAGCAGCATTCCTAATGACAAGTAATAAACAAAAATTGCAGTTGCCAACCCGCCGGCCAGGTGACCACTATGCCAAATACCACCGCTATAAAGCAATTTATTTTTTTCAACAGTGGACATTGATAGACTACAATGAAACTTACTTATTGCCCGTAAAAAGTTATTGCAATGAATTTTATAAATAAAACCGCGACTGCTGATCATGAAGTCCTGGGTTCGAATCCCGGGTCGGGCCAAAAAATCAATTATTGAGTTTTCCGTCAATAAATTCTCAGTAACTGCCCGGAGTCAGGAAGTTGGCGGTGTCTCATCCCCGTGCCTCGGAAAGCACGTCAAGCTGTTGGTCCTGCGCCTGATCTCTCTACGGTCGTGTCGGTTTACCGTCCCATCTGATTATGAGAGTGAGGGAATAGAGCTAAGGATCTCCTAGGTGTGCGTTGTTTGTAGTTAGCAATGGCTGCATACAACCGCCGGTACGACATACTCCGCCGATCGTCGAGTCCCCGGATTCCGTGAGGCGTCGATGTCACCGGCCCCTTGGTAGATTCTTAGGTGCTCTAAAACGTTCGTGTTTTCTAGTGCCTAGTCGCGCGTTTAGAGTGCCACCACCGCACTTCCCCCAACCGTTTTGATATAAAAGGGATAAGCAGTGCCAAAAAGTGACGAAGCTAACGTTCACCATCCCTACCATCCGCGTCGCGCAGCCGCCTATCGGCTGGTATTATAGACAGGGCCTTAAACTAGATTACCTGACTGACTTTAGGTAGGTCGTATCATGTCCGATAAGAACAAGGGGGAACCGCCCCCTCCGAGTCTAAGAAAACCACCGGACCGAAAAGGTGTGTTGGATCGACCACTGGTTGTGAGGGCAAATCGAGGGAGAATAGTGTCATCCTTCTCACAGATCCCTCAAAGAAAACCCGTCTCGCCGCCGAAAGAGCCCGCACAGGGCGTCGCGCTCACGCCGGCCGTGTCTGAGCACACGATCATGCAGGAACCGTCGCCCCAGCAGCAGCGGGCAAAGAAAACGGCCAGACGCCACACCCCACCGGAGACCGAGACCCTTTTATTCGAAAAGAGGCAGAAAATCGGCTTAAACCTTTCTTCCTCCGATGCACCAACATCTTCATCGGAGGATGAAGATCACCATACGACTAGGAAGACGGTGCATAAGTCACCACCTAAGTCGCCTTCACCACCGCAACCCCCCCGCTCCATGTCACCGGATCGGCGTAGCCATGATTCGGCCCAGTATGAACAGGGGGGTGAAGAATTCTATAGCTGGGGGTCCACCACCTATGCGACCCTTGCAGCATCCGCCAGCAGATCATCGCCGGTGGCGAAATCAAATCCGTCCGGGCTTCCCCAGGACGATGGCCAACGGTCATCCACCAGCTATGCCCATATGGCAGCAGCGCCAGCAGTGCCACGACCGCGGGCGGCGGTGAAGCCAGCCGATAAACCTGCTGACCAAGAGAGAGAGCTAGATACCCGCCCATAGTGGCTGAATGCCTCCCGGATTGGACGAGGCATTTTAAGGAGCTCAACCGTAAATTGGGCCACCCTCCAAATGCCCGTCCGTTCGGGAAAGGAGTTCGCTTCACGCCGCAGAGTGCCGATGAATTTCGTACCATCCAGAAGTACATGGTCGAACTTTCCAAAGAACTACCAAGTCTATCGTGGTACTGTTATACCCCGGAGGAGGATAAGCCTACCAAAATGGGCATCCGGGGTTTACCAATGGGCACGGACACCACATCCATAGAGGAAGCAATTAGGGCAAAAGGCTTCCCCATCAAGTAAGTGAAGGCGATCCCACCACGTAGGGGCAGATCTGGCTGCCTCTACTTCGCCCAACTTGATTATCTGAGCCTGGAGCAGCTCCAGGACTTATATAAGGTCGACGAACTCCTCTATATGAGAGGGGTCGTCATCGAGGCCTGGCAAAGGAAAGCAGGACCAGCCCAATGTCACCGATGCCAGGCCTTCGGGCACGCCTCCGCCAACTGCTTCAGGCCAGTGAAGTGTGTGCGCTGCGCCGGGGAGCACATAGCGAGCCTTTGCCCTCGGGGTAGAGATGAGGAACCCAAATGTGCCAACTGTGGTAAAAACCACATGGCAAATGACCGCCGCTGCCCAGTCCTGAGGAGGACTGCTAGGAGGCAGGGGATTACTTTGCCGGGACTACTCCCGGAGGACCCGAAAAGGATCCCCCCAGAGTCGCCCAAAGGCGGGTGGGCTACCGTAACAGGGAAGGGTAGGCAATCAGCCCCTCCCCCACCCGTAACACCTATGGAAACGGTGGAACCCGCAGAGGTAAGGGCAACCACCGGGGCGACTCTACAGCCCCCCCGCCAATCCCGCCACAGAACGGCAACCCTCTAAAAAGAGGAGGCGGGAGAGGAGCAGGAAGAATTCGCAGCCTCATCAGGCTGTAACCTCTATCCCGACACCAGCAGGACCAGTAGCCTCACAGGCGCAGGTTACTCGGGAGATAGCTAAAAAGAACGTGGATAGAGTGCCAGAAAGGGCTTTATCAGAAAATAGAGCCCGCTCTATACATAGAGCGCGCTCTACCCACAAGCAAAGAGTGCAGGATGATCAACGCCCGAGACCAGTGCCAACGCCTTCATACAGGAGAACACCCACAGCCAGCCTCGAAACAGCAGACGACATCTAACGTTTGGTTGGCATAGCTATCGAGGTCGGCAGTCAGGTCCTGGCCGACATAAGAGCCGGGACCGATCCAATAACAGCGGTTATGAAGGCGCTGGCAAACCTCCTGGCCCGGCATTACGGAGGAGAGTAACTTGCGCCTCCTCTATTGGAACCCGGACGGAATACAGCAGAAGCTGCATGAACTCCGCACAGTCGCCCAGCAGCAGGATTTACATGTCATTTTGCTGGGAGAGACAAAATTAAATCCTAAGACGCATTTAAAGCTGCCAAATTACCACCTATACAGAAGGGACGAGGTCACTTATCAAGGGGCCGCTTATAGAGGGACGGCGGTTCTAGTGAGGAGGGACATCGTCCATCAAGAGCTGGATTTACCAACATACCAGACAATGCGCTCTATCGGCATAAAAATGGAGGCGGCGGGCGAGAAACTAAGGATTTACGCAGCATACCGCCCGCCAGGGACTCCATTTTACTCCTCAGACGTCCGAACGATAATGGAAGGCGAAACACCCACCATCATCGCCGGGGACCTAAACGCCAAACACCCGCCGTGGGGGTCCAGAGTGATCACCCCGCCGGGTCATGCACTTTATGAAGACGCAGAGAACAACAATTATAAAGTTTTAGGTCCCGAATAACCGACACACGTTCCATCAGACCCCCGAAAACGTCCAGATGTATTGGACATCGTGCTCACTAGGAACGTCAACTACCCGATAGTGGTAGAGGTGCTGTAAGACCCTTGGCACAAAGGCGGTGACTACGCCGCCCAGAGCATTCAAGACACGTATCGACTGGAGGCTCTACCATCAACACCTGCAGGAGAGACCTCCAGTCCACCATCCTATATGCACAGCGGACGATGTAGAGGCCACTGCTACCGGAATCACCAAAAACATCCAGGAGGCCCTCCACGCGGCCTCTACGATCGTCCCGATCACAGCAAGGCGAGACGATCTGCCGCGAGAGATATGCGTGCAGATCAGGCGCAAGAAAGCGTTGAGGAAGCTCTTGTGGCGGCGCTGTCGTCGCGCCACAAGCGAAATACACCGAAGCTTAAATCACGCTATCAACATTCCGAATCATAGACAGTATATATAGAACTTCTCCGAACTATCACACGGAGTGTCGGCCGCTCCCCGGGCACACAACAGCTTGCCCGGTGGGAGATCTCCCCTTTTCCTACCACGGCCACAGTGGTGACCCCGACGTGATCTGAACATGCAATCAACAACCTTCGGAAACTTCAAGCTTTCATCATCGTCAAAAATACCCCACCCATTCGCTCCCGAGCAGATATCGTCTGCAGTCTTCATATCCTGTAAGCCATCTAGCTTCACAAGGTTCATCGCAGCACTGGAATAATAATGCTTCCTGTTCCTTCAAGCTACTCTCTGCGCTATACAGTGTTCGGCACGGCTCTGAGCCTTACTGCTCGCCTCTGCTTCACGGCACTCTCGCAGATTACTTGCCTTCTTCTCGACTCACCGCAGACTACAAGGCAATCTCCTGGTACTTGCACATTCGTCGGCAACGAGGCTGCACTATCGACCTCCGGTCTGAGCAGGGGTGTGATGTGGCGGCGCTGTCGTCGCGCCACAAGCGAAATACACCGAATCTTAAATCACGCTATCAACATTCCGAATCATAGACAGTATATATAGAACTTCTCCGAACTATCACTCGGAGCGTTGGCTGCTCCCCGGGCAGAACACCTTGCCCGGCGGGAGATCTCCCCTTTTCCTTCCACGGCCACACTCTGGACGCGTACTCGCTGCCAAAGACTGAAGATGCAGTTGAACATCTTATCGGAGCAACTGTCGGTTGCAGTCCAGGCCTACAGAGGAGAGGCCTGGGAGCGGCGCATATGAAAGGCGGATGAGCATGATGCGTCGCTCTATAAACTGAACCGACAGTTGACCAAAGCCAGACCTCCCGTTTGCCCGCTGACCAACAGCGCGGGTGAACGCTGCTACGATGCCAAGGGCAGAGCGGATATCCTAGTAGAGCACTTCGAGGAGCAATTTATGCTGAACCCAGCAAGTGCGGAGTTCATGGAGCTTCATGCCCGGAAGGAGAGCCGCGTACAGGAGTTCCTATCGTCGCCCGCGCCGCCTCTTGCAGGAGAGTGGTTCATCTCGCTGAACTGCGGAGGACAGTAACCCGCCTGCAACCGAGGAAGGCGCCGGGGCACGACGGGATTACCAACGCTGCACTCCGACAGCTGCCCAATAGAGTCCTTTGAGAGAGAGATTGGTCGACTCTACAATGGGATATTGCGGACATTCTACTTCCCGGAGGACTAGAAGCAAGGCAAAGTTATCGTCTTGCCGAAACTCGGGAAGGACAGGCGTAGAGCTGCCAGCTACAGGCCGATCACGCTATTACCGCACATAGCTAAACTGCTTGAAAGATTGCTGCTGAGACGTCTCCGTCCGTGCATCCAACTTCGGGCGGAGCAGCACGGATTCAGGAGGGGTCACTCCACAGTCACACAGCTGACTAGAGTGCTGCACCTGTTTGCGGCAGAGTACAACCGAGGCCGCATATCGTTGGGCGTCTTTCTCGACATAGAGAAAGCATTCGACCGGGTGTGGCTTGCAGGATTACTATACAAACTGCAAGAACAGACCAATGTCCCTCCTGCTATGTTGCGGCTAGTGGCGTCTTTCCTGGAAGACAGGAAGTTCTACGTCTGCGTAGAGGACGCCGAGTCCGCAACCAGATCCATCAGAGCCGGCGTTCCACAGGGCAGCTGTTTGTCTCCAGTCCTGTACGCGGCTTATACTAACGACATCCCAACACTGGCAGGCAGGCTGCAAGTGTGGGAGGACGACGTCGAGCTGGCGCTATTTGCGGACGATAGCGCCTATTTCACCTCGTCCAGAAGAGCCCACATAGCCACTGCCAGGATGCAGCGTCTGCTGGACCTGTTGCCACCATGGCTGGACGAGTGGAGGATGGTCGTCAACTTTGGTAAAACGACCGCTCTGCTCACTCGCCGTCTCATGATGTTACCACCTCCGCTGATCCTCAATGGCCAGAAGATCGCGTACCAGAAGGCTGTGACTTACCTTGGGTGCCGGATCGACAGGACGCTGCGCATGACCGCGCTCGTCGACTTCGTCGTCCGCAGAGCCAGATGTGCGCGGGTGATGCTCCGGACAGTCCTGGCATCCAAGTTGCCGACAAGAACCAAGCTCCGGATAATACAAGACGTATATCCGGCCTATCACCACCTATGCTGCTCCGGCCTGGTACGCGCTTCTGAGCGACCCTCTGAGGCGGCGACTACAGGCTCAGCAGAATCTGACATTAAGGACGATCGTCGGAGCAGGTCGTTACGTCCGGAATGACGTTATAGCGACCGATCTGAAAGTCGAGACCATCACCGACTTCGTGGCCTGCCTGGCGCGCGGTATGTTCGACCGTGCCGATAACGGGCAACACGAACACCTCAACGGCTTCGCGCCGTTGCACATCCGGCCCCCGGACGGGCGACCTTTCCAAGATAACTCCTCTCTATATCGATTAGAGAGTCGAGTAACAACCCACAATGCCGCTGATAGGCCAACTTTGACTTTTACCGGACAACCTCCTTTTTTCCCGTAGTTAACCGACTACGTGAAAAATTTTTCCTGACTACGGACTAACCCGTAACACCCATCTACGCCTAGAAATAGGCTCTAAGGACTGGCCCATAGTTATGGGCTACGATGAACACCCGGGTAATGGGGATATACCCCGAGGCCCAATACCTGCATGACATATGCCATGTAGACGACAACACGGCGGAGGGAATAGAGAGTGCACCTGTGCTTGCGCATACACTTGGGCACTATAATCCTGTCCTGCGCCGATGGCTAGCCTCCGTTGAGGCTGGCCGCCGTGGCCGAAATTTGCTCTGGAGGACCATATAAATAAAACCACAAAAATGTAATGCATGTACAGTCTTTATTCTGACGTGATAACATAGTTCAAAACAATAATTTAAAATAGTCTTAACTAGATAATTTATAAATCGAAGCATTCCGTCCAGAAGTGATCAAGTGCGTGGTAGAAATGTCGACTCACTCCCGCTAACGAGTGGTTCTCGTCGGTATAACTCTAGAACAATGAATGGAACAATAAAAAATATTTAATTTTGTGACATACTTGTAATAATTCTCAAGAGAAAGCGTCTAAAAAAAGTAAAGTAAAGTTACAGCCTATATACACGTCCCACTGCTGGGCACAGGCCTCCGCTCATTTCTGAGAGGGTTTTAGGGCAAGTAATTGTCCGCCGCGCTGCCCCAATGCGTGTTGGCGAACTTCGCATGTCGAAATATATTTTTTATTATTTCCCAGACATGCAGGTTGTCTCACGATGTTTTTCTTCATCCCCAAGCACGTGGTAAATCAGCACTTAAATTGCAATTAACAATTTCATTGGTGCCGGCGGGAATTGAACCCGGTTTGCTCGCGTACTGTGAAATTTAAAGCGAGCGCTAACCATCTCAGCTACCACGGCTCTAACGCGTGTATTATTGAATGTACTATGTGTTTTAACGAGTATATTATTGAATGTTTAGGCGTAAAGCGTCTAAACATTCAATAACATACTCGTAAAAAGGGATTTTAAGGTCTTGAAATTGATATTAGATCTCTTCTAAGAGATACATGAGATGCTGAGGAGGACAATCCATTTCAAAGATAAAAATCATGATTTTATCCTTCCAATCAATTTCTAAATGTAATGGATAAAATTATGATCTTGATAATGATGATGATAATGGCGATGAATTAATTTCTACGATAGCATCAAGAAGAGTACGATCGAAAGTTAAAAGAGTTCAATATTTAAGAAGTAAATTTTGAAGCTAGTTCTAAGACATTATCAGAACTGTTTTTGTGTATTATGAAATTCAAGGCTTTTTTATTTAGGCTATAGGTTTAATTTATGCGTCTTTAAGTATCAATTATTTAAATTCGTAAATAAAAATCCTGTGGTTCCCGTGCGTTATCAGAATCAGTATTCAAACATATAGAAATAACTTTACTTCAGAACACATGACCATTTTTAATACATTTTTATTTGCAAATTTTATGTGGTTTTATCACCTCGATATTGTTCGGGGAGTGAGAGGATTGTCTAAGACCCCGTTTTACCGATGCTAGTGTCAGTTATGCTGAGGCTACACTAACAGGAAACGTCAATGCCCATAAACGCCACAATTATTGCTTTAAATTTAACGCGATAAAGTGAGTGACTATACTTGAAAGGCCAACGTCATTTCAATCTCAATGCCACTGAACGACGTTAAAGTTGGCGTTAAGGTTCGTTGAAGATTTTTTATATTTGTTAAAATGGGTTCTATAAAAACCCATTAAGCTTACCTTCTTCTTTTTAATTTCTTAGGTAGTTGTTTTAAAAGGTAATAATTGCATAATTTGTTGCAAAGTACCATTTTGCGACAAACGATTCTTAAAAGTTTGAGTCGGATCTCACAAACATGGCTCTGTTTGCAGAATCTCAAAAAACGTAATAACTTTTTCATTATTCATCATACGTGCGACCCCGTTGGTCTCACCGTGCACAGTGAGACAAAGGTAGTGTGGCCGCTTTACTTTCCACTCGAGTTATCGCCAAACGGCAAACGGCATTATTAATGCCGTTGTCAAATTAATTAATGCGTTACACCTACATTCACCGTCCATCAACGCGATAAATAACAAAATTTTTCGTTAGTATGGCTCCAGCATTAGAGGTAATAAAACATACAATTTGCAAATTTTTTTTTAATTGAATTAGTTTATTTAATCAACGAGTTTTCTGAAATAGACATTATTTCTATACGTATGAATACTGATTCTGATAACGCACTTAGCGGGAGCCACAGGGTTTTTGTTACAAGTTGTTTAGTTCTAAGCCTGTCGAAAAAAATTATGTTTTTGATAAGTTGAATAATGAACTATTCTTCATTTTTCTTCTCAGGTCCTAAAAGTCCACTGCCCTTAGAGCATACATAAGCAAGCTACTTGTATATATACCCACTACCGCATACGAGTCTAACCTATGGATGTAACGATTCCGATATCGATACCGGTATATCGGCCGATATAATTGGTGAACCGATATATCGGCATCGCCGATTATATACAACCGATATCAAGAGTTTGAAAAGCGCGAAACGAACAACGTTCGCAAGACTCTTAGTAGTTCTCAGTTGCCTCAGAGTGTCTGTTTTCAACTGCAAGTCCCTTTCTCTTCTTAGTCTTCTTTGGTCTCAAAATGATTTGTATAAAAGATTACCTGCTAATAACTTAAACAAACTTAGTTTTCTTCACAAAAATCTACCAAAAGTTAACTGTAATTACTGACTTTATCTTACATCGGTTTCGGTTTACTTAAATACTTTGTGTAATGAAAATTACTTTCTTAATTTTCGCTTTGATTGCTTGATAATATTCTTGATCATTTCACATAAAAAAATTTTTATAAATTTCGAATTTTAGTATTAAAATTTTGATTTGTCCTTTTGGTTTTCAACCTTTCCAAGGTTCAGTCTCTGATAAATATATGTAACCTTTTTTCTTCGATTTTCGTTGTAGATTTAAAGATGTTATAAATTAATAAGTTAAGTTCAGCGTTAAATTGAAATTGGTTTTATTTTATTTCCACGTTTGTGTGTTATCATAATTACCAAGCTTGGTACGCGAATGGGATATCGCTATACAAGACATGGACAGAAAAGCGTCAGTTAGCTAGTATCTGAGGCTGATTATCGTCACGGGTCTGGAAATTTTACCCTGAGTGCAAACTACATTGCTATCTATCGGAATCGTCTCTTCACACTAACGGAGTGAAATACAATGATGATTCATTAAATTAAGAGCCTTTTTAATAGTAACGAGGCATTTTAACCCTGTCACGGTTGATGACGATCTCGCTTTTCTTATCTAATCAAGGATAGATGTAGGCAATTATGGACCAAATAAAGGCATTCACTTACGTATAACGTGGTCAGTGTGCTAGTTAGTCATTCTTACTTCAGAAAAAAAAACAGGTGGATAAACATATTCGAATCTCACCAATTGTTCGAAGGCAATGTCAGCGTGCTGCAGTTGTTTGGCCAGCTGCATGCTGTGTTGGTAATGCACATTGTCGTCGCCGCTGCCGTGAACGAGAAGGTAGCGCCTGCCGCGAAGTTTCTGGGCCGCGACTAGCAGATCAGACTGCTTGTAGCCGAGGGGATTGGCTTGAGGCGTGTCCATGTACCGTTCAGTGTATATTGAATCTGTAATAATAGTTTTCAAAAAATGTTTGTAATTTATACATAAAAGCAGATAATACGCATAGTAAGAAAGTAAAGTAGTAAAACATAGATACCGTGTAGTATAAAGATTTACTAGATATATAAGAATGGTCAAGTAATTATAGTAACTAAATTCTTGTCGTATTTAGCTAACGTATTAAATTAAAAAATAAAAAAAAAATTCATATTTCGAACTATAACGCTTGTATAACAATACCCCAAACACAGGGCCGGTCGAATACCAATTTTTAGAATTCCACTGCAAATTTCCCTAAAAAAACTTAGATTGTTATTTGCTTAAAATAGTTATAGAGAAATTTATACCATTCATCTATCCATTATAACCTATAGGAGATTGCTCCATAGTAGCCACGTTTGCCAGGCGGTTTGGGAAACGCAGTTTTTTTTATTATTTAGAGCTGTTAATAGGAAAATGCTGCCACCTATTTCTTATTTCTTTTCCCTCAGTCGCCTCTTACGACATCCACTGGACGATATAGAACAGTATATATTGTTACACCGCCACTACACGGTTGAGCAATTTATCGTAACAGATCTATTAACTACCATTTGTACTACATTCATATTTTTAGCAGCATGGCTCGTGTTGCTTTATCTATTTATTTTTTTTTTGCTCTAACACTTTTTACGTGTTAGAGCCATTTTTTTTTTTTCTTTTTTTTTTTTTTTTTTTTTTTTTTTTTTTCTTAAAATTTTATTTTTTTTTTTTTTTTTATAAAATATTATAATTTTTTTTTATTTTTTTTTTTTTTTTTTTTTTTATTTTTTTTTTTTTTTTTGTTTGTTTTTTTTTTTTTTTTTTCCTTTCTTTTTTAATTATTTTTCTTTTTCTTTCACTGCAGTTATTTTAGTAGTATAGTTGTAGCACGAATAGGTCGTCTCGACCGGGGAAGGACCACGCTCTCACAGAATACCAGCGTCAAATAGTAGCATAAAGCTGCTGTGTTTCATATGGTGAGTGTAGAGAACCGGAGACCCTTTTTACTGGAAATGAGGCATTCCATCTTTGTCGTCACGGGCGACAACGTATCTGCATTTTGATTCTTAATTGAGGATATAATATGTTGATGTCTATGGGTCACAGCAACCACTTACTGGTGTACTGTGTGCTCGTTTATCACCATATCCTATAAAAAAACACTTTTAGTACTTAAAATAATGCCATTTTTAAGATGACATTTAATTAACAAGCCTGATATAGTTATAAAATGTTTATATTATTAACTATTACAAGCCAGTGAAAGCTATGCTCCCGTGACGGTAAGTGGAGATATAGCAGAAGATGGTAAAGTGCACAACTGTCTTAGCTTCCATCCATAGATTGCCTTATAGGGGGGATTTTGCCTTAGTTGCCACGCTTGGCGAGCGGATTGTCAACCGCAGTTTTTTATTATTTTGAGTTGTGATCAGGAAGATGCTGCAGCCCATCACCTGTTTCAATTTTACTCTGTCGCCTCTTACGACACCCACGGGATAGTATATAACAAAAGTTTATTCATTCCTGCCTTGAAGACATGGAAGGCTATAGCAAATTATAGGTACCATTCTAATACTGTACGTATTAAAAAGGACGCAGGATATGTCATAATATCATAGAACCGCTTGGTTCGAATGAATAGTATATGGACAGTAAAGATTAATTGGTTTGTTTTTAAATATATTCTAAAACTTAAATATTTTTTTATAAACAATCAAAGCAGAACAGCCACATGATCTACTAAGAGTTTCAAGACTCTACTTCTACAAATCAGTTTTTTTTTTATTTCTATCCAAATATAGCAGAAAAAAATTGTTGGAATAACGTAATTCCCAGAAAACTTCGTTCGAAATAAGTATTTTTTTCTATTACATAGAAACACTTTAAATTGATTTAAAAAATTACACATTAATCTTAAGATAACCCTTTATTGGAAACTAAATTTTATTTCATAAATAAATAATAATTTCGTTTATTACTAAATGGCAAAGTGAATTATATTATCGACCGCGCAAAATCGAAATCGATCCGATCAGTGACGACCGGGCCTTCCCAGATCGAGGACGTATCACTTTGTATCGCAGGCGCTCCCGTTTTACGTAAACATTTCCAGAAATTGTAGGCCGACCACCAAATTTTGATCAGGGTAAGTATTTTTTTTTTTTTGGATAGTTTGTTTATTAAGAATTATAATATGTTGCACGCCTAGTCTTTATATAAAAATTTCAGGTGTGCGTGTTCGTAATTATTGTTATCCTAAACGGCTATACCAATTATGATAATTTTTTTCTTCGTATGGGATCACCTGGGTGGTTCTTAGTACCTAATAGTTAGACCCGGCTGCTGTCTCAGTACGTCTACTATGTTCATTGATAGTTTATTTTTGATAGTTTTTTTTTTAATGATTAGTACCCATTTCAAATACCATTCATAAAATACGATTTTGTCTACTGTTGCATTTCATTATGTCCGCATGAAATAACGCAAAAATGCCACCCGCGGTTGCATCGAATTGGGTCAAAATTATGATACCTAAATTGTGATCTATGGCAGGGTGACGAACCTATGAAGATCAACGTGCCATTCTTTGTAAATAAATGTTTAAAGCGGCCATAGATGTGCCATCCAATAATTGAGACCTAGTAGTTATTGGGAAAATAATAAAAACAATAATAGCAACTCCACGCACCGCGCCTACTCACTCCGTAACGTAGGCTTAGTCGCGTTCTTTTGTTTTTCATAGTGTTTGTTACGTACTTACTAAACTAAATAGGCCGAATGTTTTATCGAAAATACAAGTATCCTTTAGCATGTTCGGCTTATTTTTGCCAAAATGTGTACTTTGTATGCCTCATGGATAAAAATGAATTAAAAACATTGAGTAAATATTATAAAAGAAACGAGTATTATCAATTTTAAAATCAAAGTATTTACTTGACGTGTACGTCACGCACTCGTGTTCTGTATTTTATTTATCCCTTTAACATTCCGTTTCTCATATATGGCCTAATATTTAAATTTGTTTCGCATGTTTTGCATTTACAAAAACTTTGTTTTAATGAAATCACGATGTTTGATTTTCGGGCAAATACCAATAAGACATATAAAATTTGTCTGTACTCTCTAGCAGACATTAATGACATCGGAGAACGAAAACATTGAATTACTTAAATATATTTGCATTTTATGTTGATTGTAATAAATATACTAAACTATTATACAAAAACATCCCAGATTTTTATTTTTAAACGGTACTTACTATATATCCTTAAATAATTATCAACTAAAGGATCAAAACTGTTTAAGCGAGTACTGCGCTCGGTCTTTAGCCTGGAAGCACACAAATATAGCACCGCAATGAATTTGCCTAAACTCTATCGAATAAATTTTCTGCACGGCCTCTTAATAACGTTTTTTTTTCGCTTTATTAAACTAAGTCTTACTATTACTAAGTTATATTGATCTTATAAATATTATTTTTATAAATTTATTTTAAATATTGATACTAGTCGGTGGAATATTTTAAATACCTACATAAGTACAAAAAGCAGCAGTGATTATAATGATGACAATGATGATTACTCAGCCAGTGATGCAGAAATGAACGAAATTGAAATACTACATTCAGATTAGTACTTTTTCGTTCAAGGTTCTTTTGTAAATAAATATTATTTCATAAATATCTTTTTTGCTCACCCTACCTAACTGGTTTGAATTGACAGCTATGACGTCACAACTCACAATATAGCGCCAGGTCAGCCCTATTCTTATTTAAATCGCACATACACAATAGAATTGAGGCCTTTGGTTTGAGTTCCTTTTTAAGGTTTCTTTTTTGTAAGGTTAAAATAACAGTTAATTTTTGTATTTAAATGTTCAAAATGCGTGATTTTGTGAATGTGGATTAATCACAATCAGTTATTAAGTTACTCAGGTATTTCGCACTTCTGAATTTACTCTGGAAAATTATGGTCCAAGAGTCCAAGAAGAATAAATACCTGTAGCTTAGAATTACTAATTCTATAAGACTATTGCCTGTCTCTCACTGAGAATGTATTTCTAATGCACATAGGTAATTTTGTATATCTATGTGATGCGAGATAAATACAAATATGTATCCTCCAGATTTAAATAACACATGCAACTAACTATTTATGTATATACAATATGTAACAAAAATCCTGTGGTTCCCAGAACTATCAGAATCGGTATACAAACCTAGTAAAAAAGTTATTTTTATATAAATAACTTTTTTAAGAAAACACGACACGGATTAAAAATTAAATTTTAATTAAAATAATACCTATATACCTCTATACCTCTGCATTGTCCGGGGAATAAGACGATTGTCAAAGACCGCACTTTACCGATGCTCATGTCCGTTAGAAGCAATAACACCACATACGATTTACAAACTAAAATTTATTTTAATAAAATATAATTTTTTAATGGTCGAGTCGAGAGAGCCGTGGTAGCTCAGATGTTTAGCGCTCGCTGCAAATTTCACAGTACGCGAGCAAACCGGGTTCGATCCCCGCCGGCACCAACGAAATTGTTAATTGCAATTTTAAGTGCTGATTTACCACGTGCTCGGCGGTGAAGGAAAACATCGTGAGGAAACCTGCATGTCAGATAAATAAGAAAAAAAATATTTCAAAGACAGGTGAAGTTCGCCAACACGCATTGGGACAGCGCGGCGGACAAATCCTTGCCCTAAAACCCTCTCAGAAATGAGCGGAGGCCTGTGCCCAGCAGTGGGACGTATATAGGCTGTAACTTTACTTTTTTAACTTTAATGGTCGAGTTTGTGAAAAATAAATATTTCTATACGTTTATATCTGATTTTACACCTGATTTTATATATGATAACGCACTTAACGAAAACCACGGGGGTTTTGTTACACGTTGAATACCTATAATATAGTGTTACCCAAAATTGATCTTGGTCTTGCAGTCTTGGTCTTGTTCTTGTATTTTTGCAAGACCAAGACCAAGAACAAGACCAGCTAATTTTAGCAAGACCAAAACCAAGACTGACCGTGCAAGATTTGAACAAGAACAAGACTAAGCCTGCGAGACTCTTGCCTCTTACAATTAGGAATGAGTGTCGTTTCAGGGAGTATAGGAGTTCGGGTATACGCTTGGGACTCTATGAGACGCAAAAAATTGTAAAATTGGACTTATGCGCATTACGAACAACACTATAAACATACATAGCGGATGAAAATATCCATTAAAAGAAAAAGCAGTGCATCCCTAGTTTTGACCATCGGCACTTTGGTAGTGCGCGGCGTCTTGTGTCGGCATCATCAAAGGTCGAATACTGACCTGTCAAAGAAATTTTGCAGCTATTCGGAAGTACAAGGTCAAGATACACGCGCCGACGCCTTCTATTGATATCGCATTCAATCGTCGCTGCCGCGCCGCACGCACTACTTTTGACACTGTTTGAATGCCGCCACAGAGTACATGTTCCAAAGAATAAAATAAGTTTCCGAGTGCTCAGAATGGATTCGAATACATTATGCTGATCTCGCAAGGAATATTGTAATTAGATAATGGTAAGGATAGGTAGATACCATAATAATTTATTCTAGTAAGTAATTATTATAATATTAACTATATGGGTTTATAATAATTACTTACTATTATTATTATTACCTAATAGATAAACATGTTCAATAAGTTCACTGCAAATCTCGATTTTTGGAAGTGTGTGTTTTTGAACACAAAGTGTTCGAATATGCCGTCACCCATTTGATAAATATTTTAGACGCTTTTAACACACTTGAAACGTGTAAACATTTTGTACAATGCTAATCGAATAATATAAAAAGTGTATATATTAAATAAAAAGCGTAAAATAAGATCCATGTACTTTTTAGGAGCCCGAGTATCTCTTAGAGAACCGTTTAAAGTAATTTATTGCATCGAATTGATGTAAATAATAGTGATTTGCACAATTTTAATAGTAGAAATAAAAATAAAATCACAATACCTGCTTTCCGGTTACACAAAGTATATAATGCGTTCTTCGGTAGCGATATACGCTTTTATAAGATTCCAAAAGAAATGTTAGATCTTTCACCTTTTCAATTTAAGTCAGACAAAAATGCTTGGAACTGACCTCTCGTACTACACAGGACTAACTAGAAATTTCCAAACCGATTTGGTATCTACATTTATATTTGACATTTTATGTTTGACTTACATAATTATAGAACTATTGTAAAAATATTTTGAAAATGCAACTACTGAGTTTCTTACTTTCTTCCTTGATTCTTCTCAGTAGAATCAGAACCCCTGGACATGGAAAAGAAAAAATTGGGGAAAACAGTGATTATATGACTATTCAAAAGTGTATTTTTAATGCCTACTTGAATAAAACATATTTGAATTTTGAATTTCACACGTGTGAAGGCAAATTTAATTTAATTAACGTAGATTAATTCAATCACAAGAATAACATAGTATACACAATTTTATTTACATATTTACATTTCATTTTTACATAGGCACACTATACCCATCTGGCAACGCATCTACTTTATTAATCTTCTGAAGAATCATTAATTTTATCAAAGGATGCCGAACTTCCATTTGTCGGTCTTTCGGCGTGTACTTACAAATAGTAGTATTTATTTTAATTCCAGTCATTCCCAATTGAGCTTTGCTTCGAGTCTAATGTATTAATTGTTTTTACTCTAATCCTTGTTGTTGTCGGAGTGATACGTTTACAATTTGACATGAGTGACGAAGAGTCGAATAGTTCTAGTCGGAGTAGTGAGAGTTGGAGTTATAGATCTAAAAGACCTAAAAGTAAATTTGATGAGTTTTTCGACATAATTCATGCATCCCAAATTGCTTTGTGTAAATTATGCCAACATAAAAAAGTTTGAAATAAAAATGAAAAACAGAAACACTTCAGGCTTAAGGAAGCATCTAATATCTTTCCACAAAAAGGAATCACAAATATTTCTTCCTGAAAAACCAAAATTAAGTGGAGATATCACAAGCTTTTTTAATAACCACCGGAAAAAGTGGACAGGTAAGAAAAATATACTTATCACACAATTACATAACACATATATCATGTAACTAGCAGCCGCCAGCGACTTCGTCCGCGTACAATATCGGATTTCCTATGAGATTTTGAAATTTTCTCGCTGAAAAAGTCTTACCTAAGTATAAAGAGGCTATATAGGTAAAGCTTAACTATGCAAGTATTTATTATTTAAAACTAATAAAGTAAATGTCGATCTTCATATCTATACTTTAAAAATATAGGACTTGCATGTAACCATTTTACCCCAATTTCACCCCCTTAGGGTTAGGATTTCGTAAAAAAGCTTATTCAGGATTTTATTATTGAAAACTTATAACTTTAATGCCGATTTTCGTGTCTCTAACTTCAAAAAACGTAGGACTTTCATACAAACATCCAACTCCCATTTCACTCCCTTAGGGATAGATTTTCTCAAAACCGTTTCTTAACTGATCTCTATGCCACAAAAGGAACCTACCTTACAAATTTCAAGTTTGTATGTTTTATAGTTCCTGAGATATCGTTATAGTCACTCAGTGAGTGGTAAATATATAGATTATAGTGTTAAATATGTATTTATAATTCACTCATGTTTTCATTTGTTTTTATAATCGGCGAGACACATGATTTACTGTTTTATTTCAGTCTGAAAATAGCAGTGACAACATCACGACAGCTACAGTTGATTGGATGGTTAAAAAATATCTTCCCTTCTCATTTTTCGATGACGAAGCTACAAAAGTATATTTTCGATCAATTTGCCCAAATATGGTGTTTAAAAGAGGGCCACACTTAGAAGGAAGGTCAAAGAACGGTTTGAAGAGCTTCAATTGAATCTTAAGAAACGACTACAACAATTTTCATCTAAAATGTCATTTACCATTGATGGATGGACGTCAATTGCTGGTAGGAGTTACAACGGGGTCACTATTCATTATATAGATAACGAATGGAAGTATCGATCTGTAGTCCTTGATTTTATACCATCACACGGTCGACATACTGGGGAAGATATTGCAACGATTTTCGACGAATGTTTATTGCAATATGACATAATTGATAAAATACAGGGTATAACGATCGACAACGCAACTGCAAATGTATGAATTGGACAAACAGCTGCCTCACTTTGATTCAAACAAAAAAAAATTCCGGTGCTTTGCTCTCATTTTGAACCTTGGTGTACAAGATTTATTAAAGACCTTAGCATTACACAGTGAAACTGACAATAAGGGACAAGAACAGCAGTATGAAGATAATGAAGACGAAACTGAGGAAGATGAAGAATATGCGCCAAATATTGCTGACTGCACTGACGTGCGGCTATAACAAAATTACACAGTATTTCCAGTAAAATAAAAAGAAGTGAGATATTGAAGAGGACGTTTCAGTCTGCTTGTGAAGCAGCTGGCGTGCCATCAAGTCTGAACCCCATACTCGACTGTCCAACGAGATGGAATTCCACACATGATATGATTGGGTTTGGTTTAAAAGTGAGAACTGGCATTAACATATTGTGCACTTCTGTCACCGAATTGAATGATTTTCAAATCACAGATAGTGAATGGCAAATACTCGAAAAAAATACATAAGTTTCTAATAAACTTTAAACTTCTATCAACGAAACTTGGTGGAGAAAAATATGTTACATTACCGCTAGTCATTGTATCATTCAATCTCTTGCTCGATAAAATTGAATCCATGGTAAAGCAATTAGATGAGAAACCTAATCGATCCGAAGTGGATGAAAGGCTCATTCTGGGTTTTCAAACAGCTCGAGACAAAATGCTTAAACATTATAAAAAGAGCAACTGGATTTATTGTACCTCTTTAATTTTAGACCCAAGGCATAAGACTCAGACTTTTGACATGACATTATGGGGGAAGAAAGGCTGCGCAAATTTAATGATTTTTATAAAGAATAAATCTTTATAAATTTATACGTGGTAGAGCCATGCTGCAGTTATATTAGTAGTATAGTTGTAGCACGAATGGGTCGGCTCGACCGGGGAAGGACCACGCTCTCACAGAATACCAGCGTGAAATAGTAGCTTAATGCTGCTGTATTTCGTATGGTGAGTGTAGAGAACCGGAGACCCTTTTTACTGGAAACGAGGCATTCCATCTTAGTCCTCACGGGTGACAACGCATCTGCATTTTGATTCGTAATCGAGGATAGATGTAGATGTCTATGGGCCACAGCAACCACTTACCATCAGGTGGACTGTGTGCTCGTTTGTCACCCTATCCTATAAAAAAAATATAAAAGTCTCAGTTAATACATCTCTAGAATCACCAAAAATGAAAAGAAAGTATGTGAATATAATGAAGATGAAGACGTAATAGACTTTGAGAAATTGTATGCATGTCCCTCGACGTCATCTGGATCTGGATCTTTTCATCAAGGCTTAGTTATAGACGAGTTGGAGGAGTACCTAAGTAAACCCAGAGCCGCCAGTTCGGAAGACATTTTAGAGTGGTGTAGGACGCATGAGACAGAATATCCAACTTTATCGAAGATGGCCCGTGATTTTCTTTCAATACCTGCAACTTCAGTACCTGCTGAGAGATTATTTTCTAAAGCATCATTAGTAATTAGAAAACATAGAAATAGGTTAAGTGATGAGTCAGCCAGATGGTTACTTTGTATTAATTCTTGGTCAAAAGAATTAATATAAAGTAACAGTAATGTCAAAGCTGTTGTGTACTGTTATGTAATTCTAATTTGTATTGTATTTTATTTTTTTATTTAAATAAATGGTAAATTGTATAACTCTTTTATTCCATTTCATATAAGGGTCTATCAATCTCTTTCTAGACAGATAATGTTCTTCACACATACAGTCAAGTTAATGTCATTAATTTGATTTTTATATGTTTTGACTAAGTTTTAGCAAATGTAAGCTTATTAAATGTAAACGCTTATTAAGAAACAGACTAACTCCCATGGCCTTGAGACTTGGTAGACAGCTCAGTTGGTTAGAGCATCGGCACGGATCGCTTAGGTCGTGGGTTTAAACCCCACCCGGTATTAGTTGATTTTTCGAATTTCTCATTAAATGTATAGACATTTATTAATTTGGTTGGTCTTTATCTATTAAGTTGTTCTAAGATCTAAAGTAACGTTTAATAAATAAAAATAGGCTAATAGGTAATTGCGAGACTTGCAAGACTCTTGCTGCAAGACCAAGACCAAGAACAAGACTGAGAGCGCAATACCAAGACCAAGAACAAGACCAGGTATATTGGCGCAAGACCAAGACCAAGACTGGCTAAGTCTCGTCTTGTACTTGCATTTGGGCAACACTACTATAATAACTTCAAATAATACATCGCTACTAGATTATGTTTCTATGGACCATAATATGCACTTAACTTTAGTTAGGCTGTGTGCTTGCTTGCCACTCTTACTTAAAAATAAAAATAAACAATTATTTTTCAATAACAATTAGTATAAATTATCAATAATCCTATTCTACCACTTACTTTGATTATTGATTAATATGAGTGAAAGCCACGCCATAAAAATTTCCCCTACATAGTATAAAAGAAAGTCGCGTTCCACCGTTTGTAAGTACGCTTAGATCTTTATAACTACTCAACGGATTTAAGAGGAAAATTTGTGTGAAAATATTATTAAACTCCACACTGACACCACATTAGTATCTTCGTTGCGCGCGTGCGAAGCCGAAACAGGTCGCCAGTAAGCGATATTTATCAAAATATTTCGGAGCGAGGAGACGACGCGAAGTCTAGCCAAGTTGCCAAAGACACGGTTGTTGCCAATTTATTGTCTACCAAAATTCTATTTACACTACAAGAATGTCATTTAAAGTAAACACGCTGGAAACATGCATTATATTGCATATGCGACTATGTGGAATGTAGCATGAACACCATCAAAATATGATTTCAAAAGTAGACATATAACAATGCATTAATACCTATGTACGATTTATGCTTTGTATGTATGATAATTGTTCTTTTAATTCTTCTCATTAGCCTGTAAAATTCCACTGCTATTGGACTCGGCCCGTTGTAGTAATGTCCTCCAGATCGAATTTCAGTCACGGCGGTCAATCTCAACATAGACTATCTATCTGGGCAGGGCAGGATTATAGTGCCAAGAGTATGCGCAAGCACAAGTGCACTCCCTCTTTCTTCACTCTCATAATTTGATGGGATTGCAATCCGACACGATCGGAGAGAGATAAGCGCAGGACCAACGGCTTTACGTGATTTCCGGAGGAACGTGAGAAACGAAGGTGAAACACTGCCCACTTCCTGAATCCGCGCGTTACGAATTAACTGACGAAAAAACTTCTTTCGAAAATACTTCTCATCAAAAATTATTTTAATAATAGACGAGTTTTCTATGTTTAAAAAAATATAGTATTCGAAATTCAAATATTTATGACCGGTCGGGAGCGCAGCACTAGAACTTTCAGTGTGTCCCATTTATACGTATTAGGATGTACATATATAACATCCATTCAAATTCAGGTGACTAAATATTTCTTAGAAAAAATAATATATATATTAAAATAACGAGGAAATTATTTCTAATTAATTTCAAAATGTTGAATTTTAATACTTTTGTAATTTAAAATTTAGAAATTCTACATTCTGAATTAAAGCTATTATTTCAATCAGAATTTAGAATCATGTTCCGCTCACAAGATGTCGCGATTTGACACTGAGGTGCAGTTTTTTGTAATACAATATTAATTCATTGAGTAGTTAGTTTTAAATTAATTTTTATTAGTTTCTACAGCATCATATTAATACACAAAACAATACCTCAGTGCGTTGTTATTTTTGCACATTGTTAACTCTTTTTTTCTACTTTCCTTAATATCTGTGGTTCGGTTTGTTTATTTTTAATCTTATTAATATAAAATATAACTAATAGTATAGAAAAAAACATTAAACTTTATATTTTTCAGACAAATTAACTTCGCCGCTATGAAATCTGTCAAATATTACACCTCATTTTTAAGTGACACCTAGTGGCAAAAAAGTCGTTTATGTCCTCATTCACATCTTGTGAATCGTTACCTACATTAAAAAGAATTTATAAAAATCATGTCTCTTGAATTTCTCAAAACGAAAGAACTAGGTCGTATACTTATATTATAATGTTTTAAATAAATAACTTACTAAACTTTATTCTTGTGCGTGTGACTGTTGATATACTTGTAGGTATCTTTCAGTCCGTAAATACTTAGTGTTACGGCATGTATTCCTCAGAGACTAGATCTCCAATCCACTGTAACCATTAAGCTATAAGAGTAAGAGGCAGGCTCAGATGCAATGTTAATAAACCTTGGAACAACCATCACATAAACATTACCCTCTCAGTGGAGCAGTAAGTCAGCCGCGCTGCCTCTGTGTGTATTGGTTTCACATTATATTCTTGAAATAATTTATTTTCAGAGGTTTCCTACCGATATTTTCTTTTAACTTGTATGCACTTCGAATTGCAATTCAAAATTTCAGCGGTGCCGAAGGGAGCTTGGGTTGCTCGCGTACTATAAAAGTTTATGCGAGCGCTAAGCCCCTAAACTGACCTGGAATTGTGATCACAAGGCCATGCTGTCATTAATATTAATAAGGAGGCTTAAATTTCGTACAAAAATGCCTTGTTCCCTACACCACCTCTCACCCTCAATGATCAATTAAATTTCGTACCTAGTGGTTACCTACATATATATATAAGAGGCATATTTACAATAACATACAATATGTACTCATTATTGCACACCTAGAAAAAATTTTATAGGATTTTTTTATTTTTTTTTATAGGATAGGGAGACAAGCGAGCACACAGTCCACCTGATGGTAACTGGTTGCTGTGGCCCATGGACATCTACATTTATCTTCGATTACGAATCAAATTGCAGATACGTTTTCACCCGTGAGGACTAAGATGGAATGCCTCGTTTCCATTAAAAAGGGTCTCCGGTTCTCTACACTCACCATACAAAACACAGCAGCATTAAGCTACTATTCTACGCCGTTATTCTGTGAGAGCGTGGCCTTCCACGGTCGAACCGACCCATTCGTGCTACAACTATACTTCTATTACAGAAAAAAAAACAAATATTGATGGAAAAACAAATGGCGATCTTATTGCTACATAGCAAATCTCTTCCAGACAGCCCTAAAGAGGATTAAATAAAAAATATTAAAACTAATAAAAACTAAGAAAAAAATTCTAAAAAAATTACAACACTTAGAAACGAGATGTAATATTTTTTTTGCGGGTAGTCGCAAAGTAAACACGCAAACTCAGTGTGCTAATTATATTTATTATTGTTAAATTATTTAAAGATTTAAATTTACTATTATTTAATTAATTTTATTATTTTAAAATTACTTTCTAAATAAATGTATTAAAACACTGCTAAAGTCTACCAACACGTGCTGTTCTTAACAACTTCTATCTTTTTATTGCTAAAGCACAGTTTTGCATAACATGGACCCACAGCTTGTAAATAATCTTGATGAACTGGAAAAATTATTTGCTTCTCGCATGCGTGAGTATGAAGATAAGCTTTTAAAAGCCACAGCTGTTACCTCGCCAGTTCACCCAGACATTTCTTCACTGTCCAAGGACTTCAACGATTTCAAATCCTTTGTTTGTCAATCGCTATCGCTGATCAGAAAACAATTGGACTTAGTTACATACAATATTAACAAACATGAAACAGCAATGAGAAGAAAACTACTGCTTATCCATAGTTTTTCTGAAAGACAGAATGAGAAGTTGCATGAATCGTAATATAAGCTGTTTTCCGGCTAAGTCTTGGATCTTCTCAAGCCTCAACACGTCCAGTGCTTGTTAAATTTGGTAGTCTGGAGAGTCGTCGTCTTGTCTGAGATAACAAAACTTCACTAAAAGGTTCAGGTATCACGATATCTGAGTTTTTGACTAAGACAAGGCACAAAGTATTTATGACAGCTCGTAAACATTTCGGGATTAAGAACTGCTGGTCCGTAGAAGGCAAAATAGTTATTATTTTGCCGGACAAATCACGTCAGAGGATTGAGTCTATGGCAGAACTAAAACCCCTTATTTGCCGATATCCCGACAAGTGTAGTACGGTCAATGACCCTGGGCAGTCTAAGGAACCCACTTCTCCAAAGGAAGTTGCGTCCAGATTGACTACTAATGCTCCACGGAAGGCTCGTCGCCGCAACTAATCCCTAGTATCTTTGTTTTCTTTCAGAAAATATAAGTACATATCATAATCATTTTTTTTGTTAGCCGTTTTACAACCACTTTGTAATACTGTTTTATAATTACTTTATATTTCTGTAATAATGATACATTTTTCCAGCTGGTACTTTCATAATAAGATAAGCATTTAATTACACACAGTAGTTATCAAAATGTCTATTTTATCATTCACATTTGCGTAAGCATCATACTAGTCTGTGATTCACAATTCACATTGAATTGACCAGTTTATACAAAGGTACTCTGTGGAATTGACGCTCGCAACTCACGAGTCACGAGTTTTGAGATGACTATAATGAATTTTTTTATTTACTTTTTCTTTTAGTTGTGACACACGGCCCTTTGGCCACTGTGCTACTGTCAAGTTGTAGCTTGGGAAATGTATTATTTATTCTGCTTTACTGTAATGTGTAATAGTGTTTTTCAATATTTTTATTAATCTCTTAAGGAAGTTTAATATGTATATAATTAAAAGATAGGTTCATATCATAACATTTTAAACTCCTTTTTTTTTTAAATCGAATCTTATGTTTAAATTATACTCTCATAAGATTTTTTTTTCTTCAGTATTTCATGACAGTTCTGTGATTGGTGATTTTAGATGTTTTTTTAATTTTTTTTTCTGTTCCGTTTGTATTATGTTGCCTCTACACGTTGGCCAACACAGTGGCGAATATATTGGCCGAGAGTTGGTGACGGCGTCCACACGTTGGAAGGTCGTTCAGTTTACTTCGGTTCGGGCCAATGTGCGGACGAATTTATAAGCACCGTGGCGCAGTGGCTCAGCAATGAGTGGCTGCGCCGGGCGCCGCGGGTTTGATACAGTGCGGAACAAGTATTTGTATATCCTACAAATAATTGTTTCGGGTCTGAATGTGTGTCCTTGTGCAATTTATGTTTGTAAACTGCCTGCGCGATACGGGAGAAAATCCTAGTGTGGGGTTAACGTTTTTATAAAAGAATTATAAAATAATAGTGGATATTAATGGGGCTGTAAATAGATATACGATATACGATTAGCTTTATTTATTCTTTACATGCATCAGAAACTGGAATAAATACCATTAATTAGAACTTAACTTATTTTAAAGTTAAAGGAGTTATAATCGATTAGTCTATGTTTTAAAATTGTGTTTTGATTTTAAAGTTTAGCAAAATATGTACTTGCATTTCTATCAGACATTTGATGTATATAAAAAACACCTTATAATTTATTTGGTAATTTAATTATTTTTTGAGAAAGACAAAAACAATAGCAATAAATATAATTAACACTGACTTAATAATAGGTACTAATTATAACTTAGAACATAAATGAAAAACTCATGATAAGCAAACTGGCTCAGGACCATGCTTTGCGGCAGTCTGTGGAGGAGGATGTTCAGTAGTGGACTTGTGAACAGCTGTAATGATGATGATGATGATTCGAAATCTTGCACGATTAAATTATAGGAAATCGACGTTTTTTTATAGGATAGGGTGACAAACGAGCACACAGTTCACCTGATGGTAAGTGGTAACTGTGGCCCACAGACATCTACATCTATCCTCGATTACGAATCAAAATACAGATGCGTTGTCACCCGTGGGGACTAAGATGAAATGCCCCGTTTCCTTTAAAAAGGGTCTCTGGTTCTCTACACTCACTATACGAAACACAGCATCATTAAGCTACTATTTTACGCTGATATTCTGTGAGAGCGTGGTCCTTCCCCGGTCGAGCCGACCTTCGTGCTGCAACTATACTTCTAATATATTTGCATGGTTCTACCACGTATAAACGACGTGCTTCATTTTTTTTCATTTTAAAATTGTTCTCGTAATAATCTGATTGTAAAAAAAACGTTATTTTTTTTTAAATAAATAGCTTATTGATTAAAACAAATGTTTAATAATAATTAAATCGCGCTAATTAAAGTAGTAGGAATGTTTAAAGTTGAAATTGGCACTAAAAGGCTGGTAATTGGGGCACCCACCCTACAAAGCTTGAATATAAAATTTAAATCAGATGCGTGTAATCACTCTGGGAGCTTGTAGCAAACTAAACGCGCGGCCAACGTGTGGACGCGGCGACCAAACTCTGCCAACAATCCTTTGATCTTTTGTAAAAAACCGACACCACACGGATCTCGCGCCAACTTGCGGGCCATCGTTCCAATACAAACCAATGAAGCCCAAACACCCCGTCTACAGGTTGACCAATGCTATTGGCCACTACATTCGCCACTGTGTTGGCCAACGTGTAGAGGCGCCGTTAGATTATACCTAAGTTTTGTTTTATTTTAAATTTAGTAATTGCTAAATTGATATTTATAAATATATACATGTATATTGTATTTACATATCATATTTATACATATTTTTGAAACTGTATTATTATATTTACATTTTATATCATATTATTGTTATATTACTATATATTATTATATTATCTTAATTTATTTGCTAAATGGATAATCTTGATGTTTTTGATGACAGTTTCTTCTCATGCTCTTCATCTTCAAGTAGTTTTACAAGTGCGGATAGTGAGTTACCTTTAACTTTGTATGACCAGATTTCATCCCTGCGCTCTAAATTTCCTAACAACTTTAATGTTGCACACATTAACATCCAGAGTGTTCCTCGTCATTATCCTGATCTTCTAGCATCAATTAACAGTGCACATCTCGATGATTTACTAATTTCTGAGTCATTTCTCAAGCCATCACTCCCCTCTACACAGTTTGCCTTACCTGGTTTTGTCCTTATTCGTAATGATCGTATAGGAAAAGGTTGTGGTGGGATAGCTATATACCTGCGTTCGGATATATTTTATAAGACCGTATGTGCCTCTCCTTCTATTTGCTCTCAATCTGCTGAATATCTCTTTACAGAAGTTACTCTCAATCATGTAAAAATGTTGCTGGCGGTATTTTACAGTCCTAACATGCACATAGATTACTTTGATACGCTTGAAAAAATCCTTGCTGATTTTAGTACTACTTACGATCATATTATTCTTATGGGAGATTTCAACACCTGCCTTATTAAAAATGATTATCGCTCCCAAAAACTTCTGACTTTGGTATCTTCCTTCAATCTTCACACTCTCCCCCTTCAGGCAACTCAACACTCCCCCTAACTGTAACCCTTCTTTGCTTGATATTATGATCGTTTCTTCTCCTGATAGTGTCATGTCTCATGGACAAATAACTGCCTGTTTTTCATATCATGATTTAATCTACCTCTCTTATCGTCTCTGTCCACCTAAAAAGAAATCCCAATCCTTGTTCCTTCGTAATTACAAGGGAATAGATCTGGAGTCATTGCAGCGTGATATAAGTAATGTTGATTGGACACCTTTTGTTGACAATACTAATATTAATGAGAAGGTTTGTAACTTTAATGATATAATTTTGAAGGTATACAATAACCATGCCCCGCACAAACGCGTAAAAATAAAGTGTAATCCTGCACCATGGATTACACAAGATATAAAAGAACTTATGGGCCAGAGGGACAAAGCTAAGCAAAGGTTTAAACGTCTCCCATCTGAAAATAACTTAAATCGTTTTAAATTTTTACGCAACCGCTGCAGTCGCTTGTGTCGGTATGCTAAAAGACGCTACTTTTACAACTCTCTCCATAATAAAAATTCTACTGAGATGTGGAAGTTCCTTCATTCTATTGGTATGGGCAGGTCTCCGATCCTAGAATACAATGACGTTAAAGCAAAGGATCTAAACAATCACTTTGCTACTCCTCCTATGACTTTAGATCCTTACATCAAATCCAACACACTACTCGCATTGGCGGGTATACCGAAACCGCACGTTTGCCCTTTTCATCCCTTGTAACGGAGGAAGATGTCAAAAAATCCATCCTAGCCATCTCTTCAAATGCTGTTGGTATTGATGGTCTATGCACGAAGATGATTTTGCTAGTTCTACCTTTACTTCTACCAATTCTTACTCACATATTTAATTTTTCTATATCGTCATCATCTTTTCCTTCAGTTTGGAAACAAGCATATGTAATTACTCTGCCTAAGGTTTCTAATCCTTCTTCTTTGTCCCACTTTCGTCCCATATCTATTTTACCCTTTCTTTCTAAAGTTCTGGAACACATCATCCATAGTCAACTCTCTCTCTTCTTATCGTCTAACTCCTTGCTCTCCACTTATCAGTCGGGCTTTTGTCGTGGACACAGCACTTTCACTGCTTTACTTAAAGTAACCGATGATATCCGTTGGGCCATGGACAATAAATCTCTTACACTTTTAGTTTTGCTTGACTTTAGTAGTGCTTTTACCTCAGTAGACTTTGATATTCTTCTCCGGATCCTGTAATCTATAAACATTTTCCCATCTGTCATCGCATGGTTTGATTCAAATCTTCGTGGTCGATCACATTGTGTCCGTATTAATGACACTCTTTCCGATTGGTCTGGTATCACTACGGGTGTACCTCGGGGTGGCGTTCTTTCCCCCTTTTATTTTTTATATTTATTAACTCTATTACGAGTGTTATTACATCTAATTACCATCTCTACGCGGATGACTTACAGCTTTATCGTCATTTTCCGGTGGGTGATACAAATAATGCAATTGCAGCTATTAATGCGGATCTGATCCGCATCTGTGAATGGTCTGCATCCTTCGGACTATTAGTTAATCCCACGAAATCTCAGGCCATCATAATAGGCAGTAGGCATTTGCGTAATAGATTAGAATTTACATCACTACCTTTTGTTTGTTTTAATGGCGTTCCTATACCCTTTGCCAATACTGTCAAAAACTTAGGCGTCATATTTGATCACCATTTAACATGGACCACGCATATCGCTGAAGTTAGTCGCAAGGTCTACTTTACTTTGCATTCGCTTAAATGTCTACAAAATTGCTTACCCCTTAAAGCTAAAATATCACTCGTGCTTACTCTTATCCTACCTCTCCTTGATTATGCGGATGCCTGTTATTTGGATGCTACAGAGGAGCTTCTTAATAAACTTGAGCGCTTTCAAAATCAGTGTATCCGTTTTATATTTGGGCTCAAGAAATTTGACCGTATATCTCAGTTTCGTAAGCAACTCAAGTGGCTCCCGATACGACTTCGAAGGAACACTCGATTGTTATGTCTCCTCTATAATATTTTGCACAACCCTTCCTCTCCCACATACCTCAGAAGCCGATTTTCCTTCACCCATCCTCCGGACAAACCATGCAGATCCCTTGTTAAAAATCTTCTTGACTTTCCCGTCTATAATTCCGGTTTTTACTCCCACTCCTTTTCAGTTCACGCGGTAAGATTATGGAACTCACTACCGTCAAATATAAGAAATTCCGAAACTTTGTTGGTATTCAAGAAACGTCTTAGAGATAACTACTTTGCATCCTGTTAATTTATATATATTATTCTATTACATTAGTTTTAGTTTATATATACTCGTATGTAACTATCGTATTTATTATTATTATTATTTATTGATTTACTTTATTTTTATTTATTGTTTTATTTTATATAATTTACGTAACATTGTGTATATTATTTATTTTTAGTAGTACGAATGTGTGCACTAAGTTTGCAATTTCAATATAATTTCTTTTATGGGTCTACTGGAAGATATTTCAGCTAATTTGGAATAAGTAGAACCTTTGTACGTAATTACTATAAGACTGTTTCTGTATCTTAATGTGTGTACATAAAATAAATTTAAAAAAAAACACTAATTTTATGTAGGCCTATTCGCTAACTTCGTTGCCATCAAAATAATAGTCTCTTTAAAGTACAAAAACCGTAAGATATCATGGTAATACATGAATTGGCCGTAAATGTGATGGCAAATGTGATTCTTTATGTTTTTAAACATTTATTAAGAACGTGTGGATGAATCCTAAGCTATATAATAAACTTTTAACAAAAAGTGAAATTCTTTATGTTTTTAAACATTTATTAAAAACGTTGGATGAATCCTAAACTATATAATAAACTTTTAACAAAAAAAAATAACAAAAAGTATTTTCTACACTTAGAGGTGGAATTTTTTCTCTAAATTTATTTGAGTGGTCCCATTGAAGTAAAACCTATTTAATAAAAAACAATTATCAAAATTGGTCCACAGTCTGCGAAGATATCGCGTATATCATCGTATATCGCGTAATACATGCAAAAAAACATACATTCGTTAGAATTAGAAATTGATTCGAGCATGCGGCTCACCTTTTGGTAAGTGATTATCGCTGCCTATGAAGAACCGCAACACCAGAGGAATTTAAGGTGTGTTGCCGGCCTTTTAGAAAGGAATAAGCACTTTTTTTTAAGGTTCCTAAGTCGTGTCGGTCCGGAAAAATCGCTGATGGTAAACTATTCTACAGAGAAGCTGTACGAGGAAGGATGTGCGTTCGTGAAATTTGGCGGCTGGAATCAATCCGAACAATTCCTCATTCAGCACACCTCGTAGTAGATGCGATAGAAAAAGCAAATGAAAGGAAACCCGATTGAAGATTATATCAAAGTCCACTGCTAAACACAGACCTCAATAGTAAGTTAAAAAATAAAAATATTAAAGTGTAAATTTTATATCAATTTGTTTACCGTAGTATAACCAGGATGTAACAGGCGCAACGGCAGCGCCACAGGCAAGCAACTTGATGTCATCTTTTATCAGCATCATAGTTGTGGCGTAACCGCCGTAGCTCCAGCCCCATACACCGATGCGTTCCGGGTCGATGAATGGATACAGACCAATCAAGCGTCTAGGGGCAAATAACAAAGATTTTTGTATCCTTTTATTAACGTTATAAACGAGTAAAAATTCTACAATATCATGATTATGATCATCATCACCACGATCATCATCATCTTAAGTACAGCACACAAGTTCCCTAATAAGCATAGGCCTCCCCCAAGGAATACCACAAAATACGGAGCTTTCTTTTTATTTACATGTGGAAATACCTACGCATACCAGCCCCGCTAGCGCAAGGACGGGTTATGTCGGACACGCAACGACTAAAACCCATGGTGTTTCCCCTGCGCTGCGTATTAGAAGGGCCACCAGAATGCTTTCGCACACATCCGGCGCTAGCCACCCCATGAAAGACCCTCCGAGAGGGAGGAAAACTTCTCGCCCATCTCCTGCTCAGGTAAGGCGCATCTTCCTGCGCGGCTTCAAACTTCAACTGCGCAACGGACGACAAATGGTCGATGCAGGTACAAAATACGGACCTAAGTGGCCTGCATCGACTTTCTGCATATCTTACAACCTAACTGAGATAGAGAGAGCGGGAGAGAACCATGGTAGCTCAGATAGTTAGCGCTCGCTGTAAATTTCACAGCACGCGAGCAATCCGGGTTCGATCCCTGCCAACACCAATGGAATTGTTAATTGCGATTTTAAGTGGTGATTTACCACGTGCTCGGCAGTGAATGAAAACATCGTGAGAAAACCTGCGTGTCTGAGAAATAAAATAAAAAAATATGTTTCAAAGACACGTGAAGTTCGCCAACACGCATTGGGGCAGCACGGCCTACACTTCCTCGTCCTAAAACCCTCCCAGAAATGGAGGAGGCCTATTCCCAGCACTGGGACGTATATAGGCTTTAACTTTACAACCTAATCAGGCCGTTACTCAACTGAAGGGTTATGGCGCCTTATACTTCGCTTACCGGTACGAGGCTGCCACTCGAGAACCTTTTTTCACATGGGTTTTCAGTTCTTCGAACTATATGACTGACCCATTGCCACTTCATTGTACTGATCTATTGGACTAAGTCGGTTAGACTAGTTCCACTGAGGATTGTATTTTCATTTTGAATTCTATTACGCAAAGAAACTCCCAGCATAGTCCTCTCCATCGGTCGCGTCAATGAAGAACGACGTCTCAGGTTCATATATCATTCATAGGCAACACGCATTGGTTTGATATTTATAGTTTCCAAGTTTCGAAGAATATGTGACGAGAAGATGTTTCCTAAACTCCCCAAGATGCCTAGCCGAGTTGGATCCGTTATTTGACCTCTCGGTCGAATTTGGAACGCAGATTAAATAATAGTTACTACGTAAGTTAGACTTGAGCTAGAAAATTTTAATAAATAGCTAATGCAAGCAATTGACACTTGCAAGGTATAATTAATATAATTATACTAGCTTACTTATCTTTCCAAACGCAATACTGTAGAGGGTGTAATTAATGTAATTTTACTTTTACGACACCCAGTACGATATGAAGTAGGGTTATCTCACACCGCCATTACAAAGCGTAATAAATGAACAGTAATTTATTAATTATATCAGCAAATCTTATTTATATCTCTTATTTCATTCTTATACACCATAATCTTATTTACTATAACATAAGCGAAAGAAAAGGAATAAAAATCAAAAAATAATAAGAAGAAAAAAGCATTAGTTTGGATTGATAACAGAATATATATATATAAGCAGTTATTAAAGTAGCAGTACATACTCTAGCGCATCCAAAGTGTCGGTTATTTCAACTGTGCCCAGTGCGTTGTTGACGGCGTGCATTGCCTCCACCCCCATCACACCAGATCCTCTTACGTCTATTGATGCCACTATAAAGCTTCTATTAGTCGATAGATATGAGGTGTAGTACTCTGTGGAAAATATTCGTTCGATTTTCATTTCAAATAAAAAGGCGAATGTTTAATACGAGAGCGAAAGTTAGGCTGAGTTTTGATGTAATTTTTTGAATATATATATTTAACTGGCGATCCGCCCCGGCTTTCCCCGGGTGATTTCTGGATCTCGAAAACAGCGCCACCTATCGGGTCCAATTGAGTTTTTAAATCACCCTCTCAAATACACACAAAAAAAATCAAAATCGTTCGAGCCGTTCTCTAGTGTTAGCGAAACTTACGGACATCAGGTGAGTTTTATATATTATGTCGTAGGATAATGAGATAAACCGAATTTTCCGCAAAAATCTAGAGATATCGCGAAAACACGGATAATTAGACGATTGGTCGAATCTGTTCTAAGACCGAATCAGCACGCCCCGACTTCACGTAGTCTTGTCTGCCCTACCCCTAGAGAGTTTTTGTAAAGACGTCGGCGTGAAGGGAGAGGGTGCCTGCGATTTGCTACGCAAGGGCAAAGGGGCTTCACTTCATGGAACACTGAAGCTGTTACAAAAGTAACTTTGGGTCAATACCCATATGTAAAAAGTGAGGTTATGATTTTAAAAAAAATCATTACTCATAAACTATACGCCTATAAACCAAAATCAAGCCAATCAGAGTTAAGTATATTCAAAGTTTTTACAACGTTATCTTAATTTTAACCCCTAATTTTTTTTCACAAAGATTGAGAAATGATTTCTTATATTTACGCGAACACTATACATTGAAATAATACTAGTTTTTACGGAATTTATCGCGTATATTTAACTTTTTAAATACCCGACGTTTCGAAAGCTTTACAGCACCTATGTTCATGGGGGGGACTGAGATGTTCAACGTCCAGATGTCATAGTTAACCGCGGTTACCATAGATTAAAATTTAACTTTTGTTCCGATCTACACAGTATGAACTTATGGTATCATGAAGTCTTGCAG
Organism: Parnassius apollo; assembly: GCA_907164705.1. Taxonomy (NCBI): domain Eukaryota; kingdom Metazoa; phylum Arthropoda; class Insecta; order Lepidoptera; family Papilionidae; genus Parnassius; species Parnassius apollo. The sequence goes on along the minus strand of CAJQZP010001607.1, from coordinate 6,730,140 downwards.
TTGTATGCTTGGGTTGTGATTTAATTTTATTTATTATAAGATCCCAAGCAGATGGTAGCACCCAGCCATCTTCTCTATTGAAATTGGGATGTTTTTTGATTTCAATAGCCTCGCGAATCATCCTTGGAAGGAATCGGTGTTCTATAGCGAGGATTTGTGGTCTATCAAATCTGATGTAGTGACGGGGGTGATCCTGTACGTGTTCACAGACTGCAGACTTCCCTGAGCGTCGATTCTTCACATCAGCTATATGTTATGTATAAGATACGTACTATCTGACAAAAAAATAAACAGTTATCGCTCGCACATACACATTTTAATATACGAGGTTCTCCTTTTAGAACACGATTCATTTTATAAATATTTAACTACATTTTATAATTCTTAATTAAATTTTAGGGCTTACTAATCAAAATGTATTCGTTAGTGGCGTCATTCTAAAACGAAAGTTTAAAATGAGCGAACTTAATGCCTTAGCTTACTATTCTGTGTTCTGTAGCATTTCTGCCAATCAGCACTGGGAAGGAAAGTTGGTCACAGTAAATAATAAAAATGTCCTCCAGGCCGAAATTCGGTCCGGCGGCCTGCCTCTACGGAGACTAACTATAGGCGCAGAACAGGATTATAGTGCCTAAGTGTATGCGCAAGCACAGGTGCATTCTCTATTCCCTCACTCTCATAATTCGATTTGACGGTAAACTGACACAACCAAAGAGAGAATAGGCGCAGGACCCACGGCTTAACGTGCTTTTCGAGGCACGGGGGTGAAACACTGCTAACTTCCTGACTCCGGGCAGCTACTAAATATTCCTCGACGGAAAAACTCAATAAATGATTTTTGGCTCGACCCGGGATTCGAACCTAGGAGATGCACTTCTACAACTACTATACCAACGAGGCCGTCGGTCATTAAAAAGCTTATTAAAATATGACTAGAATTCGAATTTTCGAGCGCTTTTAACTAGTAAAGGTATTTTGCATGTCATGCGTACACAGTAGCGCGCCGATCAAATTTTATTATTTGATTCTTTATATACTACAGCTGATTTCTTATACTAATATTACAAAGAAGTCTAAATAGATACCTAGACTAAAGACATCCTTAACCCTGGTGGAGCCAGGACCTGCGTACACTCTCAACACCATTGGATATTTCCTTCCCTCCTCCATCTCGGGTGGGAGCATTAAATTAATATGAGCCACGACATCTTCACCTAACGAGATAGAGTTGAAAAGAGACATTGGATGTTTATATTGTTGTAATTTTTCGTTCAATTCATTGTTATACACGATAATTTTAAGGCCATTCGTCTGAAATTAAAAGAATTATTTAGGAAACACATACTTTGAGAAAGTAAAATAGATTAATCTAAAACAGTTTTACCTGACCGTTGTACAAGTATGTAACTGGCGGCATATTACTGGAACTACAAGAAATTATACCAAAACTAGCGCCGGGGGAAAACATGGCGTCAACATTATGACATGAGGCATCTCTGCAGGATATGCATCGATCGACTCCTTGTGATGTAGACCACAATTGCCTTTCCCAAGGCCGATCAAAAGGCGATAAAATATAGTACATTGTATCCGTTTCCTCATTCCACCCAACAATGGACGTGACCGTGGAATTTCCAGGACTGAGGTCTTCAGTTGTCAAAGAGTTCAAATCGAAACGAGCTGCGTGTAAAAACCTCCGATCATTGTAGAACAAAGGTTGTATTTCCAGCATCTTCGTACCTGCGCTGTTAAAGAAAGCTTCTTGGATATCAACCCAGCCGTTTCTTTCAGTTTGTTCCTTTACTATACTGCATTTGTTTTCAACCAGGTCACAATTGAGCAGAATGCTAACGTTTTGTCTTCTGTTCAGCCACAGAACAATTAAATTTTGATCGGTTGCCCAATTCACTCTGCCTAGTATATGATCCAATCCAATCACATCTACTGGAGCGGGTATAACACATGGTTCGCTTGTCAAGTTGTTTAAATTGAAAACACGGAGGCTAACAACTGGATTAGTGCGGCCTACCTGACGACAAATAATATTAATAATATATATTAAGGCAATCCAAATCACACGTACAACGTGGTAGAGCCATGCTGCAGTTATATTAATTGTAGCACGAATGGGTCGGCTCGATCTAAGTAGGACCACGCTCTCACGTTTCGTATGGTGAGTGTAGAGAACCGTAGACCCTTTTTACCGGAAACGAGGCATTTCATCTTAGTCCTCACGGGTGACAACTCATCTGCATTTAGATTCGTAATCTAGGATAGATGTAGATAGCCGCAGTAACCACCTGCCATCAGGAGGACTGTGTGCTTGTTTGTCACACTATCCTATAAAAAAACTCTAAAATATTGCTTAAACTTTTTAACTCTGGACTGCTTTTCTACCTAGGAGTCAGTCCGGGTAGGTACTACAACCCTCTTAGTCTTAGTTATTTCTAACGTCAAACAGAAGTATTTACATACTGCCGTGCTCCGGTCTATAGGATATGGAGAGTGACAATCGAAAAATAGCAATTAATTGCTGCCGTGTTTCATATGGTTAGTGTAGAAAACTGGAGAACCTTTTTACTGGAAACGGTGCATTCCATCTTAGTCCTCATGGGTGACAACTCTTCTGTGTTGATTCTTAATCGAGAATAAACGTAGAAGTCTATGGGCCAAAGTATCCTTACTATAAGGTGGACTGTGTACTCGTTTAGTCACCCTTATTCTATAAAAAAGCCAGATGAAGTATTAATATCATAGAAAGAACTATTGAATAGGATGTTGATGATTATCTTTGTATTAATATATTTTAATAATCGAGATTGGTATATGTATAGACGACATAGCCTGGGACTGAGTAAAGTTACAGCCTATATACGTCCCAATGCTGGGCACAGGCCTCCTCTCATTTCTGAGAGGGTTTTAGGGCAAGGAAGTGTCCGCCGCGCTGCCCCAATGCGTGTTGGCGAACTTCACATGTCTAGGAAATATTTTATTTTTATTTCTCAGACATGCAGGTTTCCTCACGATGTTTTCCTTCACCGCGGAGCACGTGGTAAATCAGCACTTAAAATTGCAATTAACAATTTCATTGGTGCCGGCGGGTATCGAACCCGGGTTACTCGCGTTCTGTTATATTTACAGCGAGCGTTAACCATCTGAGCTACCACGGCTCTTAGTAACAATTGTATTTTGAATAAAACTATTTATACGGATTTTATCGCATTTTATTAACTTATTTTTAATGATGGCAAATAATCTTACGCTCAACAGATGTCGCTAGTTGACATTGAGGTTAAGTTTTTAGTTACACAATGTCATTTAATTGATGATTTAGTTTTTAAGACGACACATCGAAAATGTGGCTCCAGGCTATCGCCGTACTGATCCGAGTGAGTACATAATTTCTATAAAAACTTGAAGAAACGCCGTCATAAGGTCTAAAATTGCGTAGCGCCCGCGACGAATAAAACCGCTTAGAAATTGTCAGAATCTTAAAATATTTAAAAAAAGATTTAAGTAATCAAAATAATGAGCAAGTGAATTATGAATATTGATGTTATGAATATATTTGAGTGATTCCATACAGATTAAGTAATTTCGTTGTAATTTCAACTATAGCGATTTTTAGAGGTGTTTTCGCAAATAATTATGATGGAGTCAAAATTATACAATCGCGTTTTTGAACAATCAAATTCAAGATAAAGACATGAATTTACCTATATCAAAATTCCACTTTCGTTAGTGGTGTCATAGTCCTATACTATTCGATGAAAGGAGGTGCATTTTTTCGCGGTGTCGCCTTAATAAAAGTTTACCAGTTTCTAAAGTATTTATTATATTAATACACAAAACAATGCCTCTGTGGTTTGTTATTTAATTCCTTGCACATTTTTAATACATTTTTGATTTTTCTATTTTTATGAAAATCTGTGGTTTGGTTTATTTATTTTTAATATAATTAATACAAAATATAACTAATGGTACAGAAAGAAACATTAGCTTTTACATTTTTTGAACAAATTAACTTCCCCACTATGATATCTGTCAAATGTTACACCTCATTTTATGTGGATGCCCTCATTTCCGACGTTTCGGGTGCTTTACAGCACCCATAGTCACGGGGTACTGAAATTTTTGACGTCCCAATGTCATATTTAGCCTGGCTACCTTCTGTTTATTAATTTTAATTTTTGCTCCGATCTATGCCCAACGAGCTTAGAGTATCTTGAAGTCTGACGGTGGTATGCTTGGGTTTGGATTTAGTTTTGTTAGTAATAGGATCCCAAGCAGATAGCAGCACCTATCCATCTTCTCTATTGAAATAAGAATGCTTTTTAATTTCAGTAGCCTCACGTATTATCAGTGGTAGTAATCGATGTTCTTTCGCGAGGATTTGTGGTTTATCAAATCTGATGTAATGGTGGGGACGATTTTGAACGTGTTCACAGACTGCAGACTTCCCGGAGCGTCCGTGCTTCACGTCAAAAATAAGTTAATTAAACGCGATAAAATCCATATAAATAGTTTTAATCAAGGTGTAGTGTTCGTGTAAATATAAGAAATCATTATAACAATTGCACTGTTCAGTGAAATCTATTTAAAAACATATATATATACTAGCTTGCCAGGCAGACGTTGTTCTGCCCTTTTCGACGACCCTTTGTCATGTCCTGTTAAAAATCCTTAAATTTGCAAAAAAAAATTGTCACTCATGGGCAAAAAAAAACTATCCTATCTCTCAAGTTGGACCAAACTGCACACGGTGTGCAAATTTGATTAAAATCGGTTAAGTAGTTTAGGAGTCCATCGCGGACAAACAACGTGACACGTAATTTATATATATATATATATATATATATATATATATATATATATATATATATATATATATATATATATATATATAATATGTAACGTAATTAACGCAAACCCTCAGACACCCCAATTAGTATATTATGTTATAATCATAATACATTCACTGAATTTTAGCAAAACATTTTTATGCACTGATTATTTATCAAATTGGTTATACTATTTCCGGAAGAATGTTGTGGTCACAGTACAAATCCATGAACGCAAAGACTTTAACGTGCTTGAAATAAAGTTAATTTTTCTTTATTTTTATTGAATGATAGAATTAGTAATAATACAAATAAAACTGCACTCTTAAAAGTCTTATTGCCTTAAGTTACGGTCCATTTCAGTTTGTTTTGACTGTACATATTTAGAGTGACTGTAATTTACATAGTTTTAATTATTTTTGGGATAAAAAATTACCTATATTAAAAATGATAGGAATCGATTCAGTAAACGATTCTGAACAAATTACTTTCTCAAAGTGCGTTAATTATGTTACGTGATGTATATATATATATATATATATATATATATATTTATGTTACCAACCTTTGGATATTTGAACTGAATCAACTGCGGATATTGGTTGTCGAGATCACTCGTGCTGCCGTAGTAGGGGTATATAGCCGACTCCACGTGTCGGTCATCGAAGGAAGCAACCACAAGATATGTACCGTTGGGTGAAAACCACAGAGCCTCTGCCGCATTGAAGACCTCCTCTAAAATTATACATTAATTTTATTATAAAATAACAAGGTATTAAACGAAGTTAAAGACGATAAGAAAAAAATACATTCTATAAACTTTTTATCATTAAACGCTTAGTTGGACTTTAAAGGAAGCCGAGCAAAGGAGTAGAGAGCGATCCTTCAAAGAAATTGCAAACACTTTTTTTTTGCAGACCTATTTTTCTTTAACGAAGAACCCGTTTAAAACATCGTCATATTAAGTTTTGAAATAATCTAGAACATTTGCGTCGTAAACAACTTTTTTTAAATCGTACATTTAATTAACAGTAATTTTAAAAAAGTATTTATAAAATGCACAAATAAAAACTAAAACCTTTGACTATCTTAACAAAATTTGTTGCGACACATTAGTATTATATTATAATAGCAACATATAATTTGTAAAGGTATGAATTTATAATATAATAATTTAAAATTAAATCTAACTAAAAGTTACAACACAAATTTTTAATTTCACATTACTACACAAAATATTTTTAAAAAAAACTAAATGAAATGAAAACTAAAACTAAATTTCAATTCTTTTACAGTCCTACTCCCCGTGGTATCGTACCAAGAACGCTGGCTGCGTTTCTTCGATGAATGGCTATACTAAGCCTTTGAGCGAGAAAAGAACCAGCCCTATTATCACGAGCAGCGACGTCCAGTCGGGGAAACAGTTCCTTTAGAAAATTCACCGTATGTGGACCCCACGGACCGAAAGTCTCTACAGCAAATAGCACAAATATGTGTTATATAAATATAAATATTTAACAGTGGTAGAGCCACGCGGCAGCTTTGCTGTTGCACGTATGGGCCGGCTCAAACCGGGGTGGTACCACGACCTCACAGAATACCGGCGTGATGTGGAAGCTCTGCTTCGGCGTCTCGTCTGGTGAGTGCAGGTGGCCGGAGGCCCAAATCCCCCCTCCCCCCATCAACATGGTATGTGGTTATTTCTCAAAGACTCATATTTGCGTCACTTACTTAATTTAGCTGCCTCTGTAACCGCCCTGGCTTTAAAAGAGTTACCCTTGAGATGAAAGGCTGCCAAAGTGTCTACGCAAGTAGCATCCCACACTAAGGCACTACCTCTCTCGCAAAGGACCAAAGTCATACCGTCGGGTCTCTTGCCATCTTCTCTAAATATCCCGCAACGCGCTAAAATCGAACATTTAAAGAGACAAGAGCCCTTCGGATAACTTTGTTCAAGGAATCGTGACGGGAAAACCTACCTGCATTTTTCTTACATAAAAGTCCGTGGAGCCCAAACTCATCGACGCTGCTACCACAGGGGCAATAGTGAGTTGACAAATTGCCGCTCTTAGACGGATTCAATACCTAAGCAGTTAATAATTTTGTTTTATGAATTTTCGCAGCAAATTTTACAACCAACAGTTTTATACGTGCTGGAGCCATATTATGGTTGTAGCACGAAAGGTTCGGCTAGACCGGGGAAGGACCATGCTCTCACCGAATACCAGCGTAAAATAGCTGCTTGATGCTGCTGTGTTTCGTATGGTGAGTGTAGAGAACCAAAGACCCGCTTTACTGGAATTGAGGAATTCTATCTTAGTCCTCAGGGGTGACAACATCTACATTTTGATTCATAATCGAGGTTAAATGTAAATGTCTATAGGCCACAGCATCCACTTACCATCAGGTGGACTGTCGGGTCTGTCACCCAATTCTATAATAAGAAAACAACTGGACCAAGCGAGTAACATCATGTTAAACACATATTATATGCAACTAAACGCCGTTTAATTTAAAATTGGATCGTATATATATAATTTCAACATTTACCTTCATATATCCAATCCGTAGCGCCATTATACAATTCCCCTGGGATACCGTCGGTTGTTAGCGCAGCAACTATATCGGGTCGGGTAACATTGGGAACATAATACACGTTATTGTTTTCAACATAGGCAAGAGCGCATCCACTCCCCCACACTGCCACTTGTGTCGGTCCTTGTCCTATTTTAGAAATGGACCTTAAAACATGGAAAGAGAGGTTAGCTTTAAACTTCATTATCATGCGTTAGCAAATTTATATTTACAAGTTGTAATAAATATTATTATTAAACCAATATTACTATAAATTAAATTTTTCTTGGAAACTGCTCTAGATTTTCAAATTAAAAATTTCTCTTGCATTTTATTTTGATTTTTATAAATTATAACGTAAGGATTCCAATTTCAAAAGTTCCAAGTACGGCTCTTACAAATGCTACAACAAGTACTAGAGTCCAAAAGAGTCAAGCTTCGACAAATAGTACAACTAGGATCAGAGTCGAATTTCGACAAAATAAAAATAATGTGTACCTATTTATTACCATTAAAAATCCTGAAGATTATTATTATTATTTGTATAGCTATTCACATTCTATCGAAGTGTATGGCAGCTCTCCAACTGGAGGAAGTGACGAACTGGTAAGACATGGAGGAAGTCGATGGATGTAGGTGGCTCAGGACTGTGCTTTGTGGTATTCCTTGGGGGAGGCCTTTGTTCAGCAGAGGACTTACGAAGAGCTGTAATGATGATGATGATGATGGTGGTGGTGGTGGTTGTGGTGTTGGTGGTGGTGGTGGCTAGGGTGGTGATGATTGTGGTTGTGATGATCATGACCATTCCTTAAAAGTAAGACACATCTTACTCTCACAGAGTCACCTTCATAGATAAAAGTAACGTTACAGCCTGTATACGTCTCACTGTTGGGCACAGACCTCTCATTGTGTCTAATTTCTGCGCCTTATAGATATCGATTGCACAAATGCACATTGATCATGAAGATCTTTCAATATTGAAAACATCCGGATATTACTGGAACATACTAAATATACAGTATGTAAAATATCCCTTATCTACCAGTGTGTGTCGTGAGCGGCGACCGAGGGAAACTGAAGCAGGAATTGTGAAGTAGCATCTTTCTGATGACAGTGGTAGAGCCACATGGCAGACTTTGCTGTTGCACGTATTGGCTGGCTCGAACCGGAGTGGTACCACGACATCACAGAAGACCAGCGTGAAGTAGAAGCTCAGCTTCTGCATTTCGTCTAGTGAGTGAAGGTGGCCGAAAGCCCAGTTCCCCCTCCCCCGTCTTAACACGGTAGTGGAGTTTATAGATTTTTCTGCACCGATACGACTTAGGAACCCTCAAGAAAAGAGGCTACTCCTTTTTAATATGCCGGCAACGCATCTGCGATTCCCCTGGTGTTGCAGTTGTTCATGAGCCGGGGGTAATCATTTACCATCAAGTGAGCCGGATGCTCGTTTGCCTATAAAAAAACTCACATATCTATCGTATCCCCTATTAAAAAAAAAACTTCAAAATAGTAAGCAACTGCAGTTGCCAACCCGCGTGCCAAACCCACACGGCACCTATGGCAAAATCTCCCATATGAAGTAATCTATATTCAGCAGTAGACTTTTATATGTATTTAATATAATAGATGTAATGGAATATTTTTGCACTTGTAAACGTTCTCTGCAAATGCCTACCCCAAATATAAGCAACCGACTAATAAAGGAGAATGCATTCAACGATGTCCGTGAATACCGCGCTCGAACACGATTTAACAAATTTTAAAATCGAAAGTAAATTTAATATCCTTAAACTAGTATTTACTTCATCTTAAAGGAAAACAATCAATTAAAAATTAGCAATGTAGCAGTTTAGAAAAGTATCTTAAAATGAAATACCAAAATTCTTGCATATTTAAGTTAAAATATCACAATTACTGTGAAATTAATCCGTAAAGAATAAATATAAAACGACTGATAAAGGTTCGATAAATAATGTTTGAATTGAATAAAATTGCATTTTCTCAACACCTTTTTAGCAAGAGAAAATCCCTAAGAGTACTCATTTTTGTCATTATTTGCAAAATTTCTCCATAACGGAACACGGTATTTAGTTAGTTTTTACACAAAAAGGGTCTTAAATATATTTTAAATTTATAGTTTTAAAATGGTGAATAAAAATATATATTTTTATATTAGTAAAAATATCAATAAATAAAAACACTTCTACAAAATGATCATAAACTATCAGTTTATTTTAGTATATTAAATGCATAAAATTCAAACCGTAACTGTTTCTAAACGATGTTGAAATGGTTCAATATATTATAAACATAACATGAATGATAAAGATATTTATCTAAAATATAGTTATTGCGATAAAAGAATGGTAAGAGTTTCAGGTAAGATATTAAGTAGAATAAATTGTTAATAAAATTAGGTTCTATTGAACTTTTTTAGAAAAAGCAATTTTTTCGTTTATTTTAAGAAGTTCAAAACAAATTAAGCAAGAAGTTAATAATGGAAGCCTTCTTGTAGACCTCTGGCTGCTACCTATATCGCCAATAGTTCCAAAACGTTTTTAAACGTTATAAAGTTAACAGCTAATAATTATTGATTAAAACTACTTTTACGGATTTTATCGCGTTTTATTTATTTTATTTTTAATACCCGACGTTTCGGATGCTTTCCAGCACCCATGGTCATGGGGGACTGAGGTGACTGACGTCGCGATGTCAAAGTTAAAACGGAGTTCCTTCAGCTTTTTTAATTATTGTCTTTGGTCGGATCATTTTGAAGTCTTGCAAAACACAGTTAGTTCATTTTGTGTAGATCGGACCAAAGACAATAATTAAAAAGATGAAGGTACTCCGTGTTAACTTTGACATCGCGACGTCAGTCACCTCAGTCCCCCGTGACCATGGGTGCTGGGAAGCACCCGAAACGTCGGGTATTAAAAATAAAATAAAACGCGATAAAATCCGTAAAAGTAGTTTTAATCAATGTGTAGTGTTCGCGTAAATATGAGAAATCATTGCTGATAATTATTCTTGAGTCGTGAATTTTTACATACATAAATTGCAGATGGGCATACATCTGGGCGCAAATCAATTCTATAGGCCTTACAAATAGTATTCCATGCGGTTTTCGAACCCACAACCTAAAGCATCGTTGCGTAACTCAGCCGCAGCGCTGTTGTGACGTCAATTACTTAGTGGCTTAGTGACTTTGCATTGAGTTGCGGCGCTGAGAGACGCGGGTTCGAAACCGGCACGAAACAAATATTTGTATAGCCTATAAATAATTGTTCCGAATCTGGATGTATGTCCTTGAGTTTATGTTTGTAAACTACGATACAGGAAGAGATCCTAGTGTGGGGCAACGTTTATCTAAGCTCCTGGTAGCCGGATAGAGCTTGCTGTAAATGTCACAGAACGCGAGTAATCCGGGATTGATCCTCGCCGGCACCAATGAAACATCGTGCAGGAACCTGAATGTCCGAGAAATAAGAACCAAGTTCAAGAATTGAAGTTCGCCAACACGCATTGGACATCGCGGCGGACACTTCCTTGCCCTAAAACCCTATCAAATGTTAGAGGAGGCCCGCACCCAGCAGTGGGACGTACATAGGTTGCAACTTAAAACCGAAACTCTACACACCACACACACACACACACACACACAATGATAGGAAAATAGAAAAAAGAATACTTACAAACAAAAAGGAATATATATATATATATATATATATATATATATATATATATATACAGAATGGGTCCCACATATATGCAATAAATGAAACCATATACTTGTTATCGCCTTTGCTGACGATATACAAAAAATGAACGTAATCGGTCCAGTAATTAGGTCAAAAAGTAGAGTTTTAATTTTAAGCAAATTTGAACACTCTATAGAATTGGGTCACTAAGTCAATGATTCAATGAACTTGAATCCTTGAACATTAAAAAGCGACGTTGCCACGCAGTGCAAACTATTGGTATTGCGACATATCGACAGCGGTGTCTTTTGTCGGCGTGCCACCCGCGTGCAACGTTGTCACTCTTCCAAGGGGTCAAGGTACGTTGTCTAAACAGAGTGTTCACTTTTACTGAATTTATTTTAATATTTATTTTGTTTGAAAATTTCACTTTTTTTATTTTACGGGTTTTAATTTAATATTTAATTTTTCTACACTTCTACGGACTAGTATTACTTGTGGTTTCATTTATTGCATATATGTGGGACCCATTCTGTATATATATATATATATATATATATATATATATATATATATATATATATATATATTTCTAAGAATAGATATACATACTTATTTTTAATCTAAGTATTTACCCTCATTATCTTTACATTTCTGCCATCCCGAGGTAGGATCAATAAGTCTAGGAATCTAGACTACAAAGTCCAAGAAAGCATTTAGTACCGCCTTTTGAGAACAAGATTTTGTCAAGCGAACAAATATGCAGCCGTAAACTAATCTATCACCTTTGTTAAAATCGTTGTAGTAATTTTCAAAGAACCAACTACATATACAAATACTCAAACAAATATTACTTGCTTTAAATATACCGTGAAACTTCATCAACTTCAGAATCTGACTACAATATTTAAGAGAAGACGTTAATAAGATGTTCTGTATAAACTCACTTCAATTCGATATCGTACACCGAAATGTAAGCTAAAGCTGAGTATCGATATACCTGAAACAAAATTAAATAAACTATATAAATTTTTAATCATTAACACAAGGGCCTTCATAAAACCCGACTAATTGAAATTGACTGTACTTAATATTTATAAGCATCTGCGAAAGTAGGTAGCTACATATTTATTAGGTTTACCTTGACACTTAAATAAATGTCATTGCAAGTACGTACAGATTACGAGTATTAACATAATAACAAAACGATAGGTAAGGTTTTTAAAATCCATATTTATGATCTGATTTTATAGAATCTCAGAAGGCGTTTATACGTGGCGTACCCACGCTGCATCTGTATTACGGTTGTAGCACGAATAGGTAACGACGCCATTCCCTCTAAGTCCTCAGGGGTGACAACGCATTTGCATTTTGATTCTTAATTTAGGATAGCTGTAGATATTTATGGACAACATCATCCACTTACCATTCGGTGGACCGTCTGCTCGTTTGTCATTCTTATATTCTGTATAACAAAGCGAAGTGCAGGTAGATGACCCCCATTAGATGGAGTGACGACCTGATAAGACATGCAGGCAGTCGATGGATGTTAGTGGCTCATGACCCCGTTTTGTGGCACGTCCCTTGGGGGACGCATATGTTTAGCAAGGGACTTGTGAAAGACTATTTTATTGCTGAGGAAAAACAGAAGAAATCCATCCTAGCTTAGCTATGAACAGAATGATGCGATAAAATCGTATATAGAGAAATTTAGTTTTATTAGAATTATAATAAAATAATTTCCACGCCACTACGACGACCGCGTTTCTGAAAGCTGGGCTTTGCTCGTAATTAATCTAAACACTACGTTTTTTTTGTAGAAGTTGGATTTTAATTAAAAGTTAATTATTTTAACCTTTTGATTGGTCTAAAGAACATCACAACATGTTCAAGATAACAATGTCTTTTAAATAGGCATATTAAAATCTTTATCCCCCCATTTGTCCACACTTAGTAATGGAATTTTTCTTTATATTGGTACAGAACCCTGAATTATATATGACCTGTTTAATGAAATAAGTTTCCTTGAAGTAGGAGAAAATACAAAAAATTGACCTTCTCGCATTTTGAACTCAGTTAAAAACACAGGCACAATTACTATACAACTACAGCCAGACCCAAAAACAAACAATTTACTCAAGACCTTCATAGTCAGACACTTTCACTATTAGACAAGCGTTCGAACATTTGTAAAAAGCGCAAAAATGTTTGTTCCAATGAAATAAACGACAATTTGTGGGTTAAATAAGAAACTGAAATGGCCCAAATGTTTTTTTTTATTCCATGTGATTATGTTTTTTAGTTTTGTTCCAAATTAATAAAATTAATAAAACCAATATTCGAATGCGGAAAACTTGAGTTCGATTGGCGCCAGCGTAAGTCATAGTATAGTTGTTATTTACCAGGTGCCTTGACGGTAAAAGAAAACGTAAAACGAAACTTTAAACGAAAATTTAAAAACACTTGGATCCCCATTACATTAACATAATAAGGATAACATAAAATATGACAATTCACAGTGAAGTAGCGCGACGGACTCTTCCCACGTCTATAACAACACTATGAAAGGGAAGAAGTCATGTGCCCAGCATTGACACGTATATATAAGTACATAAAATAGCAAACTACTGCCCTTTTGTTCATTTACATCATTCTATGAAGAGTCTACTCCTTAACACGGACCGCCCTCATAAATTGCCACATAGTGGGAATATTTCCATTGTTGCCACGCTCGGTAGGCGGATATATAAACCCAGATTTTTATTATTTTTAGGTGTTAAGAGGAAGATCCTGCTGCCTGTTTCCTATTTGACTATTTCCATCTGTCGAATCTTACGACTCCAACGGAATGATTATCTTTTTTCATTACGGCGAATCTTCTATTACTTAGGCCCGATTTACATTTTGAGAAGTGACAAGTGTGAGTGACAAGTGAGAAGTGACAAGTGCGAGTGACAAGTGAGAAGTGACAAGTTCGTATTTTATTCCATTTATTCACTTGTCATTGCCTGTTCACACGCACTAAGCACTTGTTATTTGTTAGTTGCACTTGCCACTCGCACTTGTCACTTCTGAAAAGGTAAACCGGGCCTTAATCTTTTTCAATTGGTACCTATAATCCTAAAAAGTAATGAAATTCAAAGTGAATACGTACCTTCGTAACGTTAGTGGCGAGTAAAAAATATTTAAGGTCGTTAGAGTACGATGTAACTGCATAATGTTGCATGTTGTTCTGTGAACAAAAGATATTCAATTTAAATCTGCTGGATTGCTGCTACATTAACCTTCTAACAATGGTCTACATTGTTAGAAGGTTAATGTGACGGAAATTACTACCAAGCAGATAGACCGCGCTTTGCACCTATTCATAAATATATTACTTACGTCCTTTTGTTCTCTAATTAAATAGTCGTTCAAGTGCAGGCTTTACTTGTACTATCAATTCGTGTTTCATAACATCATCAACACTTTAATTATTACATTGTTCACAACAATTATTAGCAAATCTGTTGATTTAGGTCGATTTTTTTTATATAAAATTGAAGTAACAAACAAGCAGTAGGGGAGAACGGGGATGGTTCACTAAATTTCTATAAAGACGCTTGTATTTTCTTGATTTTAGTGTATATTATCGTAAAAACCATTACATACGATAGGTAAACTATTAAGCTTCTGAAAAATAATAACAAAAAGCTTGCCATCAATTATGAAGTGCACAAGCTTCGTTTTGTAGAACACGAAATACTAGTCAACTTACCCCACGGCCGGGGTTGGTTTACTTTTCAGCAGGGGTAAGTTGACCTATGGGAGAATCAGTACACATTATAGGAATAAATACGGTAAAAATATAAAGAGTATTCATAACTGACCCGAGGGCAAAGATGAGGTCTACGATGGAGCGAGTTTGCCCAGGAGAAGCCTGTTAACAAGCACCTCGAAGAGGTTCAGGTTATAGGCACTTGGATAAACAGACGCCGGCAGGACATTCAACTCCTTGGCTATGGGCATTATGAAAGATGACTAATAGCGCTTAAAGCAAATATTCGGAATATCAACCAAGTGTGAATGGTAACCTGCAGAACTTCTGATACTCCGACAGGAGAATAGAGGGGGCGGTATGAGCTTATGAAGCTCATGGAAACTCTCCGAAGTACAATCTGTAGAAGACTGACGTTACCGACTGGCTTATCGGCGACAAAAAGCTTGTGGAAACTAAGCTGTGAAGCTTAGTTTCCACAAACTTTTTGTCACCGCTAAGCCTCCTTGCTCTGCGTTGCACTTAGTCGAGAAAAATCCGTAAATACTAGTTTTATCGCAGTTTACTGCGTCGACTCATTGCGTTAACTCAAAATTTTCTAACGTGTATGTATAATATTTATTCGATACTATACTAAAACTACTGAATATGTTTTTATATTAAACAAGCACACAGTCCACCTGATGATAAGTAGATGATGTGGTCCACAGACATCTACATTTCTCTTCGATTAAGAATAAAAATGCAGACGTGTTGTTATCCCTGAGGACTAAGATGAAATCCCTCGTTTCCAGTAATAAGGGTCTCCGGTTCCCTACACTCATCGTAAGAAACACAGCAGCATTAAGCTGCTATTTTACACTGGTATTCTGTGAGAGCGTGGTCCTACCCCGGTCGAGCCTACCCATTCGTGCTACAACGTAAGTATCTAATTAAGATAGATAAAGTGTAAAAGTATGGCTTAAATGGTGTCTGACATTAATTTTCAGGAATTATTACTTTTACACCTATTCGCCAGAAGAGCTCACGTATAATTATAGTTATCGCGACGGCAGGATTATAACCTGCGCCCTACTTTTGCTTCGGCACGATCATTAGACAATGTTGAACTTTCAAATATTATGTTGCTTAATGCGACAAATCACAGACAAGTATAAAATAATAAATATTGTTGCCATCTGTACAATTATTGTGTCCATTATTACCTTAATTTTCGTATTAAATTGTATTTTGAAATACAATTAAGTATTTGTAAGGAGATAATATTCTACACTTTATCATGATAATAACATTTTTAACAACATCTAGTTGCATAACGAATCGCACTCGCTGTGAAACCTCCATTGTATAGAGACGAAAATTAAGCGTTTTGTAAATGTTAATTCCGATGTCTTCATCTCTCGACCAACACATCACAGGTGACAGTCATATGATTACCGACAAGAAATAGTACTTTAAATGTAAAATATTTTATCTTTTATAATAATTTTAAGGTTTAGGTGGCACTATTAAACAACAGAAGTTCAAGGTAAATTATACCTCCCCCGTTTGTCTTAAACAATAAGATCCCAGGTCGTAGTACTATTATTTATTCTGTGCACAGGTGAACTCGAACTCATTGTCAGAAAGAAAGGAATAATCACAATAAATCCGGCTCAAGAACAGAAAAGCAATTAATTGTATTAAATACACTGCAGCTTTTAAAATTTTTTGAAATTATTTAGAAGTTATCTGCAAACCTGTTGATTACACGCATACTTCTGATACACAGGATTCCTATTTCAGGAGCTAAGCCTCAATCGAAACCTGTGTATCATTTTTATAGGAGTTAAAAATAAAATTGTAACGCAATACTCGTATCTCCGAGGTATACTTTTGCAATAATCACATAAAATATAAATTTAAACCCGCTCCAAATTTAACTAAATTCAGTTTATATTTTATATGAATCGATTTATAGCAATGAATATCGTAATATAAATAGACATGGCGGAATAAATAAATAAAATTATGATAAGAGTAAATTAAACCACTTACCCAATCCGTTTCATTCAATATCGTCACGAATGTGTCAGTGAGGGCATCGTACTTTCTAAAATCCTTTCGATGCTCCCTAACAATGTACTCAGTGTCTGAAAGTAGATAAAAATTGTACAAATCAACGCTAATTTGATAAATGTCATGTAAAATCTTAAAGTAAATAATGCTGCAGCAAAAGAAGAATTACGTTGCGTTATATAATCAAGCAATATAATCACGAATGCGTTATCACCACTGAGAAACAATGGTATCAGGGGTGACAATGCTCTGTGGCCTTAATAATTTGTAGCCGATTACAAGTGCTCACGGGCTTGAACAGTTAGTGTTTATCAATGTAATGTTATTATAAAAACCCATTGTCAATTGGGTTATGTTATGCACTGAAGGTTGTGGTGACCTTGCTTTTCCGTTGGGTTTCTTAGTAAAGAATCTTATCATCAGAGAAAAAGCAGCTTTATTCGTTGAACGACTCTCCGCTGTTTTGCCGCTTGTTTTGTCTTCATTGTTTGTGTAGTGAGTATTGAAGAAAATCAACGGAGCTTCCTAAATGCTGCTATCCTAAATTCTCTTAACGGGTCTTTTCTCAATGTTACCATAGCCTATAAAAGTCCACTGCTGAACATAGGTCTCCCCAATAGATAGTCTCATAGGGAGGAATTTGTTCTGATACGCTTAGCGAGTGGGTTGGCAACCCTAGTTTTTTATTAAGATGCTACTGCCCATAACCTGTTTGAATTTCCCTCGGGCGCCTCTTACGACACCCACGGGAAGAAATGGGGTAGTCTATATTCTTACACCGCCACTACACGATTTTTACAAAATTATTCCTACCAAACTGCATCTACCCAAAAAAATATTTATATAAAAGTACGGCTTAAAAGATGTCACCATTGACAATTTTTGCGGCCGTTGGCTAACTTGAATTGAATTAAATATTAATTGGATTGACGTTATTTTTATACGTGGTGGAGCCACGCTGCAGCTATATTGTGGTTGCGGCACAAGTGGGTTGGCTCGACGGCAGAAGGACCACGCTCTCGCAGAATACCAGCGTAAAACAGCAGCTTAATACTGCTGTGTTTTTTGTGGTGAGTGTAGAGATCCGGAGACCCTTTTTACTGGAAACGAGGCATTCCATCTTAGTCCTCACGGGTGACAACGCATCTACGTTTTGATTCTTAAGCGAGGGTAAATGTAGATGTCTATGGGCCACAGCATCCACTTACCATCAGGTGGACTGTGTGCTCGCTTGTCATTTTCATAGAATAGGGTATTCTATAAAAAAAACATTTTACAACTGTCGTTACTACAACTTCAACTCAAACGAAAGATGAAATTCTATTAGAAATTTTTAAGAGAAAGATAGACAGTAGGGTGTCTGTCATGTATTTTTCTTTTACACCTAGATTTTTATTAGGTATTTAAAAATTGTGAATCGTAACCTAAGGTAAGCTTCACCTCAATAAAAAAACAAGATTTATGCTTATAAAATACACTCATCGTCCTTCTTGAACAGATTATAACGGATCAACAAAATATATTCCGTTGCAGGTCATTTTAAACCCACATGCAACCTTTTATAATAAGGAACCGTTACATTACATCGAAGGCACGCGCGGCTCAAAACACTTAATTAATAATTTAAATTTGCCTGTATGCAAAATGGCGTCGTATGCATTAATTATTTCTAATTTATGTACACACATTAACTGGGATATAGAGCAGTGGTAGCCCAGGTGCAAGCCGGCCGCCGCATATTTATTAATTTAGAGTAAGCGAGCAACCTGGGTTCGGTTCGTAATTGTTAAGTGCAATTTTAAATGCTGATTTACCACGTAATTCTCAGTGAAGAAAAACATAGTAAGGAAAAGTTTTTTATATAGGATACGGTTTCAAATGAACACACAGCCCACCTGATGGTAAGTGGTTGCTGTGGCCCATAGACATCTACATCTATCCTCGATTACGAATCAAAATGCAGATGCGTTGTCACCCGTGAGGACTAAGATGGAATGCCTCGTTTCCAGTAAAAAGGGTATCCCGATCTCTAACTCACCATTTGAAACACAGCAGTATTAACGTTCTATTTTACGCTGGTATTCTGTGAGAGCATGGTCCTTCCCCGGTCGAGCCGATCCATTCGTGCTTCCACCATACTTCTAATATAACTGTAGCGTGGCTCTACCACATATATAATATATGTAAATAAAATTACTTTTTAAGTGATAAAATACGTTAAGGACATGTCAAGTCCTGGAACACCGCGGCAGATGAATTGCACTGTAACCCTTCCACTAAGAAAGGGCCTGACCAATTTGTAAAACATTTAAAAAATTTCATTTATATTTTTGTTTATATTGTATATCAATATGTCATAATATAACGTTTATAAATTAAAAACACAAGTTATATCATTCTTTATTTGACTAAAATCTTATTAAAATTAAATGGTTTTAAAATAGGTTTCTAAAATAGTTATAAAAAATGTATCTTAGAAGCCAGTGTTTTTACTAGTACAAGTACAACTACAATAGATTCGGACTGTAAATAGAGCCGTATATAGGCTGTAACTTTAACTTACTTTAACTTTAACGAGCATACAATATACTTCTATTTTATAAAACATTTAAAGCGTTTATTTTACAACGTTTTTATTAAGTCATTTTCTTGTTTATCTGTCAACTTGAAAAGCCTGAAAGCTGGAAACTTGAAATGTTGAATATAGTTATAATTCGGATGACAATGCAATAATATGATTAAAATACGTGGTAAAATTTGTTTAATTTTTTTTTCACTTGTTTACTTATTTTGATATACCAACTTTTTGTTGTTTAACTGGTAACGCGGTAGTCCACTTTTATTGTCAGGAGCAACAACGCATTTGCAATTTGATTTGCCAGCATAGTTATCCAATTATCATTATGTGGACCGTATGTTCATTTGTATTCTTATTCAAAAAAAGTGAAATAAATATAGTAGGTACCTATTGTACATGTAAAAACAAAAGTGAAAAAGCTAGTGATACGAGTTGCTCAACTCCACGGTGTCACTAAATTGTTCCGGGGGCAATAAAGAGACCTTGTATAATATTTTCTATTATTTACAATAAAATAACAGAAAATATTATACAAGGTCTCTTTATTATCAAGTTTAAATATATTATTTAACAAAAATTGTATAATAAGGGTTATGATAATATAAATGTACATCGTTGATAATAACTGGGAATGAGGTGGTCGCTTTTATAAAAATATAAATTTTGTAAATAGTTTGTACAACGTACGTATCATTTTGTAAAGTTTACTTTAAAAAAATCCCACTGGTTTTGTTGCTGGCCTTTCCCAAGACAGAGGTTTTTTCCGAACCAGTATAAAGTAAAAAATTACTTTCAATAAAAATTACATACATGTGATATATTGAATACTACATTGAATAAACTATTATTTATTCTGTGCCGCCAAGAAAATATTATTACTGTACCATTAATACACACATATATTATATTAATAGGTACTCGACTACACACTCGTGCCACATATATATGTATTCGATGTAAATTGGATAGATTGCCTACCCTACTAAAACGGTAATATTATATTATGGGTCCGAAATCTGTATTTCAAAAAAATTGTAAACAAATCTAATATATTTTAATATGGGGTGTGGTTGTTGATAAAGATTAAATTCATAAAAAAGACTCCTTTAACAAATAAAATTTTGATATTAGTCATAATCATCTTTAAAACTTTTCTCAATCCACTGAAAACAGGTCTGCTCAAGGAATGCCACTGAACACAGTCGTGTGACACCTGCATCCATTGACTTCATACTTGTCTTACCAGATCGCCACTCTGTTGAAACATACATGTTTCGCAGCTACTGCATTTTTCCATTTAACAGTCACGAAAATTCGATATTTGAAATAAAAACTTTTGGCAACCCTTAATGCGACGCTTATGCGATGTTAAATAGGCTAGGATGTAGGATGCCCCTAAAATCTTTCGTGTACCGTATTGCCGTTACCGTGTATACCCAGGACCCGTGGCGTATTAGCCAAGGTAGTCTGGGCTACACAAAATAATGTAAGTTAAAAATTTAGGTAAATAACACAATTTTAAATTTAAAGTTAAAAGTTTTGTACAATCGACTTCAACACGACCAAGTCAATGTATTCGAAGTCAATTAAAAACGCTTTAGTACTGGTCAGATCTTGAGCAAATTTATATGGAACCACACGAGAAGTACCAGATTTCAAATAAAAGATAAGCTTTCAAAGAGTCATCAAAATCGGCTCACCCAGAAAATAGTTCTGAGGTTAACACACATAAAAAACATACAGTCGAATTGAGTACCTCGGAATTTTTTAAAGTCGGTAAAAATGTTTATCATGCTACATTACACCAGCAAGCGTCGGCATCTAAATGCGCATACCAAGATAACATAACAAATAAATACTTTAAATAAATTTCCACATAACTAATAATAAATAAGTAGGTAAGCGTAACAGACTAAATATTTACCTGAGATCCACTCTATTTGAACTCGCTCTGGGTAGAAATCTGCTTGTAGAGGCACTATTTCTTCTAAAGTGAACGGTTTTTGAACAATCGGTGCGAAAAATGAAGATTCGGTGAGGCAACACATCAATGTCAACGAGACCAGCGTTACAAAAGTACGCGTCTGAAAAAGAAGCAATGTATTAAGGACATTGCAGTTAACATAATATTATGTGCAATGAAATAATAAAGTTATTTAATACTTTTACATAATATTATTAGCTATAGTTTCTGTACAATCTCATCTGACGGTAAGTGATGATGTAAACCTAGGCAGTAAATCGGATTAACCTCTTATTGTCTCACTTATGCCAACCTATTTGTTTCATTTTTTTTAAATTTAAGCGTCTTTCATACTTATGCAACCACTGTTGTTAAACGGGATTTAAAATACAAAAGTTAACTATCACATTTTCTACAATCCATCACGTAACTGATTCCTTATCACATTCATTAATGAATCCTCTCGGAACATACTAAAAGTTGGTCAAGTCTATTTTCAGTCATGCAAGAGGCAGGGTTTCGCAATACAGATTATTATAATAATTTCTAGTTATTAATATTGCTGTAGAATTTATTAAATTTTTTATCGAAAGTGTTACACTTTTAAAAAGATGAGAAATATAGCCTAATATAGACTAATTTAAAACTTGATGTTTCGAAAATTACTTATTAATACTAAGAAAAGACCTTCCTAAAAAAGTTAATTAGCGTAGTATATTTGAAGCGTAATAGAATTCACTACTTCATATTATTAACCCTTGCGTGTTGTAAAGAGGCAAAATAAAATTGAACAGGAGGTTGGTAGCAACATCTTTCTGATGACAACTCAAAATAATAATAAAAACTGCAGTTACCAACCCGTGGCAAGCGTGGCAATTACGGAAAATTACCCCTAGGAAGCAATCTTTGAGATCCTTATAAGGAATCGAGGCAGCGGAGGTTCAGCAGTCGACTTTGATGGTAGGTATGTAATGATGATGATGATTATTATTATTATTTATAATAAAAAATCCAATTTGCATTGACGGATTATCATACACAGGATTTTAAGATTAGAAAGATAGAAGATATATAGAAAGTTAACTAATAGTTAAATAGGTGACTGTGAGAATCTAACATTGTTTACTCACGCACTTGAAACTTGTTTTTATTATCAATATGTTTAGTTGTTAGTTATTTAACATAATGAGTAAATAACTACATAAGACGTGGCATTTTAGAACATAACGAAATTATAAGGTTTTCTTTATATGGCAACAAAATCCTAAAATACATTACATAATGCAAACAAAAATATTGTATTCTCAAATAAATGGCCTTTTTTACATTTCATTGTCCTTATAAAGCGCACTTAAAACCTTACTTAAGTAATAATAGCCAATGAACACCACAAAACCACCATATTCAAAATATTTTAATTTTAAGGTTGTTTTCAAAAACTTTAAAAAAAACAGTTTTTGTGGCTGTGATATCGATGAAATCTAACCCGAAGTTTAGAGCCATAAGGTTATAATTATAATTGAGTCTGATAAAATAAACCAAATGTTATTTGGTTATCAAAAAGTCTGTTGTTTTGATATTTTCTCTCTGCCTAACTCGCTTACGCAATTAGGTATTCCTATGTAGTGGTGAAGACCGCTTTTCTGATTTTTCGAATCCACATTGCTCTTTCCAACGCATTGTTTTCAGTGAACTTGCAGCTGCCTATCTTTGTTGACCTCATGCATCCAATTTATTTTCGGTCTGCCCCGTTTTCGAGGTCCAAGGATGTTTAAACTGATTCAGAGATCAGTGCTTTTAGTATTTACACCAATTAACTGCTTTCCTGGAGCTTTTGAGTAAAACTTAGCGGTTAGCCACCGCAGAGTCTACTCCACCTGAGGATGTCTCGTGTAGAGGCGAAATACGTGTCGTATTACCCGATAGTGATGTGTCTTTCCTAGTTTAGTGGTGTTGGGAGCAGTGGTGCTGGGATTAGTGGTGACAGGGATAGTGCACGCAATTGAGGAAGGGCGGGAGATGCTCTTCAAACTAGATAATACACATCATTTTATTTTAATACGCGGATGTTAACTAATTATTTTTTAACATCTCTAAGAAGTATTCTTTGTTTTTTTAATTAGGTATAATTAACTTGATAATTTGAAATCCAATTACAAAACTGGAAAAAGATGACAAAAAAGAGTAATTAAATCTGTATTTTGGCTGCCACAGCGCGTTAAAATTTAAATAAGCAAAAAGATTTTACATTGTTTTTGTGCGTTATTTTTAATTCATATTATATGAGAATATATGGCCATCTCGGCGTAATATCACTCACCATATTACGTGAATTAGCTTTAAATGTGTCGCAGGACGAGGGCTCGCTCTCTTCAATGAGAGTTAAACGGTTCAATCAGATGGCATCGCACACCGCGCACAGCACGTCAAAATCGGCGCAAACGCGCGCTGCAATCCGACACACAGGCAGTCCGCAAGCCGCGCGAACACTCACTAGTCACTGCCATCTGCCACAGAGTAAAATGCGCATACGCTACACGACACATGCGATATCGAGACAACTTGCTACGAACGAAGTATTGAAGTACTTAATAAGAAAACGAGTTCTTGGCATCCAGAATTCAGATCTTAATACTCATCAGCCAGGTCAAATGTCATGGAAGTTAAAATTAAAAGAAAAAATGTCAACAACGAGAGTTCATTTATTCAGGAGTTTATTCTAAAAAAGACAAAAAGTCACTTAAATGAGAAGAAAACAACCGTACTCTAAAACGTACCTATGTGGGTAACCGTATTATTCTAAGGAATAATAAATAATCAATTCCACGCAACGGTTAAGTGATCTGACTGTAATTAACAATAAATTAATATTCTTATCTAATTTATCATAAAATGTTGACATAATATTCGTATGTTAAAACTAAAAAAAAACGCATTGGCTACAAGTGTTATTTGAAGTAGTAGTTATAAGACGTTCAGTTCAAATGCCGATAAATGTTATAAATATATTTACTTGAAGTAATGTTAGCCATGAGAAAAAATAACTATTTATTAAAACAATATAAATTAAATACACATAACGTTGACGCTCTGGAAACAGTTAATATGGTATAAACAGTAAATCAAACAATGAAAATAACAAACATAACCAATGACCTTTGTTAATTGGAATTTTAAATGCTGCCTTATGTGGTACACGGCAGTGAAAAATAACAATGTGAAGAAATCTGCACATATGAAAACATGTGCAAACACTCATTGAAGTTTGTGGTGAACTCATTCCTGCCCTACAACCGTAACCCTCTATGATATGAGGGGACAATAGGTACTCCGCAGTGCAACATATACTAGTATATGCTGTTACTTTGACTTTTTCTATGATTAGATAAATATTTTTTACTTACTTAGGCAACATGTGTTCTGGCAGTTTGTAAAGCTAGTCCTCATTTTCGCATCCTTTTCTCTTTTCGTATTTTAAAATTTCTTTCCTGCACCATGTCACGCAAACTTACTTTCATGTTTGTTTTGAAGATGATGATGTATCCTTACATAAATACTCGCCAATAAAATCGAAGTATTTTCTGTGTATTAGAGGATTGTTTTGGATTCATTATTTTCTTTCTTTCCTTTTAAAATTGACATATAATTTAAATCTTACCTTGGTAAAAACGTGTTCTCAGGAATAAATACTACGCAAAGAACAACTGGAACGTAATTGACAGTCATACCCTCTTTAAATCATTCTTATATGATCTCCCCTAGCCGCTTTCGGCTACAGCGACCGTTTTTCACTCCTATATATAAGTTTTACTGCTGCGCCCGTTCATGTGCTCGCAAGTGACTAGCATAGCCGATCTTAGCAAGAAAAGTGCGAGCACACTTAGAGCAGGTGAGAACACCGTCGCAGTAATTATATTGTGTAGCGAACCGCAGGTGGTCGGGCTTAAAGTTCCTCTCGTTTAGAATCTAAATCTTGTACGCGTGGCTTCGAAGGTGTCAGTCTTTAGCTAGGTACTCCCAAGAGTAGGGCTCGATGTTGCATTTTTTCATATGCCTCTTTAATACATCCTTATATCTTAGGAGCTGCCCGCTTTGTTTGCGCTTGCCTTCTTGAAGCTCAGAGTACATGACGCGTTTTGCCACTCTATTATCAGCCATCCGAAACACATGACCACACCAACGCAGATGCCGTTGCATCAGGAGTGCCTCCATGCCACAGATGTTAGCTCGGCGTAGGACTTCCGTGTTGCTGACACGGTCAGGCC
The DNA here is from genome assembly GCA_907164705.1 of Parnassius apollo. NCBI lineage: Eukaryota > Metazoa > Arthropoda > Insecta > Lepidoptera > Papilionidae > Parnassius > Parnassius apollo. The sequence continues at coordinate 6,704,406 of CAJQZP010001607.1, read as the reverse complement.
AACGTATACCCATGATATTACGGAGACATTGAATATGGAATCTATCCAGAATTCGTATGTGCCTCCGATAAAAACACCAAGACTCATAAGGAATATAAAAGGTTTGGCAAAACAACCGCCCTATAGACTGCTATCTTAGTGGGGATCATGTGAACGGAAAACCTTGGATCTCAATTTTCCGAAAGCAGCTGATGCAGCACCGATTCTTCCGTTAATTTCAGCTTCAAGGTCACATTTAGATGTTATTACGCTTCCCAAGTACTGAACTTTGACATGAACTTTCTTATACTTATATATATATATATATATATATATATATATATATATATATATATATATATATATATATATATATATATATATATTTTCAAAAGCAAGATTTTACTCACTCCACCACTATCTTTTCACTAAACGTGATGTGTGTGTGATGCTAGTAGCATAGCATTTAGCTATTGAGGACCTTAAAATAAGCTACATTTTTTCATGGGATATTGCCTACGTATACTTTTCCTCGCGGCGATAAGGACAGGTTACGCGCCGTCTCAAACTCTATACACAATATTCTATATTCGGAAAACATTCGCACACATCCGCAAACCCGCCAGCCACCAGTGCTAGACCATCCATTGGTGGCCTCGCCACCAGAGGGAAACTCGTCTCCTCATTGTCCTCCTAACGCCACAGGAACGGTTTGTTTTTTCTATGCAAGATGCTCGTGTTTCTGTAAAATACAATTATTCAATTTTACCGTGTAACAGATTAAATACGTTTTTTTTTAATATTGGCGCTTAGGTGTGCTCCAATTATGTACAAGTCCCAAAGAGTTCTACACAACACAGGTTAGTAAACAACCTTCACTTTTTCATTGGAACCTCGAAAAAAATTAAGATATTTTTACTCGACCTCGTGTACCAAAACACTACCTCGTGTAACAATACCACAATTGAAGATTTTCGTAAATAATTTTATTGTATGCTGTAATTTTTTGAAACTTTACCCAAACCCTTTTTAAATGTTGAAAAGTTAGACTTATAAATAATAACATTTTTGCAAATCAAATTCCCCTTACTGGTGACAAGTCGACAAGTAATTAATTTCCTGTAGGTATTTGAATTACTAACAAGTTACTAATAAAATAAGACGTGATATTTATTATAAATGTTAAATTCGTTAAAGCTCGCTGCCTAAAGACCTTGAAATTGATTTTTAAATAATAGGTACCTAGGTACTACACGTTGCGTGATGGCGGCGTATTAGAAATCCTCAGATGAAGTGAAAAGAGGAGAATTCACTACCCTATAATATCCCATGGGTGTCGTAAGAGATGATAGAGGAGATCAAATGAATCAGAAGATCTGATCTGAAGCTATACCTGTAGCTGTACTGATCAGGGAGATATCCCTGATAATAACAGCTCAAAATAATAAAAATTGCGGTTGCTAACCCCTCCGCCAGGCGTGGCAACTGTGGCAAATTTACCCGCTATGAGGCAATCAATAAGTGAGGCCTATGTTCACCGGAGGAATTTTTATAAGCTGTAGTGAAACAAAGATGACTTGCAAAACGTTCGGTTGCTTGCACTCAGTTGATCCGTGAAGTGGTTACAGTGACGTAATTTGTGCCAATGACTGGTACCCGCAGTTATGTCAGCTTATGTTATACAATTCCTTTCGAATGTGTTCGATGAACTGTCATAAAAATGTCATGTATCAGATAAGAGTATTTCTGTTTTTAAATATTAAGTACTTACTTTGTGACAAAATAAGGACAAGGCTGTGGATTAAATCATCAAGCTCGTATGAGCGCCTAACACTTTATTCACCACATCATTACCAACTCTGTTAAGTAGACCGTATGCAAACTTCGTTACAAAATAAGTTTAAATTTATAAAGACTTGCGTTTTCATAATATTTGCCTCTAAATTTTTATCTAAAAGATTATTGATTTCACTTTTACTTTTAAGGCACTTGATGGTATGTAAATGCCATGGCCCATATAAAAAACCAACCTCCATCCGCGATTAAAAATTAAACACACAGAAGTACTGTCGCCCTTGAGAACTTTATTAGAATGTCTCAATAACAATAATAAGGATATCTGGTCGACTACACTTAGCATAGGCAACACAGGAAGTGTTATAATAATAATAACGAATATGATTTATAGCAACTTATATCTTTTTCTTATTTTTAAACTAGTATATCCAAATGTGCATGCCTTAAGCGCTTATGTTACCTACGTCAATTTTTTTAAAGTATTTTAAATACACACAAGTTTTCATAAATAACCTTGTAATTAATACCACAGAATAAATAATAGTACTACCAGGGGCGTAGCTACCGCAGTATGAGCCGTATCAATGATACGGGGCCCCCGGGCTACAGGGGCCAATGTGCATAATCGAAAATTCGTAAAATGTTATCCACAAATCCACTTGAACGCTTAGGCCGTACTTGCCGAAAAAATAATCATATCATCAAATAGTTCCCAACGTTTAGGCACGTTGCAGTTGCATTCGCAGAAGACCTGTCAGAAATTGTCCAATTTTCTGTAGTTTTTCGATACATCTCGATAACAGAAAATTGTGATAATGTATTTAAAGAAATAATAATCCTTATTGACAAACATTATTACAAGCACAAAATTTACGTCGGTTATTAGTCCCTAAGCTGAAAACTTCTACCTACTTTCAGGCGCTAAATTAATAGTTGCCTAGACGGGGTGCATAATCGGAATTCATGTATATTATTTTTCTTTCGATTTTCTCAAGTCCAAGATACTTTGTAGACATTATCAATAAAAAATTATACATATTTTTTGTTTGAAAGGTCAACGCAGAAATTAAAGAAGTACCTCACAGAATTACAAATTCATGGAAATCTTGGCATAAAATAATTTAAAATGAATACAAACATTCATTACTAACGTTTTTTGGAATTCTTGCAAAATTCGTTCAGTTCTTCGCTAAAACATCTGTTGTAGCAAAGTAATTTAGAATACGAATTAGAGACGAATTTAGCCAGGATACGTCTGATCAATAATGAAATTAGTGTTGGTAATTGCCTGGAATAATTGCAAAATTTATAAATTACGCAATAATACTATTTAAAACGAGGAAGTTTAATTAGAATTAATTTTATTTTAATTTTGCAATACTTAATGCATGGACTGTACCGGTGTAACGTCTGTAACGGTGACGGTAACGTCAATACGTAATATGTTTTTGATTAAATTTTTGGTTATTAAAAATTAATTAATAATTAAAGTGTATGTATTAAATCGTACTTGGGGTAAAAAGTCGGAAGAAAAAATAAAAGTGAACTCCGATTATCAACCCCCGTCTGGGATGGATAGATGAACACGCATTTGCGAGAATCCACTCTATGGTGGATTTTTTAGGGTTGACAAACGGAATTACCCAAATACATACTTTTTTTAGCATTTGTAAAAATGCTTGTCAATTCTGAGTAACGACTAACGATTCATCTAAAAATATAAAATTACTCTTAAAGAGGTGTCCTAGGTCTTCAAGAAACGACGCTTTATCAGCTATAAGAAAAAATTATTTTTAATGACTTATATTAATAATGAAAACATTGCAACAACTAAATTTAATTTCCACAAAAAAGACAAACCTTATTTCGTCACTATTTAAAATTTCGATTCAATTTTCATACAATTTTTCTGTCTGCCAAAATTAGTGAATCCAACGAAAAAATTCGACACATTTTGAAGTTTTATAACAAAAAAGGATGCAGCTCGCTCTGGTCACCTTCATACGAATAAAGTCGATGCCTTTTTTGAAAAAGTGGAAGAAGTAGTTCTTTATAACATAGCCGAAGAATTGAAGATTGAGCAAAAAATTTGAGCCATTTAAGAGTTTGGCTATACAAAAAAGTTCGATATTTAGGTATCAGACGAGCTCACTGAAAGAAACCTAAAGAATCGTGTACTCATTTTGACATTTGCGAGTCTCTATTGAAACGTAATAAAACTGAACCATTTTTGCAAAGCTTAATCACTACCGAGGTGAGTGGATTGCACACGTGCGACAAGATCGTTCGAAAAAGATCAAACGGTAGTCTAGTCCACAGACGGTAGCGAAACCCTGATTAACACGCAATAAGGTGATGCTTTGTGTATGGTGGGATAAGAAGGGCATCGTTTATTACGAGCTTTTATAGCTGGGCAAAACCATTGGTTTGGATCTCTACTACCAACAACTTCTTAGACTCAAGCAAGAAATCGAGAAAAAACGGCCGTAATAAAACATCAGAAAAGGAGTGGTCTTTCATCATGATAAAGCCAGACCACACAATTTTTAGCCACTCAGCAAATATTGAGAACGCTTGATTGGAAAGTGTTAATGCATCCACCATATAGTCTTGACCTTGCACCTTCAGATTTTCACCTGTTTCGGTCACTTCAGAATTCTTTGGGTAATGTTAAGGTAATATCAAGAGAGGACTGTCAAAACTACTTGTCGCATTTTCATGTTAAATAAATCAAAATCCAAAAATTTCTACAGCAACGGGATTATGTCATCTACCTACAAGATGGCAAGTTATCGAACAAAATAGCATATTTGTTATATTTAAATGTAATGAAGTTATAAAAAAAAAGTGTGTATATGAAATACGAAGAAACTTTTTTCCGAATTGAAAAAAATTATATATATATATATATATATATATATATATATAATTTTTTCAATTCCATGCGAGAGGTTTCGGGCCTTTCGTTGGGCCCCCCAACAAATTTTGATACAGGGCCCCTCTAAGGCACGCTACGCCACTGCTCTGCAATATACCCAAACAAAGTAATATGGCAGAAGCACTCCGCAAACGACATTAATTGTTTGGGATGAGAGTACTATGGCTAATAAAAGGTTTCGAAGCCCTAAATAAATCTCTTTAAGATATTAGGAATAGTAATTGTCAAATGGGAGAAATGACTGTATTGTTAACAAGCGATTTCCGGCAGACTTTACCAGTAGTGCCGAAGGAACGCGAGCGGACGAAGTTAAAGCGTGCGTGAAGCAGTCTCATCTGTGGCCTTCAGTGACAAAACTGAGCCTTATAAAAAATATGAGAGTCCATCTTAGTAAGATTTTACTGCCAGACAGTTCTCAGACGTGTTGCCTAAAATAGGAAATAGTGATTTCCCGGAACTAGATAATAATATAATTCTTCCTACAAAGTTAGGTACAATTTTTTCCACTGTAAAAGAACTTATAGCTAATATTTATCCAAAAAATAATATTCAAGATAAGCGAGCATGCCATTCTAACACCAAAAAATGAACAAGCCTCAGTCATAAATGAAATACTTTTGAGAGAGAGACTACCTCGTTGGTCTAGTGGTTGTAGTGTTCGAATCCCGGGTCGGGCCAAAAAATCAATTATTGAGTTTTGTCTGTCAAGAAAATATCAGTAGCTGCCCGGAATCTCATCCCCGTGCCTCGGAAAGCACGTAAAGCCGTTGGTCCTGCGCCTGATCTCTCTCCGGTCGTGTCGGTTTACCGTCCCATTGGATTATGATAGTGAGTGAATAGAGAGTGCAGTTTTGCTTGCGCATACGCTTGGGCACTATAATCCTGTCCTGCGTCGATGGCTAGCCTCCGTTGAGACAGGCCACTGTGGCCGAAATTCGGTCTGGAGGACATTATTATTACTTTTGAGATCAGTCGAAGGGTTCGAATATCAATATAAATCCGTGGACCCAGTGATTAACACCGATTATGCCATTCATAATCCAGTCGAGTTCCTGAATACACTGAAGCTTCCCAGTCTCCCAACTCACATATTAAAATTGAGAGTTGATGCGCCAATTATAGCGCTGTGCAATATAAATCCATCAAAATTATGCAATGGCACCAGATTGAAGTGAAAACATTGCATCGCAATATGATCAAGTATATATCTCCTCGAGAACAACTTGTTCTGTGAGTGTGTATTTATTCCTATGATTCCCCTAACATCATCAAATTACCCCTTCGAATTCAGGAGAGTGCAGCTTCCTATCAAAGTCTGCTTCGCCATAACCATAAGCAAAGCTCAAGGTCAAACTCTTAAGGTAGCGGGAGTAGACTTGAGAGAAAGCTGCTTCTCCCATGGTCAGTTGTATGTGACATGCTCCAGAGTAAGCGCCTGGTGATTCTAGCACATGAAGGAAAAACAAAAAATATTGTTTACAAATACAACAAGTCACAAGTCAGGTTAGATTCTGGTATTGTGCCTGAATAAGGCAAGCCAGGACTGGATTGTGGGTGAAATCGGAAAACTAAAGCCCTGGCCGGAGGCAGAGCTCTCGGTAATACCCGAGTGCGAACTGCCTCAGCCTCAGCTAGGCATTATCTACTTGCCCCGCAGTGAAACTGACTCTCCAGAGAAGGCGGTTGTGCTGTTGAGGGCACAAAATGAAGGGCTCTATACTGAGCTCTGGAGAATCCTCCACCGTAGGGACGTGGAGAATGGGTTTTTAGTAACCTTTTCTCTGGATGACCCATCGGCAGAGGCTTCTTTCTTAAAAAGCCGGATGTTAATTTAACTAATAGTGAAACAGAAACATTGGAGTTACTAGCGTCAACCCATTTCCCAGGATCACACAAGACTTCAGCCTTGAATTCTTTCAGAGCCCTACAAAGGCCTTGTAGTGAGGATTGGTGTAGGGCTGCAAAGATAATAGGGTCAAACCTGGTGCAGTGGGTTGTTGACTCCTTTAAACCATTTAAAACAAGCGGGGAGGATGGAATAATTCCTATCCAACTACAAAGAGGTATCGACATCCTTCTTCCCTATCTGGTGAAAATCTTCAGAGCAAGTTTTTCATGGTGATATACCTATTCCAGAACGATGAACAATTATCAAGGTTCTATTCATACCTAAAGCTGGTAGAAAGGACTACTATTTACGAAAGTACTTTAGACCTATAACCCTATCTTCCATTCTCCTTAATACATTGAAAAATATTATTAACAGATAGATATATAAGGGATGTAGCTCTAGCTACGAGGCCCATACATTACTACCAGCATGCTTCACGCAGAGGCAAATCTACGAAAACAGCCCTGATTAGCGTCATTGACAGGGTCGAAAAAGCACTGGAGAATAAAGAAATAGCTCTTTGTGCCTTTCTAGATATTGAAGGCGCTTTCGACAGTAGCCCCACATCACTGCTGATTGGGGGCCTGACATCTAAAAATGTTGACCCCACAACCATCAGATGGGTGAAGTCGATGCTCTCAAAAAGAAAGGCAAAAAAATAGCGTTGTTTCAAACTTCGATCGAGGTTGCAACTACAAGAGGCTGCCCACAAGGAGGTGTTTTGTCACCCCTTCTTTGGACTCTTGCGGTTGACCAACTATTGTACAAAATGGCAGACCTTTGCATTGACACACTGGGTTATGCTGATGAGTTTGCGAGGGGCTTTTGCCAAAGTACTTTATCATCAATTACACAAAGAGCCCGAAACACCATAAATAACTGGTGTGCTGTAACAGTTAATGCTGATAAAACTGTTATAATACACTTTACAAAAAAATACGGTTGGACAAATTAGTCCAACCAAAACTTAATGGTAAAGAAGTACCATTTTCCACTGAAGTTAAGTACTTGGGCGTAACAATCGACCAAAACCTAACATGGAACTCTCACCTTAGTAACGTATGCCATAAGGCAAAAATTGCTTTAGGTACGTGCAGTTGTTCGGTCTGGACCAACTGGGGCTTGGGTCCTAGTATGGTCCTATGTCTGTACATCAGCATAGTGAGGCCGATTCTCACCTACGCCTCTATTGTCTGGTGTAACAAGGCCAACCAAAAGACGGCTACCGTCAGAATAAATAGTCTACAAAGGACTGCCTGCTTAATGGCAACTGGAGCTATGCAGTCATCGCCTGGAGCGGCTCTTAATGCACTTCTATGCCTAACGCCCCTTGATCTTTATCTACGTCTTTAGACAAGGAGGCAAGGGCTAGTTTCTATAGGATTAACGCTCAGGGCGGTCTGAGCTTGCTCTCCTACAGATTGAGATCCATGCTCGCCTCAATTAAGGAAACACCGGTCTTTATGCATGAACTCAGATATCATGCGTTCACTACACACTTTTGATAAAAGGTATATAGTGGAATTACCCTCCAGTGAAGACTGGCTAAATGGCCAGGATATCTGTGAGGTCGGTAGCCTCATATGGTATACCGATGAGTCTAAAATGGACCTCGATGTAGGTTTTGGAATTTACGGGGAACACCCCAAATTCAAACCCAGTATGAATTTGGGTAGATACAGAGGTGTATCTGTTATCTTCCAGGCAGAAATTTTCGCCATACTTCAGTGTGCGGAAATCAATCTGCAAAAACACTACGTCAACCGTATAATTTATATAAACTCCGATAGTCAAGCAGCGCAGCTAGCGCTGAAGTCAAACTTAGTGAACTCGAAGTTAGTTGAAGACTGCGTGAACCGTTTAAACGCCCTGCAAAGTACCAACGGGCTCGTTTTAAGATGGGTTCCGGGTCACGCGGGGTAACGAATTGCCGACTAACTTGCACGGGAGGGCTCAAAGTACACACAATTTGGACCTGAGCCATTTTTTGCAATCTCAAGAAGCCTAGCCCGATTGATCCTTGAAACTCTTTATCACAATAAATCACTTAAGATCTGGTGTGACACACAGGCTTAAAACATTCGTAAACAGATCGTAAATTCGCTTCAGAAGCCCTGGGATTAAGTAAAAATAAATTGCGCATTCTGGCAAGAACCCTAACTCGCCAGTGTTGTCTTAAAACGCACATGTCCATTCTGGGACTAAGCAACTCAAGGATGTGTCGGTTCTGTTCCATGACGGAAGAAACGCCTCTGCACATCCTAACTGATTGCGGACCCTTAATGCGCAAAAGTAACACTCCTCTGGGATACTATGTACTCCGCCTAGAATAAGTGAAATTGCTCACGGCTAAGCAACTCCTTCTATTCTTTGAAGACGTAGGGCTTAGCAGTGAACTATAGTCATAGCAGCGATCACAATAGATCTTTTAGGTCGCAGTAATACTAGTCTCTTTTCCTAGACCTGCATAGCTGCTCGCACATGATTAAAAAAATAACATAAATCTCAATACGAAATATATCCTATAGGACAAAAGTAACAGACGACCATTTTGCTGATGATGACCCGTCTATTAATACTACTACTTAAATTTCTTTGATTAGGTATAGTCTTTTGTAAACTCACTAATTTAAACTACATTTTATTTTACCATTTTTTATAAGATCTTTACGTTAAATAACATAGCGAAGGTTTCGTTGTTTAAAGCGCCACAGTTATTATATAAACCCATTGCATAATCAACATCATTCATCTCCCTTTCACTTTTGTTGGACGATTCAGGTGCCTTCGGCGCTGTTAAAGAAATAAATAAATAAATAACAAAGCGTATCAAGGGCAAATATGAGTTGTGTAAATAATTGTATTTAAACACGATATAATTGTCTCGGAGTTAAAAAAATATGGGGACTGTTTATGGGATGAAACTCATAAGATATGCAAAAATGATATTCTGCGAAAAGAACACTGGTAAACATTTTCTCTGACGATATCTGACCTTTTAGATCTGACTAATTCAAAGTCTCAGGGCTCTAGCTTCTTTAAATATTTATTTATATTTAAGTAATAGGTTGAGCAGATTAATAGGAATATCACAGGATTTATTTCCTTTAATTTTGTGGTTCAAGGTAGTAACAGACTGAACAAAAACGGATGGCTCTTTACTGATTCTAGTCTCAACTACTACTCGAAATGCTAGGTACAGGCTGCAGACCGGCCTCTGGACCAAGCAACAAAAAACACCGTTTCCAGTTTTGTGACGTACTGATGTCGGCCAATGGAAAACGCCCAGCAAGTAACTATATATTTATACAATCTTTATTATACGCCTTATAATAAGGGAATATAAAGGGCGAACTTATGCCTTATGGCATTTTCTACCCGTTTATCCTAACTTGCTCTCTCTACTAGTCTACATTGAAACTATGTACAGATCGTCACTTAGCTAGTAAGAGGGCCCCAACCCTGGCAGGAGATCTGCACGAATCGTAGGGCGATGTAGAGCCGTCACAATACACGGACAATAGCGCCTACTTCACATCGTCCAGAAGAGACCACAACGCCGCTGCCAGGATGCAGCATCTGCGGGACGTCTTACCACCACGGCAGGACGAGTGGAGGATGGCCAACAATATTGGTAAGACGACCGGCCTGCTCATCCGCTGCCTCTGGAACCAATCATCACCATTTACGCTCAGAGGCCGAGAGATCCCGTAAGCTACCATGGATGCTTGATCGACAGAATGCTGCGTATGACTGCGCACGTCGTCGTTCTTAATACCAGAGGTGTACGGCGAATCAGAGGCTAACGAATCTTAGTCCCGTCCTAGCATCCAAACTACCTCTATATATATAAAGCCTTAATTCCGAAAGACCGAATCTAACATACGCTGCTCCGGCCTGGTACGCACTCTTGGGCGATCAACAGAGGCAGCGATTGCAGGCCCAACAGAATCTATCCCTACAGACCATCGTCGGTGAGGACGCTTCGTCCTGAATGAAGTAATTGCGGCCAACCTGAAAATGAAGACGTGGCGTGGCATGTTTGACCGCAATGACAACGAACATCTTAACTAACTGAATCTAATCTAATCTAATCGAGAACTGCGAGAACACATACCAGAGTTAACAAAAGATGAAAACAATAATGTGCTGTTAAAGAAAATCTGCAATATTGTAGTGTATTTCAAAAGATCACCATTGAAAAATGAAACAGTACTTCAAAAATATGTGAAAGTTGAACATGAAAAAGAACTGTCTCTGCAACTGCTCGGGGAAAGCTGAGCAACAAGACCAAGGCGACCCCTGCCACGCTATCCGTGAATTTCTGCAATATCAGGGGACTTCATTGTAACCTAAACGCCGTCCACTACCATCTCGAGACTCCGAGGCCGGCTCTGCTCTTTCTTGCTTGTGTTTTGGTGCCGCTCGGGTTTTTCCGCGGTAGGGGGCAGGCTTTTCGGGTCTTGCTTGCTTCCGTGGTCCCCGCGTGATATTGACCCCCCCGCCCGAGCGCCGGTTCTGGCTGTTAGCGCCTTGGTTTGTGTTTGTCTACACAGCTTCCCTGTTGGACCTTCTGCTGACCTCTCATCCGGACGGATATAAGATTTCCGTTGACGCCCCTTAAGACTCCTCGGATCATTGTCTTGTCCGGAGTGTGGTGCCTCTCTCTGAACTCACGCTGAAATCGCGGTTGCAATCTGCAGGCTACCGCCGTGTTTGGCACTATAGGTCAGCAGATTGGGATAGGATGCGGTTTTTCTTTGCATCCTACCCTTGGGGGTGGGTTTGCTTCTCGCTGGACAATCCCACCGTTGTTGCTGATTCTGTCGGTAATGTTTTTCTTCCTTCCTCTGTGGTGCCCATCGGAGGCAAATCTCAGCCATGGCTTTGTCGCTCCTGTAAAATAGCATCATGCTATAAGCAAGAGTGCTACCAAGCCCGGGCTGACACATCAACACCTCGGGATGTAAACACCAGCGCTCTAAAAAAGAAGTACAATTCCGCTTCCAGGTCCTTCAAAAGAATCATTGCCAAGGCAAAGTCAGAGCACATAACAGAATTGGCGAGAAACTAGTTCGCCTTCCTTCTGGAACCCGTGCATTCTGGTCTCTCGCCAAGGCTGTCCAGGGGAATTTCTGTCAGCCATCTCTTCCATCTCTGCACAGGGAGGACGACTCACTGGCCCATACCGCAAAGGAGAAAGCCGATCTTCTAGGCGCAAGTCAGTTCAAAAAGATTTTGCATCTAACTCGACTCTCGATGGCGGGGGGAGTACGCCACCGACCATCCCGCGGTGTGAGTGCGCCATGCCAGAAGTGCGATTCACACAGCGCTTGGTTCACAAAGCACTCCTCTCCCTGGTCATCCACAAGTAGAGTGGGACTGACGGTATCCCCCAATTGTGCTGAGGACGTGTGCTCCAGAGTTGGCACCGGTCTTAATGCGTCTATAGTCCGTTATTCCTACTATCTAGGCCTAGTCCCAAAATCATGGAAGACGGCTTTTGTCCACCCGATCCCTAAAAAAGGCGATCGCTCAGATCCGTCCAACTACAGGCCCATCGCCATCACCTCTTTGTTCTCCAAAACAATGGAGTCCATTGTAAACTGCCAGCTCATGAGGTACATTGAGGATCACTAGCTGATTAGTGATCGCCAATACGGTTTTATTCGTGGTCGATCAGCTGGTGATCTTCTGGCCTACCTGACTCATAGATGGGCGGCGGCAGTAGAGTCCAAGGGGGAGGCATTGGCCGTTAGTTTGGACATTGTGAAGGCCTTCGATCGGGTTTGGCACAAAACGCTTCTTTCGAAGCTCCCTTCCTATGGGCTTCCCGAGAAATTGTGCAATTGGATCACCAACTTTCTTACAGATTGGAGCATCAAGGTCGTTGTAAATGGCGCAAGCTCCAATTACAAGCCTATTAATGCTGGTGTTCCACAAGGCTGCATGCTGTCACCAACGCTGTTTCTTCTGCATATCAATGATATGTTGCAAGCCCGTAACATTCATTGCTATGCAGATGACAGCACTGGTGATGCTCTTTACACCGGCCGTGCCAATATTTCTCGGGAAAACGTCTCCGAGTACCGGGACAAACTTGTGCCTGAAGTTGAGTCTTTGCTGAACAAAATCTCGGATTGGGGGCGACTAAATCTAGTTTAACCTCCGAAAACACAAGTTTGCGCGTTGACGGCTAAAAAGAACCCCTTTGTCGTATCCCCTCAGTTTCAAGGCACTCCCCTTATTGCCTCAGCCAGTATCGGAATCCTCGTCGTCGACATATCGAGTGACGTGTAGTTTCGTGGCCACTTGTAAGAGAAGATCAAATTGGCCTCAAAAAAGCTTGGCGTGCTCAGCAGAGCGGGACAGTATTTCATGCCGGCACACCGCCTGCAACTTTACAAGGCGCACGTTCAGCCGCACATGGAATACTGTTACCATCTCTGGGCTGGGGCTCCCCAGGCCAGCTCCTTCCACTTGGCCGCATCCAGTCCAGAGCGGCTCGAATCGTCGACGACCGAGTGCATTCCGGTCGGCTCGATTCACTGGCGCTGCGAAGAGACGTTGCATATCTTTGCATATTTTATCGCATCTATCACGGGGAGTGCTCTGAGGAATTGTTCGGATTAATCCCAGCTGCCAAATTTCATGAACGCACTACGCGGCAAACCTCCCGATACCATCCACACCATCTGGATGCTTGGCGGTCCACCACTGTACGTTTCACTAGAAGTTTTCTTCCGCGTACGACCTCTCTGTGGAATAGTTTACCACCGGCGATTTTTCAGGACCGATACGACCTGAGGATCTTTAAGAAAAGAGTTTACTCCTTTCTAAAGGTAAATTAATCGAAGTTGGCAAATAGTAATAGACGTGAAATGAGTCTATTCGAAAATGGAGGAGTTCGTGGATATCACTTAGAAACAGCATAAAAGTATCCATTGTCTATTCCTCCAACCAGCGTAGAACCTGAGCCAGCGTTTTCAGCTGCGGCTTATGTTGACAATAAACTACGAAGCAGGCTTGGAAGTCAAACATTGGACGCTTTGATATTCCTCTTCTTGTAAATAGTTTTTTGTGTTGTCTTTTTGATTCTTTGCAAAAGTATAGTTTTTTTTTTTCTCTATTTTTTTCTCACTATATTGTGATTTGTGTTGTGCGAAGATATTAAAAACATTTTTTAAGGAATTACATAAGTTTTTTTTCAGTTGAGCCCAATTAGTAACCACATAGTCCAATCCTAGAATAGCCCCGGAATCCCGGAATTACTCATCAAAAATCCCGTAATCCCGGGATTAAAAACATGCTTAGTATTGTATTATCTAGTCATATGTGTATGACTATAATATTATGTAGACTATTCACAGATACCTACGATTTGTATACCAAATTCGTAACGCTTTATTTTTATCCTCATAGCGAATTCTTCGTTCTTAAATAATATTATGTAGGATGTGGGTGTATAAAAATAGCAACAAAGATTTAAAAAAAACATTTATTTAAAATTAAATTAACACAACTAAATATGTAAATTTATTCAAGAATTATAATATGTAGGTAACGAGTCACGAAATTATTTACACGCATTTGTTATAACGTGGTTTTATAGCAGCAGACAAGTTCATATCTTAACTGGATTGGGTACTATGAAAAGTGAAAGTACCTAACGTGCTATAACCATTCAGCCATGTGTCAAGGACAAAATTCTGTCCAAGGAAGTATACACTTAACTCGGATGAAAATACCCATATAAAAATAATTACAACTCTGTAGTTCTTATTTTAAAAATGTTATTAAATTTTATTTTTAAATTTCTTGCGGCATACGTATACACTTCTCCCAGTAACGGTTCATCGTTCTGTATCTGTGCATGTTCACACCGGCCAGACTGTGCGCCTCATCTGGGTATGACTGTAAAACATAAAACATGCTAAATTTACAAAAAAAAATTTTTCATGACACGATGTCAGAAACCCTCCATCTAAATTATCAAGTTTGTTATCGTTAGTGGAATTTTTCAATCATATATATAATTTTGACTCATTTTATACCTATTTCATGTTAATGTTTTATTTATATTTTTCTGAACAATCCTTTTGATGATCGTGGTGGCAGCAATTTTAAGTATTTTCCCTTTAAAATGTATTAAAGGATATTTTTGTATATTATGAATAACGTAATTCTGATAAACTTTCTTTAATTTATACAACATAATTCGAATTCGTAATGTTTTGTGATTTTTTTCTAAGCGATACTTTTAGAGATAGATGGGGACAATACGACGACTCCGTGGCGTAGTGGCTTAGCAATGAGTGGCTGCGCTGGGGGCCGCGGGTTCGAATCCCACACGATTTGTATGGCCTACAAGTAATTGTTCCGAGTCTGGATGTTTGTCCTTGTGCAATTTATGTTTGTAAACTGCCCCCACGATACATGAGAAAATCCTAGTGTAGGGGTAACGTTTAAAAAAATTAAAAAAATGTCGCCATAACATTTTTTTAAATATTTACTCTTAATTTCGATCCCTATCCACCAGAACTAAATTCGAATTTTGAGCCTCACGCCTGTCTGACTAACCTCACGTTTGTATTTGCCTAACCGTATTTTATAACAATATCGAATTTCAGTCATCCACCTGAGATAGTATAAAATTGTCTGTACGGACAGACAGGCATATGTTCGTTCAATTCACAGACTAGATAGAGAAACTGACGTTTCAGACCGCCATGTCACGTATCTTTGAACCGTATGCAAGAATTGAATATGACTTTTTTATACTTATAAATGTAACGTAATGCACTCTGAAACACAACACTTTCGAAACATTTTCCGAAATTTCACCCTGATATTGCTTTATTTGTGGATTTAACAGTGGTAGAGCCACGCGGCAGCTTTGCTGTTGCACGTATGGGCCGGCTCAAACCGGGGTGGTACCACGACCTCACAGAATACCGGCGTGAGTGGAAGCTCTGCTTCCGCGTTTCGTCTGGTGAGTGCAGGTGGCCGGAGGCCCAAATCCCCCCCCCCCCATCAACATGGTAGCGGAATTAAATAATGATCGACTACCCCAGGAGGGTACCAGCACCCCTGGAGAATCCCTCGCTGAGCATCCACGACCATGTTTCTCCACTTCTGAGCGTGGGTGCTCAGGCTGCCCCGCGTATTCTGGGGGGGGGGGGGGCAAAATTCCGCTCAAGACTACAACTGCTCGGAGCAAACGGAGCAACAAGACCAAGGCGACCCCTGCCACGCTGTCCGTGAATTTCTGCAATATCAGGGGACTTCACTCTAACCTAAACGCCGTCCACTACCATCTCGAGACGGCGAGGCCGGCTCTGCTCTTTCTGACCGAGACGCAGGTGTCCTCTCCGGCTGATGTCTCGTATCTCTCCTACCCGGGGTACAAACTGGAACACTCCTTTGTGCCTCGGGCTGGAGTTTGCGTTTACGTCAGAGAGGACATCTGCTCTCGACGCCTCGGCAGACTTGAAGGTTCGGACCTGTCCATCCTTTGGCTACGCGTAGACAGCGACGACCATCCGCGCGTCTACGGGTGCCTTCTATAGGTCCCATAGCGGTAATGCCGAAACAGACCGACTCGTTCTCGACGTCCAAATGGCTGCAGATTCGTTGCTACAGCAGATCCCCTCCGCAGAGATCGTGATCCTTGGCGACTTTAACGCCCATCACGCCGAATGGCTTGGTTCACGTTTAACCGATCATGCGGGGAGATCTGTTCATGATTTTGCCTTGGCATATGGTCTGACACAACTGGTTACTTCGCCTACGCGGATTCCAGATGTGGAGGATCATGCACCTTCCCTGTTGGAACCTTCTGCTGACCTCTCACCCGGACGGATATCAGATTTCCGTCGACGCCCCTTTAGGCTCCTCGGACCATTGTCTGGTCCGGAGTGTGGTGCCACTCACGCTGAAATCGCGGTTGCATTCTGCAGGCTGCCGCCGTGTTTGGCACTATAGGTCAGCCGATTGGGATTGGATGCGGTCTTTCTTTGCATCCTACCCTTGGGGGCGGGTTTGCTTCTCGCCGGATGATCCCAACGTTGTTGCGGATTCTGTTGCTGATGTGGTACTTCAGGGTATGGAACTTTTTATTCCTTCCTCTGTGGTGCCCATTGGAGGCAAGTCTCAGCCATGGTTTGGTCGCTCCTGTAAAATAGCATCATGCTATAAGCAGGAGTGCTACCAAGCCTGGGCTGATGCATCAGCGTCCCGGGATGTAAACACCAGCGCTCTAAAAAAGAAGTATAATTCCGCCTCTAGGTCCTTCAAAAGAGTCATTGCCAAGGCAAAGTCAGAGCACATAGGCAGAATTGGCGAGAAACTAGTTCGCCTTCCTTCTGGAACCCGTGCATTCTGGTCTCTCGCCAAGGCTGTCCAGGGGAATTTCTGTCAGCCATCTCTTCCATCTCTGCACAGGGAGGACGACTCACTGGCCCATACCGCAAAGGAGAAAGCCGATCTTCTAGGCTCTTTCTTTGCGTCTAACTCGACTCTCGATGACGGGGGGAGTACTCCGCCGACCATCCCGCGGTGTGAGTGCTCCATGCCGGAAGTGCACTTCACACAGCGCTCGGTTCGCAAAGCACTCCTCTCCCTGGACATCCACAAGTCGAGTGGGCCTGACGGAATCCCCCCAATTGTGCTGAGGACGTGTGCTCCAGAGTTGGCACCGGTTTTAACGCGTCTTTTCCGGTACTCCTACTCCCTAGGCGTAATCCCAAAATCATGGAAGACGGCTTACGTCCACCCGATCCCTAAAAAAGGCGACCGCTCTGACCCGTCCAACTACCGGCCAATCGCCATCACCTCCTTGTTCTCCAAAACAATGGAGTCCATTGTAAACTGCCAGCTCATGAGGTACCTTGAAGATCACCAGCTGATTAGTGACCGCCAATACGGTTTTCGCCGTGGTCGGTCAGCTGGTGATCTTCTGGTCTACCTAACTCACAGATGGGCGGAGGCAGTAGAGTTCAAGGGGGAGGCATTGGCCGTTAGTTTGGACATTGCGAAGGCCATCGATCGGGTTTGGCACAAAGCGCTTCTTTCGAAGCTCCCTTCCTATGGGCTTCCCGAGAAATTGTGCGATTGGATCACCAGCTTTCTTGCAGATCGGAGCATCAAGGTCGTTGTAGACGGTGCAAGCTCCGATTGCAAGCCTATTAATGCTGGTGTTCCACAGGGCTGTGTGCTATCGCCAACGCTGTTTCTTCTGCATATCAATGACATGTTGCATACCCGTAACATTCATTGCTATGCAGATGACAGCACTGGTGATGCTCTTTACACCAGCCGAGCCAATATTTCTCGGGAAAACGTCTCCGAGTGCCGGGACAAACTTGTGTCTGAAGTCGAGTCTCTGCTGGACAGAGTCTCGGATTGGGGGCGACTAAATCTAGTCCAGTTTAACCCCCAGAAGACACAAGTTTGCGCGTTAACCGCTAAAAAGAACCCCTTTGTCGTATCCCCTCAGTTTCAAGGCACTCCCCTTGTTGCCTCAGCCAGTATCGGAATCCTCGGCGTCGACATATCGAGTGACGTGCAGTTTCGTGGTCACTTGGAAGGGAAGGCCAAATTGGCCTCTAAAAAGCTTGGCGTGCTCAGCAGAGCGGGACAGTATTTCATGCCGGCACACCGCCTGCAACTTTACAAGGCGCAGGTTCGGCCGCACATGGAATACTGTTCCCATCTCTGGGCTGGGGCTCCCCAGTACCAGCTTCTTCCACTTGACCGCATCCAGCGCAGAGCGGCTCGAATCGTCGACGACCGAGTGCTTTCCGATCGGCTCGATTCACTGGCGCTGCGAAGAGATGTTGCATCTCTTTGCGTATTTTATCGCATCTATCACGGGGAGTGCTCTGAGGAATTGTTCGGATTAATCCCAGCCGCCAAATTTCGTGAACGCACTACACGTCAAACGTCCCGATACCATCCACACCATCTGGATGCTTGGCGGTCCACCACTGTACGTTTCACAAGGAGTTTTTTTCCACGTACAACCTCTCTGTCGAATAGTTTACCACCGGCGATTTTTCCGGACCGATACGACCTGGGGACCTTCAAGAAAAGAGCTTACTCCTTTCTAAAGGGCCGGCAACGCACCCGCAATTCTCCTGGTGTTGCGGTTGATCATGGGCGGCGGTACTCACTTAACATCAGGTGAGCCACATGCTCGTTTGCCCCTTCTTCTATAAAAAAAAATTTAAAGATGATCGAAGCAAGCACTTTTATCAACACGAAATTAGCAATGACGGGTGAGTGACATTGACATCACAAAATGGCACGTTTGCAGTTTGCGGGGGTGAAGAAGGCTAAAGAGAGGCGCGGAACGTCAGATTCAATTCTTGCAATGTCATTCTATACGAACCATTTTTTTTTTGTTAGGACATTACCTGGCGTGGTTCAATTTAACACGGTTCACTATAATTATGATATTATTTTTAAATCTCGCCTAGCCTTGACTGGTGCAGAGTATGTTATAACATAATTGTAAACGGGTTTTTTTTTTATTTCACGATGCGTAAAGTTTAACGGTATCCGGACCTGGATGACATTGAAAAGTGAGTAATTATAATGACGTTTACAAACGTACTCTGTTTAATGTAAGTGAAACTTGCGCAAACAGATATTTTGTTCCGCTTGAGTGCCACCATCTGACACTCGAGCGATCAGTAAATTATTTACGCACGCACACTCTATTTCACAGCTTTCAATTTTCCTCTCTTTTTGCATTGCATTTCAAATATTTTATTGTTATACGCCACAGTCATTAACCAAACTGTAATGCTTGCTGCAATTATTGTCTTGATGTGTGATATGAATAATGAATACATGAAAGTATTTACGTTGCCAATTTCTTGTCGGTTTTAATCATAAAACGAAATTAATTACGTATGTTAGATAAATAAAAACAATCGTATTAATCTCGTAGTAATTTCACACACGAAAATCAGTGCACACGAAAGACCATAATATTCACTTTACAGGAAAGCAAAAAATCCACGTGTCTATGACGTTTTTGTTTATCGACGTTAAATAATTTACAGTCCGTTTCACGAAAGAAGTCCCGCGAAAAATGTGCGAACTAAAATTTAATGTATGGAATTTGACACCAGAAGTCAAACTTTGCAAAGACTGTGATGCCGCGGCTAAGAAACTTCCTGTTTCTTAGCCGCGGCCGACCGACTAAGAAACGGACTGTATTTATATATATATATATATATATATATATATATATATATATTAAACTTGATAATACTCTTGGTATGATATAATTGACAAGATATGGCCGTGGGAACAAAATTGTTCATGGTTTAAGCATAGATAAATTAAATACTCATGAACTACCATGGAACCAGTGTTGACACTTATGGTTTTGGTTATACCTCTAGAAATACTCCCTAAATTATCGTAAAATATATATATATATATATATATATATATATATATATATATATATATATATATATATATATATATATATTTATTATTTATTAAAGAAAACTTTTTCATTCTACACTTTTCTAGCTCTTTTGACCCTATCCTTTTCGATTAATCTTTAAAAAAATACATTGGGTGGGAATAAAAATCAGGGTTACATGAAGTTTGGTTTCACTTGAAGAAACGCCTAAGCCCTACCTATATTAGTAGATTTATTCTAAAATAGTGCAAAATAACTAAAAGTGGAAACACTTCACGGACGCACGGCATTGGTGGTCGCGTTGGTGCTGCATTTTGTACATACGCAGTAGTATAATAAGTTTATGGTAATACTATTAACAACTTTCAGATAACTTAAAGTTATCAAAAGTACGGAAACATATCAAGTGATATCACCGACATAAGTATTACTCGAACTTCACCTAAAAAACCTTTTAGTAAACTTAGATAGGTATATATACACGATTAAACATTTAAAACACTTGGCTGTAAAATTTACGTTTGTAAACAAGTAGGGATGTAACGATACATAATTGTGCCGATACGATACCGATACCTTTATCGGTGACTGAGTAGAAATAGAATATATATATTCTGTTAATTTTAGTAAATATATATATATATATGTACAGAATGGGTCCCACATATATGCAATAAATGAAACCATATACTTGTTATCGCCTTTGCTGACGATATACAAAAAATGAACGTAATCGCTCCAGTAATTAGGTCATAGTGAGTTTTAATTTTAAGCAAATTTGAACACTCTATAGAATTGGGTCACTAAGTCAATGATTCAATGAACTTGAATCCTTAAACATTAAAAAGCGACGTTGCCACGCAGTGCAAACTATTGGTATTGCGACATATCGACAGCGGTGTCTTTTGTCAGCGTGCTACCCGCGTGCAACGTTGTCACTCTTCCAAGGGGTCAAGGTACGTTGTCTAAACAGAGTGTTCACTTTTACTGAATTTATTTTAATATTTATTTTGTTTGAAAATTTCACTTTTTTATTTTACGGGTTTTAATTTAATATTTAATTTTTCTACACTTCTACGGACTAGTATTACTTGTGGTTTCATTTATTGCATATATGTGGGACCCATTCTGTATATATATATATATATATATATATATATATATATATATATATATATATATATTATCCATAATTTGTAATTATTCACCCGAAAATTCACAAAACATGAACTTTAAAATGAATTTACAATTTTATTCACTTTAAACGTAGAATATTTAATGCATTGAACAAAATATTAATTTATAAAATACGGAACGTAACTGGCTATGAGAGAAAGAGAGAAAGAAAATGTGAGCGCGCACTGTTCTTTCTTGCTTATATCCCACTCAACTCCCGTTCGCCAGCTTACTCCCCAAGTCAACGTGCGTAAAGAAGTTTTACTCCGAAAAAAAACAAGTTACCTATATTTATCAGAGACAACCTTGATAAGGTTGAAAACCAATATGTCAAATCAAAATTTCAATAGAAAAACTCAAAATTAAAAGAAAACATTTTTTATGTGAAATAATCGAGAATATTATCAAGCAATCAAAGCGCTAATTCAGAAAGGAATTTTCATTACACAAAGTGGTTAAGTAAACCGATATAAAAGATAAAGTCAGTAACTAAAGTTAACTTTTGGTAGAACCAAAGTTTGTTTAAATTATTAGTAGATAATCTGTTACGTAAATTATTCTGGAAGAGACCTGCAGTTGAAAACAAATACTCTGAGACAACTGAGCTGAGCAAGAACGTCACGCACACGTTGTTCGTTTCGCGCACTTTTCAAACTCTTGATATTTTCAGCAATGCCGATCCGATTATATCGGCCTATATATCGGTATCGGTATCGGAATCGTTACATCCCTACAAATAAGTTTGTTCATTTATGGACCGTCGAATTGATCTTAAATACTGGTGATAAATTACTGGTAGTGGTTTAAAATATATGTAAAACTAGCGAATTTTGAGATGATCAAATGCCATTTATTTTATCCATTTATTCTTTTAAAAAAGTCTAGCCTTTTGAAATAAAATATAGCCTGGATGCCTTCCTGGCAGTTCTATTTATTTGTTAGTATTGTTTCATAGTAATCGGTTTATCCTTTCCGAAGATTAGCCGGGACAGATAGACAGACGGACATACGTTTTAAAATTAGTTGTTTATACTTTAAAATCATGGTAATAGCCCCCGGCGCTTAATAGAACTCAGTTATTTCAGATAATTTCACAAATAAATATTCTTCAATTTTATGTATTTGTGTATATATATAACATAATACATATACAATTTTTCGATGTATATGTAATTTATTCTTTGTTCTCACAATAGTAGGTAGATACACTTATAGTTCGATAGAACGATGCTTCAGATGTGTCAAGAGTAAGTCAAGGGCAAATTTAAAAGCGGGTTGAGAGCCAAGAACAAATACGTGAAAAAGGGTGAAGAATAGATAAAATCCACTTTATTTTATTGACTTAACAATATATAATTTCTAGATATACTTAATAAATATTAGAAAGAGAAAAAAAAGCCATAAAAAACTTGAAATAGTTAAAAAGAGACCACTCCTATCTTAGAACCGAAAAGACGGCCTATGTAACCTATTGTTATAAATAAACTTTTTGTTGTTCATGTTTATCTATGGTTATAAAAACGATCCCCGTTGTATAAAAGATACTATTCATTAGAAATACCCCCCAAAATAAAGACAAACCACTACTATGCTGCAAGCACAACATAGGTACGGGAGAATTTTCGTACCTGTATGGTTAGGATATCAGTACGAAACCATTAACAATCTTGGAAGACCGTGTAGTGGCGGAGGAAGAATATTCAATACCCCATATAGTTCCGTGGGTTTCGTGAGAGACGAAGGAATAAAACAAACCAGGTGCTGGGCAGCAGCGTCTCCCTAATAACTAACTCGAATCTAAATATATGCGGTTGCGGAAACTATGACTATATCCCCCCTCTGAGGCAGTCGATGGGGGAGGCCTATGTTCAACGGTGGACTTTTGATAGACTGTAATGGTCTTGGGAGAATACCAAATCTATTTAAACGTAGTTTGATAATCAACAGAAGATAAAGCGTCAAAGAGTTGCCGCACTTATGTAATAGAAGTAAAGTTATTCCGCACACTACAGCTATAGTCGATACCTTTTAGTAAGCGCATGTTAGTAAAATAATATATATATATATATATTTTTTTTTTTTTTTTTTTTTTAGTAATTCCATGGTTTTTACTAAATTTGCCATTTGCATACGAAATCGTTTATGCAGTTGATGAATTTAAAGCAATGTCACATGATGTTCTTGTTATTGTTTCGAAACAGTAACTTCTTTGTTCATTTGGAGAAAAGCCTAGCAGTGCGGTTCGGTGACTCTGGTGGGCAACGTTTGTTTGGCAACCCAAGAATAAAATATTAATATAAAACAGATATTGACTTATAATCGATACTGATCGATGTATTTTTACACAATATTACGAACTGAACATCAAAAGTCAAAACGAAGTCAACCACGATTCACAACGAAGTTACACAATCGCACTGGTGGTTAGTCGGATTAGCAAAGCGATATAGTTTTGACAGGTCAATCGAATTCAAAAACCGGTTAGTTTATTTTTAAAATATGAGTGATAAACAAGCTTTGTGTAAATGGGGCCTTTCACACTAATTTCTTAAGTTAGAATGTCTCAAAAAAGGCACGTTTGCAATTCACAATGCTGTGTTAGTCCCATAGAAATATTAAGTAGTCCCTTAATGTATGGTAGTGAAAGTTAGTTGTAGCAGTATACGAGAATAAAATAATGTTGTAGAAATGCGGTCATCAAGGAGTATCTTAAGGCTAACTCTGAATGATACGGTGAAAAAAGTACGGTTTGAAAGATACGTTATGACTAGGATTAAGAAATACTTCGGTAGTTCGAACACATAAAAATAAAAATTAACGAAGAAAGAGTGACATAGGCAATTAACAATGCAAGATTCAGATTCAGAGTCGGCAATCGATGGCCCTGAACGTAAATTTATTAATTTACTAACCAGATTAGCGATACATTGAAGATTACTCAAACTAAATATTGTCCATGCATCACTATCTACACGTGCGGTACGAAGATTTGTTAATGCGTAGTCGTGGCCAGTGTCTGCAACATTTCGTCTCACCATATTTTAATCGGTGCCGTTACGTGAAATAAAATATGTATCATCATCATCATCATCATCATCATCATCATCATACAGCCCTTCACAAGTCCACTGCTGAACATAGGCCTCCCCCAAGTAATGCCACAAAGCACGGTCCTGAGCCACCTGCATTCATCGACTTCCTGCATATCTTACCAGGTCATCACTCCATTTAGTGGGGGGTCGCCCTGCACTACGCCTACCGGTACGAGGCTGCCACTCGAGAACCTTTCTTCCCCATCGCTTATCGGTTCTTCGAGCTATATGGCCGGCCCATTGCCACTTCAGCTTACTAATCCGTTGGGCTATGTCGGTCACTCTGGTTTTACTGCGGATATCCTCATTTCTGAGTCTATCACGCAGAGAAACTCCGAGCATAGCCCTCTCCATAGCTCGCTGAGCGACCTTGAGCGTCCTCATACGGCCAGCAGTGAAGGACCACGTCTCAAATCCGTAAGTCATCACTGGCACCACGCACTGGTTGTACAATCTAGTTTTTAGAGATTGAGGTATACCTGACGAGAAGATATGTCGTAATTTCCCGAACGCTGCCCAGCCGAGTTGAATCCGTCGATTGACCTCTCGGTCGAAGTTGGACTTACCTAGTCGGACTATTTGTCCCAGGTAAACGTACTCGTCAACAACTTCGAGCATAGTGCTCCCAACAACTACCAGCATAGGTGTGACATGGACATTAAACATCTTTGTTTTGTCCATGTTCATCTTAAGACCTATCCGTTGGGAGGCACTATTGAGGTCATTGAGCATAGTGCTTAAGTCTTCCAGCGATTCTGCCATAAGGACTATATCGTCGTCAAGTCGAATGTGAGTGATGTACTCACCATTGATGTTAATACCGTATCCTTTGTAGTCCAGTAGCTTGAAAACGTCTTCCAATGCAGCGGTGAAGAGTTTCGGGGATATAACGTCACCCTGTCTTACACCTCTCTGCAGTTGGATAGGTTTCGAGCTCTGGTTCTGTACTCGAATAGCCACCGTAGCTCTACTGTACAAACACTTCAGCACTTCGATATACCGACAGTCAACTTGGCACCGCTGAAGGGACTGTAGCACCGCCCAAATTTCGACGGAATCATAGGCTTTCTCATATTCCACATACGCCAGGCAAAGTGGCAGATTGTACTCTTCAGTCTTCTGTACAATCTGCCGCAGGGTATGTATGTGGTCTATGGTACTGAAGCCTTTTCGGAAACCGGCTTGTTCGGGAGGCTGGAAGTCGTCGAGTCAGCGTGCGAGACGATTCGTAATGACTCTCGAAAACAGCACGTAGACGCGGCTCAGAAGGGAAATCGGTCTGTAGTTCTTCAAGAAAGCGTTGTTGCCTTTCTTGAAGAACAAGAATTTCCGCACCGCACTTCTGCTCCACGCCTCTGGAGTAGTGCCACCATGGAGGACGGAATTGAAGAGCTTCTGAAGGACTTCAAGTACCGGTGTTCCACCCGCTTTCAGAAGCTCCGCTGTAATTCCATCCTCGCCTGGGGCCCTGCAGTTTTTAAGGTGCTGGAGAGCCATTCTAATCTCGCTCAGACTGACGTCCGGGATATCATCGGAATAGTGTCGGATAAGACTTGCTCTTGGATCGTTACTCACACTTGCGTGTGGCTCCAACGATGATGTGTACAGCTGCCCATAGAACCTCTCAATCTCACTCAAAATCTCAGGTGTCCCGGAAACGATGCTGCCACACTCAGTCTTCAGCTTTGACAGTTGGCTCTTACTGGCAGACAGATCTCTGGCAAAGACTTTGGAGCCCTGGTTCCGCTCGATCGCTTCTTTAATACGAGCACTATTAAAGTTGCGTAAGTCTCGCCGCATGCATTTGGAGATCTGTCTGTTCAGTTGCCAGTATGCTGTCAAATCTGTTGACGATTGCAGCCTCATCTTCCGTCTAACAGCCATGAGATTAAGACTGTGATCGGAGAGTTTTTGTGTTCTTCTGTGGCGGGTCTTGCAGAACTTAGCTCCGACCGCATGGACAGTTTCCACGAGCTTGTCATTCATATCGTCCACTGCATTGCAATCTTGTAAGGCACAGAAAGCGGTTACGTAACTCCAGCTGAAAGTTTTCGGGATTCTGGATTAGAGCACGAGAGGCACGGAGCGTTGACTTCATTAGACG
Source organism: Parnassius apollo (assembly GCA_907164705.1). Lineage (NCBI taxonomy): Eukaryota > Metazoa > Arthropoda > Insecta > Lepidoptera > Papilionidae > Parnassius > Parnassius apollo. The sequence continues at coordinate 6,677,985 of CAJQZP010001607.1, read as the reverse complement.
AGACCTCTCCAACTTAACATTTAGGTTCAGTGTGCCTCTAACCATTCGGTGATCTGCCAGTTTTCACCCTTGCGATCACTGAGACATCACTGAACAGTTGGCGTCTGGTCGTCATAATGAAGTCAATCTCATTTTTTCTCGAAACGTTGGGGCTCGACCAGGTCCACTTCCTGTGGGGCCGCTTCTGGAAGAAAGAGTTCATCATAAAGAGTCCCTCTTTCTCCATAAAGTCGGCCAGCTGCTGGCCCCTTCGGTTCCGTTGCCCTACTCCAAATTTCCCTAACTTCAGCTCACCGTTTTCTCTTGTGCCGAGTTTTGCGTTGAAGTCTCCCATCAACACCGTGTAGTGGGTTTTGGAGGAAAGCATGGCTTTGGAAATATCCTCATACATTTCCTCCACCTCCTCATCGGGATGTGCCGAGGTTGGTACGTAAACCTGTATGACCTTCAGCGAATACCGTTTGGTGATTCTGAGTATCAGGTACGCGACCCTCGTCGACACACTCCCAATCTTTACAACGTTGTTGACGAGAGACTTATGGACGATAAATCCGACACCTCCTTGGGACAGATGGTCGCCCTCCCTGTGAAAGAATAAATTGGCAGATTCGAGAATCACCGTGTCCTCCCCCTCTCTTCGGACCTCGGATAATCCTATAATATTCCAGCGCAACTTGTCTATCTCTTCTTCAAGCTCCAGGATCTTCTCGTCAGTCCTCAGAGTGCGTGCGTTAAATGTTGCCAGGTCGAGTCGTCGTAGGTGGCAACCGAACCTCCACCGGAGATTCTTAGCACTCCCTGCCCCGCCGTTACCATGGTCGCCACCGTAACCAGGAATAGCGGGGCCGCCGGGGACTGGGGGCCGTCTATTTGTGTAATTGTTCGTGGGAGGTATATTGCCATAGTTGCCACGCTTGGCGAGCGGGTTGGCAACCGCAGTTTTTTTTTTGTCATACAGTTGCTGTTATCAGGAAGATGCTACTGCCCATCTCCTGCCTGTTTCCCTCTGTAGCCTTCTACGACACCCACGGGAAGATATGGGGTAGTGTATATTCTTAACCGCCACTACACAGTCGAAAAATATGTATAAGCATAAAAAAATGTGCCCTTAACCGAGAAAACATGTATGCGTTGATATATGGATATAAAATAAGGTTGAGAGTTGTGTTAGAATCCCACCAAATGGAAGTCCGTAGTCTCTGCCTACCCAAATGCGTGACAAGTGTGCGAGTTAATTACGTACATAATATATGTAAACTACTTAACAGAACACCTAATGGTAAGTAACTAGCGTGGCATTTGAACACCTGCAACCAATAACAGACAAAGAAAGCAACAGATGCGTTTTCCTCACGCCTGAGGTGTAAACTAAAATTCTTCACAACCTTTTTCTCGTAGAATAAGGGTGTCAAACGAGCACACAGTCCACCAGATGGTAAGTGGATGCGGTGGCCCATGGACATCTACATCTGTCTTTGATTAAGAATCAAAATGCAGATGCATTGTCCATCCCTAAGGCCTAAGACTTAATAAGTCAATTCAGTAAAATGGGCACCACGGTTCCCCACACTCACCATACGAAACACTACTTAAGATACTATTTTACGCTGGTATTCTGTGAGAGCGTGGTCCACCCTCGGTCGAGCCGACCCGTTTGTGTTACAACTATAAAATAACTGCTGCACGACGTAAAAAACCTGTAATTATACTAGCTCTCCAATACAGTCTCCATAACCCTCAAACCGGAATATAGCAATAAATACATTACTGCTTTGGTGCAAAAATAAGCAAGAAGTTGTTATCTATCCAGACAGACTCTACGGTGGGAAAGACTCTCAACATTCTATACCTTACAAGTCTTGGGAGAAACCTACGTCTTGACGAAAATAAGCTAAGGCTTAAGTGGCTAAGCGTTTGGCTGTAACGCTGGAGGCCATGGGTTCGAATCCCTCACGGAAAAACTATTTGTAAATGCGATGCAACAACTATTTATATTTTTTTTATAGAAGAGGGGGCAAACGAGCATACGGCTAATACCATATACCTAATGGTTAATAACAACTGCAACACCAGGGGAATGGCAGGTGAATTGCTGGCCTTTTAGAAAGGAGTAAGCTCTTTTCTTGAAGGTCTCTAAGTCGTATCGGTCCGGAAAAATCGCCGGTGGTAAACAATTCCACTGATATCGAAAGGATCCAATTACATTAATGAAATTATGTTAATGTTTTTATACAGCCTCGTTGGTCTAGAGGTTGTAGACGCGACTGTTATCTCGTCATGTAGTTCCGGGTTCGAATCCCGGATCGGACCAAAATCTAATTGGTTTGTTCTGACATGAAATTCTCCGTAGCAGCCTGGAGTCACAGATTTGGAGGTGACTTACGTGCCTTAGAAAGTAAGTAAAGCCCTTGGTCCTGCACCCGATCTGACTATGAGAATGAGGAATAGAAAGTGCAGCTGAGCTTGCACACATACTCGTGCATTATAATCCTATCCTGCACTGTGTAAGACGTTAACATTAAAGTTTAAAAAAATACTAACCATCTGTTCGAAGGGAATGTTTAGTTCCTGCAACGTACGCATCAGCTTAGCAGCATTCTGATAATGTACATTGTCGTCCGCGTTTCCGTGCATCAGATAAAAATCGTGTCCTCGAAGCTTCTCCGCCAGAAGCGTTACATCACCCGCTTGGTACCCGGCAAGGTTGTCCTCAGGAGTAGGCAAGCCCATGTAGCGTTCAGTGTACATCGTGTCTGTAGTAATGATAAAAATGATATAATATTTCTCTATCTATTTCTACTTGTAGATAAAAATTGTGTACGATTCTGTGTAAGATTTTCGTCTAATCTGTTAAGGATTTTAAATCTCTAAAAAACTTACTGTAGTAAAGCCAAGACGTAACGGGAGCACCGGAGACACCGCACTGGAAGAGGTGCTCGTCATCGTGCAGCAAAGTCAAGAGCGTCGCGTAACCGCCGTAACTGTGGCCCCATATGCCCACTCGCTCGCGGTCGATGAACCCGTAACGGTCGAGTACTTGCCTATAATAATCATTGAAATATAATCTTAATGCATATATTGCACACTGCGCTCAATTTGCTTGTATGGCGGCCCTTTTGTTGCTTGCGTAACAGATTAAGAACTACGTTCGTAGTTCCAATTTTAAATTCCTATACGTAATTTGGGCCCCCAATCGATTAAATAAAAAGCCAAAACTAAAGTTTAGCCACAAATATTCTTTGCGCTTTGTATTGCAATACAAGTAGATTTACGAGCATACATTTAAAAGTCTTTGCCTTTTGACAAGGTTTGAAGTATTTTTATTCGATTTACATTATTTTAGAAGAGCAAACCGGCCTTTTTGCTTTCGCGGAGGTACCGCCACTGATTTGATTGTGGGACAACGCGTTAACAATGATGTTGCCAACAGTTAAACTAGGTCTCCACCAGATTGTAAAACCACCAGAAAATCGCTAACATATAGCGGACCCTACTTTTATAATCCCTAAATTTTCCACCAGACAAATTTTTGTTTACTACGAAAGACAAGTGGTAAAATTAAAAATGTTGTACCATCGACTTCAATATAGTTAAAATGAGAACATCGTCAATGTATTCGAAGTCAATTAAATACGCATCATTAAAGATAAGTCAAAAACTATTGATCGGATCTTGGACCACACGAGAAGTACCAGCTTTGAGATAAAAAAGAATCATCAAAATCTGTTCACCTAGAGAAAAGTTACTAGGTAACATTAACAATAATTATTATAATTAATATTAAAAAAACATACAGTCGAATTGAATACCTCCTGCTTTTTGAAGTCGGTAAAACAATAGGTAAATTAGTAATAGGTTACCTTTTATTACATATTGTGCTATTGTGCAACAAAATATTAAATTTCTATGTAAATAATATTTAGGGCGCGGACCGCGAACTCAAAAAGGTCGTGGGTTCGAATCCGCCATTCGACTACTGGCGTGAACCACTCGTAACACAAGCAATTTAAGCTTATCACGAGTGGTTAAAGGGGAATATTAGTAATGTTTATAGCATTGAAATAATACTAGTTTTTACGGAATTTATCGCGTATATTTAACTTTTTAAATACCCGACGTTTCGAACGCTTTACAGCACTCATGGTTACGGTCAAAATTTGAAAGTTGAAGAATGCGGATTAAGAATGGGTGAGTTAACCGTCAAATGCCTTTTGTACGCCGATGATCAAGTTATCCTTGCGTCGTCGGTGGCCGAGTTGCAAATGATGGTTACATTAATGAACAGATCATTAAAAGAAAGGGGTATGAAAGAACGCAGTAAGACGAAGGTTATGGTTTTTGAAAGAGAAGAAAGTAAAACGATTTGTGAAATAAAAACAGAAGGGGAGTTGATCGAGCAAGTAGATGAGTTTGTATATTTGGGCTGCGTATTTAGCAGGGATGGGAGATATGATAAGGATATAGAACGACGAGTGAATGCAGGAAATAGAGTAAATGGGGCCCTGCACTCTATTGTGAAGTCAAAATGTGTAATGTGTAGTGTTCGCGTAAATATAAGAAATCATTATGTTTATAGCATTGTTAATATTCTTTTTTTTAAACAATGAAACAACATACAACTACTAAATCAGCAAGTGGCGTGGCGCAGTAGCTTTGCAATGAGTTCCAGCGCTGAGGGCCGTGGGTTCATATCCTGCACGGAACAAGAATTTGTATGGCCTACAAGTAATTGTTCCGGGTCTGGATGTTTGTCCTTATGAATATAGGAGAAAATCTTGGTGTGGAGGTAACGTATAAAAAATAAACATATTATTTGATCAACTGATATTTTAAATTAAATCGTCTTCTTCAGACGAATCATTTTTGTCGGCACCATCATCATCCTTACAACTGTACAACAAAATTTGCATTTCGCTACTTGACCCATAGTACCTTCAATCATGTAGAGCTAATCCAATCAAAAAATGGGTCTTGAAGCCAAGAATCTCGAAATTTTTGCGCATACTGTGGTTTCGGCATAGTGACATATGAACTCGCGGAAAAAGTATGACACTGAGTTAATTGATCAATTTATGAGCTATACGAGTACGAGGAATCTCAGCGAATAGTGTAGCCCCTGGAATGGATCGTCTAACGTCACGTCACGTCTGTCAAATCAGCATTATCTACACAGAAAAAGTAAATACTTATGATATGAAGTAGAAATATATTTCGCAATGTATAAATGGCTTAGTGTTTGTGTGATCATCGTTCCACTAATTGATACAGAATTCTACTGTACCACTAGAAAAACACCACTAGCCACTAAAAGCGATATTTCTCCACTAGAATGATAGGAGGATAGGATCGAAACAACCAGTTTTAGTGGAAAGTCGACTTTTTAATTCATCATTAAGCGCTCTCAGGGATTAACTTGTCAAAACATGCTATGATTAAGTTTAGAACGTCGATTTTATTGTAGAAAGTTGATAATGTTTGCATGCTGGAGTTAGGGGTGATAGAAAACACCAATTTTATAACTTAGGTACCTACTCATACTAGGAAAGTTAAAGCTCTTCCCTCTCGCTGCATACTGCAGGTAGGTATCCACGCATAATGGAGTTTTGATTTTGATGAAATTCTCCATCATTATCACCACAGCCTATCAAAGTTCTGTGCTAATTATATTGGCCATATTTACCATAGTTACCACGATTGCCATAGGCTTCCACTCCGTTCACATGTTACACCCTATTTTTTCCAGACGGAAAAAAGTCACCAGTATAGTCTCTAAGTGCAAAACTTACTTTAATTACAAGAATATTACGATAAAATATAAAAAAGATACTTTAAAATCTAAACCTGTACACTTCAATGTCTTTTTTTACTTGTATTTTTTAGCTCGTTGTTTTCTTAATTATTTTATATGATTATTTTTAAAATATTAATAAATCAGCGCGAACAAACGATCACCGACCAATATTCTAATAGAAACACTTACAACAACAAAACTTTTATTTTACCTTAATATAACAAAGTGGTCTTCTATTTCGACGGTTCCCAAAGCATTATTGAGAGAATACAAAATATCTTGACCGTTTAGTCCGGCACCGCGGCCGTCCGCCAACATGTATATTGTGTTTCGACTCGTCGTCATATACGAGTGGTAACCTAAAGTAAATAACATATACTACTTATAAATAGTAATACAAATGAATAAAACAATGACAGTTTCAAAATAAGTATTAAGTTAAAAAAAGGAAATTTTATAAAAAACGTTTTAACTTCATATTTTTACATTCATTCATTTATTTATTATGACCCTTCACAAGACCACGGCTGAGCACAGGCCTCCTCTAAAGAATGCCACAAAGCAGGGAAGTTTTTTGAATTTTCTACAAAATGATCTGCCAAATTCTGATTCTGCCAATCCCACTGGCTACAAAATGATGGTTGTCCTGCACATTATGCTGCAAACGTCCGTGTGTATTTAAATGCCACGTATCCAAATAAATGGATTGGTCGTTTAGGTCCCATTTTGTGGCCTCCGCGATACCCGAACTTGAATCCACTAGATTTTTTTTACTGGGGCTGTGTAAAAGAAAAGGTGTACTTCAAGCCTATTTCAAGTTTGAAGGAATTGCGCAGTCGTGTGCAGGAGGCACGACTTCTTAGAAGAGCATTTATTAGAAGACGTCGAACTTGTATCAGAGTCGGTGGCAGGCAATTCGATCCGTAATCGTGAAACACCATCCATCGATTTCCTGCACCTCTTTCCAGGTCGTCACACCATTTAGTTGGGGTTGCCTACACTTCGCCTACCAATACGAAGCTGCCACTCGAGACCCTTTTCCCCCCATCGATTGTCGGTTCTTTGAGCTATATGGATCTGTTGGAGTAACCACCATCTAGTAGAGGCCCGCCCTACCCTTCGCTTATACGCCTAGCACTTCCACCGCAGAACTAACAACCCATTGATTGGGATCGAGCTATATGGCCGACCCATTACTACTTGTTGTCGGTTCTACTGCGGATATCCTCATTTCTAATTCTATCACGCAGAGAAAATTCGAGCAGTCATAGCTCGCTGAAAGACCTTCAGTTCCTCATAAGGCCAGCAGTAAAGGTCCACGTCTCAGATCCATATTTGATCACTAGCTACGCGTACTTGTTGTACAATCTTGTTTTCAAGCTTTGAGGATATAAGTGACGAGAAGATGTGTCGTAATCTCAATACTGCTGCCCGACTGAGTTGAGTCCGCTTATTGACCTCTCGGTTGAATTTGGATTTACCATGTCGGTCAATTCGTCCTAGGTAAACATGCTCGTCGACAACTTCGAGTAGTTAGTGCTCCTAACAACTGACATGGGTGTGACATGGACATTACATATGACCTTTATTTTGTTCATGTTCAGTTTAAGACCTATCCGTTGGAACACTATGCTCAATAGTGTCTATTATTGAGCATAGTGTTGAGGTTCTCCAGCGATTCTGCCACAAGGACTTTATCGTAAATCGAAGGTGAGTGATGTACTCGTCATTGATTTTAATACCGTATCCATTTCAGTCAAGTAGCCCTACTGTACAAACCGCCCAAATTTCGACGGAATCAAAAGCTTTCCCATAGTCCACATACGCAAAACAAAGTGACAAATTGTTCTCTTCGTATGTACTAGTCTTTTCTAAAACCGGCTTGTTCAGGATGCTGGAAATAGTCGAGTCTGCGTGGTGCCGATTAATAAAGACTCTCGAAAACAGCACGTAGTTTCAGCAAGTGGGTCGGCAACGGTATTTTTATTATTATTAAGTTTTTACCAGGAAAATGGTGCTGGCCATCTCTTGTTCCAGCTCACCTCTGTCTCTTCTTACGACACCTACGGTATGCTAAACGAAAATTAAATTATAACGTAACGTAAAGGAGCCATTCGGTCTGATGAAACAACACTATCTTAAGTAATAAAGATATTAATAGTTATATTGCAACCATTCCGCTAAATTAAATACCGCTAAATTAATACTACTTCCAACACGGAGTAGTGTTGCTGGGATTGGTGGTGACGGGATTGGTGCACGCAATTGAGGGAGGGCGAGAGGTGCTCTTCAAACTAGGGAAGACACATCATTTTATTTAATTTGGCGGATGGTTGCAAAATAACTATTAATATCTTTATTATAATGGATTTCCGCAAAGTAACGTCTGATTCTATCAATTAACTATCCTAAGTACTCTAAAACTGCAACTGTTTACCAGAGACGGAGTTGGCTCATAACTTTACACAATTAATTACGGAGATGGACAAGTATCTACCGACACCTTGAACTTCAATATCTGTCTTGCCTACAATTTTCAGAAATTTAGAAATGCATAGGCAAGTGAAAATATTTTATCTGTTAGAAGTTAGTGTGTATTAATGGTGATAGTGAATTGACTGGTATTTCACCTGATGGTAAGTGGTGATTAAAGAAAGTAAACGCACTGACTTAGCTTAATCAAAAACCTATTCGCTCTTGCAATAAAGAAATCCAAATATGTAAAATTTACATTATATGGCACTTACCAACAGTAAACGTATCATAAACGGTATTAGTATTCGGTCCTGAATACACGTAGTACACCATAGGGTATTTAGAACTGGTATTGTTAATGTCCAAACCGGGAGGAAGCCATAGTCGAACAGGCGCTGGGTGGCCATTTGCCAAGGGCACTGTGAATATCATGCTATTAGGGCGAATCTTGTCCTCTAAGCGTGCACGTACAACGGCATTGTCTTCCCAAGTTTTTAGTATGCGACGATTCTGCAAAAAATATAATTTTCAAGTACAACTAACTCAAGTAACTATTTTTATTAAAATTGTCGGGTGGCAGCTTCATAATAATAATGTCCTCCAGACCGAATCTCAGCCACGGCAGCCAGCCTCAATGGAGACTAGCCATCGGCGCAGGATGGGATTATTGTGCCCTAATTTTTGCGCAAGGTGCACTCTCTATTCCCTAACTCTCATAATCCAATGGGACGGTAAACCGACACGACAAGAGATAGATCAGGCGCAGGTTCAACGGCTTTACGTGCTTTCCAAGGCATGGGAGTGAGACATCGCCAACTTCTTGACTCCGGGCAGCTGCTAAGAATTTCTTGACGGAAAAACACAATAATTAATTTTTGGCTCGACCCAGGATTCCAACCCGGGGCCTCATGATCAGCAGTCACACTAATACAACCACTAGACCAACAAGCCAGTCAAAAGGTAGCTGCATGCTACGTAAGCGTAGTGTAGTGTGGCATGCATAGTGTGGTGTAGTGAAGGCAGTAGCAATGCAGGAATTCGATGGCTGCAAGTGGCTCAGGACCGTGCTCTGTGACATTCCTTCTAGAGAAAGGCCTTCCTCATAGATGGCCTTCTTTATAGATAACCTCATCATAAAAACGTAAAAGTCTTTTGCAAGACATTATGCTTCTATCGTTCCAGAGTTCTTAGTCTATATATAATATATACCGTATGACAGCCTCATAGCCGGTCTATGTATTATGTGTACTTGACTATTTATTAAGAGTGGGTTGCCACACCTTTTCTGATAACAACGAAATAATAACAATAAAAACTGCAGTAGCCAACCGGTCTACCAGGCGTGGCAAAATGGCAAATATATTCCCTGTAAAGTATACTACGTGGAAGGCCTATGTTTAACAGTAGACTTTTAATAGTCAATAAGGAATGAATAGAAGGCAATGAGATTTGAGGCGGAGGTTTCTCACCAGAGGGTCGAAGATGTAGGTGGCGGAGGGCTCGTCGGTGGAGGAGCAGGTGATGGTGAGGTAGGAGCCGGCGCGGCTGGCGGTGGCCGTGGCCCAGGTGCAGCGGCCGCCGCCCGGAAGCTGGATGTCGCAGCTGAGGCAACCCGAATCCGCGCCCGCTACCTCCACCCGTGACTGCCACGGCGCGCCTTCCACCGTACGCGTATAGTAGCTGCGGCGAACGTACACCAAAGAGTTATTGTTATTACGATTCGCCAATAAATGCAGATAAATGTCTGAGACCATACAGCCTAGTCAGATTTATATTTTATTCACAAAACTCTTCACATTTTGCTGATACATCACATTGCAAAATTCTTAGGACATCTTAGCGACAAATTGACACAGTGTTGTGGTAACGCATTGATGACTATAATATATCAACTATGATAACTATAATATATCAACGCCCATATGCGAATAAAACAGCCTAACTATTATATCACCTTCGAAGCACTAGTTACGTCGTTTTCACTAATAATAGTTCACATGGTCAGACATTTAATACACAAAATCGGGTAACTTTTACGTATCAAAATATTTTCAAACCATAATTCAAACGTTAAAACTGCAGCAGCAATCCGCTGGCGGTAAGTTACCGCCAAAGCTCCGTACACCAATGAGTATAACACTTGAACTATGGAGGGTAGAGGTAAGAACTATCTCTGTGTACGAAACTCTCTCTCTGTCCATACAACTGCTACATTCATACCATACCCGTACGTAGATAAGCGCCATACTGAAAGGTTTTTGAATTGTTATTACAGCTAGACAGTTTTTCATCTTGTCCCCCACATAAAATAGTCCTCTTTACTAATACCCTCAAAAACTTGAAAGTTAAGGTAGTTGTTGATGTTGTTACGATTCACCAATTAAGACAGGCAAATGTCTTAAACCATACAGCCTAGTATGACATGTTTTATATTCACAAAAATCTTCAAAATAAGCTGATGCGAGACATCACAAAGTTTTTGGCAGATTTTGACGACAGCTTAACCCAGCAGATACAGTGGCGAAGCTAGGGCTCCAAACTAGGGCAAGCCCAAGATATGATTTTGTTGTTTTTAGCAGTTTAATAAAAATACACCAATCTTGAGCAGTCTACACTCTTTAGTTTCATATTCAGTGCTGTCAAGGACGTGTTTAACAAAGCACACAGAAAGCATACTACCGCTAGATAGATTGTATAACATATGCAATTGCACACCTTCGGTGGTTTTGAAAAGAGCCGTTTGGGTTTGTTTGAGATATTTACAAACAATACAATACATGAACAAAAGAAAAGCATGAAAAAAGTACAAACAAACTATGTACAAAGTTAAAAAAGGGACGCCTGGCAGATGTGAAACCTCGAAATTATTTTGTTTAAGTTACATGCAAAAAAGAACAGATTACGATAGGAATTAGATAGTTATAATGAGAAGATAAAGCTTTGCTAATTTTGTACCATAAAATAATGACTTTATTATACAATTATTCATTTTCAATTTATAATAAACCGTACAAAATGATATTCAATTCATAATAAACCGTACAAAATGATATTTTTTAACTCATATGGTAATATAAATATTAAATTAGCCGATAGCGTATTTGTGCCATCTAGCGTAATCTTTAGGTACCTTCGTGAGAATCAACCAATTTTTGTTCGATAAAATGACTTTACCTATAGAATTAAGTAGATGGCGCTATTAAAATTTTATAGACTGGAAATAACTAGTTCTTTAAAAATCTCAATACATTTTTCTGTATTCTTTTGATTTATATCATTAAAATTTGGGCTTCACGTTAAAAAAGATTGTGACACTTATTTCCTATAAAATTAAACCTACGTGTCTCATATTTTATGCTGGTGTTCAAATTGATATTTTTAATTCGTATGGTAATATAAATATTGAGTTATTAAACTTTTAAATACGCTTAACTTAATTAAACTTTAATACTAAAGAGTCCTGTACCTATATTTAAAGTATGAAGAAATGTTTATTGAATATTAAAATTCATTTTTAAAAAATTTTACCTTTTCCTCGCCGATTAGCACTTCAACACACTTATATTCATCACAATCAACACTATTATCCTCCCATTTTCACTTAAAATCTTTGAAAAAGCATAAATTTTTAACAAACACAACAAAAACAAACATAAACATTGAAATGTGAAGTGAACTTGCATACGAATGGCCCGCACCCCATTCGCTAGTCGCTAACGCACTCCTAAACAACTTCAGGGCAAAGCCAGGCTTGTGGCTCAATAGTAATTGCTATATAAACATTTCGTAGTTATATTTCATTAGAGAACATTTTGCCACAGGTTAGAAAGGGAGCGATCGTCTTCTCGAAAGCCCGGTAAAAAGCCTACGCGTGCAAGGGAGACAACGAATCGCTTAATTCAACTCTCCTTATGTGTATGACAGCAGTATTCCTAAGGCTACGAGGTCGAACAGAGCGCGCGGGAAATTTGAAATAGTTTAAAACAGTTTACGAGTTATTTTATTACTTGATATTATTGATTGATTCAGCTTGATAAGGCAAGCTGGGCTTCTGGGCTTCTATAGAGGCTTCACCACTGAGCAGATAGTTGATGACGACAGTATCTTAAGGCGCCTATGTCGATAAAAAGTAGGATTCCGTCTGGGTATGTACGACCCTCTTATATATTTCTGCCACCAAACAGCAATATGTGCACTGCTGTGTTCCAGTCTGAACAGAAACTGCAGCCTTTTTTGTTTGAAGTCAAATCCATTATAAATTTATTGACATTTTTTGTTTCTCTATTAACACGTTAATTGTGGTGTCTGTGTAAAATAAAATGCAAAAAAGGCTATAACCATGTAAAAAAACCTTTTTAACCCTGTAAAAAAAATTTGCTATAAACACTAAATTTAAATACTCACTATGCTAAATTCACCTCATCCATTCCAACATAATTGTTCACTGTGGAAGCACCAGGGGTGATAGAGCTCGATACTATCTCACCGTTGACACGTATACTGACATATAAATGTTGCCATATCTTTCCATCAGCTTGCTCAAGCGACCAACGGGTAGAGACAAAGAAGTCCCCGTTGCTACTGAAGCGAGGTAACGCAATGGGCACCCAACCGTTTGGTTGCTCACGATGTTCTTCCTACAATCGTGCAAAATACAAGTAATTTAATAAAGATATATAATATCTCATCAATTTTCAAGAGCACTTTTTAGTTTAATATATTTCACAGTTATCTACCGGAAACCAATATCACAACCAAAGTAACACCCCGATTGTTCGAATTGCCAGTTAAATGGACGGCTAGGTTTTAGTTACTTTTCGTAGAAGTAGGGTGACACAGCCCCTCTGATAGTAAATAGAGAATGTGGCCCATAGAACTATACGTGGAAGAGCCACACTACAGCTGTATTTTGGTTGTAGCACGATTGAGTCGGCTCGACCGGGGTAGGACCAAGTTCTCTCAGAATACCAACATAAAATAGCATAGGTAACAACGCAACTGCATTTTGATTCTTAATCGAGAATTACTATATATATCTATGGGCAACATCGTCCACTTACCATCAGGTGGACTGTGTGCTCGTTTGCCTTATTCTATAAAAAAAGAAAATTACGTCCATCATCGACTTAGAATCAAAATCCAAAGGTGCCATAATTAATGCGTTAGTCGTAACTTGAAATTTATTCGATCTAATCCACTTTCGTTGATTTAAGTGTAAGATACGTTGAACTTGAACTGTACTTGTCAATATCTATTTTTTATTACAACAATACCTAGACTTAAAATATCAATAAAGTGGCTGATTGAGGATTGGAGACAACACCTTGTATATTAGCTGTTAATTTTAATCGCAGTGAAAGATAAATAAACACATATATCTGAGCACTTGTAGAATTTACCTCGCAAACGCCAGTTACGACGCTGCATATTCTCAACACGGTGTAATTTTGCCGCCTGTTTAACCAATGTGCAGCTATTTCAGTTGCTGTGGGCCATACCACACCGCCCAAAATATGGTCTGCAGTTACAATAGATGGCGATTCTAATGTTTCCCATCGTACCACATTGGTTTCTACAAGGTTCGTCAAATTGACAACACGTAGTTCCACCGTTGGGTTAGTTCGACCGACCTGTAACATTATACTCGAATATTTCACCAACCTAAAGTATTAGTTAGAGATGACAGGGGGAATGTGAAGAGTCAACCCTTCACACACACTAATATAGGTATGCTTTAATGCTCTAATATCAATTAGTACTTAGTTCAATTTAAACAGAAAATTCTCCATTTTATCGATTACAGGCTTAAATCCTTAAAAATAAATTACATTGATTCTTAATTAAATTGTTAAAAATATTTGCAATGAGAGATTTTCTCATTTAAGTCAACAGTGTGTAACAACATTTTTAGTTATTATTAACAATATTTTCATTCTAAAACGAGATTTAATTGTTTCAAAAATAACTGAATTAAGCCTAAAATCAATTAAGCCTCTAGCATTTACCTTGGGGTATTTTAAGTCTACGAGTTCAGGGTAGAGATCATCAGGGTCACTCTTGTCCACGTAGTAATAATAGGAGTAGCTTTCGACCTCGGTATCATTAAAGCTTGCAAAAGCTAAGTACGAACCGTCCGTAGAGAACCATGTCGCCTGTCCAGTGTACATGACATCCTCTGTAATTAAAGATCGTAAAACATACATAAGGTTTAATAGTTTTTTTTTTTTATTTATAAGCATCTTTAACAATGTTTTGAAAACAATCTTCAGCCTGAGAGTCTACTACAGAGCACAGGCATCAGTTAGAAGGACCTGCTTCATAACAAGAGTTGGCGATCGCCGTCTCTCACTTCGCGCTACTAACTCTGCTGCCTGTCATAGAACCCGCTATTTTTCAGTTTTATTCAAGTTTGTTATCTTTACGTGGTAGAATCACACTGCAGCTATGCTACACGTTGCTTCTTTTTATAAGAGAGTGTGATAAACGAGCACACAGTCCATCTGATGGTAAGTGGTTGCTGTGACTCGTAGATATCTACGTCTATCGTCGATAACGAATCAAAATGCAGATGCATTGTCACCCGTGAGGACTAATATGTAATGTCTCGTTTCCAGTAAAATAGGTTTCCTGTTCTCTACACTCACCATAGGAAACAGAGCAGCGTTGAGCTGCTATTTTACGCTGGTGTTCTGTGAGAGTGTATTCCTTCTCCGGTCGAGCCGACCCATTCGTGCAACAACTATGCTACTAATATAGCTGCAGCATGACTACAACGTTTTACTGCAGCTGCAACACGTATACGGCTCAACCGGCGTAGAACCACTCTTTCACAAGAATATCAGCGAAACAGCAGAATATTTATATCATTGTGTTTCGTATAGTGAGTGTAGAAAAACCGGAGACCGTTTTACTGGTAACGAAGAATTTTATCTTAGTCTATAGGCTCAGGGGTGACAACGCATCTGCATTTTAATTCTCAATTGATGCTAGATTATATGTCTATGGGTCATAGCATCCACTTATTATCAGGTGACCTTGTGTTTGTTACCCTTATTATATAAAAAGACAAGATCAATCAATCTACCTAATGAAAAATTTTATACACAACTGAAAATATTTACAATATTTATCAACATTATTCAGCTAATGATACACCCACATATAAATTTAAACGTTACCTTCATTAGTAGATACTCTCTCTGTATCATTGACATACATTAAATAAACGAGGAAAATACGAAAAATGAAGAGTAGTTATATCGTGCGGGATTTCAACAAGAACCCCGCTAGGCTAACGCTTACCTATAGCTACTCGCTATCGATAACAACCAACTCTAATCATATAAATATTCTTTCAGACTAATAATTAAACTTCTAAAAAAGTAAAAAACGGACTTCCGAGAACTAACAAGAAGTTATCATTGAAATCGGTCAAGTGGTAAAGGAATATCCTTTACTAAAGTCAGTGAAAAGTAAATGCTTGTGGACACCACGTCTTCAAAATATTTATTTACAACGGGCGCTTAGTTCCTGAGCTGCCACAGCTCTGTCTAGCACGCCATATTAAATTTACACTGAAAGACGTCAGTTTAATATAACCATCGTCATTTTAATATGATCTCTGACATGAGCATCGGTGAAGCGCGGTCTTTGACAATCCTCTTACTCCCCAGATAATGCGGAGGTTATAAAACCACATACAATTTACAAATAATTTTTTTTATTAAATTTTTTTTTCATTGGTCGAGTTTTCTGAAAAATAATATTTCTATACGTTTGAATACTGATTCTGATAATGTACTTAACGGGAACCACAGGGCTTTTGTTACATTTTATATACATATATTAAATTTTTTGTCTGTCTGTCTATCTGTTCGTTCCAGCTAATCTCTGATATAGCTGGACCGATTTTGACGAGACTTTCACTGGCAGACAGCTGATGCTAGAAGAAGTAACTTAGGCTATTTTTACTTAGGCTACTAGGAAGTAACTTAGGCTGAAAAAGAACAAGGGTTTCGCGCAAAAGAAAAATAAAACCAATGAAATAAATCATAATAAAATCCACGCGGACAAATTCGTGGGAACAGCTAGTATAGAATAAAAGTTACAGATGTAAGATACTTATCCAGATGTGTTTCTTTATTAAATTCATTTTTTGTATTTAAAGTTAAAAATCCAAAATCGTATATTCTCGATATATTTATAGCTTTTTATATCGGGCTTCTGTAAATTACGTGAAGTACTTTATTTAATTTGGACTCCCTCTCCCTTGGTGAGATGATTTGAAACCCTCATGCATAAGATTTACCTTTATTTACTTATTTTATTAAGCCTCTCTCAAGGAATACGTCTTGGCGGGTTAGTTGCCACACTTAGCTAGGAAGATGCTGCTGCCCGTCTCCTCTTTTATCTCCCTCTGTCACCGCTTACGACTAGTGAAGGGTTGTAACAATGATGATGATGAATGCTTTTATTTTATATATTAGATTTCTTACCTTCGTATACCCAATCAGTGTGACCGTTGTAAACAACTCCCGGGACGCCGTCGTATGTAATCTGGATAGCTTCGCTAGAGTTCTCTGGCAGGTAATAAACGTTGTTGTCCAGTACATACGCCAATGAGTGGCCACCACCAAAAATACACAACTGAAGCCGCTGGTGGTTTGCAACGTATGTTACATTACTGAAAAAATATATGACGCAAACATATTATGACATATTGTTTTAACCAATTTCAGTTCATCAAAATTTTTAAGATTTTTCTAAACTATCTTTTTGGCGATAAACCTGCAAATCTTTGGTAGCCGAAATCCTATCACGTTTAGAAATATAGAAACATAAAAATACTTCATATATTTTAACGTCATGCTCCAATGAGCATTTCAATTGACACCATAAATGATTCTTTAGATATTTTCATAAATAAAAAATCAATAAATATACACTATTTAAAATCTAAAACAATTAAAAGTCTAAAACTAAGCTAATAATTTAATTTTGCCGGCTTACCCAGTTGCTATTTCATATAAAGTAAATCGTGCGGTTGTTGAATATCTGTATACCTAAAACAAAAGAACGGTATCGTTATTTTTTTAAATAATCTATTGAATTTTTACCTAAGCTTTAAGTGAGCAATTCTTGTAATATGTAATTGGTTTCTCAGAAACGGCTATTTTCCGATTTTATTTAGATAGGTGTCATGCCCGAGTGAAACTCGGTCGTCTGGGTACTTTTGTATTATTTAAACGATATAAAGTGCAATAAGTAGATTTAGATAAACGACTATAAAAAGATATCACTATCACTACATGTTTTACTACATTATGATAAAATTATATGACTATGAATTAGAATCTAAAAATGCTCGTTAATATTGTTCATCTAATATTATAACAAGTAATTAAAGTTAATACATCCAGTACTTAATAATTGTTTATTAAACTATGTATTTATTGAAAAATATTACTTACTGATTCAACTTCACTTGGAGCCAAGATGTATTGCCTATCTGCTGATAATATGGGGTTGCTTGTATTGAGGAAAGCCTGCAAAATAATATCGTATAATTGTACGGTTTAAACAGAATTATTAAAACAAATGTGAATCACGTTAACACGTATTTTTTTAACAATACCAGCACAATGTTTTTTATTAACACTAGATAACTGAAACCACTCCAATTAGGTAATTTTTTTTTTTTTAGTTTGTAATTGTTTGTGTTATGAATAGACCATCGCAGGAGTTGTCGAGTGGTGGGTAGAGACCTAAGTCTCTTCAGTTGCTATTAACTAATTCTACTGACACTTCGAAGGTATACAAGGAAAAATTAAATGTGTCCATGTCGAAAACAGATTATTACAGTTGTTTTCAGAATAATAATGTTCACCAACTATTTCATCGTAGCGGCACCGTAGAAATTGTTAAATGCAATTTTTTGTTATGATTAACTACATGCTCGGCAAAAATTTCTTCATCGTCACATCATATAATATAATAATAATAATATTCCACAACTATCACACAACGCCATCTAGTCCCAAGCTAAGCAGAGCTTGTGTTATGGGTACTAGACAACTGATAAACATACTTATATATTTCTAAATACATAAATATTATAGATAAATTACACCCATACACAGAACAAATGATCGTGCTCATCACACAAACATTTGTCCTGGGTGGGAATCGAACCCACGACCTGCGGCATAGCAGTCAGGGTCACTAACCACTAGACCAACAGGCCTGACTAATTCACCTGATTCACTATACGTATTAGAATAATACAACAAATTATTTATTATTTCTACAAACCATCAGTTCACCAGATACGAGAACACTACTGTTGAGGGTAGGCACGTCGAACACATATATACCGGGCTCCCCCGAAATCGTGTAAGTAAACTCCGTGTCTAGAACAATAATAATATACTTAGGAAAAGATACACAAAATTAAACATAATATAAGAAAAAAAAATCTTCTTTTTCTCTTTTTTATAGGAGAGGTGGCAAACGAGCATACAGTTCACCTGATGTCAAGTGATTACCACCGCCCATGAACAACTGCAACACCAGGGGAATTACAGGTGCGTTGCTGGCCTTTTACCATTTGTAAGGTGTCCGATGCCGTGCTGTGCTGTGGATGTCGTAAGAGACGACAAAGGGAAACTGTAATAGGAGATGCAGCTACTTCCTACTCCTTATAACAACTCCAAAATAATAATAAAAACTACGGTTGCCCATCCGTATGCTAATTTTAGTATGCTATGCTAATCGTAGCAACTATAGCAAATAATAAATAATAATGTCATCCAGACCGAATTTCGGTCATGACGGCCAGCCTCAACGGAGGCTAAGCATTAGCACAGGACAGGATTATAGTGCCTAAGTGTATGCGCAAGCATAGATGCACTCTCTATTACCTCACTCATTATCCGATGGGAAGGTAAACCGACACGACCGCAGAGATCAGGCGCAGGACCACCGGCTTTACGTGCTTTCCGAGGCACGGGAGTGAGACACCGCTTCCTGACTTCCTGACTTCGGGCAGTTACTGAGAATTTCTTGACGGAAAAACTCAATAATTAATTTTTTGACCCGACCCGGGATTCGAACCCAGGACCTCAGGATCCCCTAGATAGGAACACTAGACCAACGAGGCAGTCACTATAGCAAATAGCAAATATATCTCCTATGATCGTTTGAAGGATAAATTAATGAAAAAAATTCTACCATATCTTAGAGTCAGGTCCGGTTAAAATTACAGACAGTTAAGCTCCGATCCTAATGTTGGATTATTGCTTTTTTGTGAAAAACGAGTTAATAGTCCGTACGTTATCACTCAATAGTAAGAAGCTTTTGCAGCCTACACACATTTTCAAACAAAGAAGACCAAAGAGAATAATCTGATGAATGGTCTCTCAGACTACATTTTACTGACTTTCTCACTCTTCAAACCGAAACAAGACAGTGGGTGTACTTCTGCTTGGCAGCAGTAACGTAACGACCCAGTTTTTTCTTTCATTTATTTATCATATATATAAGCATTCAAATGTGTATGTAGAGTGATATACAGAATGGGTCCCACATTTATGCAATAAATGAAACCACAAGTAATACTAGTCCGTAGAAGTGTAGAAAATTGAATATTAACTTAAAACCCGTAAAATAAAAAAGTGAAATTTTCAAACAAAATAAATATTAAAATAAATTCAGTAAAAGTGAACACTCTGTTTAGACAACGTACCTTGACCCCTTGGAAGAGTGACAACGTTGCACGTGGGTGGCACGCCGACAAAAGACACCGCTGTCGATATGTCGCAATACCAATAGTTTGCACTGCGTGGCAACGTCGCTTTTTAATGTTCAAGGATTCAAGTTCATTGAATCATTGACTTAGTGACCCAATTCTATAGAGTGTTCAAATTTGCTTAAAATTAAAACTCTACTTTTTGACCTAATTACTGGACCGATTACGTTCATTTTTTGTATATCGTCAGCAAAGGCGATAACAAGTATATGGTTTCATTTATTGCATATATGTGGAACCCATTCTATATAAGCAGAAAAGGCAGATGATAGTCCTAAGCAAATCTAACACATTCGTTGCCTAAATTCTATAATTAACACTGATTCCGTTTACGTTTAACTCGATTCAGCAGTTTTTATAACAAATATAACAAAATGAAAACATTAACGGAGCTCCGGGACGCGGGTTCGAATCCCGTAGGGCAACATATGTTTGTATTGTATGTCCTACAAATAAATGTTCCGAGCCTGATTGAATGTGCAATTCATGTGCAATTCATGTATACCTATAGAAATTATACTGGGTGACCTTTTTTACCGTCTGGAAAAAATATGGTTTAACATCAGAACGAAGTAGAAGCCTATGGCACTGATATTTTACAAAAAATTAAAACAACAATTTTGAATTAAATTAATTAATTAATTAAAATCTATCGAAATTCAATTATATTCACCCTGCTTATCGAACAACAATAAAAAAAAATTATAGGTATCTCTGACCTTGTCACTTCGCAGGGTCACAGGCTAGGGTGGATATGATTTAAATTTAGATGGATTTTAAAAAATTTATTTATTTAATTCTAAAATTTTGTTTTTATTTTTTGTAAAATATCAGTGCCAGAGGCTTCTACACCGTTCACATGTTACACCCTATATTTTTCCTGATAGTAAAAAAGATCACACCAGTATATTACTAAAAGAAAATACAAAGTTACAAAATAATGATATAAATACCTGATATCCATGTTCCATTAAATCCCCTTTGTGCAAACTGCCCACTCACAAATTCTTCCAGGGTAAATGGGTTCTGCGCTGTTGTTACTCCCACTAACACCATCCATAATATATACCACGATCGCCGTGCCTTTAACAAAAAGTAGCTTCAATGGAATATTCAATTAGTTAATGAAATGATGCATGTAAAAATATATAATTTTACTTACCATTATAATTATAGTACTCTAAACAATCAATCGACAAGAAAGCAGCGGTCGACGGTTGTAATCCGCCAACAAAACTGTTCTCAAATCCTTTATCAACAAATTAGACCATTCTTATCCCAGTGATAAGTTCGTATCTTTAGATAATGATAATTGTAGAACTCTTAACGTAATGTAAATCGGTCGATATATATTAATTTTCGTCATCTTTCATATGGAAATCAACAATTTTATAATCATTTTAGCAAATAGAGTATCTTTGAATTTAGGTATATCAACCTTTTTAAAATGAAAATGGCCAAATTAGGAGTACCCTTAACTGACGAGCATGTATGCGTAGGTGTATGGATGTGAAGGAGGCGAGAGAGGTGTCAGGATCGTGCCAAATGGAAGTCTGTAGTCTCTGCCTACCCCTCTGGGTGACAGGCGTGAGTGTTTATGTTTATGTTTAAAATGAACACACATTATACAGGTTATACACATTAAACAATACAGGTTTATATATTTTGCAATAACCGGCCAAATTTACAGAGGGGGTTCAGAATAAGTAATATAGGGAAATGGTGATAAAAATTAATTTAAAAAATCTCAAACATATTATTCTTTTTGTCTTTTTAATTCAAAATACGTGGTAAATAGTAATGCATTATTTTAATAGATTTTACTGCGCGCACACACTTGTAAGGGTCGATCGGTAGGCAAAAATGTTGGTACCCATAAATCACATTCAATTTGAAATAATTTTAAATAAAAGTAGAAGCCTTATTTACTCATATTTTCAAAAACTGCAATAACGTTAGGTACATCATTATATATATATATATATATATATATATATATATATATATATATATATATATATATATATATATATATATATATATATATATATATATGAACTTAAGTTTAAAATTTGCCTACTCTTTGAAAATTAACCCTGTATTCATTTATTTTTATATACAACTAAAATGACTAACGTAATAACAGTAAGCCTGATGGTAAGTGGTTACATATTTCATGACTGCAGCCTGCAACTTCAAACAAGGAAGGCTACAGATGCGTTGTCACCCTTGAAGACTAAAATGTAATTCCTCACAGCCTGTAACTGGCTGTGTATACCAGTAGCAGCAGCAGTACAGCCACTGTTATTTGGCGGCAGATAGGTAAGAGTGTGGTAAATATCCCTTTCTGCCCAGGAGTCAAATCGAAATTTCCAAATTCGATTTGATGAAATTGCTTCCTCACTTTTCACCTCGGAGGTGAGGGTAAACATCGCGCGCAAACCTGCATATCTGGTAATGTATATATCTCATTGGTTTAGTGGTTGTTAGCGCGACTGCTGATCATGAGGTCCCAGATTTGTTTCCCGGGTCAAGCCAAGACCAGTTAGTTATTGAGTCTTTCTCTTAAGAAATTCTCAGTTGCCACACGGAGTCAGAAAGTTAGCGGTATTTCACCCCGTGCCTCGGAAAGCACGTAAAGTCGTTGATCCTGGGTCTTGGCTCTCTCTAGTCGTGTCGGATTTCTTAGTCATCAATTATGAGAAAAAGAGAATAAAGAGCGTGCCTGTGCTTGCGTACACACTCGTGTTATAGAATTCTGGGCTGCACATATTGCTAGTCTCTGTTGAGACTGGCCGCCGTCACGGAAAATAGATCTAGAGGACGTTACACAGATATCTGAGAAATCAAAATTATTTCACACGAGAAATCCAGCAACTCGGACTGTAGCAGCCAGAAATTCAAATGAACTGAAAGAAAAGTGATTACAGATATCTGAAGATATTTGAATCCATAAACGCACCGCAAACTGCGGGCAGAACTTCTCTCCCAAAATATTTGACGCCTCTCTACATATTTGAGGCCTTGATAGCGAACAAGAGGATGATCCTTTGCCTCTTCTACATAAACAAGGACTGGCTAAATGAAGTCATCCAACTATGATGGTACAGCTGCCCATAGAACCTCTCAATTTTGGTACCCACCGTTTGACAAAAAATGAGATTGACTTCATTATGACGACCAGACGCCAACTGTGTGATGTCGTCACAGTGATCGCGAGGGTGAAAACTGGCAGCGATCACCGAACGATTAGAGGCACAATGAACCTAAACGTTAAGTTAAAGAGGTCTCATTTTATGAAGTCAACGCTCTGTCCCCCTCGTGCTCTAATCCAGAGTCCCAAAAACTTTTAACTCGAGTTACAAAACCGTTTTCAGTGCTTGGAAGACTGCAATACAGTGGACGATATGAATGACAAGCTCGTGGAAACTGTCCATGCTGTCGGAGCTAAGTTCGCAGAAGAACAAAAAAACTCTCCAATCACACTCTAAATCTCATGGATGTTAGACGAGCGATGAAGCTGTAGTCGGCAGCAGATTTAACAGCATACTGGCAACTGAACAGACAGATCTCCAAATGCATGCGGCAGGACTTACGTAACTTCAATACAGCTCGTATTGAAGAAGCGATTGAGCGAAACCAGCGCTCCAGTCTTTGCCAGAGATCTGGCTGCCAGTCAGAGCCAACTGTAAAAACTGAAGACTGAGTTTGGCAGCATCGTTTCCGGGACACCTGACTTTCTGAGTGAGATTGAGAGGTTCTATGGGCAGCTGCAAACATCATCGTTGGAGCCACACGCAAGTGTGAGTAACGATCCAAGAGCAAGTCTTATCCGTCACTGTTCCGATGATATCCCGGACTTCAGTCTGAGCGAGATTAGAATGGCTCTCCAGAACCTTAAAAACGACAAGTCCCCGGGCGAGGATGAAATTACAGCGGGGCTTCTGAAAGCGAGTAGAAAACCAGTACTTGAAGTCCCTCAGAAGCTCTTTAATTCCGTCCTCCATGGAGGCACTAGCACTACTACCGAGGCGTGGAGCTGAAGTGCGGTAGTCTTGTTCTTCAAGAAAGGTGACAACGCCCTCTTGAAGAACTACAGACCGATATTCCTTCTGAGCCGCGTCCACGTGCTGTTTTCGAGAGTCATTACGATTCGTCTCGCACGCAGACTCGACGACTATAACTCAGCTGAACAGCGGTCTGGAAATTACGACACTTCTTCTCGTCAGGTATACCTCAAAACTTGAAACTAAATTTTACAACCAGTGCGTGTTGTCAGTGTGCTCGTTTGTCACCCTATCCTATAAAAAGAAAAGGTCATATGTAACGTCCATGTCACACCTATGCCGATAGTTATTGGGAGCACTAAGCTCGAAGTTGTTGACGAGTATGTTTACCTAGACAAATAGTCCGACTAGGTAAGTCCGACTTCGACCGAGATGTCAATCGACGGGCTCAACTCGGTTGGGCAGCGTTCGTATTTCGACGTTCGTAAATTACGACGCATTTTCTCTTCAGGTATACCTCAAAACCTTTACTGCTGGCCGTATGAGGACGTTCAAGGTCGCTCAGCGAGCTATGGAGGGCTATGCTCGGGGTTTCTCTGCGTGATAAACTTAGAAATGAAGATATCCGTAGTAGAAATAGAGTGACCGTTATAGCCCACCGGGTAAGTCGAAAATATTGCCCGTAGGGGCCGGCCATATAGCTCAAAGAGCCGACAATCGTGGAGAATAAAGTTTCTCGAGTGGCAGCCTCGTACCGGTAGATGGAGTGACGACCTAGTAGATGCAGAAAGTCGATGAATGGAGGTGGTTCATGACCATGCTTTGTGACATTCTTTGGAGTAGACCCATGTTCAGCAGTAGACTTGTGTAGTAAGGCTATAATGAAGACGATGGTAACGAAGTGAACCTCCACCTATATTTTCTAAATCGAGTCTCAAGGATTGGGACTAGCGTAGAAAAATGATTATAGTCTAGTATAATCTCCTCGAATCATTCCGACTCGCTAACGGGCACATGCCTCCTCAGAATGTAGGCCTGTGTCCAGCAGTGAGACGTATCTTTATGGATTGTAACTTTACATCAGAGATTCTGCAGAAGGAATGCTGTCACATTAATTGGTATCCGGAAAATTCGTTGTTTTCATTAATAACTTACATACCATTACACTCATGACTTTCTTTGCATTTCAAGTAAAGTTAATACGAAAAACCCAACTCCTCGAAGTGGCGGTGATAACTCCCCTTTCCCATTATTAAACTATAGTGCCTATAAAATACGCAATACATTGCAATGCCTTTCCACTGGCATGCATAAATATCAGTTATCACTGACCACGGTACTGATAATGCTGCTCTCCATCACGAGACTAGACTTTGGTTTCTATATTTTAATGAATTTTTCCGCCATCGATACGAGGTGTCAATGTTTTCTCGGTATGGGTAAGTTAGAAAAAGGGAAAATTACAGAATAATTTTTATTTTTCAATATAGTCTAGTTTTTTTTCGTTAAAAAGTTTTCTATCCCCTTGAAAAAATATTCTTCATCTTGGCCTAAAAATGCTCATTTACAGCGGACCTGAGCTCATTATCGTCAGCAAATCGCTTTCAAAGTAGTCACTAGGGGCTAGATCTGGGCTGTACGCCTGTATGGTGGGTGGTTAATTTCCTCAAGCCCCGCAGTCTCGTACAGCAGTATTAGAGAGCTGGGGCGTTGTCATGAAGAAGCACTCCTTTAGTTAGCTTTCCTCCTCTCTTTTCTTTTATTGCTTCTCTCAAACGGCTGAGTATTTGTCTGCGTTGATGGTTTCATCTTTTTTTTTATTTACTTGATCAATAGTATTCCATTGGAACCCCAAAACACTGTGACCATGATTTTAACGGCCGATGGAGTGACTTTAAACTTATGCCATTGCATAGACTCCTGTTTACTCTCAGGGTCAGTGGTGAACCTACGTTTCATCTCCTGTAACTATCCTATCAAAAACTCTTGCTGGGTCGTCATCACACAGCTCTAAAAACTCCCTACAACAGTCAACCCCCGCCTGCTTTTGAAGCGCAGTGAGAGCATTCGCACCACCCATCTTGCACTGACTTGTGAGATTGATATAGTCATGCAATATGGTATGATACGGTTGCGCGCCTAAGTTGACGTCATGTAGTGTCAGGGACGAGAGCGGGGGGAACTTTCCAGAAAATGACATCACTAATCTTTCAACCGACAGCGCCATCTAGTGTCGAAACGAAGAACTAAGCGTCTAGAAGCCGACACTCGAACTTTCGACGCCTTGCACGTATTTACTTGAATGTTCTGGGTGTTTCCGTGCTAATGTGTATTTATAGGCGCTGCAAGGTGCGATCGGGGAAGTATTGAATTTGGCGAGAGAAGCGAAGCTTCGGAGCGGAATAAAGTGAATTAGTGTGATTAATTATTAGTGTTTTAAATTTTAATTAGTGTGAAGTGAATTAAAGTGTTAATTTCGGTAATTCAATCGGCAGTTTTTATTGTTACGAACCTCAAGCTCGTAACAATTGGTGTCAGAAGTGGGATAAAATCATGCCAATTTTACCTAAGGAGGAAACGGAGGGTGTCCGTACCCGAAATCAACGCCAGCAGGAGACGGACCAAAGATTTGGTGGTGCAACGCCGCAGACGTCGGAGGGCCAGCCGCCGGCTACAGGTCCGTCAGTAACTCCTACATCTGCAGCACCTGACTTAGGTGGTCTGATGGTGATGCTGCAGGAACAGGCTCGCCGACAGGAGGAACAGGCTCGCCGACAGGAGGAACAGGTCCGTCAGTTAAAAGAGCAGCTGCAGAGCGGACATGATGAACAGGCCCGCCGACAGGAGGAACAGGTCCGTCGTTTGGAAGAGCAGCTGCGGGGCGGACAGGATGAACAGGCCCGCCGACAGGAGGAACAGGTCCGTCGTTTGGAAGAGCAGCTGCGGGGCGGACAAGAAGAACAGACCCGTCGGTTGGAAGAGCAGATGCTCCTCATGAAGGACCTTCACGCTACCTGCGGGAAGGAGATAAACGAGGTGAAGGATAGGGTTGCTCAGCATGATAACCGCCTGTCGGAAGCTGGAACCCAAATTTGAATCGAGAAAGCTGAAACCCGAATCGACCAAGTGAACAATCGGGTTGACAACGTGATGGCTGACGTGAAGAAAACGCTGGATGACCTCAAACTGGGGGATGGAATTACAGCTCCCGTAGTAGCTGCAACACCTTCGCTACGTGGGTTCAAGGTGCCACCGTTCGACGGGACTTCTTCCTGGTCGGCCTACAAAATCCAGTTCGAAGCTGTTATGAAGGCGAACGGCTGGAATAAAAGTCAGGCCATGACTGCTCTCACAGTAGGCCTGCGCAACCAGGCCTTAACAGTTCTGGAAGCTCCCGGTGAGGAAGTGACTTATGAGCAACTCTATATATGGCTAGAACACGTCTTTCGTGCGCAGCTTAAAGATCGCGTGCAGCGCATCAACGAAAACCTGCAGCAGTGGGCTCTAGAGGTGGAGAAGCTGTTGCGAAAAGCATACCGGTCTGTACCTGCGCTCATTGAAGGGAACCTGGTGCAGATATTCATCGACGGCATCCGCGACCTGGAAGTCAGAGCTGCTGTGAGGCTCGGGCACCACGAGACGCTTAAGGACGCCTTGGCCCATGCACTGGAGGTGGAAGCCGTGCGGCAGGATCATCGTTGCCATCGCGTCAGGGAGCTTGCAGCAGCTACAGTTCGCGACCGCAACAAAGGATACAGCCCTAGGTGCTATGGCTGTGGGGAAAAGGGCCATCTTCGATCCAGCTGCCCTAAGCGAACCCTAGAAAGGGAAGGTGAACGATCTCAGAAGGGAAATGCGGCTAACATCACCGCCCAGCAGCAGCCGGGATACGACTTTGCTATCAAACATCGCAGCGGGGAAATCTCATGGCAACACAGATGCATTCGTCAAGAAGACCTTGTCCTGAAGATTGGAAACATTGTACTAGGAAGGAGAGTAAGGAGGTGGTATCCGTGAGGATGCGACATGCACAGCAGGAAGATCCGAACATCAAGCCGATTCTGGAATGGATGAAGGCCTGCGCTACCAAGCCTAAGTGGAGCGACGTCTCAGCGATGAGTTCAACCACGAAAAGCTATTGGGCCCAATGGGACAGCTTGCTGATTCAGGATGGAGTCCTGTGCCGTAAATGGGACAATGGTCGAGGAGACGGCTGTCATTTGCAAATGGTTGTCCCTAAAGCTAAAGTGCCGAATGTTCTACAGCTGTGCCATAATGGTCGTTCAAGAGTTCATCTGGGAGTTAAAAAGTGTGATTAATTATTGGTGTTTTAAATTTTAATTAGTGTAAAGTGTTGCAGTTTTTATTGTCACGAACCTCAAGCTCGTAACAATACCAACGGATAGGTTGTCATTTCTGCTAACATCTTAATTCTTACTCGTGCATTTTCTAATACTAGTTTTTCAATAATTCTTACACTTTCTTCTGTAGTCGCTGTGATTAGCCCACCCGGACAGGGGTCATCTTCGATGCTTTTCCTGCCTCTTTTGAATTCACTTGATCACTTCTGTACAGTTAATATTAAAGGAGCAGAGTCTTGGTCTTTGGTCTGGGTCTACGGCTACCATTTCTTCATGGATGTTTTTTTTGAGTTTTTCCTTGTAGTTTGTGATAAGAATGAAGTTATTAAAAAAAAATCGTATTTATACCCTCAGGTAGTGTCGTCGGCTAATGATTTTTTTTAATTACCCACATTATTAGCAAATCACCCTAATACCGAGAATACATTAAACGCCCCTCGTAGGTCGCTAGAACCTCTTGTCAGTCAGCGGGATGCACCGCGTGCAAATCACGTTGGCATTTGCAGAATAAGAACGCATACTCTCTCTTCCACCTCAGAATTGTATGATATACAAAACGTACACAAATAATACATTACATTTTTTTAATTTAGAAAAACGAACTACATTTGTCAAGACATTACACATATTGTAGACATATTGTGTGACGGCGTTAGAGGACCCACTACACATAAATTCCCACGGATATCGTAAGAGGCGACATAGAAAAAATACAGGTGGGGGGCAGCAGCTGATAACAAAATAATAAAAACCCCGAGGTTCCCAACCCTATCTAGAGTAGCTACTATGGCAAATTAATGTAGGTACTCCATACCGAATTTTAGTAAACGCGGCCGCTTTCAATCCCAACGGAATTAGCCATCTGCGCAGGACATGATTATAATGAATGCTCACCTCATAGCCTCACCCAATAGCCATCTGCGCAGGCCATGATTATAATGAATGCTCACCTCATAGCCTCACCCAATAGCCATCTGCGCAGGCCATGATTATAATGAATGCTCACCTCATAGCCTCACCCAATAGCCATCTGCGCAGGACATGATTATAATGAATGCTCACCTCATAGCCTCACCCAATAGCCATCTGCGCAGGACATGATTATAACAAATGCTCACCTCATAGCCTCATCCAATAGCCATCGCGCAGAATGATTTGAATGTGCAGAGGGATTATAAAATGTACTCATGTACAATAGCCATGTGCACAGGACATGATTATAATGAATGCTCACTGTGCGAACACAGGTGCTTTTTCCATTCCCTCATTTTCGTAGTCTGGTTGGATGACAATCCGATAAAAAAGAATCATGGGGACGAATCACCGCCAACTTCCTGACTGCGAATTTCTTAACAGAAAAACCCAATAACTGATTTTGGCCTTATTTAAGACCTCATGATGAGCAGTCACGCTTACATTTAGACTAACAATAACAATGCAGTAATCATTCTTAGAGCAATCTTTGGAGAGGCATATGTCGAATAGTATATTTTTGATAAACTGTAATGATGATATGATGAGTCAAGACTCAAGACGTAAGAAACATATATAAGTTTCAACCTTTAGTGTCAACTGTTTTTTAATATAAGTAGGTAAAACTGATGTAACCAACGAACATAGTCCACCTGATGGTAAGTGGCCACCACCGCCAACGGATATCTGCAACTAATTTCAAACAAAGTACTCTGCGGACTAAGAACTAAGATGAAATGCCATTCAATCTATATTGTACCGGCTCTGTTTCTACACTCATTCAGAACAAAACATGGCAATGAGGGGTGGCTTGGCAGCAGAAATATATACCTGCTCAGACGCACTCCAAGACAGAGAAGGTTAAATCGTCATTGCCATTACAGATCCTTAATTATTCACATTATATTTAGTTTTTTTTTTTAATTATAATAAAAATACGATAACTTGAAACCTCATGATAATTTTTTTATGTTCAAATTATTGACATTTTAATTCTATGCTTTTATTGCTTACTATTACTTATTGAACTACTTTAAAAAAAAACAATTTACAGGTTTTCCCTTCTATGTGGCCAACATAGAAAGGAATACCTGTAAATTGTTTTTACTTACATAAATGCTTGTTTATACTTTAATAAATGCGTAGATTTCGCAAATCTGCCTTAACCAGCCAGACTACATGCCAGATAGAATACGTATTTTGAATACCTACTAAAATTGTCAAATCAAATTATTTATTTCGGTAAAACATGGGTAAAGACGGATGGATACAGAGTCAATATTTGTTTCCACATGTTTTGCCTTTTGTGGCATGCGTAAAAATTGTTTAAAATAAATATGTTAAAAAACAAATTAAAACTTTAAAAAAAATAGAAAATATACACTTTTATAAATTTTCTTTTTCTTTTATAAACAGTTTATATTAATGTTTTTAGGAAAACGTAACAAAATTAGAAAAATTAATTTTTGTTCATTTGAGAAGTATCATGCAAAATCCTGCATCTATAGTAATTTACTTAGTAATAAAAATAAAATCAAAATTTATGGTTAAGGAAATCATTGATATTATAAAAGGCAGTCTAAACGGTAGTGTCCAAACAGAATTTAAAAAATATACTTTTACGAAATTATACTCCTTCCGTTCTTTCCTCTAATTAATTATAAGAGAGAAATAATTGCATTTATCAACGCAGCGCTGCAGTAAATACATTTTGTTTTAAAAAACATTACCTCCCAAATAGAATTTCGTAATCCTATTTCTATCGCAGTATCTTTTTTACATAGATATATAAATTACAGACAAAGACAAACAAAAATATATTAAAATAATAGTATGTCTTTGAACAAGCATCCAGACCTGGACAATTACTCAAAGTTGCAGTTATTTTGTTGAGAGGATGTTTAAAGCTATGCTAGAATAGATGGCGCTGTAGTCATTTACAAATTCTTGATTTATGGCACAAAATTTCAACATACAAAAAAATTTTGTACAAAAAAAATCTGTTTTTAATTTTAGTTACTAATAACTTTTATTATGTACACCTAAAATTATTCGCACCACCCAGAGTACGTTATAAATACCCACCTACCAGAAAGGACAGAACAGCATCCACTGGGCCAGGTTGTATATAACATTTATATTAATCTGTAATAATAACTAATAGATTAGTCTGTCTTATGTTTCACTTATGCCTTACTAAATGCTGCATTTCTGCACATTGATGAATATTATGACATCGGAAAAAAATCATACTTACGAAAATCAAATGATGCGTATGTACATACAAAACTGTTAAGTTTTGTGACAAGCTTGTCTTTAATTTAACCCAAGTTAAAAGAAATAGATGCTGATTTGAGACTCATGAAGTTGGCCACATAATAATATATGGCCACAGTATGTTATTAACAATCACCCCATTCTCATCCACAATGTCTGTGGGGGCGGCGTAAGAATATCAATTACCCCATATTATCCCGTGGGTGTCGTAAGAGGCTAAAGAAGGAAACAATTCAGACGATGGGCAGCAACGCCTTCCTAATAACGGCGTTGACAGCTAGAACATTTTTTTTAAAACTTAAGAGTTTGGAGGGCACTCTTAAATCAACACTTGGTGGCGCCACAGACTTCCTATTTTGACAAATGTCATAGTTAAATGTTGACACTTGAAAGTAGCAATCTTTTTTTTACAAATCGCTGTCGATTCGTAAGACTCGTACACGTTTCTGTATTTTTTTGGTTACTGCTCTACAAATTCACTAGCAACGTTGAGTTGAGCTTCAGTTCCTCCGTTATCTCGTCGAATCTTTGTGGTGCTGTTGATTCAGTGACTTATAAGAGACAGGACTCATTTTAGAGATAGAACTCATATTTTTTGGTGTTATTATCTACTAGTGCCGTAGGGTTAAATAATGCCTATTACCGTGTGTTGTGTCAACTCTTGTCTTGCCAAGGATATAGTAATGTTTTACTTTCCTCGAGACAAAAACATGCAAAGCCTTTGGCTTTCTTATGTCGCTCCTCATAGCCCTGAACTTCTTCAACTGTCATCGAAACAATTAGCCAAAAAGAAGATTTGTATCAGGCATTTCGAACATCAATATCTTGATGGCTTCACGAGGAAATACCACGGTTATCCTACTCTACTGACTGAAGAAGAAATAGCTTGTGGAGTACCCAGTAAGTACGAAAATATCTTTCCCATTTAGAGCCAAATTTAGAAATATATTTGATAAAGACTGAATTATACCCGAGGCAGTGGTTTAAATTATTTATCAATGCAATATTAACCATGAGAGTAGAGTTTGAAGAAAATATGATACTAAATATATTGCATGTTCTTATGCAAAATTTTTTTTTTGGTTTTATAATCACTGTTTTAAAAGCTATCATATATTACAAAATAGCTAAAGTGATATTTATTTCAGGTCAATCCATCACTGACTATTATGATCATACTTACTGTAAAAGAAGGCAAGGTATGGAAGAAGCAGCTCCTGAAATAATTAAAAAGCCAAAATATAGTAAAGAATACATGCTGGGTAAATATTTTTTTAATATTAGCTTGATATATATTATGTACACATCACACATATGTTTACCTTGAACAAATTGTCCGATTAAGTAAGTCCAACTTTAACCTAGACATCAATCAACGGATCCAACTCAGCTGGGCAGCGTGTGAAGATTATGACACATCTTGTCATATATACCTCAAAACTTCAAAGCGAGATTATACAACCAGTGCATATTGCCATTGATAACATATGGATCTGAGATGTGGTCCTCTATGCAAAGGTCGTCTGGGAGAGATCACTTTCAGAGTGACAAGAACGCTTGTTGTTCATATTATACTTTAGATTGAACTCTACTCATTTTCCTGTATTTTGGTATACAATTAAAAATAAAAATAAAGTTATAAAGTAATTATTTTAATTGCAGTTAATTTAGATAATTCACAAAATAGTAAAAGAGAAAATACTGGAGAGACTTCTGTGTCAGATGACATCACCATGTTGTCAAAGCCATCAACTTCTCAGCAAAGTTATTACATCTCCATGTCGCCAAAACCATCAACTTCTCAGCAAAGTTATGATGTCCCCATTTCACCAAAGCCATCGACAATTCAACACAGTAAGTTTATTTTAAATTAATGTAATGTTAAATGTTTATACATAATTTCATACTTTATTTTCCACTATGATCACAAAATACCTGAGCATCATAGTGATCTTTCTTTATACCAGATTGTAAAATAAGAGTCATATTAATTGTAATTTAACATGTAGTTTCCTAGTGTTAATGTTTTTACATACATGTGTACTTTTTTATAGTCAAAAGTTAGAACAATGCCAACAGTTAAATAAAAATATTTATTTTATATGAACCATTTGTAATACTGATTACAATATCACTCATACATATTTTTTTCCAGGTGATAAAAACAAATGTATTAAGCTTGTAAAAAGTAGACCTCGACTTGTAACCAATATTAACAACTTAACTCCAAGATGTCGAAGGTTGTACTTTAAGTGTAAAGATATGATTAAAAGAAAGAGATTGTTTACAAGTAATGAAGATAACAAACAAAACATTGCTCATGCAGAAATTCTTAGCAATACCAAAAGTTTTAGAAAATTAATAGAAAAGTTAGATTTCTTCCCAAAACAGTTTATAGCATTGCAGCTGAGGTTTGCTGGTAAAGCTTCAAAAGGAAGAAGGTATAATATTGATGAAAAATTAATGAGCATTGCGCTGTATAAACAGAGCCCTAAGGGGTATTCCCTTCTACAAAAATTATTCTCTTTACCAACCAAAAGAACTCTGAATAGAGTTTTACAAAATATTAAATTTGGAGAAGGTATAAATGAAAACTTTTTTTGCAATTTTAAAACAAAAAATCAAAACATTGAGTAATGCAAAAAAACTGTGCAGCATTGTTTTTGATGAAGTTCAGTTATCTGCACATTTGAATTTTGTTGCAAGCAATGATGAGATTGAGGGGTTTGTAAAAGCAGATGGGCCCCCAAAATTTGCTGATCATGCTTTGGTAGTGATGCTCAGAGGTATTTGTGCATCATGGCGACAACCAGTCGCTTACTATTTTTGCCAAGGAACTACACCAGCAGCTACTTTGAAACATATTTTAAAGGATATGGTTAAGATAGTAATCGAATCTGGATTAAAGCCTTTAGCCTTCATTTGTGACCAGGGAGCTACATCACAGCGTGCTCTTAAAGATCTTCAAGAAGAGACTAAGAGACACTGTTTTCAAAATAATATAAAATTTGGTAAGCTTAAAAAATAATATTAAATACATATAATATTTTTTTTATAGGATAGGGTGACAAACGAGCACACAGTCCACCTGAAGGTAAGTGGCTACTGTGGCCCATAGACATCTACATTTATCCTTATTTGTGAATCAAAATGCAGATGCGTTGTCATCCGTGAGGACTAAGATGGAATGCCTCTTTTTCAGTAAAAAGGGTCTCCGGTTCTCTACACTCACCATACGAAACACAGCAGTGTTAAGCTGCTATTTTACGCTGGTATTTTGTGAGAGCGTGGTCCTTCCCCGGTCGAGCCAACCCATTCGTGCTACAACTATACTACTAATATAACTGCAGCATGGCTCTACCACATATTTTATTAAAAGTAGGAATCGACATAATATACCTAGTATTATGTCGATTCCTACTTTAAAATGGGTTAAATTAAACTTTTGAGCACTGAAGGTTTTGGTTTTGAGACCAAAGGTTCTGAAAACATTTTAATGAGTGGAAGCTAAAATGCACAACTCCTATAAAGTCTTCGAGTTGAGCACTTCACCTATTTTTCTCTCTCTAAAATTATAAACCTTGTAAAAATAATATCCCATCATTGTAATGAAATATTTTTTTTATAGATGGTAGTATCCTAATTGGGGGAAGTAACTTAAGTGTGATCTATGATCCTCCACACTTAATAAAAGGCCTACGCAACAACATGTTGAATAAGAATTTAATTTTTGAGGGAAAATTAACAAAATGGGAAGACATTGTAGATGTTTATAACTATGACTGTAAATTAGGAAATATAAGAATGCTCCCAAAATTGTCAGATGAGCATGTTATACCAGAAAAAATAAAGAAGATGAAAGTTAAGAACTGCACTCAAGTCTTCAGTGAACGCGTAGCTGCCACAATGCAGTATACAGCAACTTTTTGTAAGTTAACTACTGCCTATTTTTTCAATAAGGATAACTATTCATATTTTAACTATGGTAGTCTATTAAAGTGTTTTTGACGAGTTCATCACACACAGTCCACCTGATGGTAAGTGGTTTCTGTGGCCCATAGACATCTACATTTATCCTCGATTACAAATCAAAATGCAGATGCGTTGTCACCCGTGAGGACTAAGATGGAATGGCTTGTTTCCAGTAAGAAGGGTCTCCGGTTCTCTACACTCACCATATGAAACACAGCAGCATTAAGCTGCTATTTTACGCTGTTATTCTGTGTCCTTCCCCAGTCGAGCCGACCCATTCGTGTTACAACTATACCAGAAATATAGCTGCAGCATGGCTCTACCACGTATAAAAGGTAAAAAGGTGGTTTTCTAGTTTTCTATATGCTAGAGTTGCATCAAGAATTTCATCCTTTAAACAAATCAAATACTTTATTTGTTATTGGTGTAAAGGTTTTAGGATAGTTATATTATGTACTTACAACTAAATGGACTTTATCAGGCATTCTAAACTTAAGGGAATTGTATTAGACAAGATATAAGTAGAAAACAAATTCTTTGTACAACTATTTAAATATAATATAGTTAAATAAAAAAAAATTAAAATGTCACAGAGTAAAGTTCTACTTAACTTAATAAAATAATGTCAATGGGATTCTCAAATATTACTAGATTAAAATATATTAATAAATATAACTAAATTTAAATTAATATTTTCTATCATTTCATAAAACAAATGTCATAATGTAAAATTTTAATTTAATACAATCATAATGTCAACAAACTTAATATTCACCCACAGAATAGAAACATTTTTGAAGGAGAAAGGTTTCAGTTTTTTATTAAATAGTTTTGCTTTTCTGTGTGTTTATTTGTACCAAGAAATTACATATTATGGATCTTAAAGTTGTCTTTTGATGAAATGTACTCTGCTACGATAAATTAATAAATGATCTTAATTGATGTCCATTTGCTGGATGATTATTTAATCTATGAATATGTTTTTAATTATTGACAAACAAGTGCACAGCTCATCTGATAGTAAGTGGATAGATATGTTGTAATTCATAAAGATAATAAGTGTCCAGCAGGCCTTATTATATTAGTTGGTATTTACAAATTATTTTATTATTTTTATGCTTGATGCTGATATATTTTTTGTAGACAATCCTTGAAATTGTGAGTTTCTTATACTTTGGTCAATGTATAACATTATGGGCTACCATGTAAAAAGCGATTAATGGAATATTGGGTTTGTGATTGTGTACGCGTAAGGCTAACTTTATGTCCTTTTTTTAATTTCCTATGTCACATCCACAACTAAGACAAATATCTGATGATACCCAAATGTTAAAATCCATCAAGCTGTTTGGGCTACAGTATGATCCCATCAATGCCCATCATATTGTTTATCATATAACTTTTGATAGTTTAGTTTTTTTTAGGAAAAGGGTCACAGCAGGACTGCAAAAACTACCGCGGTATCAGCTTGCTTAGTATTGTGGGTAAACTGTATGCTAAGGTGTTAATTGAAAGAGTTATGAAAGAAACTGATGGAAAAATTTGGGATGTGCAAGCGGGTTTTAGAAAGGGAATGGGGTGTACAGATCAAGTCTTTTCCATGCGCATGATTGCGGAGAAGTTTTTGGCCAAAAACCAGAAAGTTTTTTGTGCGTTCATGGACTTGGAAAAGGCTTATGACAGAGTGGACAGGAATGTGTTATGGCAAACACTGAACTCATATGGGTTGAGCGCTGGTTTGATACAGGCATTAAGGTCTCTTTATAGGGACTCTAGTGCTTGTGTCAGGATCAATGGGGTCTACTCGCACTGGTTTGGCATCCAAAAAGGTGTCAGACAGGGCTGTGTGGCTTCCCCTTGGCTGTTCAACCTATTTATGGACCGGTGTTTGCAAACTTTGAAAGATGAAGAATGTGGGTTAAGAATGGGCGAGTTAACCATCAAATGCCTTTTGTATGCCGATGATCAAGTCATACTTGCGTCATCGGCGGCAGAGTTGCAAATGATGGTTACATTAATGAACTGGGAATTAAAAGAAAGGGGAATGAAAGTGAACGCAAGTAAGACGAAAGTGATGGTTTTTGAAAGAGAAGAAAGCAAAACGGTATGTGAAATAAGAATAGAAGGAGAGTTGATTGAGCAAGTGGATGAGTTTGTGTATTTGGGATGTGTATTTAGCAGGGATGGTAGATATGATAGGGATATAGAACGACGAGTAAATGCAGGGAATAGAGTGAATGGGGCACTACACTCTATTATGAAGAACCAGAATTTGTCAAAACAGGCACGTATGGTAATTCATAATGCTGTGTTAGTCCCTACTTTAATGTATGGTAGTGAAAGCTGGGTGTGGCAGAAGAAGCACGAAAGTAGAATAAATGCTGTAGAAATGCGGTCTTTAAGGAATATGCTAGGGTGTAATCTGAATGACAGGGTGAGAAATTGCGTGATAAGAGATAAATGTGGTATGCAAGATGATGTTGTGACCAGGATTAAGAAAGGAATGCTTCGGTGGTTTGGTCACGTAGAAAGAATGAATGAGGAAAGAGTGACAAAGCAAATTTATATGGCAGATGTGAATGGCCGAGTCGGGAAGGGACGCCCTAGGAAAAAGTTTATCGACCAAATTGGCGATATTTTAAAAATGGGCCACGTTAGAAGTACCCTTAACCGACGATCATGTATGCGTGGATATATGGATGTAAAGGAGGCGAAAGAGGTATGTCAGGATCGTGCCAAATGGAAGTCCGTAGTCTCTGCCTACCCCTCTGGGTGACAGGCGTGAGTGTTTATTATTATTATTATTATTTAGTTTTTACTTCTTCTCTGTGAGATTTGCAGTCTATGAATGTGTGTTTGTGGCAATTTAAATAACTCAACTGTCTCTAAAGATGAACTTTGAGGTTTAATGTTCATTTGGAGTTGGAAAGATTTAAATAAAATGTAAATTGATTTTTCTTGTTTAGTTATTATTAATTTCATAAAAAATTATTTTGTAATAAACATGAGTAAAGATTGCCTGTTACATGTAAGTAAAAATACATCATGTAAAAGTAATTCTAATTTCATGTTTTTTGTTCCAGCTCAGCGACATGACGGAACACAAATCAGTGAAACAACAAAAAAATACAGCTGCAGCAGTTGCTTTCTTTGACCAA
The DNA here is from genome assembly GCA_907164705.1 of Parnassius apollo. Taxonomy (NCBI): domain Eukaryota; kingdom Metazoa; phylum Arthropoda; class Insecta; order Lepidoptera; family Papilionidae; genus Parnassius; species Parnassius apollo. Next base: position 6,639,166 of record CAJQZP010001607.1, on the reverse strand, counting down.
TTGTTCGACAGTTGCAATGGTTCGAGGTCTGGTAGGGCTCCAGGAAAAATACGAGGTCCAGTCAAACTGAATAGTGCCCACAAAGCATTTTGGATTGAAGCCATTAAGAAGTTTAAAAAAATGCATTTCATTCCAAAAAATTCTTTAGAAAAAGCTACAATAAAAAATGTACCAACATTAAACAATTGGGTTACAACATTAGAAAGCCTAATAAGAGTAAGTGAAATAATGCAATCGGAGGGGGTCAGTTTCTTTTACACGAGAAACCTAAATCAAGACCCCCTTGAAAATTTCTTTGGCAAAATAAGAGCATATAATTATAGATATACCAACCCCGATACATTTTCGTTCCGAAACTCTTTTAAGTCATTATTAATGACGGACATGCTGGCCATCCACACAAAAAATTTTAATTGTGAAGATGATATGGGGGAGACCATATTAAACATAACAACTTTATTGAATGAGGAATTTGCTTCAGATGAACAACCAGTTCCCGATAGTAATGATAATAGAAACCTTAGTTGTTCATCTGAAGTAAATTTATCAGGAAATATGGTCTCCTCCATATTTGAAGAAAAAATAAATGTAAATGCGAGGAGTTACACTTCAGGATATATTATAAGAAAACTGTGTCAAAATAAATGTAAAAATTGCAAAAAAACATTTTTAAATAATGAGGATCAGCAGCTTAGTGTCCATGATTTAATTAGACACAGAGAACGAAAGCACCTTAAAGGGAAAAATCTTATGTACCCTAGTACAAGATTTATTGTAGCATTTTCAAAATTAGTTGATTTAAGTAATGTGGTATTAAATAATACTTGCCACAAAGGAAATATTATTAAAAATATATCCGAAAAATTTATTACTCAAAATAATTTGGAATGGATAGGCTGCCAAGAGCACCATGACAAAATCAAAAAAAAAATTTTTACTTCTTGGGGCTAAAATCCAAGTATTTCACTGGTGCCGAACAATAAACAGAATATTGAATGGATCGCATTGTGTAATTAATTTTAACGATGCACCATATATTCAAAAAATAGCACATATAAAATGGTTAAAACAAAGAAAATATAAAAAATGAAACTTGCAAATATGTTTTTTTTTTAATTCCTTTCCCTTATTAATATAACAAAGAATAATGAAAATAAAAGAAATCGATTAACTCAATTCACATCCCTATCGCTGCAAAATCTATCGATATCATGGATAATCTATACACCCCAACACTAACAAGGTAGCCATCTAGCGGGAAAAAGCTTGCCCTCCAAACTCGCTACGGCGACGTACTGTCCTATCTGTCTTGTACATATAACTTTATAATTTGTGTTCGTAATAACGATTATAGTCAACCAAATCTAAGAAATACATTTTGACAGCTGTCAGACTTATTGCACCAAGCATGCCAACCAAAAAATGGGAACGTAAATTATTCGATTATTAAAAAAATCGATATCGGTTATTTAGAGTTGGTAATCATTTACAGTTTGGTTTGAATAATACCAAAATAAATTAAAAACTTATAATTTAAAACACAAGATTTATCAGTTTCTTCGTATTTGTTGTTACTACTTATTTATAGAGGCACACTTATAAAAATTTTAGATTGAAACTAGATTCAAAATAAATTTATTCAATCACTTTCAGTACAACTAGTAGGGGTGTCGTTGTTTATATTAATTATTATTATTTGATTTTTGAGATTTCAATAATGCAGTCAAAATTAATGTCTCTTTCAAAGTTATCCATAATTCCACTTTTGGCCAATCATCCTTTGTGACATGGGCACATGCTTCAACGAATTTTTTTATAGCATTGGGTGACAAACGAGCACACAGTCCACCTGATGGTGAGTGGATGCTATGGCCCATAGACATACACATTTATCCTCAATTAAGAATCAAAATGCAAATGCGTTGGCACCCCTGAGGACTAAGATGGAATGCCTTGATTCCAGTAAATAGGGTCTCTAGTTCTCTACACTCACCATATGAAACACATCATCATTACGCTGCTATTTTACGCTGGTATTTATTCTGTGAGAGCGTGGTCGTGCCCTGGTTGAGCCGACCCATTCGTGCTACAACTATATATAGATGTAGCGTGGCTCTACCACGTACAAAAAGTTATTATAGAAGAAACAGTCCAAAAAGTTAAAGCCGAGTCACAAAATAAGAAAACAAACAAAAATCACAAAATTACGCACAGCAAGCTTTCGAAACAGAAACAGAAACTTTTTTTTAATATAGATTATGAATAATACTTATTGAAAATCACTTTTTTCATTTACCAAGCAAGAAACCCAACGGGACTAGGTTTTTTTTTAAATAAGAGCTTACAATCATGCGTGTTACAATTAACAACACAAAACAAATTATAAATATCTTGGTAGCGATCACCCTTCTCAGGGCTTATCATCCATAAATTCCTTAATATTAAAATAACCCTTTTTATACAAACTTAAATAAAGTTTTTAAACTATGTGTACTTACGTCAAATTGTGTATATTATGTGGCATTTTGTTACAAAAGCGTATACATCGCCTCAAAAATGAATCACTGATTCTGTGGAGTCGAGTAACTGGTATCAAAATGGCGGGATATTGAAATTATGTAGTGATTATTTTAGCACGGCCTTGTATATGAGTTTTTTGCCTTCTAAAATTTATTTTAACAAAGTGAAAAAAAAAAATACTTGTTTTATTCATGATTCATGTAATTAAAGAATTTTTACATTTAAGAATTTAATAATTCGATTACTAGAATATTTTTACCGATTATTTAATTATTTTGCCGATTATTCGCTCAACAATGAATTTTAATCATCCAAACACTACGGTATTAAACATAGCGACATGTCATTGAAACGACGTCAAGTAAAAAGAATTAATACTGGTTATTTTTTAATATTTTGCTTTGTTTGAAAAATTCAAATTTTAATTAGTGATAAAAAATCATACACGTTGTAATGAAATGTAGATTACTTCATAATTCTTCGGATTTACGTAAAAGGTTATTTTAAATCATGTGAGTACGCTTGTGCAAAGTTATTGCGGAATGATTAATGTGAAACGTCAAAAGGTATTTCTTAGATTTGGTTGACTATAAAAATAAAAATCTGCGGTTGCCGACCCGCTTGCCAAATGGGGTTCATATATTGTTTTCTTCCGATTTTCTCCTTCGGCTGTGTGATTTTTAGTAGACATTACTTATAAAATATATACATAATATTGTTTGAAAGGTCCTCACCTCACCCACACAGGATTATAGATTCGTTAGAATCTTGGCATAAAATAATTTAAAATGAAGTTAAAGACAACCTTCCAATCGTAAAGTTTTTGAAATGCTTGCAAAAAACGCCCAGTTCTTTACTAACACATCTGACGTCGCAAAGAAACTTATAAAACGATTGTAAATGTACATTTACAAGATGACGTGACGATTTTTTTTTATAGAATTTTTATAGAAAGCACACAGTCCACCTGATGGTAAGTATATCCTGTGACAATTAACCTCGATTAAAAATCATAATGCAGACGCGTTGACCACCCCTGAGGACTAAGATGGAACGCCTTAATTCCATTAAAACAGGTCTCCGGATCTCTGCACTCACCATACGAAAAAAAGCAGCACGAAGCTGCTATTTTACGCTGGTATTCTGTGAGAGCGTGGTTCTTCCCCGGTCGAGTCGACCCTTTCGTGCTACAACCATAATATAGCTGCAACATGGCTCTACCACGTATATTAGGGATATCAAATTACGTCTACTTAATAATGAAATAAGTGTTGGTTATTGCCTGGACATATTGCAGAATTTATAAATTACGCAATAATATTATTTAAAACGAGAGAAAGATTGATTTGAAAATGACTAAGTGTATAGATGAACACATGTTTCTGAGTAACCACCCTGGGTGAATTTTTAGAATGGATAAACACAACATCCCGCCAAACATAGTAACTATGGCAAATATAACCCTAACCATTGGGGGAGGCCTTTTAGCAGTGGACTTTATTAAGCTGTAATGGAACAGAAGGAATAATGTACTTTGGGAGAATTGAATACTTAAATTTTCTTATAAAGACAGTTTATTGAACATCAATGGAATTGCTACAATTAGAAAAGGTGTCCACAATAATTCACATAAAAGACAATGTTCATACAAATTCCCAAGTTTTCAACATAATTTATTGTTATAGAAATGAAGTGAATCCATTAACTAAAGCTTTTTCCACATGTTATAGATTTTTGAGTCTTAAAGTCTTATCATAAACTCCAAGTATATGTGTTCCCACGATGTCTTCATGATCCAAGACGGTTGATATAAACTGCAGAGTGTTCACGAAATCAGTCATAAATTGTTTGATCTCAAGGTATGTATATATGCTGACTCAGTTCAAAACTAGTTGACCAATATGCTTACAGAAATAGGTTGTGCATAGCATAATCTGCCCAGTTTTCACACTGGATGACGTCAAATATAATTGTGATCTCAATGCATCATTTTCTCCCAGCGGAGTCCCAACATCTGCTCACGTCGAATCAAGCAACGGCATGACCCCCGCGAAGACGTTCAAAATCATAGGATTTCCTCCAATTGTTCCTTTCTATAACATTTTGTGTAAAATAAATCCAACCATTCAATTTCTTCCAATAATAATCCTTGCAAACTCTTGAATGAAAAATATTTTAACCTAAATTAACTACATAAAAACATACAATCAAATTATTCTTCTATACGGTAAGCTAATTTATTTAAATATATGAAAATGTTGTTGCTCATTATGCTGTTAAATTCTGAAAGAAATGACAATAAAAAGACAGTGTTAAAAACAATGTATGTAATGTGAAATGTACCTGGATGTAACGTGTATGTTGTGTGTATGTGAGTATGAATATTTGAAAAGGTTATAAATGTTTGATGAGTGACGTATGTATGTGGGACGGACCATGCTAATGTCTGCGATGCGTGCGTCGTAATTCCTGCAAACGTCTCTCATGCTCGGCCATATGCTGACGGCGCTGCTCTTCTTTTATTGCAATCTAAAATAAGTAAAAATAAAATATAATTGTATACAATAATGTCGACGTCCCCCGCGAATAATCCGGTAATAACCTATTACGGGGTTTTTCATGTTATGGGGTATGTCTAGAAGTTAAAGTCTACCATGTAAATTTTTTTCATCATTTTTCTATCTTTATTTACCAAGATATGAAAAACTACGCGTATATTCCATAAAAATTCTTTCTTTATATACTGTGATTACAGAAAAGGGTTATTAGATATGTACTTCCTACCTACTTAATATTTTTTTCCGGTATGCGTGTTTATTAAATTGTTAGTTAGTTGTAAGTATATGTATATTAAAGCATAACCTAAGTGTATAGCATAAAAAATGTAAAACCTAACTAGTGTAATAGTAGTAGGTAGGTACTCAAATTAACGCTGGCGTTCTTATCTATAAAGATAAATTATCCCAGCAACCGCTGTTTTCAAATTATTAAAATATAGGTCGAACGAGTTTATTATTGTAGTTAAAATATTATAATTTACAATTATAATTTACTGACATAGGAAAATGCATTGAATTCAAGAAGAAAAGTATACAGATAATAGCTACGAAAATGTGTTCCTTTAATCTAATTAAATTGTAATCATTTCAGATTCTATTCAATCAGGCTCAGAATCATCTACTGTTGATGCTAAACCAAAAGTGTACAAGTTGAGAGGTATGTTCCCTAAAATTTATTGTCGTTTTCATCATTAAGTACCTATTTAATCGCTTTAAGTATTACCTGCTTAAATATTGTAAGATTTATTTTAAAACAAGGCTTCTTATTGTTGTAGAACCATCAAATATAAAATACTTTGACGACGAGAATGACACAGAGGATTTCTCTCAAAATCATATTGATTTATTTCTCAAAGTAGAATCGCATTACACGAGAAAAGAGTCTAAACGAGAATATTTGTCTGAAACATTTGAGTATGAAAGAAAGAGTTCGTGAAATTAAAAAAGAAGAAAAAGAAACACTAAATAAAGATGACACTGTTGTGGCCATTTTTGATTTAGAAAAAGTTTTGAATGTACCAGTCTGATGTGTCAATTTTCCACTACAAACCTAAATACCCGATTTATAATTTTACAGTTTTTGACGCTCTAAACAAACTAGGGTTCTGTTACGTTTGGCAAGCTTAAATCGGAAAAAAGGGTGCATTGAAATAGGGAGTTGCTTGTTTCAATTTGTCAAGACCGTACACGAAAAAGGTATACGCAAAATTATATTTTACTCTGATGGTTGTTATGGCCAGAATAAAAACAGATACATTTTTGCATTGTATCTTTACATTGCAATGACTTCAAATTGACATTACCCATCGGTTTTTTGTTGGTGGGCATAGCCAAAATGAAGGCAACTACATGCACGCATGTATTGAAAGAGCTCTGAAAAACAAAGTTTTGTACACACCGGACCAAGTATATAGTATCATCATGAACGCTAAAGTTTCCGGAGACAAATACATCCTAAAAGAAATGCAAAAACCTGAAATCCTCAACATAAAAGAACTTGTTGAACCCAAAAGATGGCTTCAAGATAAGACAGGAGAAAAAGTACGATGGTCCGATGTGATGGAGGTTTAGTGTGTCATACAGAAACAGAAACAGAAACTTTTTTATTCAATGTAGATTATAATAATACTTATTGAAAGTCACTTTTTTCATTTACCACTGGTTCGCAAAAAAAACCTCTGTCCTGGGAAGAACCAGCAAGAAACCCAGCGGGACTATTTTTTTTTTTCAATAATAAGCTTACAGTAAACCTAACTGTTTTCTCTTCAAATATGATTTTGATCAGGATTATATTGAATAGGATTACGAAGCAGGCAGAAGTAGACAGCGTCGGCCAGAAACAGGTGTCCAAAACAATTGAAAGTATTGAATTAAAGCCAGCATACGACAAGCCCCTCCCTATAAAAAAGCTTTGTATAATGATCTCCTAAGCCTGTGTAACTCCCAAGCAATTCCCCACCATTATCAACCATTTTATAGGAACTTAAGCTTTTGTGATACTGAATCAGGTCACGATGAGGATTCTGATTAAGATTTTTAACTGGACCATTTTATAATTTTCATGATTATGTAATCATGTGTAATAGTCGTGTCTTCAGTGCAGTCTCTATTTTTTTATGATAATAATATCTATCGTGTTTTGTCAAACTAACCAAAGTTGTTTTATTAACTAGAATGTCCTTTATTTCATAAAATATACTATAATAATCATCAAATAATACTTAAGTAAACTATTCAAATAAACAGTAATAATCATAACAATAAAATGTATGTTACTGTTAAACAATCGAATAACCTAATAATTGCTTTTTACAAATGTTCAATATACAAAACAAACTACATGAATAATAGCGCAACAAGATTTTACTGTTGCCGTCGAAAATATAAATTTACACGAACAATATAGTAAGTGACATTACTGACCAGAGCTTGACCTACACTAATATAGTAAAATGCAACAAGCTAAATTATAACGAAGCCCTTGGGGACTACTTAAATTTTGTTGAAATAACCAGATAGCTGAAAAAATTAGCTTCCATATGCAATATAAAAATCTCTGATACTTGATGTTTAATGGAGTTATTAAGGAAAAATGTTTTTTTTATTTTTCTTTAACATTTACACTTTTACAATTACCGGATTATTCGCAGGGGGCGTTGATGTATACTTATTAAATTAAAAAGAGCTATGTAGTTTACTTACAGTTTCAGCTGACAGTGGCAACCAATAGATGCAGGGAGTGGTTTTAGTTTTTCTAAACAAATCATCTAAGAGTTTTGCTGGAGCTTCTTCTTTCTTCTTGAATTTTTTTGCTAAAATAATTGCATAAATATGTTGTTTACTTAAATTGTTATTGAAGATTGCATTCAGTGAAATAAAAATACAATTATAAAATGTAGTAATTTAGTTATGCAGTCATTAGTTATGTCGTAGAGCCATGCTACAGCTATATTATTTCTGAATGGGTTTGGGGAATTTCTCAACGGGGGTAGGACCATGCTCTTACAAAATACTGTCGTAAAATAGTAGTTTTATGATGCTGTGTTTCATATGGTGAGTGTCGAGAACTGGAGACCCTTTTTACTGGTAACAAGGCATCCTATCTTAATCTTCAGAGGTGACATTTCATCTGCATTTTGATTTTTAATCAAGCATTAAACAGTATCCACCTGCCAACAGGTGAACTGTGTGCTTGCTTGTCATTCTTATTCAATAAGAAAAAAGTTATAAACTTTTTACCTGGCTCAGGACTTCTCTCTGGTGTATGATGTCGTCGTTTTTCGAGAGATCTATCATCTCTCCGTAATTTTTCTTTTTCTTGTTCTTTACCCTTGTCATTTTTACCTACATCCCACTCTCGCATAGTTTTACGTTCCCATGGTTTATCCTTAAAACAAAATAAGCATTATTTTGTTTTGTCAAATACAAATAAATAATTTTTTCTTCTATAGTTAATGAAATACCTATTTCAATAGCACAGGTGTCAGAATAACTAGCCACATAAAATCACATTTACAGTGAACATTGATAGCAGAGGGGTTATCAATCACTATGACTTGTTGCACCATTGCTAGCAATTGGATTTATATTAAGTCTTGGGAATAAAAAGGCTCAGGATAGCTTTAAAATAATAGGAAACATTTGTATTAGGTTTGATGAACTTAACATAAAATATGTTATTAAACATACCAATTCTCCCCTTTCTCTTTTTAAATCTTGCTCACGTAGCCAATCTTCTACTGTTCCTGGCATAGTTGAAGCTTTGGCATTATCAGTTTCTTCATTTGCTTTAGCTTTATCAAATTCTTCTTGTGTAGAAAAATCTACATGTAATGTTTTAGGATTTGATACCGGCCAGGTCACTCCATGCAAAGCATGCCTAGTTTCTACTGCTTGACTGTAAAAAAATACATTATATTACTTAGTACCAAAATAAAATGTGACAATATAGCAATTAGGTCTGTTAATATAAGCTTACTCTTCAGTTTCATAAATGACATAACATTTTGATTTAATCCTATCTATCCAAAAACCATTTTCAACAATTCGTCCAGTCCTCTGTAGCAAATTTTTTAATTGTGATAAAGTAAATGGTCTCACTAGATTTGTTATGTACAAAATATTTGACTGTTTATGTCTCGGCGGGCTAGGCGGTCTTACAATAGCAATATTGTCCGAGTCTTTTACAATAGATATTTTTCGGGTTGAAGCTAAGCTTGTAGGTTCTTTGAGTTTCATGTTTTCCTTATCTTTATCTTCTTGTTCTCTTTTATTTTGCTCTACATTCTCAGTGTTGTCAATAATTATTTTTGGCAGTATTGGCCTTTCAACCTTTTCTACCACTTCAACTCTTTTATGCTGTTTCTTTTCTTCAATGACTTCATCAAACTCAACAAGTTTCACATCTGGTATGATTTCTTTGAGCACATCTGTAGAAATGGTTATTGATTTCTGAGAAGTTAATTTGCTGGTCCGCGAGCCCCACCTGCGTTTTCTGTTTATTACTGTATTGTTATGACCGTTGTGTACATTATCTTCATTACTAGACTGTGTACTCTCCGAATTCCCAAGTTTTTTTCGGCTATCAATCGACTTTACATTGTGTGTACTTGAGGTAGAATCAGCCGTGTTTTTTGGACTATCACTCATAGGAATTTCACATTTTGCTACAACATCAGTTTCATTAGTTGACACTTGTAACTCATTCTGAGAAGACTCTGTATTTTCAAGAATATTTTTATCACTTTTATCCTCATTTATACTTACCTTATCTAATTCCCTTTCTTTTGTACTCATTTCTTCATGTGATTCTGGATCAACATTATTTACTTCATTTTGAGACTCTGAAATCCCGAGATCAGAAATTTCACCTTTACTTTCCTCAGCATGTATTTCAAGAACTTCAGATTTGTCAATTGACATACTTCTTTCTCTTTCTGGGCTCTTCTTTTCTGATTCCTTATCAGTATAATTCTGTTTGTCCTTATCCTCACACGATTTATCATTCTCACTTTCTTTTGTGGCGTCCACATCTATTTTATTCTGTATGTTAATTTCTTCCAATGTTGATGTTTCAGTTTCTGATTGTATACAAGCTGAAATATTTTCGTCACTGATTGTTCTTCTCTCATTTGATTGAGACTGCGGCATTACATCACGAGAATCTTTAATGTCACTTCTTTCATTCATTGTTTTTTCCTCATTTAATTGAGACTGTGACATTACATCGGTAGGCTCTTGAATTTCTCTTTTTTCATTCATTGTGTTTTCCTCATTTGATTGAGACTGCGACACTACATCGGTGGGCTCTTGAATTTCTGTGTCCAGATTTTTTTCCGATGTGCATTCTTTTTGCGGCTCGTCAAGATGAATATCTGTTTTGTCAGAGTTTTCACTTGATACACTTGTTGAATGTTTTGAGCGAAGTCGAGACTTTTTTTTCTCTTCCGGCCCTTCACCAGTCTGAGAATCACTAAAACTCGTGGTACGTGAATGTTTTCTCCTACTTCGAGGAGATTTATCTACCCTTTCAGGAGTTGACGGTGGCCTTGTTAAGCAAATCTTTATTTTCTGTAACTCGCCACTATCACCAGAACCGTCTGCAGCTTTAACTTGCCACACTTGTTCTTGTGATTCTTCCGGGCTGTCTGTTTTGGCTGTTTGCTCCACATTTTGTTCTACCACATTAGTGACTTCAGCTTCCTGTTTTACTTTAGACTCTTCACCTGACTCATTCTCAGAAGATGTTGATTTTCTACGCCTAGATCTTGTACGTTTAAGTTTTTCAACCTTTTTCTCCGGCGATGCTTTTTTCTTAGTCGCACTTCGTTCACTTTTTCGGCGCATACTTTCCTATAACATTAATGAAACATATTTAGTGCAATAACAAATAAGACAATGAGCGATACAACAAAACTTACTAATATTTTTGTAAATTGCTTGAAGAAATATATTATTACAATGAATAATTAGACAGCAACTGCGAAATTAAGAAAGCACAAGCCCACATTCGGCCATTTTGATTTAACAGATTATAAACAAAAGCATGTTCAATTCGCAAATATCATAGAATATTATGTAGTGTAGAGGTAAGGAGTACAGACTGTATAAATATATAAAGAATCCGTAGGAAAGCGCTAAATAAGGGTGGCGCCACTGTCGCTACAGTCTAAATTTTAATGAACTTTTTATAATTTTTTTATTACACTGACTTACCATATTTCTATTTACAATAATTATTTTTTTATTTTCAAAATTTTTAGTTTTAAAATTACTCTCAACGTATTTTATGGCGATTTATCATTCCCTGTAGCTACTCGAGTGCTGTTGTGGAGAGTTTTTGAACTGTTATTTACTGTAACAGACGGACACATTTTCAACTATTCTTCTATAGGAGATTGTCCTCCTTACCTCTATACTCCACGTAGAGTATTTTAAACCGTAGATAGAGAAACCTATAGACAAATTGACGACTTCTTTCGCATTCGCACACGAAAAAGATAGATTTATGCATACGTCTTGCATAGAAAGGAGACAGAGTGGTGAGATTGTTTGTCCCTTTCTCCGTGCCGGTTTTTTTGTTTAGCCAACTACACTTTTCTGAACTACTTTAACTTTTCGTAGTGATCTAAGGAGTTTAAAAGTTGGTTTAAATGAGAAAAAAGTGTTTTGTGAGCTTAAAATTGGTGAATCTTGTTCAGTTCGGTTCTTAGAACATTTAAAAATTTTATATAAATATGTTTAAAACTCATAAAGATTATTGTATAACCTATAACTACGTTATCGTCCTTTTCTCACTCTCAATAGTAGGACGCGTTTATTTTAGGTTAAAATTTATGTTATATACTATAAAATATAGAATGTTATATTTTCTTATTTCGATATTTTGCAAAGAAAAAAGTCACGTTGTTGATAATTTGCATGAATTTGGTAAATACATATTTATACATAATATTTTATATGTACGCTAGGGATTGACTCAACTATATCAAAATTAACTTCGATACTTATCTTGAATGTTTATAATGAATCAAAACACATTATTATTATTTACATTTGTTCCCAGACAATTGAATGAAAATAAATATTCGGTTAGCGTTTTAAAATGTATTTTAGTTTTGCCGTTTGTCAAACAAATCCCTTTGGATTCTATAATTAGAAAAACAAAAGTGCAGCTCACACGAGACAGAAGTGAAACCTTCAAATGAAATGAAATAGAAAATACGTATACTTTAAATGATTTATTTAATATTATAATTTAAACTACAAGTTCGGCATAAAATATAAGAAATTTTAATTTTATAGTTAATAAATGTAACAAACATTTTAATATATATTAGACACAGATATTATATTAATCTTTTCGATATACCTTATATAGTACTCACTAATTACATAAAGTTTTATATCAATTTCACCTATTCCGAAGTTGAGGTTTGGCCGTTCTTCACTGCTTGATTAATCCACAGGCACACGACACCTTCGTATCTTGTTGAACAAAACGCGTAAGCGACGCCGTTTCTGCTGCGTTAACGACTATTTTCTCGTGAGCATTGAGCTATAATCTATAATGCTTCCTATCTCATTTTCTCCCACGTTAAATCTTATGAATTTATGTCTGTCTCTTACTGTCTGTTACTGTCGCTTTTTCATTTCTTAAACTTTCGAATCACAATGATGCTAAAGAAGTTTTCACTTCAAAAAAGGTTAAATTTATTTGGTGAGCTGGTTAAAATCCAAAGAAGAATTCAAAAATTTGCAGCAAAAATTTTCTTGAAAAGTATAAAAGAAAAGGTAAAATAAAACAATTTCATTAAAGGGAGTCATTTCTACGTTATTTATACCAGTAAATATATTGCTATAATAAGACTTAAAAATTTAACTTACAAAACTTTTGATAAAAATAGAGATAGGTTTTTATATATTATAAAACTAATTAAGCCGTTACGAACCTAATTATCTATTTATCAACTGAGAAAATGTGTAACCTTACTTAAACATCCGCACCTCACGGGTCACATTAGTACAATATTCATAGTATCAAGCTATTTTCCCCAAGGGATTGAGTGGGCTTCGGATTGTATTCACATTAAAGTCACAATGATAAAACTTAGCTCAGTTCGGTACAGATATTTAGTAATGTTCCTGAAGTGCCGCTAGACGCCCACACATGATACACGCGGTTCAGTTTGCTAGGATAGTATAAACTCCATAGTATTTGAGACTCACAACGCTCGATTCCCGATTCATGCTTGATGACCGACTATAGTGTGCCGAAATCATAATAGTTTGAGTCTAAAGCGTTAGTCGTAGAGAATAGGAGCTTGTGATGAAGTAATAGTTGCACGGATCAATAGATCTGCGAAATTAAGTTGCACTTGCCGCGGTCAGTCCATGGATGGAAGACCGTATTTTAACATACATATAAACATATAAAATAGATTGAGAGAATAAAGAGTGCATATATTTAGACACTTGGTATTTTGTTAACTTTAACTTTAACTTGGTAATTTTCTTGTTTTTGAAGGAATAGAGTAATGCATTTAGACATTTTTATATTTATCGATAATGCTATTTTGTGGTTCTTTATTGGTTTTATGTATTACTTTCAAGCTTTTATCTGCCTGCTAATAAAAGGAAAAAGAAAATTTGGCTGGAAGCGATTGGTGTAAAAAATTTAAAGATGTCAACAAAAACAATTCATATTTATTCTCTTCACTTTCATGAATCATGTTTCGACCCGACACTGAATAAAGTATACATTGCGTGACGATGCTTTACCTTCACGAAAGTTATTGGTAAGTAACGTTGCACGCTATAAATTTGCCCAACATGATTGCGAGGTGGCTGATAAATTGATGGGTGATAACATTAATTATAACCACGTAGTCCGTACATGACTGGACCCCACTGCGTTGAATTTATTACGTTAGTTATTAAAAAAAATGATATTCCATACATTTTGATTGAGTAGATATTGCACTTTTGTAGGAAACAGCAAATTTTTTAAATAACTGACAGTAAATTTTAACGCAGGAGGGTCCAGAATTATGAACTAAATATGTGGTCAATTGTTTTGTTCCACCTTGTATAACGGACACAAATGGAGATGTAAATAATTGGTTTGGGTGTGCGTATTAATAAAATCAAGAAACATAAAAAATACTAATCATTTTATTGTTTGTTTACAACCCTCGATTCAATCAAATATGTCTGGAATTTTATTTGAAAATGATCAAAATTAAACAAATTCACAATCAATATCTGAATGTGGTGCTCCTATTATGGTTTTTTGTTTTTCCTAATTAAAACATCAGGATCATCCTACTATTTTTAAAGAGCACAGATTATCCCCTAATAGATTCCGCATACAGGGCCGCAAACGCGCGCAACACATGCTTGCTGTAGCTAACATATGAAGTAACGCTAAGAATCACGATATTAGTGTCGACCAAGCTTGCGACCCGTAGGCACATCCAAGTTCTTGAAAATTTAAAAATAGTCTTGTATCCAAAATACATTACAAATGGCTTCCTGTGCAGTAAAATAGTGTGCCACACTATTTTCTAAGTCGGCTAAGACATCCAGTTATCAAAAAGATGGCATAACATTTCATCGGTAAGTAAATTCTATTCTTATCACGTTAACCTTTTTCAACTGCACCGGAGTTCAACTTATACTGGTAATATAATGCTGCAAAGTAATAACAATTAAGCACCCGTTGATGTCTTTTTGAAATGTCCCTTTCACTCATTACATAAATTAGAGTAGTTGTCTTTGTCTATTGACTGCACGTGTATCGATAGTGTTGTGATTTATAAGTAGATATTTGTTTGGTCATCGTTTACATTTTTTTAAGTCATTATTTTATGAAAATAGTGGTGTATCATTATGTTAGCTATATGATATCCTCTCGTCAGTCCAAAACCTTCTAAAAGTTGCTGTCAAAAAGTACGCATCTGTCCACAACCATCAGAAGGTTGCTGTTTACTTATAAACTTCAGATTCGAAACAGCCCTAGTAAAAGTTTACGTATAACTGGTACAACATGCAGAGAATTAAACAAAGACGGCAATTAATATCACACACGCTTCATAAACGAACCATAGAAGCTGTGAAATAGTAATACATTCATTCCGTTCAGATGCTCGTTCTGTGACGCGGTGTCGTGTGTTTACGTGCAAAGTATTAATTGTTGAAAGTGATTTCGGAAGTTAATATTAAAGATAAACATGAATGGGTAAGTCATAAATACTTTTCTATTAATTTAAAACATATTAGTTGACGATTTGTACATAAATTGTTCCATTTTATCAAACACTGCTTGCCATTTTGACCGCCATGTTGATAAGATGTTCGTATTAATTTCAATTGTTTTAAATTAAAAGTACAATTGTGAATGGTAAACATTGTTTTAATATCGTTAACATACTTATTTACAAACATAACAATAATTACAATTGTATAGTTTCGATTAAATATTTCATAAAGCTAAAAATAACAAATTTCTTAAATCTCGCGTTCACCTGGCGGTCGGGGACAGACATGGGTCGTAAAGTTATTCACACGAAATCAGCCATCTTAGAGAGCAGGTTGTATATTATGGATACGATTTTGGGAATGCCAGTGTTGGTATATTTTTATGATAATTTTTCGTGTGGATTTTTATTTGTTTTGTTTTATTTTTTTGTCAGTAAATTGTTTTACTTTTTGCGTGTGCTTCGTGTTTTTGGTCCTAGTACTTTAATATTTTCACTAAGCAATAAAACCGCCTAATTGTACTTTATTTGTAATTTGACCTGCATTTTTTGTTCGTGTACGTATTTTTTCGAATTTCATGTTCAAATGTTTCAGCAATGGTTTTTTATTTTTATTTTAAATTTGAAAATCTGTCAAAATAAGAAATTTACTATTTGTCCAAGGTTGTTTAAAAGAGATTGCTATTATGTGGCCAACTAACTGTAATTTCTATTTTATGATTATTGTTTTCACTCTTAGCCAAAGGTTATCTGGAAGAGATTGCTTTTTGTACGTAGTAGTTTTTATTGCTAAGCAATAAGCCTTAGCTCGTTGCGGTGCTATAGTTGAAATAGCCTCAAAGTACGAAACGGTCACCCATCCAGTTGCAAGCTAACGCGTGCATTGCTTAACCTTTGTTATGGATCTCACACGCAAGCTATCACTAGGCTAGGGTCACTTCAAATTAAGTAAAATTAAAAAAATTCAAAATAACAAAAATAAAAATCCTTTATTTTAGCAAAAAAGAATTGTCAAACATTTTTTTTATAATAATATTCAAATGTTAATTAAAAATATAAAAAAGCAAAGAAAAGTAACTAATTTGTATTTCATTTTAATTTTATGTTCATGATTACAATTATTAAAGAACTCACCATAGAGCGTATCCATAGCTGAGTACTACGTCATACTTGGTACTTTTTGTAGTGAATGTGTAACTTTTAGTTGTTGATTTCTAACATAATTTTGTATGAAAGATGCCTTCTTTGTTTTGTTTTTAACTTAGGAAATGTTATTAAATTTAGGAATATACATTCACATGTAAATAAATTACAAAATTGTTCGTTACAAATGCAAAAGTTTGAGAGCATTTTTTTAGGATCACTTTTTCAAGTGTTTGTTACAACTCGTTCATTTCTTAATAACTAAATAGTTGTAACATTTGAAACTGTTTATATTAAGAACAAAGACCAAACTATAGAATAAGTTAAGATTTAAAGCCCATTGTGCCTCAGGCGTCGTTGATATTGAAGTACAAAATGTGCCTTTTTTGTTCCTGTTTCGGGTCATCTTAAGTGGCTCACATTATTGTCGAGCTTGTGGTGTGAAAAAACTGTACGTAGAGTTGTGTTTTTTTTTTATTCATTATTGTAAAGTGTGTTATCGTATAGTAAATGAAGTAAATATTTATTGAAATAATTGCTTAATTTTTTAATGATTACATTTTTTATTCAACAAACTGGAAAAATATCGCTTCTAGCAATTTTACCATCGAATTTATAACATACCAAAAAGGTGAACGTACACATTTACACATATTCTATTAGCTTATTTAACAACAATTCTAACAACATATTATATTATATAGTTTCGATACATAAATATTAAGATATTGCCATCTTAATGACACATGTCTCATCATGTTTGACAGATGCGCCAAAGCGGCTATTTTGGCCCGGACTGCTGAGAGGTTATAGGTTTCCTAAATGCCCCGAAAGAAAAAAGATGTGGGTAAATTTTGTTTCAGTGAGCACAAGGGATCTGTGACAGAAAACATCTGGCTGCCGAGCTTCAGCACGTCAAGCACGTATTGCAAGATAAGCTTTGGGTCCCACGCCTACATCACGCGACCAAGTGAAACTGGTCACAGTCGATGGATAGGTGCTGCCAACTGTCATCTGCAAAATCTACCCAAACCCAAGCATACCACTGCAAGACTTCAAGATACTGTAAGCTCGTTCTATGTAGATCAGACCAAAAACAAATATTCAAAAGCTGAAGGTAGCCGGGCTAACTATGATATTGAGATGTCAAACATCTCAGCGCCCCCCCCCCTCGTGACTATAAGTTAATTAAACGTGATAAAATCCGTATATATAGTTTTATTCAATGTGTAGTGTTCGCGTAAATTTAAGAAATCATTAGATTCCATATACAAATATATATTGTTTTATTTATATACATTGTTTTATTTTTTAATAAATTTCAAATAAAAATTGATCAATTTATTTATTTATCAATAAATCCCAAATTTATCGATCAACGTCCCAACCCTGTCCCATCACTATGGTTCGGAGCATTCTAAGTTCAACCTCGAATTATCCAATCACAGCGCATTTGACTCGTCCCCAGCAACTCATGCATGACGCGAAATTTTGTGTAATCGAAACAGAACAAATATTACATGATGCGCTGTCTATTAGGGGGTAATCTGTGTTGAAGAGTCATAATTTTTTTTTGTATTAGTTTTCTATTTCCATTAATATTTATGTTAATAATACGGAGTGGTTTTCAGGTCGAACCTTTTTGTGTGCCTAAGAAGTGGCATAGATTTAGTAATTAGCCTATTCACTGCACCAGATTTGGCTGCTAGCACCTTCACTGCCCCAGATTTAGCCTCTAGCACCTCCGCTATGCCAGATTTAGCCGCTAGTACCTCCGCTACGCTAGATTTATCGGTATGACTAGCTTCAGTTTCTATTATCATCATTATTTGTGAATTTTATCTCAATTATAACATCTCATTGACTGAATTGTGCCTGAATGGGAGATATCTCCCGCTTGATATTACTTTATACTTATATCTTTTTTTTTTATTTGATTTCAGGTACACTCATTTGAAGTGATTTCTTTATCATTTCAAATGATTATCATTTTGAAGGACAAATGTCAAAAACAATTCATAAAGATAAAGAGACACTTAATAAGAAAGTTAGAAGACAGAAGAAAAAATTGCTCATTTTAGTAATATTATCAAAGATTTAAACCAAAGAAATTTATTTAATTCACAACCCCAGATAGTTATTTTAGGGGTTTACTGTACAATTTGTTTTTTTTTTCATTTTCACTACTTCATTAGAATATTTTGAGTGTAGTTACTTTAATTTCTTTTTCTTTGTTGTTATAATATTTAAGTAAGATTCTTTGAGTTTGATTTGTTAGTGTATAATATAGGCTTTTAGTTTTAATTGTAAACATATCTGTGTTTGATTTGTTGCGTACTATGATGTAGTTTTCTGTTTGTTTTAATATAGATATTTAAGTAGTTAGTATTTTATTTTAGAAGTTTAATTTGGTGTGTATTGTTTTTCGCAATTTTCTTATACTAATAAAGAATCCAAATTTGTGGACAAGGTAACAAAAATCCCGACATTTTCAAATTTTGTCCAGATATTTTTGTCTTCCGATCTAGCATTCCTATCCCGTGTCACTTTCACCGGATCAAACCACCAGCCACCACCAGGTTCGGCTTTGTGTTCATAAAATATAACAAAATTTTATTTTCATGTTTATTTAGCCTTTAAATCTCTACAGTATAATAAAGATTGTTATATTTAATGAGTTGAGAACTTATAACAAAATTAACGTAAAAACCTATTAAAAATCCTATGAAAAACATTTTTCTTTACTATAATAAAATTATTGTTGACTTTTAATTAAAACTCACAATCATCTGCATGTTAAAAAAGGTAGGTGTAGGAAAATTACCATCAAAGATAGTAATTACTAGCTTAATACAGCTAGTAATTTTACCTGCGACTAAGTGAGAAAGAGAAATTTATTGTTCCCCCGACTCATATCCCGTCGCATCGCAATACCTGCGCGCGCTAACACTTCGTTTTCGTTTAACATTGTTTCTAACGTTTTTTTTGTTTAGCTTTTGAGGGTCATAGCGTGGTCTTACATAGCCTAGGCTATAACATTTCTCAAGAACAGGGCTATCTAATCAAAAATATTTTTTTTCAAATCCGACAGGTAGTTCCATAGATTTCCCTTTGCATACCTACAAATTTCATCGCTTTATAATATTAGATGGTATAATTCTGCCAATGTAGCCCGTAAAATTCAAATTTTCATACCTCTTTTTTTGCAAATTGCAACTCTGTATTGGGTCGTATGTTGATCATAATGTGATACATGACAAAAACTAAAGTATTACTGAAATAATTATATTTCATTAAAAAAATACCATCTGCGGGCCTTTCACGGAACCCCCCATAAAAATAAGTTCTACGGTTTAGACGTGAAAAATGACGATCCAAGAAACAACCATGACAAAAATGAAAGGCATAAATAAGTTAGAAGACTTGGTGTATTATTTTTACCGACAGATATGTGCCGTGTGTCCGTGGCAATTTGAAAACATTCTCACAATCTTGTACAGATGTTATTATTATAGAAATATCGATATGGCCTGCCCTCTTTGAGTATTAAATCAAAGGAGACGGCATCGCAAGGCAAACCCCTCTGTAAAAGGTACGAGAGTCCGACTCATACTCGTTGTATAAAACTAGTTGCTCCGCGTCGTGCGTCATTTCGAAGTGATCGTGCCAGTAAATCGAGCTCCGACAAAATACCGAATTGCAGTGTATTTACGTGAAGAAAAAAACAAAAACGTCAAATATACAAAAAGACAATGTGACTTTTCATCTGTGAGTATTTTTAACATAATATTAAAGTAATTTTATCATTAAAACTCGTAATTTGTGAATATTATCGTCCAATACCGAGTGTGGCCATCATAGTTCATAAAGTGAAAAATAATCTATTTAAAAAAAATATAATTTACTACAAAAATTATATATATTAACAAAAATATATTTCCTAATAACTAAATCAGTTTGTGGTGAATAATAATCATTACATATAGATGTGTAGTGGATTTTGTTAAACGATTTATATATTCAGCTCAATTTTTACACGATACTGAATATTATATAATTAAATATAATCGATAACTAGTATTTATTCAAATATGTACAAAATACATGTACAAAATACAGGCCAAATAAGTCAAATCGAAACTTGCTTCCTCGCAGCTAAAGTGTGCAATTTTTATAAAAATAAACTGGTATCACTGCAACCGAAAGTATTGCACTATAGTGATGAACGCCGCAACTTTAGCTATCAATAAGTTAATTAACCATGCGGGTTTGTCTGCCGAACCGGTTTGTAGTTTTTATTTAGATTTTGTAATAAAGTATTACAAAAAAGTAGTAAATTTTTCTATTATTGGTTTGTTATTACAGATTTCCAAGAGATCCTCTTACGCGACACACTTCCCCCCCGAACGGGTTCCCGCCTTGTCGTGGCGGGGGGCTTAGTAGCCGTGGCTTGGTCTCCCACGGTGAACAAAGAGGAACCCACGTGGCTGGCCCGAGGTGAAGGGCCCGCCTGAGGTGGCCGCTCCGAGTGGGCTTGGGGAGCCCACTTTGGATGTGTGTTGGTGGACTGCAGCGAGTGGGGACTCGCGCACCCTCTACCGCTGCAGCCGAGGTGGAGTCGCGGAGGAAGAGGAGTGTTGGTATGGCGATGCGCCACTCGCCCTATCCTTCGCGACTCAAACGGGGCCGCACCGTTGATGCGGTGGTGGTGGTGGGGCTGCGGGGGGAGAGGATTGTCGGTATTGCGAGGCGCCGCTCTCCCTACCCTCCGCAGCCGAATCTTGGTTGGCGGCGGAGCCATAGACCAGATCCGCCGCTGGGGTCGGGAAGGCTAGTACTTCTAAGTGCTCGTTTTTCCTGGCCCCATGGCCTTTGTGCATCGGACGCGGGGGCGTCTGTTGCACAGACGTAGTTGGAGGCCGTGGAGGAAGGCGCGCCATGTGTTCTGGTGTGCCTTACCTGGGAAGGAGAACGGGGAGGAATTTTCCTCTCCCGAGGAGGTGCTGCCATGGGGCGGCAGGCGCTAGTAGGGCCGCGGATGTGTGCGAAAGCGTTCCCGTAGCCCTGCCAATATGCGACAAAGGTGGAACACCATGGGGTTTTAGTCGGTGCGAGTCCGACATAACCCGTCCTTGCCCCCGCGAGGCGGGTATGCGTAGGCATTTCCCCATGCAAAAAAAAAAAAAAAAAGGCGACACACTTGGATTGTAGCTTGGAGAAACCATGAATCTGACACTGCAGTACCAACCTTGAACTTGTGGGAGGTAATGTTGGGCTGTAATTTTATTTAGATTAAATATTTTTATTTATTAAGTTTACAAAAGCACTAACCTATCAAATTTAATTCATATACCTATTATTGTAATTGTAAACTTAATGTAGTATCTTCTGACTTACGTAGGTAAATTATTTATTTTAGGGTGATCGTGGTGATTGCACAATATCGTCTACATCGAAAAAAGAAAGCTGGATGTTCCAGCAAAATTCCATAAGTTATCTCGAAAGTCACAATTCGAAAAAAAAATCCTTATATAGCCCGAACTAGTCCTACTCCCACTGCGAGTACGAGCCAACACTTAGGCCAAGGAAAATTAAAATGAAAAAATGCCTTGACATAAAAAACAATAGCATAAACAGGCTTCACAAGTTTGCAAAAAATACTTTGCCCTAAAACTTTACTATCAATCACCAAAAGCCTACCGTTATGTACGTAAAACTTTTGGAACATGTTTGCCTGGACCATGTACATTGACTAAGTGGTACACTACCATCGATCGCCAACAAGGGTTTACTCAAGAAGCGCTAACGGCATTAAAATTGAGAGCGGAGAGTAACCCTGATAAAAAAATTATTGTACCTTGGTAATTGATGAAATGAAAATTAAGCAATAGAGAGAATACCATGCTAGGCATTTAGTATATAACCAAAGTATTAGTATGTAACCAAGTAATGGTATATAACCAAGGCATTATGTATATAACCAAAATGCCGTTTAGAACTTGCATGGTACTCAGTCAATTGTCTTATTTTCATTTCATCTATCACTAATATACAATATAATTTCTTGTCAGGGTTACTCTCTAGTCTAAGTTTTAAAACAGTTAACGATTTTTTTTGTGTAGCAAAGTCGGCCATAAATTGTACTGTACCACTTTTGTTATCGTATGTGATAAAGGCAGACCAATTTCTAAACTTTTGATATTTTGCACATATTGTTAAGCTTTCGGTGAATAGTAATGTAAAGTTAAAGCAAAACATCTTTCTGGGGAATATTTAGCCCTAGGTAGATGTAACGTTTTATTTTTAAGCAGCTGTCTGCTAAAAGTTCACTTTGTTAAACTGTTATATAGTGTAAAACTTTTTTGTTTTCCTAATTTATTAAATGTTTTTCCAAACAGTTCGTTTCATAACTCTTGAAAATCAAAAAGTATTTTTAATTAGCGGTTTTGTGATTGAAGCTTTATAATAAAAACAAAAACTTGGTCAACACCATCTAAGACGATAAACTGATAGGACTTTTCTTTTCAAAAAATCTGATTTTTAAAATAAGTTAACTAAACCCATTTCGATTTGTTAAAAGTTTAAAATTTTATTCTGCATAATGTAAAATAAACCTGTAGTAAAATAATAAACTTATTTTCAATAATTTCTAAGTTCTTTTCCGAAGAACATTTCTAAATACTTTAAAAAAACAATTTCAAATAACACCTTGGTATTATTTATCTATGTATTACTTATAATCAAATAAAAACTTATGCGGACTATGGTGATTTGTTTATCGATAAAAAACATCGACATAGTCCACGACTTACGTTGCTTACGCATTTAGACAGCGCCACACGTGTAAAATTTGATGGTATGCGTAAACGCGATGAACACAAACACAAATGTTGTAGTGTGCGTTTATAGTGACACGATTTAATTTTGCATTTGTAGTTAAGTTTACAGTTGTGTGTTTTCTTGCGAATTACGTTAGCTGCGGCCGAAAGTTCGAAAAAAAACCAAATTTACTTATAAAATATATTTAAAATAAAATTACAAATTATGTTACTATAGCTAATTAATCTAACAGAATGAGCCTTGTGTAAGTGAGTACGTGATATTTTATACATCCGGCACGTGGCTTGAATTGCTGCGCCTGCATTCTTGTTGGTTTACATAGCAACTGTTCTAGGTGTAGTAGTCAGCGATCTTCATATCATAGGTATATGTAACTCCTCCACCCTCAGAACGGCAACTATTTGAGTATGTTCAGAGAAAATGTTGCCGGAATTTCGGAGTTTCCATGATCTTCTGAATTAGGTGTTGGTGATTGCGCTGCTTTGCTCGTTTCCTTTCTGCATCTTGATACGTAGCGACGGGTGGCCAGTACAATGATAAGGATACCTCCACTCGACAATATGATATAAAAGGGAATTGTCGTATGATATAATGTGTCACTTATGGCACGTAGTTGTACTGGTGATTGCATGAGAATTTCGTCTTGGATGCTGTGTAATCCTTGGAGATGGATTGAGTTTAGGTGGATGCGGGTAGATGCTGTAGCTTGTTCCGGAGATCTGAAAGGTAGTCCAGTGAGCTTTAGAGGTTGACCTTTTATCTCATTATTGTCGTTGACGATGGTGAATTCGGCAGTTTTGAGAAGAAAGCTGGCTGGAATCGTAATGAGATAACTCCCTTGTAGCATGGTGAATTCTTTTCTTCCGCAAGACAATTGTTCCTTGGTATAGTGTGGAAAGGACAGGATATAATGCTGGTCATCTAGTTTTTCCATCGCTTTTTTTGACAGGATGATAGTAGTAAGATTGCAGGCTTCTTGTATGACTTGCTTGGTGATCAACTCTTGGATGCAATCGGGTTGTGTTCGAATCTGATAGGTAGTGCGTTCTTCACAGAGATACCAGTGGTTAAACTTCGGACATTCTGTCTCAATGTACACGAATGATAACTCGTTAGTTGCTATGAAGGGATAGGTTGGGATAAGGGCCTGTGAATTTTTATTTGGGACAATGGATAATCTATATAAATCAAAATTATCTCTAGAAGTTATAGGAAATTTAAAGATGAACACGATTTGTTTCTCCGTGTAATATGAGCCGGGTTTTATTACGTCATAATAGTCTCTGAGTTCTAAATTTAATATCTGATCTGAGCTGTAAATATTTCTAAGCTTACTTAACATGGAACGTAATACATCTATATCTATCATAGAATGGTGCGTGCTAGATGCACGAATAAAAGCTAAAGTGTTTTCTATTCTAATTAATTCTAGCATTAAGTCCTCTACGTTATTACTAATTATTTCTAACAATTGCGCGAATTTAGCGTATTTAATTAAACTAGTTTGCCTATATGCATTACTATTTAATATAAGTATCAAAGTTTCATTAATTTTCCTTTGATTTTCCGCTATCTCAATAATTGCATTACTATGCTTAGACATCCATTCTTTACTTAAGCTGAGATGTTGATCGAATTCGGATGCAACGCTCAGTTGATTATCCTTAAGGGTTTTAATTGCCTCGTTATATCTTAACGCGTCTGTATAATCTAAGTTACCAGTTATGCTTTTTATGACTGAACCAAGACTATCTATAAGACCTCTTTTAGCTCTATTGGGCTCTAGGGTTCTGAGATGACTTAACACCTTGCCAAGTTTGTTAGACAGATAATCTATTTGGATTTCGTACAGTAAATAAGTATCGTTAGTCAGTTGGTTTTGGAAAGTGAGTAGTTGATTCTGTAGGGAGTGGATATTATCTTCAATGTCATCAAGTCGTACGTACTGTAAAAATGTATGATAATGAGTAGTCAATTTCGTGGGTCCTAGTTTATACGGTAGTAGTCCTGGTCCGTCTGATAGACTTTCAAGTTTTATCTCTGTCGTCTGGATCCTTTGAAGGAGCATTATTAGCAGTATCCTGCAACAAATTAACTGTTTTAGGAACACGCTTGAGCCGTGATTTTGCTACTGGACCACGTTTTTTAGATGTATAAATATGAATGGGTAAATCGGCTAATACAGTGTCCTGAGTATAACGTGATGCGGTTTTCTGGCGGGTGGCAGATGGATTTTTAATAAAAACTTGTTGCTGCGGCGCGTATGCTATTTCCGGATCGCGGTCCTTATTCCTACTCTCTATAATGGCTGTGCGATTGGCTAGTGACGTGCTATTAATAATTTCGTACACCTTTTTCATTTGATCCCTATGCGTCTGTACATACTGCTGTAGTAGTTTCTGGGTTATGTCGATGTCAAGACAGTCTCTATGGTCAAAGTGTCCCGTTAATAAGTCAAATGGTCGACATCTAGTAAAACTGTGTATTGAGCTATTGTAGGCTATTACATTGCGTAAGGCATGAGATTGATGACCGGTTCGTCCTTATGTTGTAATTTTAAAATTCTAATATGTTCCAAAAGGGTCGAATGGAACCTTTCAATATTACCGTTATCGTTAGGAGAATGGGCTAAAATACGATGGTGATTTATCTTATGGAGTCTAGTAAATTCTAAGAATAATTGATTAGTGAACTCTGTTCCGTTGTCAGTGATTATTGTTAAGGGAACACCGTGATGGGTACAATATTGTAGAAGGGCCTGTAATATACTAATAGCGGTTCCGTCGCGTAAATGGTAAGCTTGTCCGTATTTTGTAAAAACGTCTATAAAAGTTACATATTTTTCACTTTGAACTGTAAAGAGGTCCATGTGAATTATCTCAAAGGGTTTGGTTGCAGGTGGTACTACATTAAATTGCGGTCTTACTGGGTTTCTATCATATTTGGCCTGTCCGCAGATGGTACATTCGTTAATAAATTTTGTAATATGGTCTTTCATTTTTGGCCAATAGTATTTGCGAGATAATGCTAGATAACACTCATTAATACCACGGTGGTTGGTTTTACCGTCGTGATAGTGACGAATAATTTCTTGTTGTCGCAAATATTCCTTAACATTCTCTAACTCGAATTTAGTTAAAACAAGGTTAAGTGAAGAGCTTTTAAATTTATCCTGTAAGATTGGTATTACTTTATATAATGCTAAAGGTGGGTTTATTAAGAGAGCTGTTTTGATTTTCGGATTGACATACTCTTTTACAGCGTTTATGACGTCTTCTTCGAGACTATTTTCCGATAGTTGAATGCTAACACGTGTATGGGTATCGAAGGGTTTAGTCACAATGGTTTTTCGTTTAACGTCGCTAACAACAGTCAAGTGAATCTGTCTATTAAACTTATTGAGTGGTTCGTCAGTTATAGGAATTTCAAGTATAGGGTGTTCGTTACTGGTGTGTACGGTCTCAGTCGAAGAGTTCGCCATACCTTCGCTTGGGTTGCCTATTAACGAGTTTAGTTCGTCAATTTCGTTCATTAACATCCTTATGTCTTCATTGTGAATCTCTATACGTGAGAGAGCATCGGCATTGGTGTTAATTTTGCCTTTCTTATAAATTACTGTAAAGTCATACTCACTGAGTCTAAGTCGCCATCTTGTGAGACGAGAATTTGGTTCTTTCAAATTCATCATCCACTGCAATGGTTTGTGGTCTGTCAAAATTTTAAATTTACGTCCAAACAAATATGGTCTAAAGTATTTCGTAGCCCAGACTATGGCGAGAAGTTCTTTTTCGATTGTACTGTAATTAACTTCGCTTTCGTTTAACGTACGAGAAGCGTAGCAGACTGGTTTGTCGGATCCTATTGGACCTTGTGACAGTACGGCACCAATGGCAAAGTTAGAAGCATCTGTCGTTAGGTTAAACTCTTTAGTAAAGTCTGGATATTGCAAGATGGGATCGTTTGTCAAAAGAGACTTACATTTTTCGAAAGCGTTAACGTAATTATTGTCTATTGTTACCTTTTTGCCTTTCTTAAGACACTGAGTTAATGGTTTAGTAATACGGGCGAAATCCGGAATGAACTTTCTGTAATAACCGAGAAGGCCTAAGAATTGCTTAATTTCTTTTGGATTCTTTGGAATAGGGTATTTTTGTACAGCCGAAATTTTATCGGGGTTTGGTTTAATACCATCCCTAGTAATAATATGACCGAGATAAGCCGTTTCATGTTTGAGAAACTCCGATTTGTCCATTTGAATTTTAAAGTTGGACTCACGAAGTCTACTAAATACTTTCTCTAGGTTAACTATGTGTTCTTGGAGTGAAGTGCTGAACACAATTATGTCATCTAGGTATACAAGGCATATATGATTTTGTAGCCCCCTTAAGACGTTGTCCATAACTCTTTGGAACGTAGATGGACTGTTCTTCAGGCCCATTGGCATGCGAAATAATTCGAAATGGCCATGCTCTACATTAAAAGCGGTTTTCGCTATGTCCTGAGGGTCCATTTCTACCTGATAAAATCCGCTTGCTAAGTCCAAGGTGGTAAAATATTGGCACTTCCCTAATTTGTCAAGAACATCACTAATGTTCGGGATAGGGTATTTATCGTCAAGTGTCTTTTCGTTTAATTTGCGAAAGTCAACTACGAGACGCCACTTCTGTTTGCCAGAAGCATCTACTTTCTTTGGCACAACCCAGATGGGTGAGCTCCATGCAGATTCGGAAGGTCTTATAATACCCTGATCTAACATTTTGCTTATTTGGTCCTTAACTTCTTGTCTATGTATGAATGGATAACGATAGCTTTTAGTGTGTATTGGTACTTCGTCCGTGGTTCGAATCCGATGTTTTATTCTATTTGTGAAAGTGAGGCTTTCACCTTCTATGTAAAAAACGTCCGAGTAACGAGAGCAAAGTGCTACTAAATTAGCCTTTTCCTCCTCGTTTAGGTGGTCTGTACGTAATCGCGAAACTACGTCCTTTGCGCGTGCTGATAATTGTTCGGTACGCGTGCACTCAATATTAAATAATTCCGCGTGGGCTGGTCGGTCGAGTGAAAATATTATATCGTTTGGCGTTGGGTTCCCTACCTCAATATAACCGCGATTATTGACGACAGTGGTAACACATTCGTGAATAATACAATTACATAGAACCTGTTCCGTAATATAGGCTTCGCCATCCCTTGTATCCAATGGAACTCTAATAATTTTCGAAGAGCTGGCACGTATTATATCTTCGTATAAATTAACATTACGCGAGTTATATAATTTTATAGGATTACATGCTGAATGCGTTACTAATTGTCCCTCTTTTAAATCTATACGGGCCTCCCATTTACTTAATAAATCCAAACCTATAAGGCCGTCAAAATAGTCATGAAAGCGATATACAAAGAATTTCACTTTATCGGAATCATTAAATTCAGAAAAACAAGGTAACGTTATAGAATAATTATTACGACTTGTCGCGTGTATGTTTGTTACTTAGAACGGGTCAAAATTAAGTGGGAAATCGCTGAAAAATTTTTCTACAGCTTCAGGGCTAATAAAAGATTGATTCGCGCCAGTATCTATCAAAAATTTTAATGGGGGGTTTGCTATCTGTATATATGGTAATTGTCTTTGAGTCTGAAGATTTAATTCTATTTTGGTTTTTTTATAGTCGAATCGTCCTGAAAATCCTGATCGGAGTGCTTAGATTCTACTTGTGATTGATTTTGAATATAATAATTATTATCTTGGTTTTCGTCAGTCTGGTCATAATAAGAAAAGTCAGAAGCGAAATCCGGGGCATAAGCATTGTTAAAGTCGGTATAGTCGGTGTAGTATGCGTACTCGTATTCAGGGTTATCTCACTCGTAATATGAATCGTTATACGCAGCGCATTCGTTTGTATTCATTTCGCGGGATTTAAAATAATTTGTTGGTGGCGGATTGCCAAATTTATTCCAGTCATGTCCTGTCAACATTTTTGTGTGTGGTAAAGCCTTGGGAATAAAACGTTGGACTCCACTCATGGGCTGAGGTTGTTGAGGGGTTATTTCGGGGTGGTAATCGGAACACGTTACTACGCTGGTTGTAGTTAGGAGGGGGTGCACCGAACATGCGCTGGGTATTAGTTGGCATGCGCTGTTGGTGTGGTACGGGTTGAGGAAACTTGAACGGCTGAGGTGGGGGTCTGTAAGGTCTTTGCCCAACAGGAGCTGGCCAATTAGGTACTGGAGTTTGGAAAGGTTGATGTTGAGGAATGGAAGGTGGTGTGGATGGTGGAATGAACTTGGGAGAATGTTGACTTTTTATGGAGTCGTTGCGCTGTTGGAGATACATAATGTTTAATTCCTCCTGTACATATTCTAATGCTTTCTCTATTGTCGACGGTCGCATGCAACGTATACGAGATCCTAAAGGTTCCTTTAAGCCGCGGACATATGCTTGCATAGCGACTTTCCTATAAAGGTCCCGTTTGGCATTGATGGTGGTCTGTATGGTCTCATGTAAGGACACGTAAGTCATTATCGTGCTAAACAAAGTTTGGCAATGGTCGTAAAATTCCTGTGGAGTTCTATTGCCTTGCGAAGCTAAGGAGAGGTCATTATATAAAGCCGTTTCGTCCCGCTGGTCGGAAAAATTATTTATTAGTGCTGTCCTAATACCTAACCAATTTTCAGGAATGCCATTAGAGTTTATAGTGCAGGCAGCGGTTCCTGTTATTTTGTTAAGAATACCGTTCAAAAGACATAAATTAGAAAATTCACTATCGGGCGCATTGCTTAGGTACTGCGAGGCTAGTGTGTCACATATTTTTATAAATCTAGTTAAAACGTTAGGGTTCCCATCAAACTCCGGGACGAGGCGTAAAGCCTTAAAAATTGTGTCCGGGTCATGGGCCATCTCTGTTAAATAAGTATTATTTAATTCTAATTCTAAGTCTAAATTGGTTTGCCTATTATTATCTAATATATGACGGCGAGCCTGTCGAGATTCAGGCTCCCGAGAACGAGTTACTCTAGGATGATAAATCTTGAAGGGAAAGATTTAAAACTTAGGGATAAGGGAGAGCAACACGAGATCAATTCAAGTGTACTCACGTGGATTTCATCTGGTTTCTCTCGATGAATCGAAGGCTGGATTCTCCTCCTGGTCTGCAGCTGGTCCGTAGATCCGGATACTCTTCGAAGGGACTTGATAGCCGCCGGGGTGCTTCACGGTTATGAAAAGATATTCCCTAACTATCGCAAAACTACCCCTGAGTATCCTACCGACTGCGCCAGTTACGTTAGCTGCGGCCGGAGGTTCGAAAAAAAAACCAAATTTACTTATAAAATATATTTAAAATAAAATTACAAATTATGTTACTATAGCTAATTAATCTAACAGAATGAGCCTTGTGTAAGTGAGTACGTGATATTTTATACATCCGGCACGTGGCTTGAATTGCTGCGCCTGCATTCTTGTTGGTTTACATAGCAACTGTTCTAGGTGTAGTAGTCAGCGATCTTCATATCATAGGTATATGTAACTTGCGCCCCCCTTATGTTGACAGAATTTTTGTTTAGGAATTAACGCGCATGGCCTCTCCAGTTGGTTGAATACTCAAAACCTGCCCTTCAATCGCCATTTTATCATTGATATAAGAAACATTTTTATCCTCTCAGTGAAGTACGTTAGTACTCTTATTAGTTTGTGCAGTAAAGTGTAGGTATACACGTTTTCTTGTAGGTATGCCAGATCCATATGTTTTATGTACGTCTATGGAGGCGTTAAATAGGCTTTTGATCTAGCAACACTACTACTTCTTGCTGCTGTCCGTATATATCTATACTCTTTGCTGCTGTCAATGTGTCAAAGAAAAAAGTATGAGTTCTGTTTAGATTTTAGTGTTCTGTTCTTATAAATTGATGAATATTTTGATTTTTAATGGCAGAATGATTAAGGTATGACATATATATTTCTTATTTCTTTATATTTATATTTACATTATCCTTAGTCGTTCAATGAAATAGAATATTCATGACTTTTGTTTCAGATACTATGGACATTTTATGTCACATTAGCGAATCGGCACTTTACTGCACTTATAAATGTGTATTAGTAGTTGCAGAATGAAAACAGGTTGTGTTTAGCGGTTTGTGTTGACGAAGAAAATGGGAAATCAAAACAGTTGCTGCTGTTACCGTAGCCCATCACCTACCAGGAAGGATATCGTAAAATTAGAAGAGTATCCTCCTGAAGGAGACTTAAGTTCTAATAATATACAGCACATAAGTGAAAGAGAACCCGATGATGGAGATATAGACCCTTCCCAAGATCCAGTAGCAGGTACAATTTTTATGGAAAGGTCTAAAGCATCTATCGAAAATGGTATGACTAGAAAACGTAGTCAACATCAAATTGCTGATAATAAGTTGAAGAAAAGTAGTTCCTGTTCAACAATTTACTTAGATGATAGTACAGTGTCACAGCCTAATTTAAAAAACACTGTTAAATGTGTAGCATTGGCTATATATTACCATATAAAAAATCGGACATCTGAACGCAGATTAGACATATTTGATGAGAAATTACATCCCTTGAGTAAAGAAGCTGTCAGTGATGATTATGATAAATACAATCCTGAGCATAAACAAATTTATAAATTTGTTAGAACTTTGTTTAATGCTGCCCAGTTAACTGCCGAATGTGCTATTATTACCTTGGTATATTTAGAAAGACTTCTTATATGTGCTGACTTAGATATTGCTCCTTCAAATTGGAAAAGAATAGTTCTGGGTGCAATTTTACTAGCAAGTAAAGTTTGGGATGATCAAGCTGTTTGGAATGTTGATTACTGTCAAATTTTAAAGGACATTACAGTAGAGGACATGAATGAGTTAGAAAGACAATTTCTTGAGATGTTACAATTTAACATTAATGTACCATCTAGTGTTTATGCTAAGTATTATTTTGACTTGCGCACGCTTGCTGAAGCTAATGATTTAGCTTTTCCCAGTGAGCCATTAAGCAAGGAAAGAGCACAAAAGCTAGAGGCAATGTCTCGTGTAATGGAAGATAAGATATCTGCTGAAATAGTAAAGAATGGTATAAAAAAATGGTCAAGCTTAGATAATGTCAATTCTGGAGCAGGTGTGAGGCGCAGTGTAGCCATATTGTCTTAACTTTATTAGTCATGATCCAAAATTTGTCTGGAAATCAAAATTACAAATATATCATTTTTGTGAAACATAAAACAAATCAAGAAACTTTTGCATCGTTTTTGTAGAAACTTAGTACATTGCTTTAAAATTTATGCTAAGTAATATTTTTTTTAAAGTTGTAAAGGTTTTAAAATATTAAAGTACTGTTTTTTTACTAATTATTTCTTTAGTGCGTTTCAGTTTTGTCATGTAATATAAAAATGCACAAATGCTAAATATTAAAATAAACACATTTTTATATTTTGTGATCTAAGGATATTGAAGAATATAAAAGAAAGACTTGTAATGTGGTCCAATATTTTATTTTGTATTATACTGATAATTACCTTTTTCCTACTTAATTCTAGAAAATATTTCTTTATCCAATATTGGCTTCTATTTTATATCTTTTTATATTTTAGCACTGGAGTATTGATGTAAAATTTGCTTTCTATAATAGATGGCTTAATATAAAATTAGGCTACGCAAATGTGTGCCTGCATTTGACTGAAAATTTTGTTGTGGTTGTGGTATGAATGTATCAAATATTATTTTAATGCATTTAGCCATCAAAAATAGTGTATATATTCAATTATGCCAAATTAATTTGTAAATTAAAATCATGTATGAATGTAAACTTGATAGTCAAACATATTACAATAATCAATTAAATTGTACATTTACATATATTTTTCTTAATACAATTCTATGTTTATGTTTTAAAGTAGGAATTGATTAAATTATTCATAACTATTTAGATTATGTTATACAGCCAATACATTATGTATCATTTATATAACTAAGT
This sequence comes from Parnassius apollo, assembly GCA_907164705.1. Lineage (NCBI taxonomy): Eukaryota > Metazoa > Arthropoda > Insecta > Lepidoptera > Papilionidae > Parnassius > Parnassius apollo. The sequence goes on along the minus strand of CAJQZP010001607.1, from coordinate 6,605,861 downwards.
AAAAATAAACATTTTATATGAGACTTTCAAAATGAGTTTTTATGAAAACATCATAATTTATATAACACAAATACTTGCTAAATTATTGTATCTACACATATTGTCTGCAAGAGATCATTATTTTTACTACCTTAATTATTAATTATATTTTTTAAATATATAAATGTAGAAGTCTAGAAAGGTACAAAGCTAAAAATTAGTACCTACTCAAAGAAAATGAGCTTCATTTGTAAATTAAATGTAATGGATATATAGTACTTACACACTTATTTTCGATTTAGGGGTCCGTTTACGAAATATTTAGTGTTAATATCCCTCTACCAACTAAACTGCTGTTTTTAGAAACGCGAAATATATGTACCATAGTACTATATGTATAATGAAGTTAAAACGAAAAAAAACTAGCACAGCAGCTATGTACACTTAAGAAAGTTACAGAAGCAAACTTTTTAATTCAATATAGATTTTAAATAATAATTATTGAGTCACTTTTTTAATTTACCACTAGTTCTGAAAAAACTCTGCTTTGTGACAAAGCAGCATGATACCCATCGAGACTTTTTTCCAACTTTTAACTTATAAAATTCACACGTATTAGTAAATTTCGTTACAAGTCCATAGAAAGTGACCTGAAACTAGCTGCATTATAATTGGAATATAAACTATTGTAATCTATAAAAAATGAACAGTTTTTAAAGAAAACGATATATTATGCATTTTTTCGATCAGCTTTACGTTTTCCTTTGCGGAGTAGGCAAGTATAGAAACGATCGCCAGGAAACCGATCTTGAAATACCACTTTCGCTTATTTTTTAGTTATAAATTATTGTAGACCTACAGTTTCATTCGTGGTATCTTTGATTTATGCGGGCGGCCCTCAGGATAGTTCAGGTCAGTAGTGGTTTAGGAAAAGGTTTGTTACGTTCATGTATGCCTTAGGGTTGCACTGCCAGGAACTAATAATAACTAAAGATGGAGAGAGCACTATGCATACTTTCATACGGACTTGCCATGTGAACGATTTGATGTAGATTGTATTATTTTGAGAATCGAAGTTATTTTTTTATCTTTTTTGAATACCATTTCCTATAAGTGTGCTTGGATAATAAGTCTTTCCATTTTGGGGCCATTTTGAATTGTTATAGCGGTCAAAACGCGAACTCACTCACGCTCATACTATCAAGAAGGATTTCATGTTTACTTATTGTAACGGATATGTATCTACGGAATCCTACAAGGCGCGTGACCCGACGTGCAATTGGCCGGTTTTTTGTGCTTATGTTTGGAAGTTAAGGTATTAAACAGCCTAGATAGATAAAGAATTTACTGTTATCAATCTTCTTGATATTACATCATGTATAGATGAAAAAAATAATTGTTATTTGAAAGGTGAAGCATAGTCACAGCTTATTTCCAATAATAATTAATTTATTGTAGAAAAATATACTCATTTTAAAAGCCCTTTTAACCCTCGACGAAAAAGAGGGGTGTTATAAGTTTGACCACTATATTTATGTGAGTCTGTCTGTCTGTCTATGGCACCGTAGCTCGTGAACGGGTGAACCGATTTGCGTGCGGTTTTTATTTAAAAGCATGTTTTCTAGTGGTGGTCTTGGACATGTTTTATCAAAATCGGTTTAGCCGTTTGAAAATCATCAGCTTTTTTTGTTTCGGCGTTTTAAAAATTTTCAATTAAAGGTCAAACGAATTTACGCACCAAATTTGGCACTTTATTATGAGGAGGTGAAGTCGATGTATGAGAATATCTGTAGAGTCATTTAATATACTAAAACTAAACAGTGTCGATGAGAAACTTCAACGCAAAACTAGGCACCAGCAAGGACAGTAAGCTAAAAGTAGGGGCATTTTGAATTGGGCAGCGGAACTAGTAGTAATGGAGAAACAGATTCTTGATGAGCTCTTGCTTCCAGGTGTGATCTCAGAGAAAGTGGACCTGGTGTAGCTCCAACGGTTCGACAAAAAATGAGCTTTACTTCATTATGACGATAAGACAACAGCGGCTCAGTGATCGGAAGGGTGAAAAATGTGGTAGTGATTAACAAATGCTGGAAGGCGCGTGGTTACTTTCAGGTCGAATCACAAAATCGTATAAATGACGAGCTCGAGAAACTGTTCATGTGGCCGAAGCTAACTTTTGCAAGACTCGTCGCGGAATTCAAAAACTTCCAGATCACACTCGTACGGGTCGTCCTAATAGAACCCACGGTCATCGCTGGTTCGCTTCGTATCTTATATCTACTGATGCCCTGGTAATTGAAATTCTCGCTACTACCTAAATCGTATGACTCACATGTTTGCATCAAATTAAAATTACTGATACTGAACTAAAAATCGGCTTCTTTTAGAACACCTGATTCTTGTCAGGTTTTTTTTATATAGAAGAGGGGGCAAACGAGCATGCGGTGATGCGACTCACCTGATGTTAAGTGACTACCACCGCCCATGATCAACCGCAACACCAGGGGAATTGCAGGTGCGTTGCCGGCCCTTTAGAAAGGAGTAATCTCTTTTCTTGAAGGTCCCCAGGTCGTATCGGTCCGGAAAAATCGTCGGTAGTAAACTATTCCACAGAGAGGTCATACGCGGAAGAAAACTCCTTTTGAAACGTACAGTGGTGGACCGCCAAGCATCCAGATGGTGTGGATGGTTTCGGGACGTTTGCCGCGTAGTGCGTTCACGAAATTTGGTGGCTGGGATTAATCCGAACAATTCCTCAGAGCACTTCCCATGGTATATGCGAAAGAAAATGCAAAGAGATGCAACATCTCTTCGCAGCACCAGTGAATCGAGCCGATCGGAAAGCACTCCGTCGTCGACGATTCGAGCTGCTCTGCGCTGGATGCGGTCAAGTGGAAGGAGCTGGTACTGGGGAGCCCCAGCCCAGAGATGGGAACAGTATTCCATGTGCGGGCGAACCTGCGCCTTGTAAAGTTGCAGGCGGTGTGCCGGCATGAAATACTGTCCCGTTCTGCTGAGCACGCCAAGCTTTTTAGAGGCCAATTTGGCCTTCTCTTCTACGTGACCACGAAACTGCACGTCAATCGATATGTCGACGCCGAAGATTCCGATACTGGCTGAGGCAACAAGGGCAGTGCCTTGAAACTGAGGCGATACGACAAAGGGGTTCTTTTTAGCGGTTAACGCGCAGGCTTGTGTCTTCTGGGGGTTAAACTGGACTAGATTTAGTCGCCCCCAATCCGAGACTCTGTTCAGCAAAGACTCTACTTCAGACACAAATTTGTCCCGGTACTCGGAGACGTTTTCCCGAGAAATATTGGCACGGCCGGTGTAAAGAGCATCACCACCACAGGCTTGGTAGCACTCCTGCTTATAGCATGATGTTATTTTACAGGAGCGACCAAACTATGGCTGAGATTTGCCTCCAATGAGCACTACATAGGAAGGAATAAAAAGTTTCATACCCTGAAGCACCAAATCAGCGACATAATCCGCAACAAAGTTGGGATCTTCCAGCGAGAAGCAAACCCACTCCTAAGGGTAAGATGCAAAGAAAGACCGCATCCCATCACAATCGGCTGACCTATAGTGCCAAACACGGCGGCAGCCTGCAGAATGCAACTGCGATTTCAGCGTGAGTGGCACCACACTCCGGACAAGATAATGGTCCGGGGAGCCTAAAGGGACGTCGACGGAAATCTGATATCGGTCCGGGTGAGAGGTCAGCAGAAGTTCCAACAGGGCAGGTGCATGATCCTCCACATCTGGAATCCGCGTAGGCGAAGTAACCAGTTGTGTAAGACCATATGCCAGAGAGGCAAAATCATGAACAGATCTCCCCGCATGATCGGTAAAACGTGAACCAAGCCATTCAGCGTGGTGGGCGTTAAAGTCGCCGAGGATCACGATCTCTGCGGAGGGGATCTGCTGTAGCAACGAATCTGTAGCCATTTAGACGTGGTCGAAGAGTCGGTCTGTTTCGGCATTACCGCTATGGGACCTATAGAGAAACCCGTACACGCACGGATGGTCGTGGCTGTCTACGCGTAGCCAAAGGATGGACAGGACCTTCAAGACTGCCGAGGCGTCGAGAACAAATGTCCTCTCTGACGTAAACGCAAACTCTAGGCCGAGGCACAAAGGACTGTTCCAGTTTATACCCCGGGTAGGAGAGATAAGAGACATCAGCCGGAGAGGACACCTGCGTCTCGGTCAGAAAGAGCAGAGCCGGCCTCGCCGTCTCGAGATGGTAGTGGACGGCGTTTAGGTTAGAATGAAGTCCCCTGATATTGCAGAAATTCACGGATATCGTGGCAGGGGTCGACTTGGTCTTGTTGCTCCGTTTGCCCCGAACAGTTGTAGTCTTGAGCGGAATTCCCGAAAGAATACGCGGGGCATCCTAAGCACCCATGCTCAGGAGTTGAGTAACTTGGTCGTGGATGCTCAGCGAGGGATTCTCCAGGGGTGCTGGTACCCTCCTGGGGTAGTTTGACATTTAATTCCGCTACCATGTTGATGGGGGGGGGGGATTTGGGCGTCCGGCCACCTGCACTCACCAGACGAAACACGGAAGCAGAACTTCCACTTCACGTCGGTATACTGTGAGGTTGTGGTACCACCCCGGTTTGAGCCGGCCCATACGTGCAACAGCAAAGCTGCCACGTGGCTCTCGTGGCTCAGGTTTTTGTCGCGGATACTTAATTCTCGCGATAGTAGCGCAATCGCGTTATTTTAGAACGACGCCTAATGGTAGCTACAGACCTTCAGTTTTACTCGTAACTGCACAGTTTTGACTAAACAGTCGAACTGTTCAGTTAAAACTGCCGTCCCTAGTGTCTACACATATTCAGTTATTTCAGAACTGATACTTAAAGTCCTTTTCAAGAGTGGCAACAATGCTCTATTAAAGAGTTACAAACCGCTTCCCATTTTGAGATGTGTCTAAATGCTGTTTTCGAGCCATTACGAATCATCTCGCATGCATACTATATGACTTCTGGTATCCCGAACAAGATTTTTTACAGTTTAAATACTCTTCGGCAATATGTAACATAAACCGAAGAGTACAATAGGCCACTTATCTTGTGTATATGGTCGATTGACCAATCGATGGATCAAGCTCGTTTGGCCAGTGTTCGGGGAATTGCAACATCTTAACGTCATGGATTCTTCAAAAATCGAAAATAAGAACTATGGATCTAAGACACGACTACTGGCTGTATAAGGAAGCTTAAGGTCCTTCAGCAAGCTATGGAGAGGTCTATACTCAGAGTTTCTTTGCGAGTTAGAATTTGTAATGAGGATATAGGGTAAGTGCACCAATGAATGAACACCCCCCAGTGAATGAACAAAAGTGAGTTTTTTCAATATAATAAGAAAAGTAAACATTTCTACCAAACACTGTATTTTTTTTTTCGAGTGGTCTAATTTTTTTACGTAAACTGGTCACACAAACATTTGCCAGCGACCCGTAGTTACAAAATGACGACTGCTTAAAGTGGACGTGTTGTGTTGTGTTTCGTGATTGTATGAGCGAGAATTTAGGACTCAGGTAAGACAGTGCATTTTGGTATTAGCGTTGTTCACGTTATATGAGTGACAGTGTAAAGAAAACTGCATAATAAGATAGAACAATGATTATTTTATTCATTAGAAAACAACTTGTTTATAATTTCATGTGTTTAATAAAAATAAAGGGGTGTTCGATTACTAGATCATGAAAGTGAGAAAGTTCTAGTAAATGAACGAGTGTTCATTCACTGGTTCTGGTCTGTTTTGTTACTTTTGGCTAATTTTGCATGTTTCTGTTCTCAGAATTGGTTTATTTTTTGTAGAAAGGTTTAATTATTGATTGTCTACCTTTAGGCCAGTATTCGAACACCCTAGTGTTCATTTACTAGTTTTTAAATCTAATGAATGTACTATAGTATTGTTGCTACGTTCATTTACTGGTTTTCAAAAACCAATGAATGAACTATAGTATTATTGCTACGTTCATTTACTGGTTTTTAAAATCCAATGAATGAATAAATAAACTATTAATGTTTTGTTATATTTCAAGCAGTGATATTTAGTTTTATCTCAGTAATTAGTTACAAAAAATATTCAGACGCTTCAACTTCAATTTCTCTTTTTTTAGTTCAAAAATAATGGAATCTACTAAAAAGAAATACGCAAGATTCCGTTATACTCAACAACAGTTAGAGGAGGCTCTTACCCGTATAACAAATAACGATTTGTCTATTAATAAAGCCAGCAAAATATACGACATACCCAAATCAACGTTAAGTAATAAATTAAATAATAAAGTACCATGGCAACGAAAAATGGGTCCATTAACACAACTAACTTTCGACGAAGAAAACAAGCTAGCAGACTGGATTTTAACAAAAGCTAAACTTGGGTTTCCAATGCACCCGGAAGAAGTTTATGATACTGTGGAAATATTCTTGAAACAAAATGAGAGGGAGAATAAATTTACAAAAGGCCGACCGGGGAAAAAAATGGCTTACTTTGTTTTTGCGAAGACATCCCGAAGTAACTAAAAGAAACGCTGAAATAATATCAAAAGCTAGGGCAGCGGTTACAGAAGAGGCCATCAGAAATTGGTTTACTGAATTGAACAAGTTTTTAGAGGAAGAAAATGCCTTAGACATTAAAGATGACCCGACTCGTATTTTCAATTCAGATGAAACTGGCGTCATGACTTGTCTTAAAACGGGGCTGATTTTGGGGCCCAAAAATTATAAAAATACATACGAAATCGCAAGTGGGAAAGAAAAAGAATCAATCACAGTCCTATGTACATTCTCTGCTGATGGTACTGATGTACCACCGTTTGTTTTGTATCCATATAAAAGAATGCCACCAGCCGTAATTCAAAATTTCCCAGATACTTGGTATATTGGCCGTTCCGACAGCGGGTGGATGGTATCAGTTGTATTTTTTACCTACATTAAGTTATTTTATGAATGGTTGGTAAAAAATGAAATCCGGTTGCCTGTATTGCTATTTCTGGATGGCCACAAGTCCCATATCAATCGTGACATGTTTGATTTCTGTCGTGAAAAAGGAATAATGATTTTCTGTTTATATCCCAACTCAACTCATATTTTGCAGCCCTGTGATGTAGGAATATTTGGACCGTTGAAGAAAAATTGGAAAAGGGTAGTGAGAAAGCATAAACAGGCATCCACTGTACCTATAACAAAACAAAATTTTGCTGCGTTGTTTAAAATAGCTTACGACAGAAGCATTAAGCCAACTACGATAAAAAATTCATTTAGAGTTTGTGGTTTATATCCAATGTCTCCAGATGCAGTTGACTACTCACGCTGCATAAGTAATAGAAGGCAAGAAATTGCGCAACAAAACCAAAAAGGCACCACAACCTCTAGTCTTCATGACCAAAAAGAGGATCTACGAAGTACGATCAAGGTTATAGAAGGTGAAGTTGGCCAGATGATAAGAAATGAGTTTGTCATGTCTTACAATTTAAACCGTTCTCATCCCCATCAATATTTTGAGCTGTGGAAAAAATGTAGAAATCAACTTGAGAATAAAAAACAGAGTGACACGATAACACCGAATACCCCGATCATTCCTCTTGATCTGTCAGTATCATCTATAGAAGCGTCTACTTCAAACGAGGACGATTCCAAACTGGAATCAAGCTAGGCACTGGAAAGGAATAGTGTTCCCGAAATCGTCGAGTCTGAAATTACAAATGTGGAAACTGAAGAAATGCATGCAACTAATAGTTCAATTATAATAGATTCGGCAATCCGACTGCCATCGGATAATTCCATATTATTGGGTGAGACTAGTATTTTACCCAATTTACCACCCTTTGATACAACTGAAGATGTCATAGATTTTATTATTCAGAATGAAATAGACATACCTGATGTGATACCATTGCCATGGTATGATACTTTAGAAATAATAGTAGAAAAAGACCCCATTATTGACGCTCCTAATAAATGCTCTTCTCCTCAGAATAACGCATCATCCATACCAGCCATTCCCAGTTGCAGCAATAACACTAATCAAGCAAAAAATTCGCTTGAGTCCACAGTTGATAGTCAGACTGCAATAAAGTCTGTAATAGATCCCACTAATAGTATTAATTCATCGAATGATACAAATCCATCCAATCCACTAGAAGGATTTTTGAAAATACCGGATTTACCACAAAAGAAATTTAAAGTTACAAAAAAAATGCCTGCACCTTATGGATTAACAGGGCTCAAATACAAAGAATATTTAAAAAATCAGGACGATGAGAAAAAAATTAAGGAGGAAGAATTAGCGAATAAAAGAAAGGAACGAGAAGAAAAAAGACTGAACAAACAAAAATCTCAAAGCAAAAAACGTGTTCAACTGAAACGCCCAAAAAATCCCCTTAAAAAAGCAAGCTAAGAAAATGAAAGTAGAACATGATGATCACACACAACCTGCCGAAGATTTTATAACAACAGATAATTTAGAAGCAAGTGAAGAGACTGAAATAGAAACTAGGAGAACTACTACGACTTGTACTGAATTTAAGGACAATTTATTTGATAGATATGTACTGGTTCAATTTGAGAGTGGAAAGAGAATGCGTCATTTTGTAGGAAAAGTGATAATGGTAAATGACAATGAAAGAAAATATAAAGTAGATTTTCTTAGAAAAAAATCCGTTGTGGAAAATGTTGTCAATTTTGCAAAACCAATAGTGCCAGATATTGCAGAAGTTGATTTCGATGATATTAAACGTGTATTCGGTACACCGAATATTTCTAGGCGCGGATTAATTTGTTTTGACGATTTAGTATTTAAAGATATTGAATAATAATTGTTTTAATTCTTTTGATATTTTTTATAGTGAGAAAAAATGTACTGCTGATTACGCTTATCTCACACTTTATGGTTAGTTTTTAAATTAATAATACCATTAACCGGTTTAGTTATTTTTAGAATGTGAAGAGATTAAGGTATCATATTTTTGTTACGCTTATTGTTGATTAGTTATATTGTAAGCTTAAGGTTTAATTTGATAAGTTTCATAAAAATTGTTTTTATTTGATTTAGGTACAACATGTTTTTTAATCTTTGTTAATTATATATTTTTATAACCAATGATGATTCTAGTCCGCTATTGTTTTAATTATCTAGGTAGAACATAATCAAAGTTCTTAATTAAAAGTGATACCTAAAGCCTAATTTGTAAGAGTAAAGACTGAAATAATGTATCTACTAATGTGATTACCTAGTTGGAATTAAGAGTAGTATGTCGAATAGCATGTAACGGCTGGGTAGAGGTCAAAATAATCGTACATGACTTTAAAAAATATGTGTCCTCGACCGTTTTCAGCTTATATAAAGATTAGTTCGGGTCATATCAAGTTATAACCAATTTTGTTTTAAAGGACAATTAATTTACAGGAAAACAAGCCATTTTAGTTATGTTTAGAATATAACTATACCGAAAAAAATATTAGCAAACTAAAGTCACTAATTTCACGTCCATACAAAATGAAAGTGTCCTATTGCGTAATGAAAATTTACATATTATAAAATAATCAATACTAGGCAATTTTTAGCAATATTATATACTGTTAAGTAAAAACTGGTGACTTAATTATTGTTTTCATTCATGTAATCGTTAATTTATTATGTCTATAATTATTTAATTACTGTTTATAATAAAATCCCAAATATCATTCCTGTGAATAACTCCAGGTAGATAACGGTGTTTTAAACGCTCCCGAAAAGAAATTCTACCATATCGCAATTATATATTATGCTAGCAACACTGTTACTCACATCTCGTGACTTTTGAGAACGCCATGTTGTCACTTCATTAAGTTTTGGTTGAAAGAGTGCGCGCACAGAAAAATTTGTCCAAAATATTCCTGTGAAAAACTAGTGAGTGAGATAAATTCTAAAGTGAATTACGCGGGTCTGGATACACAGTCTGAAATAGTGTGTTTTGGTGCTCATACAACACAGAGACATTGTTTTCAAGGTAAGATATTTGTTGTTATGACGATGCATTTTAGAGGTTATAATCCATATTTTTCCTTCCTGTGGATAACGTAACACGACTTAGGGCTAGTTCATACTGCTAATTGTTACTCACAGGATTTTATAGATTTGTGAGTAACACTTGGTAAAACGAATCAGTTTGTATAGTAAGTGCACCTGCAATCAATAACGAGTTGTTCACTTCAAACGAAAATCTCATTCATCTTCCGAACCGCTTGGTTTTGTTCGTATTTTTAACCGACTTCAAAAAAAGGAGGAATTTTAGAATTCATATTTTTTTATATATTTATATATGTATATGCATGAAATATACTGGCATCCACTTCTGGAATAATCTATTATTATTATTTTAATATTTCATGGATTGGACTTTTTGGACGTATTTGTGCATAAATTAAAACTAATTGACTTTACATGCTTACTTTTAGATGGCGCCAATGTCGAATGCTGAGAGACAAAGAAAATACCGTGAAAAAATAAAACAAAATGCAGAAAAATACGAGGAGAAAAAAAGAAGCATAGAGAATACATGAAAGCTGCTAGAAGACCAATTGCAGAACTGACTGAAAAAGAAAAGGAAAAAAAGCGACGAGAATGGAGACTTGCCAAAAAAAAACAAAAAGAAGGTGGTGTAACAAAACCAAAGAACAACAAGTGTTGTGCGTTAAATGCACGATTATGTGAAAAATTGAAGAAGCGAATAACAGATCAAAAGAAAGTTATAGATAATATATTGCTGAAGAAACATGCTTTACAAAAAAACCTATATAGACATAAAATTAAAATTGAAGAGCTGCGCAAATTGATCTCAAATTCAGAACGAACGGAAAACAAATATTTAATAAACTCATCAGAAAGTAAAACCAACAGTGAATTTGTACCTACAGACATTAATGCACCAACTACCTCATCCGGACTGACCACAACTGACAAATCTGAAAATGAAGATTTACGTGAAAAAACTCCCATGTCTAAAACATTATCCTTTATAAATGAAAATATTCCATCCATATCCACTCCTGAAAAAAATAAAGTTAAAAAACAGATCCTGCAGCTGAATGTGATCAGTGCTTCGTTACAGACAGCATATGAAAAACATGACAATAAATCAAAACAGATCCTAAAAGACATTGTTTCATCCGAAGCAATAGAAAAATATAATCTGAAAACTGATATTTCGAAATCATTGGGACTGAAAGGGAGAGTAAGAAAATTTCAGAAAAAGGAAAGGACATACAAAGAAGCTAAAGAAATACGTATTTTTTTCAACAGGGATGATAACACTAGAATGACAGCTGGCAAGAAAGAATGTGTTGGTAGAGGTAATGATAAATTACAGAAGCGATTCTTGCTTACTTCATTGAAGAAACTTTACACAAAATATGTAAGCGAGGGAGGAAAAGCTTCATTTTCAACTTTTAGACGAAATAGGCCAAGAAATGTGTTACGGCCAAAGTTGAGTGATAGAAACACCGTTGCATGTATAAAACACAGTAATTTAGCCTTCAAAGTTGCTCATTTAAAGAAAATTGGCGTTATAGGTACTTCCGATTTGCAAGAATTACTTGCATCGAGTGTGTGCAGCGTTGAATCGTACGACTGTATGTATTTAAATTGTGAAAAGTGTAAAGACACCAATCCTGAAATGAATTTGACAGATATTACAAACAATACAGAATGCACATGGATACAGTGGATTAGAAAGGAATTTACGTTTGAGAAGGGAATAGAAAGAAAAATTACTACTACAAAGAAATATGCTAAAGAAAGTATTAAGGGTACATTTTCAGAACTCAAAGAAATGTTTTTAGCTGATCTACGTGCATTCCGGCAGCATTTCTTTAATATAAATCATCAGCACAAAAAATATCGAGAAGTTATTGATAACCTACTACCCAATGAAGCAGCTCTAATAATAGATTTCTCAGAAAATTATTCCTGTAAATTAGGAGAAGAGATACAGGCTCTTCATTTCGGAGCATCAAAGGGCCAAATTACGATCCACACTGGCATAGCATATCTACAACAAAAAAAGGTTCCTTTTGCTTCGCTGTCCGACTGTAACTTACATGACCCTGGAGCCATCAGAGCCCACATAGAACCTATAATTGAATTATTATTAACAAGCAATCCCGACATAGATACCATACATTTTTTCTCAGACGGTCCAAGTACGCAATATAAACAAAAAAAAAATTTTTACCAGTTTACAGAGTTATGCAAAAAGTATAAATTTACTTTTGGAACCTGGACGTTTTTCGAAGCTGCGCACGGCAAGGGTGCTGCCGATGGAGTAGGGGGTGCTGTAAAAAGACTGCTGGATCAAAAAGTGGCATGTGGAAATGATGTTAGCTGTGCCGACGATGCTGTGTCTATTTTAACTGAAGAATCATCTGTTACAATATTTTCAGTCTCTGAAATTAATATTCGGGATGCACAGAACCAGATACCGAATGACTTGGATCCAGTACCACTTACTACACGATTACATCAAATTACTTACCATGTTCCATCAACAACACTAAGGTACCGCAATGTCAGTTGTTTCTGTAAGTCATCTTTGCCAAGAGGGATTTGCGAATGCTACAACGCGAAAACTCACGTCCTGAAAAAAACTATAGTCCACAAGATAAATTGTTCAACCAATGTTAGTAAAAGGATGCGCAACAATGAGGAAGCGGGGCAATTGAATGAATGCGGAGCAGTGCTGCCAGAAATTCCCGTGGTTTCACATCGAATATCAACCAATGACATTGACGTTATACATGACGAAGGTGGAATTTTTCAATCGAAAACAAAAGCAAGTAGTTGCATCATTCGGGAAACTGCTGGAACAAAAATTGTATTGATGGCAAAAAATCAGAATTCACTTAATATTAACACTAACGTCTTGACGAATGTAAAACAAAAACCCAAGATTATATCGCAAGTTATAATTCCGCCCTCAAAATGTACCCCAAAAATTGTTACCAATAATGAAAATAAAGAAAACTTATCATCACTTAACACTAAAAACTATGACCGGCTTAAACGAAAAACGAGAAAAGAGATTAAAAGAAAAGATAAGAAGTTAAAAAGAAAAAAAGAAGAAGATGAATCAAGCAATAGTGACATCGCTATGAGTGTCCACAGTGATTCAGACATTTGCGACGTTGCTTCTGAATCAGATAGCCTGGATATGCAAGATACAGATTTTAATATTAATAAATCAAAATCTAAAGGCTGCAAAAAAAATGTAAAAGTTAAAATTGAAAAGACTAAAACTTGCCTTATCCCAGATACTATGTTGCATCAGCCCTCTTCAAGTTCCAACTTAGAAATTGTTCCCATTGATATAAAAAAATACGATTATGTATTGGTAAGACACTTTTTAAAAAAAAGAGTGGAATATTTTGTAGGCACAGTTTTGGAAAAACCTTTCAATGACAAGGTAAAAATATCTTTTTTAAGAAAAGTTGGCAAACATGACAATACAAAATTTATTAAGACAAAGTCAATGGAAGTGGAGCTAATAGATTGTAAGAATATTGTAAAGACTGTAGAATTAATGTCGATCAATGAAAATGAGACTGATTTTGTATTTCTTGACGACGATGATTATATATATTTTGATTAAAGAATTACATAATTATCACTCAAGTTACCAGTTGTAATAAATATATTAAAGTTCCTTTTTTAAGTAATAAAGTTCCTTTTTTTTGTTTTGTTATTTTCACCGCCAAAGTAATTGTTTTGTGTAGGTTGTAGTTTTTAAAGCATGTTTTCGGTGGTGAACTTGTTAAAAATACATTTATTGATGTTAGCAGTTGTGTCAGTCTAACAATAAATAAAAATATGTACCTATTTGTTGTTTCAATGTGAAAGCATCCTATTATTCCTGTGAGTAACATTTTCTTATCAGGTGAGTAACGTTACTACCCGGACTTCATGTGAGTTGCGGTCGATTATTTTGACTTCTACCCGGCTACGTTGATTATTCTGTGATTTTAATGTGCCTACAATTTAAATAAAAGTTATGTTTTCGTTTTATTCTCTTTTTATTTTTTTTATATTTCCCACTGTGTTTTTATAAATATGCCTACACCATCGCTTTCAAATTCATAGTTATATTATTCAAAGAAGTATATAAATTATAAAACCTCATTTACATTTAATAAATAATCAGAAACTTGTGATTTCTAGCTTAATTAGTATCAACAGAAAACGTTCATTCATTGGAGTTTAAAATGTTCATGCACTGGATTTTGGTGTTCATTTACTGGTGATTTTGGGTGCTTTGGCATAAAATGTCGATTATCTTAGTAATTATGTCCTTTAACGGCAGATTGCCCATATAATATTAAACTTGAATAAATTTTGAATGTAATAGAGTGGCATTATTAAAGCACAGCCACCCATATATAGATGCTTATAATTTTCAAAGTTTGAAATTGCCTTAAGGGTTCATTCATTGGTGCACTTACCCTAGACAGTATACCAGACTAACCGACACAGTCCAATAAAAAGCTGAAGTGGTAAATGGTCAGCCATATATCTCAAAAACAGACAACTCATGAGATTTAAAGGTTGTTGAGTGACAGCCCCATACCAGTAAGCAAAGTGTAGGACGACACCATACTAGATGAAGTGACGACCTAGTAAGACATACAGGAAGTCAATATATTGCAAGTGGCTCAAAACCATGTTTTGTGGTGTTTCTTTAGAGACATTTATATAGGCCATGTTTAATATTGGATGTGTGAAAGATAGTAATTGTGATGATAATGAGACTACAAAGTTTTATAATTTAAAAATTATAATACCAAAGACAATTACATAATCAATAACATAACAGCAAATTTTTTATCCTAGTGGTTTAAGGTCTTTTAAGTATGCACTATAGTTTTCAAATATATCAACAACATCACTCTTTTGAGTCATTTTTTCATCATATTCTGGACCCACAGCCCAAAGGGTTTCTAAGTCATAAACTTCTCGAACTTTATCAGAAAATATATGAAGAGCAATATTACCTGAAAAGATGAAAACATTATTTTCAATATGTAAGATTTGTTCTTATATTTTGCTGACAACGGCTGAGATGTTTTCATTAATTTATTACAATTTATCAAAAATTCACTTCTGAACACAGGTTCCTCCCAAAGATTGCCTAACAGGAGAGATATTTGACACAGTTACCAGGCCTAGCATGGTGTTGGCAACAGCAATTTCATTATTTTCATTTAGCATCAGGAAGATGCTGCTGTGCATCACCTATTTCATTTTCATCTTTCTCCTCTTATGACACCCAAGACATAAGATGGGAGCATGGTAACAGATTGTCTTATGATGCTACTATACGGAATTTAAAAAAAATATGGTTAAATTGTTACAATTGTAGCAAGCAATTTTTTTAAATACTTATTTATAACAATACATATATATTTTTGTTTAACTTGATTGTTGCAGCTGAACTTAATATGCCAAAAATATTGTACAGTTATAACATATATTGATTTGACTATATATATATATTGAGTGACTTCTGTTAATTGTTAGCAATACATATTTTAAAAAACATAAGTGAAAAAAAATAATAAGTTATAAAAATATACTGCTACAATACCTAAATCTAATGCCATCCATTCATCGGAATCTTTTCCTTCTATCCTAGGTAATTGATCACTTTTGTAACATTTTTTTTTGTAAACCTTACGCACAAATTCTGCTAAAGCTTTTATGTGTCTTTTACTGCGACCACTAACTACACATATGTATTCTACAAAATTAATGTCCTTTGGCACAGTTGCTACAAAAATATTTTTTGAGTTTTCTCTTTGCAGTAAATCTACAAGGTCTTCAATATCAAATACCCCATGCTTTCCTCCTGAAACAAATTAGTATTATATTAATAAATCATATTAAGAAAACTTTCAATTTTTTAAAATTTTAGATTAAAAAATTATATTTCATGATTTGCAGTTTTTTGGCATTGTAAATATCCTAAGTAGAACCAGAGTAATCTACAAATCTAACTCATCAGTATACTAAAGTGGCAATGGGCTGGCAATATAGCTCAAAAAATCAAAAACTTATGTGGAAAAAAGGTTCTCGAGTAGCAGCCTTGTTCCAGTAAGCAATCTGTAGAGTGACCCCCAGATAGATGAAGTAAGAGGTATAACAAAAAATATATAAGTATGGATAAGTTATTAGAAAATTATAATGTTTACTAAATTTACACACATAGTGCACAGTAATTCTGTCCGTTTTATAAAATATCATCCAAAAAATGGCATGGCAATGTCAAAAGGGTGAGCACAGTACAAGCCATGTTCAATTTCAGATGTTATTCACCATTACTGGCATGAGTATTATTAATCTAACATGATGATCAATTAGAGGCAATTATATCTACTATTGCTTTTATTCATCATTTACATTGCATGCAACGTTGAAGCATTGCAGTCTGAAGTAAACCTGCTTAAAAATACGTCAGGCAATCTTACAACTCAGCCTGCAGACACTTCTTACGAGTCTATCATATCTGAAATTACTGAACGAAACTCTAGACGTAAGAACATAATCATAGATGGACTACCGGAACCCGTATCGAAAAATAAAGAGGAAAGGAAAGACATCGACACAAAACAAGTAACTAAAATAGTAAAGACGATAGATGAGAGTTTCCAGCCTAAAGTGGTATACCGTCTTGACAGATATAGTCCTGGCAAAGATCGTCCCATAAAAGTATGTTTTTCGTCTTCAGAGACAGCTTTAACTATGTTACGCAGTAGAAAAAATGAGAATTTAGGCAATCTCAAAATATACGCAGATCACACCCCTCTACAGCAAAAATATTATAAAGACCTTAAAGAAGAAGTAAAGCGCCAATCGATAAATAATAACAATAAAAACTTTATTATAAAATATGTAAGAGGTGTGCCGAAGATCGTAGAAACCTCCTCAAAAAACTAAAATCACATGACACCACTCACCTCCAAACACTTTCGTGCAACATAAACCCAACTACCTATGAAATTGTTAATAGTTACAAAGATATTTCTTCCACCAAAAAGTCTCTACGATTTCTATATGCTAACGTAAGAAGTATAGTGAAACCAGGAAAATTGGATGAACTAAAATGCGTAGTTGAGTCGTTTCAGAATAGGATTCATATAATCATCCTATCAGAGACATGGATAAAGTCAGACGAGGAAGCTATTAGTCTTCAGATTCCCGGCTATATTCACCATTTTAATTACAGGCGTAACATGAGAGGTGGTGGAGTATCTATATTCATTTGCAATAGCCTAAAACACCACGTAACAGAAAATCAGTCCCAGGGTGAAAATCACTACCTATGGATCCATCTTGACCACTATTGTCTTGATATAGGTGCTGTATATCGGAAACCAGACGCCTCAAATTTAAAAAGTTTCTTGGAATTTTATTCCAAGCAATTACATGAAAGAAGCAGAGCCCTTGTATTTGGAGACTTTAACATTGATTTACTGAGTCAACAACAGGCAATCAATAACTACAAGGAAGTGCTAGAAGAGAATGGTCACAATATAATAAATAAAATAGACAAAAAATACTGTACCCGTGAAACAGTTTCAACAAAATCAATAATAGACCATGTTTGCTCAAATCTCAAACGACACAGATTTAATTTCATCATAATCGAAACCCCTATGTCTGACCACAAGCAAATATACTTTGAAATACAGAAATCCCGGCCTGAACCACTGCGAAAAGTTAGATATGAAGCTATTAACTACGAACAACTATGTAAAACTATGGTAAACTGTACAGATATTGGTAATAAATCATATGAAATATTTAAAGAGAAGCTGGATTCTTGCCTCAGCAATAGTAGATTCCCAAAAGTAAAAATTCTTAACCCACCTCGCCAAGACTGGATCAATAGGAAAATTTTAGATAGAATAAATAGTCGAAATATAATATGGAACAAATTTAAGAAGAATCCAGAGGACAAATTATTAGAAGAAGCATTCATCAAAGAAAGAAACGAAGTATCAAGAACCATTCATAAAACTAAAACTAAATATTATTTAAAAGCATTCAATGACTGCAAGAGCAACCCTAAAAAAGATGTGGAAACTAATAAAAGACCTTTCTAACAACAAAGTAAGAGACCCATCACTACCGAGTAAACTTTTAACAGCGAATGGTTACATAACGGATCAAAATGGTATATGTGAACAATTTAATGACTTTTTTACTAATGTAGGCTTGATCTTAAATAGTCAAATACTAACAAATCCCCATAATAATTTAACCTATACAAATAAAGCAAACACTGCCAAGTCAATCGCGCTAACACAGTTACAGCCATGTACAATGGAAGAAATTGCTAATTTTATAGATAGCTTAAGCACAAATACTAGCTCCGGATTAGACGGGGTAAATAGCAAATCAATAAAATGTTTGAAACACATCATCCTTCCTGAACTTACTAATTGCATAAATAAAAATCTAGAAAACGGTACTTTCCCTGATAGTTTAAAGATCGCTAAAGTTACACCTATATTTAAATCTGGTACTAAATTGGAACCTGGCAATTACCGCCCAATATCTGTTCTTCCTGTAATGTCTAAAATCTATGAAAAACTTTTATATAAACGTCTTGAAACTTATCTCTCTGCACAAAACTTCTTTTACAAGCAGCAGTATGGTTTCAGACCGAAATCTAACACACTGTCAGCTACAGTAGACCTCATAACTAAAGTGAAACTTAGTATTGATAAAAAACAAATAGCACTAGGAGTCTTCATAGATTTAAAGAAGGCTTTTGATACAATTAGTCACGACCTACTATTAAAAAAACTATTTGATATTGGCATTGCAGGAACCGCTCATGAGATACTCAGATCTTACCTCACAAATCGTCGGCAAGTGGTTAAGATCGGTGAAACACAGAGTGGGCCCAGAGTTGTAACCTGTGGTATACCTCAGGGATCGATTCTGGGGCCTCTTTTGTTTCTTATATATATAAATAATGTAAAAGAACTCGGGCTTAATGGAGACATAACGTTATACGCCGATGATACCACTCTATTCTACTTTGGCCATTCTATAGACTCTGTTATTAAAGACGCACAAAATGACTTAGATGTTCTAAACACTTGGTTTCAACGCAATCGGCTTACTATAAATATATCAAAAACAAACTATATAATATTTACAGCAAAAAACAAAAAAATATCACACTACACGCCATTGACAATAAATAACCAAATTATAAATAAAGTTAATGAAGAGAAATATCTTGGACTGATATTAGACTCGCACTTAACATGGATACCACATATTTCTAAAATTAAAACAAAATTAACTTCTCTTTCTGGTGCCATACGGGGGATGGCTGTATGTTTACCGCACCGAGTTCGATATAATATATACAACTCTCTTATAAAACCGCATTTAGAATACTTGACTGAAGTTTGGGGCACCGCTGCGAAAACAAATCTAGAACCACTACAAAGGTCACAAAATAAACTTATTAAAATATTATTTAAATATGATTTCCTTACACCAACAAATCTACTGTATAAACAAACAAAATTATTAAATATTACTCAAACATATATATATAAAACTTGTATATTAATAAGAAAAATATTAAATAAAGATATATATACTCAAATAACATTCAAAAAGAAACAACAAATACATAAAATTGGACTAAGGCGTGCAAACGACCTTTGCCTCCTAACCCCAAGAACTAATTATGGTAAAAAAAACTTAATGTACGAAGGTGCGAAATTGTATAACCAATTACCGAAAAATATCAAAGAAGCAAAATCAATCCCAACATTTAGAAAGCACTTAAAATATTATTTAACTTCTAACCTGAGCGTACATTGATTTCACTATTTTACGCGTCGCTTCTAGCTACACTCGGTCTGTGTAAGGTGCGCGTCCAAGCATTGTTTGCGCCTTTGGCTATGTAAGACTTTAAAAGTACCCTATTTTTTTTTTTTTTAGTATTTTGTTGCTCTAGGAATAAAAATTGCTAAAACATGTATAATTACAACTGAATGTGCTTGAGTGAAATTGATTCGATATATTAGTGTACGCCTAGGATAAGACTATTATTTTTGTTTGTATGTGTTTTAAAACTTTCTCATATAAGTGAATTATTATTATAAATTCTTATGAGAAATAAAGATATCTCAAACCTCATTGTCCCTAGGATAAAATGGAGTGATAGACCCCCACAAAACTATAAACATACATTATCAAGCCCAAATTACAAAGACTTGATCATTCTTTTGCCTCATTCCCTACATTTAATACTTGTATCAGTATCAGCTTATCACAAACTTTTAAAAAAATATCCCTAATTTGGCAGAAATTTTTAATGAAGTGTGGATACATTTTGTATAATAAATTGTCTTTACAGCAGTTTGCAGATGGAAAAAAAAATTGTTTGAATCTTTTGAAATTTATTAGATGTCAGGACTATGCAAATTTGTGTATCATATTTGCCACAATATACCTTCAACAAAATTTGTTACATCTAAATGTAAAAATTACTTATAACGTAATATAGACCTATAAAATAATTTTTATCTTATATTTTTTAAAATCAACAGTTATAATTTTTAAAATAACTAAACTTTAATGTAACAAATTTATAATTCTAATATGATTAGCCAGGAAACAATACCATGATAGGCAATAAAGACAAAATATTGCATTTTGTGCAAAACAAGTGATCAAATTAAAAATGTTTATACAACTAATAAAATGAGATCATCATCAATGTAATCGGAGTCAACTAAATAGGCATTATTAAAGATAACTCAAAAACTACCACTACTACTGTGTGTGTGTTTATACTTTAACGCCAAGACGTCTCTTAAAAGTATAGTAACCCAATTCTTTTAGCCAATCAAGGAAAACGATTTTTAATTTAAAGTTACTTAGCTTCAGTATAACTTTTGTATTGTTGAATGTATTATATAGCTGAGGCGCAAAATATTCATAATGCTTTCTTGCTATCGAGCATTTCCTGTTAAGAGCAGGGTATTCTGCAGTTCTTTTGTTTGTGTGTGGTACAGATAAACAATGATAGTCTGATGCATTGATACATGAAAGTTTTCCGAACAGACAAAACACTTGTTTTTTTATATAGCAAGTTGATCTGGCATGTTGTTTGGTTGGTCTGTCAATCAAGTTGGTTGGTATAGGAAAGACAATCGATCATAATGTATCCAGTTGTTGGCTCATCGCTGGTAACACATTGTGAAGCAACTTGAAATGTTTCCCAGTGAGAATTGTGGAATAATCGCCTGATTTGTTAAATATAATACTGTAAATGGATGATAAATCATAGATCTTTGATAGTTTTAGTCCATTACTATCACATTTTTTTAGATACAGATTATCACAGAAAAGGGACTAAATGTAGACAAAAACTTCTTTTTTTATTTATATGCAGCTTTATATCCTCATAACGTGACATTAATATATAGACTTTATTTTTTATTATATTATAGTTATATTTGCACTAAATCATCATAAAATACTTACTCTCTAAATTTATTCCGTCGAATTCATCGCTCAAGATGGGATATTTTTCTTCTATAACTTCATACTTCATTTCGTCAGCAGTATGTTCAATTATAGGAGAATTTTTTTCAGTTATCACTTCATATTTACCAGATATGGCAGGAGAGGTCCAAGATTTGTCTTTTGATATATTTCTTGGACTTTCAACAAAGGATCCCCGGTGAACCAGTCGAGGATAACATCCCCTAGGATTAAAAGCGCAGCATTTTATTAAACCTGTAGATTTTTTAATATTACCGATATTTGCTATTACATTTTTGAACATTTTGAAAAATGATTAACTTTTGAAGTGTTTTAATAATAAACGATACACATATTATATAAAAATTGGTCTGAAGACTAATTTCTTATTTTCAGTTCATGTTTTTACTTTTTACAACAAAATGACAATAATTGACAACTGATGACAACGGGTGCGTTCGGCAGAAAAAAGCGCTAGCAAGCGCTTGTAAGCAAAATGGCGATCATAAGCGGTAAGCGCTGTCAAATCGTAAGTAGCTATTTTCCTCCAGGACACGATGTTAGTTTTAACCGCGGAACCTAACCTAATTTAAATATATATTTGTAAAGTATTCATATTAAAAAACTTACCAATCATGAATTTTTAATAACATGTATATGTCTATTCATGTCATTATATTACTTAAACTTTATTGACAAAACAACTTAAACTACTTCGAAACAAACAAATTAAATAAGCAAAATGGCGGATTGTGTAAGCGCTACTGAAGTAGCAATCGTGTCCTGTCCGAAAACTATTTTAGCGCTTGCTAGCGCTTTTTTCTGCCAAACGCACCCAATGGTCTTGCTTGTCTACGCGAATTGCCATTTAAGGCAGACAAAGATCTTAGACCATACAGCATAGTCTCATGACGTTTACGAAACTAATTTCTTTACAATATGTTGATGTGTTTCATTGTGTTCATCAAGAATGTTCCAAATAGCTTGAGCCAGCAGACAGTCAAATGACTTCTTCTTTTTCTTAAAATCCACTTCAAACAATTATTTAAATAATAATACCGGTGCAGCTTTCTTCTAGTTTTTGGGTTCTTTAGAATCAGTTGTATTTTTTAACGTACTAAATTTTGTACTAAAAGGTTTATTATATTATATTATATTAAAGGTTTATTATTATGCACCAAAAGTAAAAAGGACGCAATACAAAACACTATCGAAATCTGATTTAGCGCCGATGTCAGTTTGAAAAGCAGAAACAGTCCATTAAACGAAAGCCGCGTAATCAAATAAAAACAGATCGAAAACACTTGAAGAACGTGATCTACGTGCACGAAACGACAACAGACGACTGCGACGACTGTTTTAGCGTCACAAAATGGCGGCCCATAACGCCAATTGGGGTTACCATTTTCAACCTAAATATATAAATGCTACTTTCTTTCGCACGTTCGGTTTGATCGTAGTTTTATTTTTATATTTAATAAAAGTTATCTTATAGTCCATTATTATCAAATTCTTAAAAAGAAAAACAAAACGTATTATTTTATAAAGTATAACTGTATAAGATACTGTTATTGCCTGTTATTGTTAGCACAGCACTACAAATATAAAGCGCTGACATAACCTTGTAATAGGGCAGTATAGATTTAGAAAAATATTGTTTACCAAGTTATTTGACACTCAGTTTGGCACAAAATTATAACATTGAATGATTATTGATATAATAATGTTGTTTTAATGTATTACTCATCAATTGTTAAAACGGTAAACAACCAGCAAAAATATTTTTATCGTAACTGCAACGCCATAACAAAGTTACGTCGTCAGTTCAATCGCGACGTGTCAGGAACGCATTTTCTGAACGGCCGAACTATAGGCCCTTTGATACTTACATCTATGATTGGGCCGGCTTAGTCAGATTTGTGGTCAAGCCAGAGAGTATAGTAGGTTGGGCCAATGACAATATTTTATTTAATTAATATAACTTAGAGTACCATAGATTACCATGTTCTTATCCAAAAATAAAAAATATCAACTATTATAATATATATATTTATTTGTATGAAGGTTAAGTAAGCGTTAGAGAAACGACTATTGCAAGAAGTTGACGATAAATTGTTTTTTTTTTTGAGAAATTATCAATTACCGTGTAGTGGCGGTGTATGAATATCCATAGTCCTTAGAGGAAAAATGTTATTTTTAAATGACCGTGATCGTCGTTCTAGTTACAAAAAGTCACAGTGATCAATCATCGTGACTTTATCACATTGGATAACTACTCTGAACTTTAGAACGACTTATAACGTGACTTTATATATGCATTTTAGATTTAGTATTAGGTTTTATTTTAGTAGTGGATTTTTTATTACTTTATTTAGTGGATTTTTTATTATTTTTGAAATATAAGAATTTCAGCTAACCTAGCCGATCAGTTGGTTTATCGTTTCAGTACACGTTACACGTACTTTATTACACAGTAACAAAGTATGTGTAAGTTAGATGAATAAATAATATTATTTTTAGAAAATTATATTGATGACCATCGCCCATGTCGGTAAAACCTTACAGTAGGAACGGGACATATGCAAGGATATTGATACAAAACTAAACATAAATAAAAATATTTCTCTTTCTACTGACTAATTTAGGTACCATAAAATAAATATTTAAATTGTTAATAGAATATCTTCCTACAAATATTTGTGTGCATTTTATTTTATTCCTTTGAAAATGAGTCAAATTTCAGCGACTGAATTGATCTTCAGATGCAACGCTCACTTCATGTTTAGGTATATTATCATCGAGTTCTAATAAAGCCAAGAGGGGGAGTTAAGAGACCCATTGCACAGGGTAAACTAGTTTGGGCTTCTGTCTTCAACTACAACTAAAACCATTTAAACTATTTATGAACGAAATGTAACTGTGTAAAATGTGGGATAAATAAATGTTTATTATTATTATCGCCTCCATAATTTTTACAAAAACTTACATACTCTAATAACTTAAGTACAATAAATGCATAGGCATCAATCTCGGTGCATCACTATTCAACCGCTCTAATTATGTATCAGTACTATAAAACATCTTGTTACGCTTGACATAATAGGCAATGAGCAAGCAATACGCGCGTTCTATACCATGCTTATTTATACTCTAAGTTCTGAGCACTCTTATCTATGGTCCCTGAGGGGTTACTTCTAAATACTATTATACTCTTTGGTTGGGTCTACAAATTTGGAAAAAAGATGCTTTACTGGACAGATTAAATCCATAATAAAAACAGAATAGTTGGCTATCTTCTAAGAAATGTACCGAATATGGAGTGTAGAAGTAAAGAGTACCAACTCCCATAGGAAAATAGTTGAAAAAGTGTCCATCTGTAAGCAGTAAATAGCAGTTCAAAAACTCTCCACTACAGCGCTCGAGTAGCTACGGGGTATGTTAAATCGGCGTAAAATACGTTGAGAGTGATTTTGAGAATAAAAATTTTCAAAGCAATAAAATAATTATTGTAAAAAGAATAATGGTGAAAGTCTGTGCAATAAAAAAATTATAAAAAGTTCTTTAAAATTTAGACTGTAGCTACAGTGGCGCCACCCTTATTTAACGCTTTCTTACGGATACTTTTTTATACAGAGTCTGTACTCTATACTTTTACACTCCGTAGTACCGAACGCAATTAATATGTGTGCGTACCTGGCACGTGACAGTACGGACCATAGGTACGGACTCGTACGCACGAGCCAAAGCACACACTCAAAAACACTTGCTGAGTCGGGAAGATCGGGCTGAATCGAGAGCGCCTACTGCCGCGCTCCGCAATCACTTTTGTTTGAGACATTTAATAAAATTTTGCTAGCAGTCTTTTTCGTTTCGCGTTTGTTTAAGTAAATTAGCTTTTTATTAATAGGTTATATTACTATATCTATACATAGATACATACCTCATAAGCACATTATCATATGACATCAGAACAAATAGATTTTTAACATTAGACCTGAGCTGACACCAAATGCTCAGTTTATTTGTTAAAATGTGAATTTTTTGACAAACATTAATTTTTGAGAGGAAACTAAAGAAATGATTAAAAATATAATCCATAGATATGTATCCGTATGCATTTTGTTTGTAAATATTATAACTCCATACTTATAAAAATAAATGAGCTGTTAAACAAAAAGACAGTGACAACCATTGACTTATACAGGGTTACAAGAAAAATCGTGCTAGATCTGTTAAGGGCATGGAGTACCCATCATTTCTGACTCATTTCACTATGAAACACCCTACCCTAAACTTAACCCTTTTCGAGATATTCGACTTTTAATTTTAGGCTACTACATTTATTTTTGTTTATTTTGTGTATCTTATTATTATTATTATTGCATTTTTACGTGTATAATAAGGTGCTTTAGGACGTCAATCATTAAAATAGAGCATAAGTTAATTGAATAGACCGTAGTAGACAAGTGAAAGTAAAGAAATAAAAAAAATATTAGAAAGTTTATTTTTCTCTAAGGAATATTTAAAATAAATATTAAAGCAATTAATCGGCAGATGTTTTTTAAATCATAAGCGACAGTGGAGAAGAAAATTTATACTTAGCCCAAAAAAGCAAAATAAAACAATAGTTAAGCATGAAATGTCATTTATTAAAGGTTTTCACATAACTTTTTCTTATTCTACAGTTCATGTTCAACATGGCCGCCTCTATTTCTGATACATTGTCGCATCCTTCTACGGAGACCAGTCTTCACTAGTCCAGTGGTCAACGTGGTCCTCATTTTATTTGCTGCATCCACAATCCTTTCTCTTAAGTCTTCCACAGACGAAACTGGATTCGGCTCACTGTACACAAGACTTTTCATGCACACCCACACATGAAAATCCATGGGGGTTAGGTCCGGACTTCTTGCTGGCCATGGCAACGGCCCACCTCGTCCTATCCATTTGTTTGGATAATTTGTGTCCAGCCAGTCCCTGACACTTCTCCTGAAATGGGCAGGGCAGCCATCGTGTTGGAACCACATGTCCCTGATCAGGTTGAGTGGCAGATCACCCAGCAAATCACTCAAGTCTGCTCTCAGGAAATTTTAGTAGCTTTCCCCATTTAGATTATCCGGGAGAAAGTATGGTCCAATCAAATGATTGGAGATAATGCCCATCCACACATTCACGCTGAATCTTCGTTGGGACCCCTTTACTATTTTCTTATTGGGATTCCTTAGTTCTTTTGGGGCCCAGTAATGGGCGTTGTGATAGTTAGTTATGCCACCTTTATCAAATTTGGACTCATCCGTCCACAAGATATTTCTTAGAAAATCTGGGTCTTCTACATTTGGATAAATCTGCAAAAGTCCAATCTTCTTGCGGGGTCTCCTTCTTCAATAACGTGTACCGGCGAGTAATGGTATGGGTATAGGCCAGCAGTATGCACTGTACTTTATTACGCTGGTAATATATATTACTAGCGCCGACCGAACAACTAAAACGAAGCAGTGCGCTGGCCCTAAAATTACAGTTTAGGGCTAACGCAAATCGGTAGACAGTGGTGCGCGCGCAGGACAGATTTGCCTGTCATAAATATGTCTAGTTGCGTGGTAAAAGAATGCAAAAATTACGATACAAAGATTTAAAAAAACATGGGATATCGTATCATCGGTAAATAACCTTATAATAATTTTATCACAATTAAATTATTATATAAACGCATTTTTAAAGTTTTATTTTACAGTTAGTTTAGTTACGTTACCAAGATTAGGCCAGGGGTAGATTCAGACCCTATATTGAATATTCAGAATATTGTGCATGGAAAATAAAATTATATCTACTAATTAAAAAAAATATATATCACGTTTGACGTTTTATGTAGCTTTATTCCCATGTGGCGGGATTTTGGCGTTACGCGTCGTTTTTTTGACGGTTTTATTTTTATTTCTGTTTAATTTTTATCTAAAGTAAAATATTCGATAAGGGTAAAACAAAAAGAGTACAAAAGAAATCATATCTGCGTAATTGAATCTGAAAATCGGATTCATAAAATGTTTTGAAATTCTGTTTTCAAACCGATTGCTTCTGGAGCATAGAGTTTTTATCGTGGTAGCCCCTCATTAAAGTTGTATCAAGGATGCAACATAATTGCATCGATCTAGTATTGATTGGCATTGGTATCCTACTATTCTGTTTTTACTATGTTAAATCTAAATTCTAAACTAGGTCCATTATGGTTACACGTGAACACTAAAATTTTAAAGCGATCTGAAGCTACAGCTGCTGTAGTAAAGTAACATTTATTCCGCTTCTCCAATTACATTTCTATAAGAATAAATTGTGCGTTTTAAGTACGCTATAAATAATGTAAAAAAAAACAAACAACTATCTTTTCCTTAAAATTATATAGCTACCTTTAACCTTAATATATGTATTCCAAATCGGTAATCATCATTATAGCCCATCACAGGACTACTGTTAAACATAGGTCTCTCCCATGGTGTGACATATAATTATAGATATTTTAGTTATCTGTATCATTATCATCATCATCATCATAATTACAGCCCTTCACAAGTCCACTGCTAAACATAGGTTTCTCCCATGGTGTGACACAAAATTATAGATATTTTAGTTATCTGTATCATTATCATCCTCATCATAATTACAGCCCTTAACAAGTCCACTGCTAAACATAGGTTTCTCCCAAGGTGTGACACAAAATTATAGATATTTTAGTTATCTGTATCATTATCATCATCATCATCATAGAGCCCTTAACAAGTCCACTGCTAAACATAGGTTTCTCCCATGGTGTGACACAAAATTATAGATATTTTAGTTATCTGTATCATTATCATCATCATCATCATAGAGCCCTTAACAAGTCCACTGCTTAACATAGGTTTCTCCCATAGTGTGACACAAAATTATAGATATTTTAGTTATCTGTATCATTATCATCCTCATCATAATTACAGCCCTTAACAAGTCCACTGCTAAACATAGGTTTCTCCCAAGGTGTGACACAAAATTATAGATATTTTAGTTATCTGTATCATTATCATCATCATCATCATAGAGCCCTTAACAAGTCCACTGCTAAACATAGGTTTCTCCCAAGGTGTGACACAAAATTATAGATATTTTAGTTATCTGTATCATTATCATCATCATCATCATAGAGCCCTTAACAAGTCCACTGCTTAACATAGGTTTCTCCCATAGTGTGACACAAAATTATAGATATTTTAGTTATCTGTATCATTATCATCCTCATCATAATTACAGCCCTTAACAAGTCCACTGCTAAACATAGGTTTCTCCCAAGGTGTGACACAAAATTATAGATATTTTAGTTATCTGTATCATTATCATCATCATCATCATAGAGCCCTTAACAAGTCCACTGCTAAACATAGGTTTCTCCCAAGGTGTGACACAAAATTATAGATATTTTAGTTATCTGTATCATTATCATCATCATCATCATAGAGCCCTTAACAAGTCCACTGCTTAACATAGGTTTCTCCCATAGTGTGACACAAAATTATAGATATTTTAGTTATCTGTATCATTATCATCATCATCATCATAATTAGAGCCCTTAACAAGTCTACTGCTAAACATAGGCCTCCCTCAAGAAATGCCACAAAGTTATCTCTATAGCAACGTGTTTTCGACTATTCGCTATCGTATCGTATGTCCAGCTCTATAGCCTCTTCGCTATATTTGTGTTCCCAAATAGGAAACCGGAAGCTTTAGAAATATCTCCAGCACAGATCAAAAGTGATGACTTAAACTGAAATTATAATTGGCTTTTTATAGGCATAATAAGTAGAGATGGGCCGAATATGGATTTCACCGAATACGAATATTCGGCCGAAAGTTCGGTAAAACTTTTACCGAATCGAATAATATTCGGCCGAACATTTTCAGCAGGATCACCTCGGTACCGGTAACCAATTTATTTCGAAACCTGTTACCATAAAGCGCGCGAGATTAGCGCCGAATTCTGCCCCTGGCTCCCTCGCCACACCTGACATGTTATTACAATTACATCATCTAGTACTGAGCAAATTGGCGGCACATGCTTATGTTTTGACTATTTTTGTGAGAAAAAAAGTATTTCGTTGTGTTATTCTTAGTGAAAATATATGATAAAAATGAGTGGCAGATCTACTATTTGGACTTATTTTAGAGAAACTGACGACCAAAGTAAAGTGAAATGTACTAATGTAATGTATATATTGGTTACTTTGTTTGATTCCAAAAACATTTAATCAAGCTTCCTGTTTGCTATAATTGGAAAGAAATATGTGCCTCGAAAACATAACCTATACAACTAGATTTAGCCCATAAATAAAATATACTTTGGCACGACATTACTCAATCCGTAAATTTCAATACAGTGGACACTGAGTACCGTTTTAACGAATGTTCGGTAATTTAGCCGAATATTCGTCCGAAAACGAATATTCGGTAAAGCTACCGAATACGCCGAATACCGAATATGAGACGAATATTCGGCCCATCTCTAATAATAAGTGTGACAAACTAACATACAGACGACCGCATGATAAGTGAACACTGGCCCATAGAGATCTACATCAATGATCGATTATGAATCCAAATGCAGATGCGTTGTCAACCTTGAGACTTTAAGTCTAATAATATGATGATAGATTGCATGTGGACTTCGAGCGCACGAATCCTCCACTCTCAAATAGAGCCGGCCCTCGATTTCTAAATTAAATTTATTTTATATATTATCGTCAATAGCAAAGAACATTTATTATTTTGATGGAATAATATTTACATAAAATAATACTAATTCCGCAGTAGAACCGTGCTGCAGCTGTAATATTGTTATAGCACGAATAGCACTCACAGAATACCAACGTGAACCAGTAGAATCCTGGTTTCGTATAGCGAGTGTAGAAAACCGCATACCTTTTTACTGGTTACGAGGTATTTCGTTCCTATCCTTAGGTGTGACAATGCACTTGCATTTTGATCCATAATAACTGATTGATGTAGATGCCTATGGGCCGCAACATCACTTTCCATCAGGTGGACTATGCGCTTGCCGTAATCTATAAATATAACATAAATATCTTATGGGAAAAAGAAACAATCTGAAATTTAATAGAGCATCTTTGATATTTAAAACTAGAGAGCTCTGGAGCTACTTTATATTTTACTAGGTGTTAACACCTCCTTTCTAGTTAGGAGGCCTTCTTTGTGGGTCAAGCAGTCTAGTGCTTACATTGCTGTGTTCCGATCTGAACGGTACAGAGATTCTATTATATAATCTATGTGGCATTCCATCTAAAGATCTCACAGATGATAACAAATCTGCAGCCTTTTGTCGCTTGAAGGTGCATGCAGATGTCGAATTTTATAAAATAAAGAAAAAAGACTATAATATGTTAGTTTAATTTATTGCCATTTGGGATCAAAAATAAAACTATGTCATAGTATTATCATTCTGAATCAACAAGTTGTATCTTATCAGTTATTATCAATAGGTGTGGGGATACTGATTGCAATGTTTTCCTTAGTTCATTTGTGTTTCCCAATGTTTTTACTGTTAAAGAGATTTTTGTAAATCTGCGTAACCTGTTTTTGCTATTAAGTTTCAAAGTGAAAATCAATATACCTTTTTTATTTTATTATTGTAACAATGTACTATCTTCTGTTATACAATAATTCTAGTGTAGTGCAGTGTAAAAACAAAAATGGTAGTATGTGAATTAGACAAAGAAGTTTCAGGGGAAATACTGGGAAAGAAACTATCAGTATGGCAGGCGTTACTTCTCCATCGGGTACTGCCATCTTGGGGTGGACTTGTTGTTTACATGACTGTTATTTGTTTCGATATGACTCTTATTTACGAGCATTTCCGTAACGGTGATGATGCGTAAGATATTTAAAAATTACTTGTTTTATTTTTTACGAGTCCGTGCTCTAAATCACTGAGTAGTATTATCCAATACGGATGGCGACAGTCAGTGTCGAATTTGAGGTGTTAAAGCTCTTGAACACCGTGACACGGTGGAATAGTTGGTGGCCCCGAATATCTTTTAAAAAAATATTCCAGTGTTTTAATATGTTACATTTTAGAAAATTAGCGTTCAACTGTAGTTCGATACTTGCCATCTTTTTTAGCCTTCTTTTATTGTTGTCTTATTTTATACTTCTCTTGTGGAAGGTCTAAGGCTTTAGCTGGTGTTATTATAGTGAAGTTTTATACCCATCCATCTTTATGTCTCGCACATCATAGGCGAAAAAACAGTTTTATGCTAGGTAGATTACGATGGTAAGAATTTACTTAAAACTCTATTGATGACGATATTTATATTGGGTTATAGGGCTGCTTTGCTGCCTAGGTGTCCGTTGGGCAGATACCATGTTCTTTTCTATTTGTAAAGCTAAACTGCAGTTAATCACCTGCCGTTAATTAAGCACTTGTGGTCTAAAATTTGTCGCAGCTGTCCATGAGTGTCACGGCGGCCGGAATAAACAGAGACATATCTGCTCAGGATAGGATTATAGTTTTATAGTAGTACACAAGTGTGTGCGCAAGCACACATGCACTCTCTATTCCCTAACTCTCATACACCGATGAGACGGCGATATGATTCGCCCGGAAAAAGCGAGACAGGCGTAGGTGCTTTTCGAGGTAGGCGGGTAAAACACCACCAACTTCCTGACTCCGGGCTACTACTGAGAATTTCTTGACAGAAAAAATCAATAACTGATTTGGTTTCGACCCGGAATATGCACTTGAGACTACACGATCAGCAGTTGCGCTTACTACTAGACCAACGAGCTATCAAATTAATGTCTGTCTGGCAGACTGGCAGACTTGAGCTATACTAGCCACTGAACGTAAGGTGATGAGGAATTTTAGTCGTTTTGGCGTTTGCCACATCAAGAGTTATAAAAAAAAAACTGAAAAATTGTCTGGTCGAGTACGGAAATAATTATTATCTTGGCTTAGGAACATAAAACATGAAGCATTATATCGAATTATTAGTTTTTTCATTTAAATTACACTACCTCCCACACTAGGCATTGCTCTTGTATATTGGAAGTGTGTACATAACTACATAACTTGCCCATTCACATGCATCCAGACGCGAAACAATTATAACACTTGTGAACCAAACAAATACTTCCTTCGTGCGGAAATCGATCCCGCGGCCTGAGCACGACAGCCAAACCGTTTGGTTATTGCGCTATTGAGCTCTTAAGAGTCGAGACCACAGCAACTAAGACAATAGTTTCTTTTTTAAGAATATGTGCCGTTATTAAATAAAATAGAATAGAATAATTTTAATAAATATAGTGTAATGTGTAGTTATACTTATTATAGTTATAGATAATAATTAAGTCATTTATACTTTAACCACTGTTTCTGAAAAACCCTGTCTTGAGAAGAATCAGCAAGAAGTCCAGCGTCACTTTTTTAAATAATAATTTAAATTGACACTATGTTGTCACCTCGTTTGCAAGGCATATTATCAATCATGTATTCTTTATATTACCTACTTTAAATAACTAAAACAGTTTTCCTTTAATATAAATATTATTTTCTGGGACTTATTGTAAAAGGTTTCCCCATGAAATCGGACTTTTCTTGGAAACTGACTTTAGTCTTCGTGCTTGCTTCTTGTATTTACAAATGCACATACGTAACTATTTAGGTACTTTCATTTCTCACAAATATCTCGGGTACACTTATCAATATTAAGTGGGTATATCAATATCTCTCGGCTATCAGTACTGCAATTTTTTCTTCATCTATTCATTTTCTTTCCTCATAAGTATCGCGTCCTCTTCCACTACCTATATCACTATTCTTTCTCTCGCTATTATGCTCTTCCTTCATTGATGGTGATATAATCCTCAGAGAGACTGGACTAATAGGCTATAAATCCAGGCTTTGGGTAGCAACATAACCTGCATGAAAACAGTCAAAATTGTGACCAGCAGTTGACCTTAACAGCTGATTGTATCTATAATTAATCGATAAAAGTAAAAAATGACTCAAAAATAACTTCAAACTTCTCTTTGAATAAAAAAATATTCTATTGCATTCTAATATCATTGTGACGAATAAAATTCTATTCTATTCCAAGGAAATAATAAATATGTGTAATTTATTTTAGGCTTGCTGTTTTCTGCATAATTCTGATGAGTTTTCCGGCTTTGCTGTCGTTGGTGTTTACGTTAGCATCGCCACCACCTGGCCTGCAAACAGAAATGACCGCCTTCGAAATGAGTATTGGGAAAAATGACTTGAAATGGATTTTAATGCAAATTGTTAATGCAATCTTTTTTCCCATTGCAGCTATCGGTAGGTTAGTATTACACTGGATACGAGGGTAGGTCAAACTTTTCGGGAATGAAATGGTTGACGGGGGTGGGCTGCTCATCCAGGATGTTACTAATTGAGTGATTCATTATTTAGCATTTTGGTCTATTTTGAAAGCACGGACAAATCAATTTTTAGACTGTATCTATTAATATGTCATTCCATAGATCTGAAAAAAGTGTAATTCCTCTTGTCATTGCGCGAACTTTTCGATCTCTTCACGTATGAATAATAATTAATTAATATAATATAATAGTCGCTTTTTATTTATGTGTTCAGACAATGTCGGAATTTATTACTTTGAAATTTTCGTATAATATATGTACTTGTAATTATGTTGTGGATACTTGTTGCAGTACCAATTAACAATCCTTAATTGATGTACATATAAATTAGTTTAACTATCAGATTATTATAGATATAAACAAAAGCTAAACACGGTAATAAAAATAAAACAATAAAAATAGATAAATAACAATGGATGACCCGTTTTAATTTAATTTTCAGATATTGTTATTTAATATTTTGGTGGACTGAGGGCGTCTTCGCCTCTTACGCAGAAGACGAGGAACGCATAGAAGAAGCTCTGTTATTTGCAAGAGCCCCTTCGCCGCTGGAATTATACTTGTTCCTTCAAGCTTTCATACATTCAGCACCTCATGCAATTGTTAACATTTTAGATCTAATGCTGCGGGTGTCTGATCCGACATATGGTAAAGGTAAAAGTTTATTTATTTTTATAATGATTTTATGATTTCTTATACATATTAACATGAATGGTAGCCATTAAATAAAAGTAATTTTAAGGATTTTATCGCGTTTAATCAATTTTTTTTTAACTTATTTTAGTATCCGACTCTGCGTCGTGCAGCATCCATGATCACGGGAGGGACTTAGGTGTTTGACGTCCCGAAGTCATCGTTAACCCAAACTAGAAATCAAAGCAAATTTCTTGATGTTATGTGTTCAAGGTTCACCC
This sequence comes from Parnassius apollo, assembly GCA_907164705.1. Classification (NCBI taxonomy): domain Eukaryota; kingdom Metazoa; phylum Arthropoda; class Insecta; order Lepidoptera; family Papilionidae; genus Parnassius; species Parnassius apollo. The sequence goes on along the minus strand of CAJQZP010001607.1, from coordinate 6,570,960 downwards.
CGCTATTACATCAAATTTGATAAACCAAAAACCTCGCAAAAGAATACCGATTCCTGCCCTGTAAGATTCGCAAGGCTAATAAAAATACAACCAAATTTCAACAGACGAGATGGATGTGTATTACCATCCACTTGGGATTCCATAATGAATAAAATTAAATCAAAATCTAAGCACACCATTGCAAGAGTTCAAGATTATGTTTTGTGATTCTATTTTCTCTAATTAATATTCAAAAGCTGAAGGGAGGTTAACTATGACATCGGGACGTAAAACACTTCGGTTTCTCCTGTGACCATGGATGCTGTAAAGTACGCGTAATAAACGCGTAACCATGTAGTGGCGGGGTTAGAATATCCACTATCCCATATCACCCCGTGGATGTCGTAAGAGGCGACATCTAAAGTTTAGGGGAAATCCGGGAGACTTGCCCAGGTGGGAGAGTTGAACCATCTTTCAAAACTATATTTAAATTTAGTGGGAATGGAACGTCAATGCGTTCATTGGTCACATGCGAGAGGCAAATATGCCTCCATTTTGCATCATGGCTGTTTAATTTGGCAGTGAGAATGTAAAACGTGTTTTTGTTGCTGCGGAGTGTTTTTTTTTAATTTAAGTAGTTTTGTGATTGCTGTCGTGTTTATTGTTTCGTTGTGTCGTCATCGTCGTGTTGTTTTATATTGTTTCACAATAATTTAGAGACTGATACATGATGCTAAATTATTAGAAATAAGTTAATAATAAATAAAAACAAATAAGTAATAACATGTTTTTTTAAAGAGATTATTGTTGCAGTTTTGTGTTGTTTTTTGGAACGTTTTATTACAATTGTTATGAACATTTATAATTTTTTATGTTTTTCTTGCAAGGAGTACTAAAGCAAATTAATTATTGTAAAAGATAACTTAATAAAGCTATGAATAAAGCTGAAAATTATTTTTCTTGTCCCCAAAATAGTATGGTCCACTCTCCCATACCACGGTTCAAGTGACCCTCTTGGTGGGGAGACTTGACTTATATTCCATTTTTTATAAAAATGCCAATAAAATTTTTACCTGCGCTTTATATAAAAAAAAAAAATTATGAACAAATGTAGCTTCCATAATAAGGTATCGCAAAAAATGTATTATCGATCCTCTAAACTCTATGAACAAAAAAAAGATATTTTATATAAAAAGCGGTTCAACTCTCCTGGATTCCCCCTATTGTCGAATATAAGCCTTCGCTGTAAGTTGCCTCATAAGGGGCACTTTTGCCATAGTTGCCAGGCTCGGTAAGTGCGTTGGCAACTGCATAGTTGTTATCATGGATATGGGCAACAGCGTATTTCCTATTTCTTTTTTCCTTTGTCGCCTAGAATAATATGGGATTGTGGATTCTCTGATACCGCCATTACATAGCAATTATAATTACACACAAAAGTGTTACATTTTGAACAATCATTCATAATATCCATTTGAAAATTATAATATTTATATTTTATAGTTTCAGTTCAGGCAGTTAGTATTATCGCATCATGTATGCGAATGGCGAGCACGGCTACCTTATACAGAAGATTTGAACGAGAGAAAATATGCGGTCGTAAATATCCTTGGGGTAACGCAGGGAATGCTGAAAAGGATAATGTTAAAAATGAAGGGGTCGAAAAACGCAATGAAGATAATAATGTATCCGAACATATTTACGAACCAATTAAAAGACAAAGTAGCAGTTCTAACAAATCTACCGATAGCAAAAATGAGGCGAACAATGATTTGATTCAATTCTCCCCACGCAATTCAGAAATGACTTCTTCGTTGTACGAAGATAGTGCATTTGATTCTGATACAAGTTCAAATTACTTGTCACCGATAACGTTACGTGATGAAAATACGGGGAGTGATAACGAATATGTTCGACCGATATCAATTGTGGACAAGGTGGCACCTTTAAGACAAAAGAGGGAATATGTTATTGAAAACGTTTATGTTCCCCCACCACCAGTGATGGATGCGCCTAGACCTGGCTCTTTAGCACTCTGGGCAGAAAAAATCGTTGAAAATGCAGAAAATATTCCTACCTGGCTATCAGCTCCACCCAGAAGAAAACATTGGGAGGTAGTTCAAGATGAGCCTGACATTCCACGTCGTGTTCCCAGATCTTTCATTCGTGGTCTCGAACCTCAAGATATAACTGCTGGACTAGTTCAATACTTAGGCTGGTACTCCTTCTTTGTATCACGATTGCTCTCTATTTCTGCATTTATCAATTTCTTTCCCTACGTGGCTATTATAATCCTTTTCTCTCATTATCAAGTTATGTTACTCTTTCTAATAGTTCCGCAAGCTAGCACGGTAAAGAGGGCATTTTATATGTTTCTTGCCTTTATCTATTTATTTTGTCTAATGGAATTTAAAATACGCTTTAGACACGTGCGAGTGTGGCACGCGTTTTGGCTCATAGCATGTACCATCGAGAATATAATTTTTATAGCGTTGTGGGCCAGCATTGATAACTATTTCGACAGTTGGTGGAGACGATTTGTTGTGATAGTAACTTTTGGCAGTATGTTGTTAAGTTACATGTGTCTTCTCGTGTATTTTGTGTTATTAAAGCCAAGAGAAACCGTGGTTCCTATTAAAAATAGTAAAGTAAGCGCTAGTAAAGCTTTATGAAAATAATACAAAAACGTTATTAGCAATTTGTATGCGTCTTATACATCACATAATATACGGACGCATATTTTTACTTTTAATTTTTCTTCCATTTGTAAAAGTCTTTTATTTAATTTGTTACATACCATGTTCTGATTTGTAATGAGCCATTTTGTAATTATAACTTGGCACTTCGCACATGCATCTAATGCTAGTTCGGAAGTCATGGTTTCAACTTTGTTGTATAAATATGGTTTTATTAATAAAGGTATTATTATTATTATTGTTAATATTCGTCATCGTCGAACTACTGTACTGAGTAGACGTGTGTTAATTCTGGCGAAAAACATCTAAATAGTGCTCCTCAAATTTGTTTCTTATATTCAAACGTAATGGATCTTAAATTCTGTGAAAGGTGATTTATAACAAAAACCTTAATTTTAAAGTGAAGATAAATACTCTATCAAAGCACGATTGCACCAGCGAGCGGGGCGACGTACTTCACCTCCGCGGGACCAGTTCAGTGGCTATTTTTTGACTCCCTCGCACACTGACCCGGTGTCTAAGCATACAGTACTGCGCGTGAGTTGTGTATTTAATATCTTACGTAAACAAAAAATTCTTGAAGTTTGTTTGTATCATTGTAAACTAAATTATATATTTCTTTGCAACTGCAACAATGAATATAATGCGATCTCCACCTACTACCGCCGGCGGTTCGCAACCTGACTTGTCAAAAATTCCGGCAGATAATATTTCCGATACACAAATTACTTTTAGAAAATGTAAACAACCGGCTGATCGTGAATGCCAATGTTCGGATGAGATTAAGTTGGTGCGAAATGAGTTATCACGAATAACTTCCTTATTAGAAAATTATATTTGGGCAAATACACAAATAATGAGTCAAATGAACCAGAGTATTGTTGAAGTTAAGAGTGAAATTGCCGATCTATGGGCCTCGCATGAACAAACTAGAAACTTGATTAGCTCTAATGTAGCAGAAATTTGTATGCAAATCCAAGACATTAAGACCACCACGTCAAAACTATAGAAAACAGTCATATAAAAACTTAGTTATCGCAGTTGCAATCAAAAGTGTCAAACGGTGAAGATAAAATAAAGTTACTTGAAAACGACATTAAACAATTATGTTTAAGCTCGCCAGCCACTCAAACTAATTAGCTGTTTGCAAATGAACAAATAATTTGCGAAGTCCAAGAGCGCAAAAAGAAAGAAAATAATATAATTGTAGTTGGCATACCAGAACAAAATTCCACCAGCACCGAAGAGCGGATCATCAAAGACGAGGTTGAGGTTTTAAACATTACTTCAATGATAGAAAAAGATATTCCGAAACCAAATAAGATTTTCCGCATTGGCAAGTATAATACAGGAGAATAACGAAGGGTTAAAGTCTGCTTTGACAAATCAGTGACAGCCAAGGTACTCCTCCGCAACAAAGAGAAATTGCCTGATAATGTAAAAATTTTTTCGGACCAAACACCGGCTCAACAAAAATACTTCACGAAGATAAAAGATGAACTTTCACGACGTACAAAAAATTGAAGGAAGTGATCTCATAATGAAATACGTCAACGCCATACCAAGTATTATAAAATCGGTTTCAAAAAACTCCAATCACCAATAATAAATAATACCTCACCCGATGCCATAAACTATCAAATAGTTAACGACTACCAACTTATGCATACTAAAAGATCACGTTTATCATTTCTCTACTTAAACGCTCGTAGTATTCGGAAGAAAGGCAAACTAGATGAACTTAAATGCATCATAAAATCAATATCAACAACTGTACATATTATTATGCTCACAGAAACTTGGATACAGACCGAAAATTAAACTTTACAACTACAAATCACTAACTACACACTTTATTCCAACTACAGGATGGATATAAGAGGAGGTGGAGTATCAGCATACATACAAAACAGCTTAAAGTGTTATGTGTGGTACACATAACCTTATTGAATCGACTTACCAAGACGGAAATAAATATTGGATAAAAATTCAAAAATTTGCACTAGATGTTGGCGTGGTTTATTATCCTGGACATACCAATTTTCCAAAATTTTTGGAAGTATAGGACAAACAATTACAGCATCACAGGAAAGCTATAGTTTTCGGAGATTTCAACATTGACTTGTTGACAAAAAACAATAAATTAAAACAGTACAAGCAAATAGTCAAAGAATCAGGATATAGATTACTCAACAAAATAAACCAAACCTATTGTACAAGAGACTCCACCACGAAGAAATCGATCATAGACCATGTTAGCACTAACCTAAAAGGTGACCATTTCAATATTGTTATGATCAATTCACCTATGACAGACCATAAACAAGTTTTTGTACAATTAAACAGATTTAAACCACCGAAAAAAATACGTGAACGCTATGAAGCAATTAAATATAAGAAACTATATAACTCGATAGAATCACACGGATTTAAAGAAGACTTAAATTACAGTCAATTGGAAACTAAACTCAAACAATACGTTGAAGACAATAAAGTAATAAAAACCAAAATACTAAATCCACCACAAGAAGACTGGATTAATAACAATATACTTACTGGCATTAGTCAAAGAAACTATTTGTGGATGCAATACAAAAATAATCGAGAAAATGAATCATTAGAAAAAGAGTTTAAACTGAAGAGAGATACAGTGGCTAAGCAGATCCAATATACGAAAAATTCCTACTATTATAAACTATTTCAAAATTATACTAATAACCCAAAAAACAGTAGCAACTTATAAGCAATCTAGCAAACAATAAAATAAAACAAAGTTGTGCTTCTCCAAAACTTATTGTAGATTCCAAGGTAATCAATAACACAGTCGAGATTTGTGAGATTTTTAACTAATGAACTATTGGACCACAATTAGCAGATAAAATACCTAAAAAATATCAAAGTAGCTCCACTTATCCTTTCTCTAAAACACAAACAGCTAATAGTAATGAACTTTCTACACTAGCCCCATGTACTGCTAGTGAAATTCGTAAAATTATACAAAGCCTCGATTCGAATTCTAGTAGTGGCATAGACAGAATTAGCACAAAAATAATAAAGAGCCTACAAAATTTGATAGTACATGACTTAGCTCAATGTTTCAATAAAATTATGATCGATGGAGAGTTTCCAGATACTATGAAGATTGCAAAGATAACACCAATCTATAAATCGGGACTTGAAACCGACCCAGGAAACTATCGTCCGATATCGGTATTGCCGGTCATGTCAAAAATTTTAGAAAAAGTCATACATAATCGTTTAGAAAATTACTTAAATTCTTTTAACTTTATATCAGAACGGCGATATGGATTTCAAGCCAAAAGTAGCACCACTACCGCAACAATCGATCTAACAACGAAAGATAGTATAGATAAACGGCAAGTGGCTTTAGGTGTATTTATCGATTAAAAAAAAGACTTTGATACTATAAGTCACAAATTGCTATTAGAAAAACTTGAAAGCATCGGAATCAAAGGTAGTGCTCTTAAAATATTTAAATCATACCTATCAAATAGATCGCAAGTAGTGAAGGTGGATAATTTTCAAAGTAGTGCCTTACCTATCACGCGTGGTGTGCTGCAGGGATCTATACTTGGGCCACTCCTATTTCTAGTTTATATTAACCAAATCGCAGAGCTAGGGTTACATGATCATCTAACTTTGTATGCTGACGATACATGTCTATTTTATTTCGGATCTAAAAAACATATTATCTTGCAAGCGCAAGAAGATCTAGAACAATTGTCTGAGTGGTTCCGATATAACTTGCTAACGGTAAACACTTCTAAAACATGTTACATAATTTTTAAAGCAAAGAACAAAACTATACCATTATATGCCCACTGACAATTGATAACATCCGCTTAGAACAAATAACCTGCGAAAAATACCTAGGCTTGAGAATGGACAATTACTTAACATGGAATAGGCAAATCTAAAAAAAATGCGGTTTACATTAAAAGTAAACTTTCGGCACTTACTGGATCACTTCACAATATTTCCCATTATCTACCTAAAAAAATGCGTTACACTATTTATAACTCATTAGTTAAATCGCATTTACTTTATCTCAGTGATGCACAGACTTATTAAGACTAGGGGCCACTCGGGCAAATTATGAACTGATGGCGGGCCGCCAGAAGTATAGGTAATTAAAGACAATAAAGAATTGATAATAATGTATTAAAATTGAAAAAGAATTTATTAATTTGAAGCGTTGCGCACTGCTTAGTGCTTACAATCTTTTTTATATTTGGCTCAAATTTACTTGTAGCAACACGTAAAACTGCTTCCAAACTTTCATTTGCAAGGCGGTTTCGATTTTTTGTTTTATTATCATTTAGTATTGGAAAGGTTTGTTCACATATATAGGTAGAACCAAATAAGCTGGCACATTTCAGAGTGTTTATGCGCAACTCTTTGTACGTATTTTTATCAATGCAGCGGTAGAAGTTCAGCAAGTCTCCTTCGTTGAATTTGTTGCGTAAATCTTGGTCGTTTTGAATGTCGATAATTTATAACTGCATTGACTCTGGCGCATTTTCAATTGAAATCGTGAAAGGATTGCTGAATATGTCCAACAGAAGTTTCACTTTTTTTAAACTCCGAAAATCTGTCTTGAAAAGATTGAATCAAAATATCTTGCTTTTCTACATAACTGAAATTAATCGCAGTTTTGTTGAATTTTTCAGCAATTTTCTTATAATTCGGAAAATGATTGTAATTTCCAGAATTCAATTGCGATCTGAAAAGTGTCAGCTTGCATTGAAAGGGAGATGCATGTGGGTAGAGCTGGGATATCAGTTGGTTTTTGCCTTGAAGCCGTGTGTTCAAGACATTCAAATGAATTTGTAATATCAAGTAAAAAAGCCAAATCACACAATCAATCAGGATTTTTAAGTTCCGGGACATCCCTTTGCTTTTCCGCCAGAAATATTCCAATTTCAGTGTCAATCCACGACTTAGCCACCTTACTTCTGTATACAGTACAATAAATCTCCATATTCGCTTTCGATGTCATCAAGGAATTGTTTGAATTGCCTGTGATTGAGTCCTCGTGATTTTATGAAATTTACAGTTGAAACTACCACTTTCATGACATTTTGAAATTCAATTTTTTTTAGAACAGAGGGCTTCTTGGTGTATAATGCAGTGAAACTGCATGAGATTTATGTTTTTTTTTCTTGTAGATGCTTTTTCAGCAAAGTAACTAGCCCAGAATTGACACCAATCATCGAAGGAGCACCGTCAGTCGCAACTCCCGATAATTTTTATAAGTCCAAATCAGTTTTTGAACACTCATCCAAAAGTATATTGAGTATATCAACTCCTCGGATTTATGAACACATTCTCTCATTTGAGTAAAACCTCGTATGAATATCAGAAGTTGAGCTGTGGAACTAATATCAGTGGATTCGTCGAGTGCTAATGAAAAAATTCAATGATCTTAGTTTTTTTTATTTAATTGCTCCGCAATATTACCTGACAAAGACATAATTCGTCTTTGGATAGTCATACGATTCAGTTGAATGTTCTCAAAATTTTTTGCTGCTTCTGGACACATTTTCTTAGCGGCAATTTCTATGCATTCTTTTACAAAATCTCATATTGAAGGGGCGACTTCTCTTTGCTATCATTCGAGAAATTTCATAACTAACTTCTGTAGCTGTTTCTGAATCTTGAATGGGTTTTGTAAACATAGCTTGCTGACCAATAAGCTCCCGTTTTAAAGACAACATTTTTTGCTTTCTTAATTCGCCTGTAAACTTGGTAAAAGTAGGATGCTGCGTTTCATAGTACCTTTTTACATTATATTCCTTTGCAATCGCAACAGAATTCTTACAAATTAAACAAACGACTTTGTTATGCGACCATACAAAAAAGTATTTCTCAGTCCAAATTTCTGAAACTGCCGATTTTCATCTTTAACCTTACATTTTTTACCAGGTCCTGGCTTGTCCATGTTGCGTTCTAATCCTAGCTAGGATTAACACAGCACCTAAAAACAATTACAGTACCTACTTAAATTACCCATCCTTTTTTTAAATTACCAAAAATAATTGATTAAATAGGTAGGGAAACACTTATTAATAACAGAGTTTTACTTACGATTTCACAACACAATTATACACGGCACTTGACGGGAAATCTACGTTGAATGTGGATCAAAATATGACACCGGCTAGTCAAGTTAAAATCTACACTAGAACTATTGACACTTCACTCAAATTAAAACCGAACTGTCGGTCGCTGCGGTTAGCGTGTCTGTTATACCGCGCGTATAGAGTCGAAAACTGGCTGGAGAAATCACGAAACCGACTCTGGAAGCTTCGTGTACCTACCTACGCAAGCAATCGGAAATTCGGGACTATTGCTATCTCGCTTGCTCTAACAATATAACCCGTGGATAAGCCGCCACCGCACTGCCGTCGTCCTCAAGAAAACGAATTTAACAGCAGCAGCAACTTCTAAAATTTTCAAAGAAACAAAACTTATGAACGTTCAACAACTACATTTATATAAAACTTGTATTATAATTAGGAAAATACTAGATAAAACCATCCATACTAACTTGTCTTTTGTAAAAAAATCACAAATTTGTAAACGCAGTCTTCGACGACCTAGCTTACTTATACTACCAAAGGTACGAACAAACTACGCAAAAAAAGCATTACCTTTGAAGGAGCACAGATTTATAATAAATTGCCTTGTAATATAAAAAATGTAAGCTCATTTAGTAGTTTTAAGTCTCAGCTATCACAAATACGTAATTGAACATTTTTCACCATTAAATTGAGGCTATGAAGTTACTGATTGAGTGTTCGGCGACCTTTAGAATAAGTATACTAAAATGTAATTATTATTTTCATGTAAGTGGCATTGTTTGTCTTTTTTGAAAATAAAAATTTCTTTATACTCAATATTAACTATCATTTTCAAAAAGCCATTATTGTGAAGTTATATGCAGATTTATAAATAAGATATACATTTTACACTAATTTTTTTTTCTTATTTACTATTCCCTATTATTCTAAAAACACCTAACAATTTTATAATTTTTCCGCTATTTCGAAATAATTTTATAACTTATTCACTTAACATGGCGCTGATTTTTTTTACTAAATTCTTAGGCATGCAAGTTACTTACGATATTTTTCTTCACCGCCGAGCAAAATTTCCATTTATAATAAAGTAAATGTTAGAATATTAAAGTACCCGGCTGCCTGCAATACGGGCTACATTAGGCGATCGCTCTATTATTGTTTTTACGGTTTATGTGCTAACCGACTCCTTAGACAACTTGCCAATTTTTTGCTGACTAATTTTATGTAGAATAAGTGCAACTGTAGTGAGCGGAGATGTTGAAAGTATTAGTCTTAGGTGATTTTAATGCTCATCCTGATGAGCTGTTCTTTAAAGAACTAAACAATTTCTGCTCTGATCAGTCATGGGTTTGTGTCGACGTAAAAAAGCTATGATTGCAGTCTGACACTTACACGTTTGTGAGTGAGGTCCATGGATGCAGACGGTGGCTTCGTCGTTCGTCGTCCTTCAATCCGTTGTTAATGTATCATAGAGGATGTTTTTGTGTCATTATTCACCGCTACTTATTGAATGAAATTTAAATATAGTAAGGCCCAAAGTAGTGTTGTCAAGTATACCACGTAGCTCGGTTATCCATATAACCATACTCCATAGTGAGAGATGTGAATCTCAAATAGATAATTTGAGATAGTTTCGGAACATAGATGTAAACTCCCAGGGGAAAGTTTACAGAGTGCAGTCATGGTTCATGTAATCTGAACGTGCATAGAGCTGTGTTGGACAGATTGTATGAAAATATTGTACAAATATTATGTATCGCGGCTGAAGAGACATGTGGGGAGCACTGCTGTCAGAGAAAACATCTATGTGGCTGGAACAAGCATGTTCGTGCAGCTCATGCGGGGGTCAGGCTTAAATTCATAGTTTGGTTTCTATATAATCGACCTACCTCGGGCATTTGTTACGAAGAAGTGTACGAGATGCGTAAGATTTTGAAAAGTCGCCTGAAATGATGCCAGAATAATCCGGAACAATTAAAAATGGATATTTTGACTAAACATAGGTCAGCAAAATAAAATTCATAAATTTTGGCAAGCTACAGGAAAACAAGAGTGTAGGCCTAGTCTCCCAGGGAGTGTGGACGGAATTAATCAGCCTACTGATATAGCCAACACGTTTAGAGATAATTTCAGGGTACGCCTGCCGCTTGGCTCCTCGACCGCGTCTATTAATTCTATATACCCCGTTGCCCAAGCTTTGGTCTCTTGATCGTAACGCCCAACGCTGCGGTATGCAGCTCATACGCAGCGTCACGACGCGCTTATCATATCTGCAGAGAAGTGGTCAGTTGATTTTGCCGCAGCTACCAAAGCAGACGTGTCAACATGAACAATATTTTTGAAATTTGTGCTTTACTTGAGGAGGAGGAAGAGGAATTTCTACTGCTTCTGAAAAGACAAAGAAGCATTAATTCTATTAAATTATCTTCAAACAAATCCATTGTCAACCCGCGACGCACACCGCAGCGTCGCAACGAGAACGACGCCGCGCAGTGCGGAGTACCCGCTCCCCACTTCACCGCGCTTGCCTTTCGTCGCGAACGCATACTGCGACGGAACAAGAGACCATTCTAGACGTTTTTCATATGATTATGTGTCCGGCACCAAATGCCGCATAGCGCAGCGTTGTGCGTTACGATCAAGAGACCAAAGCTTTAAGGGGTAGGCATATATTAAAGAAGATGACTGGTGGAAAATTTCCAATGCCCGATGGACTCAGTGTTGAACACCTGAGACTTGCGGGGGGTTCACTTACCGAGGGTACCGTCTATGTTTTTTACACTGTGCATAAGTCATTCACACTTGCCACCAGTTAAATTCTGATTTTATCCGATTCTGATACACCTAATGAAGATTCAAATAAGTCTAAAATTGGTTTTAAAAATAAAGATAGAGATCTAAAAACTTCAGTTGATGCTGAATCTTTGTTGGAGGAGAATCGATCCATTAAAAGTAAAGAAAATGATGAAAATCCACTTTACACACCAGCTCAAATACTCAGTTTAATACCAAAAACTTATAATAAAAAGGGACAGTTATTATTAAACTTAGTTGAAACAAGTAAAAGTGAAATACATTAGGATAATGAAGGTACAGTCATAATTGATAATGAAAAAATTCCTGGAAGTAATATTGTTGATTTAATAAATGATTCACTAAGACCCTTAAAAAGAAGTGATCCAGTGGGGTGGGATAGATTTGCTGAAGCATTAAAAGATATTAAAGTACCACTTACTTATATTGGAAATCCAAAGAGATATGAGTTTATTAACCAACTTCAAGCAAAAGATCTGAACAAACCCTCTGAGATTGAAGTTCAAGAGTTTTTTACACCGAGTATAGGAGATACAAAATCTATAACTAAAATAGAGTTTTCTACACCGAGCAGTAGAGATAAAAAGTCTACAACTAAAGTACGTAAAAGGCTTGAGTGGGAAAAATGGACCCCGTACTAGAAGAAATTAACAGGATTTATTATGATCCATCTAATCCCGCTGGTTTTGGTAGTATTGATAAATTATCAAAAGCTATGAAGGGTAAAATGAATAAAAAGCAAGTAAAGAAATGGTTAAAATAACAAGAAACATACACATTACATAAAACCATTCGAAAAAAATTCCCGCGTAATAGGTACATTCTATCAAATATTAATGAACTGTGGCAAGCTGATTTAAGTGATATGCGAACTTATTTTCAATATAATGATGGTTTCAAGTATATACTTTGTATTATTGATGTATTTAGTAAATATGCTTTTGCAAGACCAATGAAAAAGAAAAACTTAGAAACAACTAAAGAATGTTTTGAAAATATATTTACTGAAAGTAATTTAACACCTACTCACATACAATCTGATAAAGGTACAGAATTTGTTTCAAAAGATGTACAAAATGCTTTAAATCCAAAAAGATTAATTACTATACCACTAACAATCGTGACATTAAGACCAGTATTGTTGAACGATTTCAAAGAACACTAAAAATGAAAATGTGGCGTTATTTCACTCATAATAATACTTATAGATATATAGATGTTTTACAAGATTTAATATACTCTTATAATCACAGCTTTCACTCTAGTATTAAGATGTGCCCATGTGATGTAAATTCCAACAATATTATGACAGTTTGGACTAATCTTTATGATAGACGGTCAAACAAACTTTCTTTAGAAAATCCTAAACCAAATTTCAATGTGGGTGATTATGTTCGAATAACTAAATACAAACATGTTTTCCAAAAAGGATGTGAATCAAATTGGAGTGCTGAAATATTTATTATATCTTCAATAATTGATAGAACTCCATGGGTTGTTTATACAATAACAGATTTACAAAATGAACCAATAGTTGGTGCTTTTTATGAAAGAGAATTACAGAAAATCACTTACAACCCCACCTCAAAATATGAAATAGATAAAATAATTGACACTCGTTATTCAGGTAACAGAAAAAAAGTATTAGTGAAGTGGAAAGATTATCCAGATAAATTTAACAGTTGGATTTTAGCTTCTAGTTTAAAAGAAATATGAATAAAGAAAGTTTTTATTTAACTTTGCTCAGCAATAGTTCAATGGAATACTTTCCTGATAACAAGACTACAAATTTTTCAACGAAATTACCAAAAGCTATTAAATTAGAAGGCGAATGGTCGGTTGGAGTTGTCGAATTTCAATATCCGTGTACCATGTTTACTGTTCAAGATCATGAAAATGTTATATACATTACAAAATCTATGTTAATGCCTAATGAAGATAAACCATCCGTAGTGTACTACAAAAAACATATTCCAGCTACCAACTGTGAAAACTTTGAGCATATTTTAAGTGTTAAATGGTATCGGAGAGAACTTGAAATTTCGCTATGATGAAATAACAAAATTTGTGTCTATTTCTGCTTTGGATAAAAATATAACATCCATAACATTATCACCCAAATTAAGTTTACAACTAGGTTATGAACCAAATAAAAATCTCCTAGAGAGAAATTTTGGAAAGTGTCCTGCTAATTTACACTTAGGGTTACCATCTCAACTATTTCTATATTGCGACATTATCGATCCTCAGATTGTGGGTGATGTTATGACTCCTTTACTAAGAGTCATTTCATTAGATCCTACAAAATACATTTATGGTGCAAATAAAATGCACGTTTTCTCTCAACCTCACTACTTACCTGTTATGCGAAGAGAGTTTGATACGCTGGAAATAGTTATAAGATCGAGCACAGGACAAAAAATACCATTCCAGTTTGGAACCGTGTGTATTAAACTACATTTCCGAAAATTATAATAATGAATTCTCTACGTGATCATTATAAATGTCCATATGAAAATTATTATACACGTCAAGCTGGGTCAGGAGTTGGAGTAATTTATAAGGGTGTACCATACCAACGCGGTTATGGTATTGGGATCTTCTTAGGGGGGTTATTTAGATCACTTTTACCTTTATTTTCAAGTGGTGCTCGAGTTATTGGTAAGGAGGCATTAAGCGCTGGAGTAGGACTTTTATCGGATACGGTTCAAGCGCGTCCTATGGAAGCCTCAATAAAAGATCGTCTAAAGCAAGTTAGTACAAATTTAAAACGAAAGGCTGATGAGAAAATTGATCAATTTAACATGACAGGATCTGGGTATAAAACTAAAAGAAAACGATTGACCTCGTTCATTCCTCCATTAACTGCTAAAGTGCAAGCTGGGAAAAAACTTGGTCACAAATCAAAAAATATCAATGATATATTTTCAAATTAAATATGTCTTTCCTTCATAATCATTCTTGCGAGTGCGTTAAGTCAGAATTGGATTTGTTTGCACTACCGCCTACACAAACTAGCATTGAAAATGGATTGTGGATTCATTATAAACCAATTTCATCTCTTGGTTATGATGGACCTATCGAGTTTCAAGTTCCTGGGATAGGCGATGACTACATAGATTTGTCTCCTACATTACTCCACATAAAGGCAAAAGTATTAAATCAAGATTCAAGTAACTTGATATCTACTACAATAGTAGCACCTGTAAATAATTGGCTGCATTCACTTTTTAGTCAACTTGTCAACTTGAACTTTATTTAAACCTTTTTAAAACTTGTATCACCACCTAATAATACCTATGCATATCGAGCATACATGGAAACCCTTTTAAACTATGCTCCTGCTGCTAAACAATCTCATCTTACTTGTAGTCTTTGGTATGATGATCCAGCAGGAAAAATGGATTCGACGGATGGTAAAAACATAGGATTTGTTAAAAGACAGGAATTGATTAGTGAAAGTAAGGAAATAGAAATGATTGGTCATTTTCACGGTGACATTTTCAACCAAGATAAATTTTTAATTAATGGTGTTGAAATGAGTGTTAAATTGTTTCGATCAAGAGAGAGTTTTAATTTAATTGCTGGGTCAAACGATGTAATGTTTAAAGTTTGCATTACGGACGCAACTCTTATTGTTCGACGAGCACGAGTTAATCCAAGTGTATTACTCACGCATCAAAAAGTTTTAGCTTCTACCACTGCTAAATATCCTATTACTCGAGCTGAAGTAAAAGTTTTAACAATTCCATCGGGTGTTCAAGGAAAAACTCTTGATAATATATTTTTAGGACAGGTACCCAAAAGATGTATAATTGGATTTGTGAACAATTCTGCATTTAATGGTTCCCTTACTAAAAAACTGTGAAAACCATGGTATTAATTCTTTCAGCTTATATATTGATGGTCAACAAATACCTTCAAAAGCTTTGCAACCATCTTTTAATAATAGCATATTTACATCAGCATATCATACTCTATTCTCGGGAACTGGTATTCACTTTCTTAATGAAGGGAATGGAATCTCTTGTGAACAGTATGCCAAAGGTTAGTGTCTATTAGCATTTGACTTAACTCCTGATTTATCAGCCAACTCATCAGCTCATTGGAATCTCATAAAGCATGGTAGTGTAAGATTAGAAGTACGATTTGAATCCTCACTAATACAAACAATTAACTGTGTAGTTTATGCTGAGTTTGATAATATTATTGAGATAGATAAAAACAAAAATGTTACTGTAGACTATAGTAGTTAAGGTTATAATATGTGTTGTGTGTTAGATTTTATGAGTTATGTGTAATGCATTTTGTGTGTATGTAACTATGTAAACCGTTATAAAATTAAATAAAACAAATTGTATGCGATATATTATTTTTTATTTCTTTATAAATCTTCTATTTAATCTAATACAAAACACTGTTCGAGTTTAAAGTTACATAGGACTCTCTCATTAGATCATCAATAATAACGAGATGTGGGTTTTCACCATCAAACATATTAAGATTTGGAATTCCTTGATGATAGTTAACATTTTGTAAATTATATAAAGGTTGCATTTCATCAAAGCACCATGTGATCTGATTAAAATCACAATTACATATTTCTGTAACTGATTTTATGAAATTTGTTACAAAATTTGACTTCCCACATCCACTTGGTCCTGCCACAATAGCAATAAACGGATGTATAAAGTGAAACATTACACACGTCTAAAGTTCTAACGGGTGAAATAAAAAATGAAAGTGTTGGTGTAAACAATAAATATATATTGTGTACTATAACGAATGTTTTTGGGAAATCAAACAAAATTTATGATTAATTGAAAATTTTATTTTCAAGCAATAACCACTTGTAAAAAACCCACACTTCGTCACAAGAACAATGTAAAATTTTGTGATTATTTTTTTGCAAATATATGATTATTACACACATAACGTTTGTTTAAATTTATGACATTTACCAAATCATTGTATTTTGGACATTTGTATTCTTCAATATTAAAAATTCTATCATTCGTCGTCAACATTTTTAAAAATTGTTTTTCTGTTGAACCACCTTTGTATGCGATCACTTCGTCTTTGCACAAATTTCTAATATACTAATTTAATATGGGAATGATGTTCTCTTGTTTGTAGGCACACTTTAATTCTTCGGTCACATCAAAATATGGAATGCCGTGCACGTGTGTTTCACAATAACGAACAGTTTTTTGTCTTTTGGTGACAAATAATTGAAAGGATAACTTGGCCGAAACAAATAATGATCGACAAACGCATCATTTTTATTAGATAGTTTTACGTCTAGAATAGCCATTTCTCTACATTGAAAATGTTTATGAGGATATGTAATGTAAAATCCGTCCATGTCGATGATGTATCTAATATTTTTTTAGATTTTGTGTCATTTTGAACCAAAATGTTAAAAGTATTTACACGTGACTAAAATATGTTTGTTCCAACAAACTTCACATAACAATGCTTCATTACTTCCCATCATCCTATTTCTTCCTTCTGCTCTTGTCTTCCTGTAATTTAAGTAAACAGAATCACATTCACTAATGATCAACTAATGACTGTCATTGTTAAAAAAGTATTTTTAACTACTCTAGTATTCGTAGATGCGGTACACACACAATATTTAAATATAATTTGTTAAATTGCAAATAACAATTTAATTGGTGCCGGCGGGGATCGAACCCGGGTACTGTGAAATTTACAGCTTGCGCTAACCATCTGAGCTACCACTGCTTAATATAATACACACACAATATTTAAATATAATTTGTTAACACTAAATCATACACACGTAAGAAAATAACAGAAAGAAAAGTAAGTTTGTCAATAGAATAAACACTTACATCCATGGCCTTTGATGCGTTGAAGTAACACAAATGTAGTATTGATAGATCCACTGCGGTCAAACGACCATACACTAACTCCATAACTGCACTTTCTTGGTCTTATATAGTACCAGTAAGTAATAATTGTAATCTAAAGAATTTCTGCAGTGGAATTGATAGTAACTTTATGCGTCAACAAGCTTATCTCACATTTTGTTGCTTATCTCAACATTACTTCGTGTCGCGTCTTGTTCAGTGTATTGATGATTCAAATACGTTTTGTATAACACAAAATAATGCAATTGAATATTTAGAAATCACTATAATAGATCATTCCTATGTTAGTCAATGAGTAGATTGTACTGTAATAATCTACTAATAGCAGTAATATTATGGATACACTAGATGTACAACAACATCTGAAAAAGATTCACCCCAGTCTAGAAAATAATGTTTATGCTGCCAATAGACTGCCAGTGTACACCCACGTGCCAACGTATATAATATGCAATTTGGATACAGATGATAAACCAGGGTCACATTGGGTAGCTTTATATATCGATACGAATGACGGTGATCAATATTTTGATTCATACGGACGAGCTGTACGATATCATCTAGAGTTTTTATTTACAGGGAACACATTGTACAATGATATTTTAGTGGATGAGATGTTTCGCTCCTATTTTATAGATAATAAGTAATAAGATTTTGTATTTCGTAAATAAATATTGTAACAAAATTAGGTAATGCATTTTATTGATGATTCAGATTACCGTTGCAGTTAGGAACAAAGGAGTATAATATAATAGCACTGATAATCCGACGCACGAATAGACAATGACGGTATTCAATGAACAATAGATAAATAACAATGGGGCGCTAATGACGGTGGAGGCCCTCACCGGATATCAATTAGATAAGAGTTAATTGATCTGCACATCTCCGAAACCGTGCATCCTACGCAAAAATGGACCGCAGATTCGTGATCAGAGCATGCCAAAACCTTTTTTTTAAGGATCATGAGTCGACGAACGTCGTACTTGTACCACTTCTGACTCAGTGAGCCAGAACTGGTACTAACAAACTACTCTAAGTTATTTAAATTTACATGACGCCCAGTTCGGGTTTCGTCCCGGACTATCCACTGATAGCGCCATCGTAAGTATCAAGCATACCGTCCGTTATTATCCTTACTCGTATCGCGGAACCCCGGTGTTTGTCTGTTTCCTTGACCTCTCTAAGGCTTTGGACCTTGTATCATATGGATTGTTTTGGAGAAAGCTTGGTGATAGGGGTGTACCGGTTAGAGTTCTGAATATAGTAAAATATTGGTATGCCAATCAAAGCAACCTTGTGAGATAGGCAGACTCTCTTTCGGAATCGTATGTGTCGGATTGATGGCATCAGTATAAACAGCACAAGCTACACAGACGATATGGTGCTGCTTAGCCTGAGGTGGGTGGTCTGAGGAGGGAGATGCTGAATGCCTGTGAGACGTATGCTGCTGTGCACGAGCTTACACTTACACTTACAAACAATGTGAAAAAGACGGAATACATTGTCTTTGAGGCTGCTGGTAAATGTCCAATAATACAACAAATATCACCCTTAATGGTGTGATCATCAAACGTGTGACTGAATATAAATATCCGGGGCATGTCATCACTAGCAGCCTCTAAGACGATGAGGATATTGAAAGGGAGCGAAGGGCTCTGGTGGTTAGAGATAATATATTGACTCGCAGATTTTGTCACAGTACAGAGAAGGTTAAAGTGATGCTATTTAAAGCATACTGCCAAAGCATCTATATAGGAAATCTGTGGGTCAAACATACCAAGAAATCGCTAGACACTTTTTGAATCTAGTGTAACAATGTCTTCAGGATGATGTTGGGCCTGCCGCGTTTTTGCAGTGCATCAGGGATGTTTGCGTAATACCAAACTGATGGCTTCGATGCCATCATTCGTAAAAAAATTAGTTCCCTGATTAGCAGAGTGAGGAACAGTTCCAATAGCATCCTGAAGGCATTAGCAGACCAATTTACGTAACTGATCTGGAAATGCTTTGTGCGAAGAGTGACGATCACAGGAACATACCCTTTCCCCTGATGGTCACATATATAATTGTAGGTAATTTATTGTAGCAAGTATATCTTTTTAATCCCAATTAATAAAATACTAACATAATTTGTAAGCCATTTTTTTTACTAACACATATGGATGTACAAGTGGTCCGAAATAAGTTATTTATTATATTATTAAATCAGCATTAGAAATTGCATTTAAAAATTCGTGTTAAAAAGTTTCATGCTCGATAGGATTAAAATCAGTTAGGTCGCGTTCAATGTAATTTGGGTTGTTTCGTACTCTTCCAATGACGTCTCATCTGATTAAAGAACGTACCCGCAGTCTGACAAGTAAATTAAATTATAGGGATTAATGTGAGTCTATGTATAGATGAATTCTATATTAAGGCTTCCGTCTAGCTTTGCTATTTTACTATCCCAGCCATTAGAAGTGGCACTCTCCCCCTTGCATAAATACGTTCGCGATCACAGGTGAAGGTTGCTCTACTTCATTAAATAAATAACTTATTAATTTTCTTCCAAAAATATTCCTTTTCCTTTTGTCGTGATAGTATAATTTTTCACCTTTTATATTTCATAAATGTCGTTTTTAGTAACGTTTATACGGGTTCTAGGTTTAAAAAGTAAAAACTGCCTCTTCATAGAAATTTCGCATCTACCTTGTACATTTTGTATGAAGAATCAGTAAATTTTTTCTATTTTCAATTCTTTTTTGTATTAAGTGAGGTTCAGTTCTATGATTCCAGCTTCTCCTACATATCGGATGTATATGATTTTTTTATACAATCTGTACATACAAATAACGTCTGTGTAACCTGTTTTTTTTAAAAGATAAATCGTATATGGAAGTAATTTAGAAGATAGTTGATAAAAAAAATCAAATAAAATACTAATTGAATACATATATTTATTTACACATATATTTATTAGTTTGTTACATCATTAAAAGTAGATAAGGAATTTTTTTCAAATGGTATAATATTGTGTAGGGATTAACTTTTTTATGATTTTTTTGTTTTTTATTTTCTATTGCTTATATTATGGTTAACGTTCTATGCCGATATACGGTAGGTCTTTTATCGGCATAGAACGTTCAAGGCGCGAATAAATTAATTCTGGTAGCACACAACTGTGATAAAACTTCATCAAACGGGGCAGCATTGTTGTGTTCAAAAGCTCTTCACTTCAACTCTTGCGTTACATTTATTTTTACTGACACAAGGATATTTCTTCTTTTTTTCTATCCATCTTTTTCCGTTTTTTTTTGGTAATACATTCATCAAATATAAACACTACTACTACACTAATACTAATATAAACTCTAATACACTAACACACTAAAAACTAGAACTAATATGACAAACTAACTAATAGAGCAACTTTCACGATATGCTCCACTTAGTCCATAAGAGCTGCGCGAGGGAAAGAGATCAACCGTGCGAGCGAGAGCTAACGTTGAGTAGCTCTGCACAGGCCTGAACGCGGAGAAATCCCAGCGGAACTGAGAGAATTTTCACGCGTCTCTGATTTATAAATGGTATATAGGTAAAACGTACGAAAATATATATTTTTTTTAATTTTATTTATTTCTAATTCACTCAAAAATACTTCTATGTGGTTTTAAGTACGACTTTGCTACATATATACTCCAGTAGAAAAAATTGGTATTTGCAGTAAAAAAATCAACTTGATCATAAATGAAATTACAAATTTTAAACCCTTCAAATAAGAAAATTAATTCATTTGCATTTCTGAAAAAAGTGGCCAGATCATATTATTGTTGACAATATGTGAATAAATGTAATCTGAATACTTTTCTTGATATTGTTATAGTTTGTACATTACAGAGGCTTGAATAAGTTCTTTTACACATGTAACCTAAACATAGGCATGATTAAGTCTAATAGAGCTATTAATTTAAACACCAAAATAAAATTAAAAAACGGTTTCGAAAATTTTAAATCCTACACTTTAAACCAGTGATGCACAGACTTATTAAGACCAGGGGCCACTCGGGCAAATTATGAACTGATGGCGGTCCTCCAGAAGTATAGGTAATTATGAACTGATGGCGGGCCGCCAGAACTATAGGTAATTATGAACTGATGGCGGGCCGCCAGAAGTATAGGTAATTAAAGACAATAAAGAATTGATAATAATGTATAAAAATTGAAAAAAAAATTATTAATTTGTAGCGTGGCACTGCATAGTGCTTACAATCTTTTTTATATTTGGCTTAAAATTTACTTGTAGCAACACGTAAAACTGCTTCCAAACTTTCATTTGCAAGGCGCTTTCGATTTTTTGTTTTATTATTATTTAGTACTGAAAAGGTTTGTTCACATATATAGGTAGAACCAAATAAGCTGGCACATTTCAGAGCGTTTATGCGCAACTCTTTGTACGTATTTTTATCAATGCAGCGGTAAAAGTTCAGCAAGTCTCCTTCGTTGAATTTGTTGCGTAAATCTTGGTCGTTTTGAATGTCGATAATTTCTAACTGCATTGACTCTGGCGCATTTTCAACTGAAATCGTGAAAGGATTGCTGAATATGTCAAACAGAGGTTTCACTTTTTTAAACTCCGAAAATCTGTCTTGAAAAGTTTGAATCAAAATATCTAGCTTTTCTACATAACTGAAATTAATCGCAGTTTTGTTGAATTTTTCAGCCATTTTCTTATAAATCGGAAAATGATTGTAATTTCCAGAATTCAATTGCGATCTGAAAAGTGTCAGCTTGCATTGAAAGGGAGATGATGAGCGTAGAGCTGGGATATCAGCTGGTTTTTACCTTGAAGCCGTGTGTTCAAGACATTCAAATGAATTTGTAATATCAACTAAAAAGCCAAATCACACAACCAATCAGGATTTTTAAGTTCCGGGACATCGCTTTGCTTTTCCCCCAGAAATATTCCAATTTCTTCTATTAAATTTAGAAATCGTTCCAGTGTCAATCCACGACTTAGCCACCTTACTTCTGTATACAGTACAATAAATCTCCATATTCGCTTTCGATGTCATCAAGGAATTGTTTGAATTGCCTGTGATTGAGTCCTCGTGATTTTATGAAATTTACAGTTGAAACTACCACTTTCATGACATTTTGAAATACAATTTTTTAAAACAGAGGGCTGCTTGGTGTATAATGCAGTGAAACTGCATGAGATCTTCAGCGTTTATCTTTTTTTCTTGCAGATGCTTTTTCAGCAAAGTAACTAGCCCAGAATTGACACCAATCATCGAAGGAGCACCGTCAGTCGCAACTCCCGACAATTTTGATAAGTCCAAATCAGTTTTTGAACACTCATCCAAAAGTACATTGAGTGTATCACCTCCTCTGGTTTGACCTTTCAATGAACACCTTCCTAATAACTCTTCTAAGACTTCAAAATCTTGAGTAAGACCTTGTATGAATATCAGAAGTTGACCTGTGGAACTAATATCAGTAGATTCGTCAATTCGAAAAATACAATGATCTTAGTTTTTTATTTAATTGTTCCGCAATATTACCTGACAAAGACATAATTCGTCTTTGGATAGTCATACGATTCAGTTGAACGTTCTCAAAATTTTTTGCTGCTTCTGGACACATTTTCTTAGCGGCAATTTCTATGCATTCTTTTACAAAATCATTGAAGGGGCGACTTCTCTTTGCTATCATTCGAGAAATTTCATAACTAACTTCTGTAGCTGTTTCTGAATCTTGAATGGGTTTTGTAAACATAGCTTGCTGACCAATAAGCTCTCGTTTTAAAGACAACATTTTTTGCTTTCTTAATTCGCCTATAAACTTGGTAAAAGTAGGACGCTGCGTTTCATAGTGCCTTTTTACATTATATTCCTTTGCAATCGCAACAGAATTCTTGCAGATTAAACAAACGACTTTGTTATGCGACCATACAAAAAGTATTTCTCAGTCCAAATTTCTTGAAACTGCCGATTTTCATCTTTAACCTTACGTTTTTTACTAGGTCCTGGCTTGTCCATGTTGCGTTCTAATCCTGGCTAGGATTAACTCAGCACCTAAAAACAATTACAGTACCTACTTAAATTACCCATCCTTTTTTAAATTACCAAAAATAATTGATTAAATAGGTAGGGAAACACTTATTAATAACAGAGTTTTACTTACGATTTCACAACACAATTATACATCGCACTTGACGGGAAATCTACGTTGAATGTGGATCAAAATATATGACACCAACTAGTCAAGTTAAAATCTACACTAGAACTATTGACACTTCACTCAAATTAAAACCGAACTGTCGGTCGCTGCGGTTAGCGTGGCTTTTATACCGCGCGTATAGAGTCGAAAACTGTCTAGAGAAATCACGAAATCGACTCTGGAAGCTTCGTGTATCTACCTACGCGAGCAATCGGGAATTCGGGACTATTGCTATATCGCTTGCTCTAACAATATAACCCGTGTATAAACCGCCACCGCACTGCCGTCGTCGCCGCGCCGCCGGCCGCGTCGGTTCCTCAAGAAAACGAATTTAACCGAGATCAGCACGAACATTACCGACCGCTGTTACCGACGCATGCACGGCGCACCGATAAGCGCACTTAAGAGCGCTCGCGCCAGATTCAAATTACTTTTCGAACATATTTTTTTTTGGTTTTATTCTGGAATATAATTCAATATTTTTCGAATGTACGAGAGTATTATTTTTGCTGTCGGCGGGCCACCAGTATTTGGACCGCGGTCTATGCATCTACGTTTTAAACAAATGTAAAATATGTTTCACTTTTTCTTTTTTAAATACTATAAAAAATATTTGTTTTGCTGTAAATTTTGCAAGAGCACTAATTTTTACAAGACTGGGTCCTTAAGGGTAAAAATAAAAAAGTCTAAAATTGTAGGTTACTTGGATATTCCAATTTGAATAAAAATAGTTTTTACGGATTTTATTGCGTAATAAACGCATTTTTTATATTCCCGGCGTTTCGAGTACTTTACAGCCACCCATGGTCACGGAAGGACCATGAAAAACAATAGTCAACTAGTTTTATTTAAATGTAGTGTGTATAGTGTAGTGCAGTGTGCACGTGAATATAAATAAAATAATTACTTGGAATATACATCTCCAGTAATATTTAGCTAAAACAGTAATGTGTATTATTATACGTATTTTTATATTTTATAGAATAAGGGTGACAAGCATAGCCCACTTGATGGTAAGTGGATGCTGTGGCCAATAGACATCTACATCTATCCTCGATTAAGAATCAAAATGCAGATGCGTTGTCCCCTATGAGGACTAAGACAGAATACCTCGTACCTAGTAAAAATGGTCTCCGGTTCTCTACACTCAACATACGAAACACAGCAGCATTGGGCTGCTATTTTACGCTGGTATTCTTTGAGAGCGCGGTCCTTACCCGTTCGAGTCGACCCATTCGTGCTACAACTAATAATATGTATGTATAGCTGCAGCTTGGCTCTACCACGTGTAAAACTTGTGTACTATATACTTGATTGTTCACTTGAGTATTTAATTGAATATTCATTTACCTATTTACTTGACTAATTACTTGTTTAATTTTTTGCTCATTTACTTAACTTTATACGTGATATTTTACTTGACTATTTTATTCAAATATTAGTTAATTATTTACTTGGATATACACTTGATATTTACTTGCCTACTTACTTGACAATTAAATTGCATATCCGCTTTACTTTATACTTGATTATTGATTTAACTATATATTTGATTATTTACTTGACGATTTACTAGGCTATATATTTGAATATTTAATAGTCCATTTACTTAATTATGTATTTGGCTGTTTACCTGAATATTTATTTGACCATATATGTGATTATTTATTTACATGTGTATGTACTTGGCTATATATTTGATTATATGTATGACTATTTTCTTGCTTATTTATTTAACTATTTACTTATGAGTTTACTAATCTATTTACTTGTCGATTTATTTGACTATATATACTACATTATTTATTTGCCTATTTACTTTACTGTTTACTTAACTATACTGTTTACTTAATTACTTTTTCTTGAATATATAGGCAAGTCGGCCTATATATTTATTTAATCTTGATTATACACCTTATAATAAGGGATACAAATGACCTATATTTTTGATTTGTTACTCTACAATTTACTTTATTTAATTAATTTCTTATAATTAACAATATTAATATTTTTTATTAATATTAATCAAAATTTTATTTATATTTTCGTAAATAATTATTTTCTGCATTTTTTTAAAACTTATCTGTTTATTTACTTGAATGATGTCCGATTATATTATACTCAACTATGTACTTGTATATTTCGAACTATTTATTTGCCTATTTATTTATTTATACACTTGATTTTTTTTACTTGACTATTTATTTGTTTATATAATTAATAATTACTGAAATGAAAATTCGAACATTTACTTATTTACTTCAATATTGGCCGATTATGTTCTTAACAATGTACTCCTATGTTTTGAACTATTTGCAATTATTTACTTGTACTGATAATCTATGTACTTGCATCTCGTATTTTATTATAAACTTGATTATTTGCAGTTAATTATTAGTCTAATTACTTGTCAATTTACGAATTTTATTTCCCTGCCTATTTACTTCACTATATACTACAAATGAATACTATCTTTATGTACATAATAATAGTTTGTGTTCAATAAAGTATGTATTCAAATTTTTAATAACACTATGATCTATCATTTGTTATTTACTAGGATCCCGCACGGACTTCAGACATTCATTAGTAGACGGGTTTGTTTTCATGTGTTTCATGTTCAACGGGTTCGCCAAATGTTTTATATGTCGTTACTAATTCTGCGACAATTAGCTAGGCTCAGTGAGCATAGGTGTAAAAATTAAAGAAATTAAAAATAAGTAGGTAACTACTTCTGCTTACCAAACCGTTGAACTATGTTAGTTACTCTGGTTCTACTGCAGATATCCTCATTTTTAAGTTTATCGTGCAGGCAATTTCCTAGGATGGCCACTTTCATAGCTCGTTGAGCAACCTTGAGTTTACTCATTTGGCTAGTAGTGAAGGACCACGTCTGATTTCCATTTGTCATCATTGGAAAAACGGACTGGTTGTACAATCTTGTTTTCAAGTTTTGAGGTATACCTGACGAGAAAATGTGTCGTAATCTCCCGAATGCTGCCTAGCCGAGTTGAATCCGTCGACCTGTACGCTCGACAGTGGTACAAATGTGCCTAACGCAACGCCCTCCGCCCGCTCGACAAGGATACACATTAGTACCTCTCATAATTTATGAGGGCGAACCCGACAAAAAAAGGTTTGTCATTAAAATTATAACAAATTTATACTGAAATGTATAATACAGACATAGACAAAGACAAAATCTTTAATTTGGTACCATAATCTGTCAATTTCAATTCTAAAAATAGACATAAAAATCATTCTGATGTAATGGCTTTTTACAACAGTAGTGCGTGGTAGTGCGTGAGTTATTTATGAGTGATTTCTCCGTTTTTCTGTGTGTTTTTGGAATAAAAAGGTCAGTTTTATACTTTTTTGTATTCCTTGTAATAAAACAAACACGTAGATATATAATTTATGGCATAAAAAGTGAAAAGTAAGTGCCAAATATACTTCGAAATCGGGAAGGCCCATTTTAGCGGTTGGGTCAAATCAAAATGTGTTATTTTTACAATTCTCCTAAATTTTTAGTGTAAAATGTAACTAAAAAATAGTTTTATAACATATTTCAAATAACTTGACGTTGTACTTATTTCAAATTCACCCAAAAATATATTTGAAATATTATTCGGAATTCTCATACAGATAAAAATTAATTTCGTTTTTTTTTTTTAATTTTTTTTATTTTTATATTTTGGTATGAGGAACGAATAGAAACACATAAAACATAAAAATATACATATTTCCAAACATTTTCATATAGATTTCTCCAAAAACAAACATGTAGAATTCAAATTAGTAGTAATTTTAGACTAAAAGTGAAGTATCTACTACTACTATGTTATAAAGGGTAATTTATGAATTTTATTACAATTTCTAGCAACTAAAAATAATTTTATTCGATAGTTTATACATTCAATAAGAATCTGTAAGTTTTATCCATAAATATTCTCGAAGTGAAAATATAGCAAAATTTGCAAGTTAGCAAAAAATTTGCATTTCCCGCCATTTTATGTCGCGAGCCAACCGGCGAATCGACTAAATTCGCCTTCCGAACATACAGGTTAATCTCTCAGTCAAAGTTGGAATTACCTAATCAGACTATTTTGTCCCAAATACTCGTCTACAACTTCGAGTGCTCCTAACATCTACCGGCATAGTAGTAACATTAACGTTATACATGACCTTTGTTATTTTTTTAACACACCAACGAGACACTATTATTAGTCAATGAGATGGTGATTAGGTTATTCAGCGATTCTGCCGTAAGGACTATTTGACGGCAAATCGAAGGTGAGCGGTGTACTCGCAATTGATGTCTTTCTAGTCCAGTAGCTTGAAAATATTTTCCAATGCAGCGGTGAAGAGTTTCGGGAATACAATGTCGCCGTGTCTGCAGCTGCATAAGATTGTAAGTTATGGAACCAGATTAAAGTAAATAACTAAAATAGTAATTTTTCTGAATGCCAATTTTGAAGTTATGATGTAAAGCCACGCATTCCTTTTCTGAATATAATATTGGCAGATGGTTATTTTATCATGCGAGCACTAAAATAAACAACTTCTAGCCTCTTTTTTAACAGCTCAAGTGGTACGAGCTCACCACTTTATTATATATTAATTGTTTATTTTTATTATTGATTTGAATGGTGCTTTTTATTGATTTATAAATAATAAGATTATCTCCCCCTTATGACGTTTCATTTCACAACAAAACTGAATTATAACATGTTCAAACTGATTATATTATTAAGCTATTGCATAGCTTCTATCGCGGGCCTTGAGCGCGGGGACCGAATCCAGAAATTCCGTAACGAAAAAAACCTCACGCTCCCCACTCCGATGGGCACGGAGGTGTGGCGTTGAAAGCCGTGCATCGTCTAACGTCGTTTCAGTTCGGCAGACTTCGGCACTCGGCAGACTTCGGCACGGTGTTTGTGTGCGTGCGACTAGACGTATGCGTGTACACTAGCTGCTAACTCAATGATAAAAATTCCTGAATAGCCTACATGTATTGTAAGATATTAAAAATATTTTAAACAATATTAACTTCTCATTTATTCAATAAGAGAAAAAAAATTGTTTTCTTATCGGTCACCACGCTCAAAAAGTGTAACTTGATTTAATATCAAAGACTTAACTGCATAAATAAAATAAATAAATAATTATAATTGCATAAGTTGATAAAAATGCAATGCAATAGCTTTACCGAGTGCCACACGTATTTTTTTATTTTTAAATTTGTTTCATTACAATGGTTTTTAACAAGACAGTACACACAAATCTTTAACCGGTTGCGAAATTATAATTAGTATTTCTATTATAATTTCGCAACCGGTTGAGTTAGGAATACCCATGAGATAAAAAAAGAATGTAACATCAAGAATAGAATAGAATAGAATGATTTTATTCAAAATAGATTATTCCATAATACTTATTGAGTCATTTTTTTGTTTACCGCTGGTTCGGAAAATACCTCTGTCCTAGAAGGAACCAGCAAGAACCCCGGCGGGACTTTTTTTTAAACATATTTCACTTTACAATAATTTTGTTTGTACAATTTTTAAATGAATTTTAATAGAACCAGCATGGTGGCGATCGCCTCATTCCCAGGGGTTTTTTTAATTTAAGTATTTTTTTATATTAAAATAACCCTTTTTGTCATAGACTTATTATACCCCTTTATACAATTTTCTTTAATCATACATGTATACTTGTTTATTAACAAATGTACATTTTCTGAGATTTTGTTGTAAAAGCGTATACATGGCCCCATAAATGAATTATTAATTCTGTGGAATATAGTAACTGGTATAGTAATACCATAAAATTTCCTTTAATGGAAAATTAAAAAAAAAGAAAAAAAATACAAGCTTATGTTTATTCCTAGTGTTTAATGTATGAACATCTTTATTCTTATCAAAGCTATTTATGCTTTTATGTACATACATTACATTTTTATAAATATATTGCGATGCCAAAGGTAATCTGCCAAAGAAAATCTGGGGGCACGGCAGTGCCCCCGCCAAGTCGAGCAAAAAAGCGGCACGGCCGTATCATACTTTTCTCGAAGCAATTCAGGCCAATTTCGACCCCCTATAACTTCGTAGTGGATAGAACTAGACACCGGAAATTTCAGAATCCAAGTAGACATTGTATAGACACGGTATATTTCAAATTTCATTCATTTTAAACCAGTAATTTAGGAATCATAATTAGTCAAAGTTTCTTAATTTTGACACTCGCTCACTGACCGATCATCAAAACTCTAAGGCACTTCTATCAGACATAGAAGCTTTAAACTTAGATCACAATTAGTGTTTAGTGTGTAAATCAAGGAAAAACTAAAATATTTTTTAATTTCGGTCCAGTTTTCCAGATACACTAACTGCATAAATAACTTTGTAATCCCATATAAACATATATGATTACAAAATTACATTTGCAGTGAATGAATCAGTGTACCTGTATATGTATAATATAATGGAATAAATGGTGTAGATAGGTACTTTGTTGGTAATCAAGAAGTAGAAGGTACCAGAAGAAAAAAAGTAGGACTATCATTGAGGTATTACTACTACGTAAGTAATATAGTTCGATGAGGACTATCTGTAAAAAGAAATGAGATGCCATCAAAAACATAACTTGTAAAAAAAAACAAGTCTCGCAACTCAGATCTTCTATCGTAAAAAGTTGTGAGATCCATGTAATACCAAGTCGGTTAATTTATTCAGTCCCTACTTAAGGGTCCTACTGTCTTAAGTTATTACGTAAATAGCTAACATAACACCATCTTATTGTGACCATATCAATATTAAAAATCTTTTATGTTTTAAATAAATAGATTGACTTTTTTTAATTTATATGGAGTACCAAACAAATCTTGTGACCGCGTCGCACAACCAGTGCCGTCAAGCGATGCAGTCTAGAAGTATCTCAAAATGCCGTCGTTTTTACCGACAAGATGACAGAATTAGTGAATAGAAACCCACCTTGATATAATGTAAAGCTCCTTATAAATCTTATAAAGACAACATTGTGAGGGTCAATAAAACAAGTACTGGTGTAGTTTTATTTTTACGAATTATTCGATTCCGGTTACATTTTCTTAGCTGCTTTGGAATTACTTTACTGGAAACACTAATTTATTCTATTTATACGCTTTTCCTGCCACGAGTCTTGGCCAGCTGGATTCGAGAAGAATTATTTTAATGAATCACGAATTTCAAATGACGCATGACTAGCAAAACCACCAAACCGTATGGTATCATATTCTCTCTAGGTCGGAGGGTTTTTGGATCATACTTTTTTATTTTATTTTTTTATGTTATTTCTTTCTAAGTTAGCATCCCGTAGTAAACTATGTAGACAACAAGCGGTCAAAATCAAATCATCACCAATCTCCGGTCTGATTGATATAGGTGTGTAAAATATCCTAGATACCTGTGACAATAGTCCAAATGCATTTTCTGTCATCCTTCTAGCACGGCAAAGTCTGTAGTTAAAGACAGTTTTATCACGATTCACTCTAGCGTCATATCTACAGTACTCGTATGATTTCACTATATGTGCCAAGGGTAAATGCTTCGTCACCGACTAAAATATGAGGAAGCACAATATCTCTTCCTGGTAAATTTGTAGGCTTTGGAGCATTAAATTGATAACGAGCAATTTTTTTCTCTATACACGACTTTTGGACAATACCACTATTTCGTTCTTTACCATAAGAACCTACATCAATAGCAATAAAAAATATCAGTGAACCACTGTTATTTTTTACGCTTTAAGCTTAATACGGAAGTGTTTGCCATCAATGGCTCCAAAAGAATTGGGAAAATTCTATCGATTCCAAAGTCACTCGTCACTTCTTTTAGCTGATTTTCTGTAGGCAATAAGATTTACACTAAATTTTTTCACAGGTTTTTAAGCACATCTTTGACTCTTCTGTTAATATAACTTGCTGATATACGATAGGTGTGCTCTAAAGATGCATATGATACTCCAGTAGCTATAAATATGCAACAAAATATGTTTATTACTGGTGAAGATTGCAAGAAACACTGGAAATACCTAAGGGGCTCATACAATAGATGTAAACGTAAGAATGAATTGCCGACTGGATCATCAGCATCTTCTAAATCAACAAAATGGATGCTGTTTGAGAGGCTTCGCTCTATATATTATATTCCTACAGTGTTCCACTGTTCAATATGAGAATATTGAAGGTGAAACCAATGAAGAGACAAGTACAACGAGGAAAAGTGGATTAAGAAGGACTAGTGAAGAGAGAATTAGGTAAGGCATCTTGTGAACTCTTCCAGGCATTTCAAATATATTTCATAAGCTCAACACTTGCCTCAGTCGTCGAGCGACCACTTGTAAAACCAAATTTGTTTTTATGTAGTAATTCATTTGTATAATAAAATTTGACAATTGTTCCAACTAAAATAATTTTTTTCAAATTTTAAGCTATTGCATAGCTTCTATCGCGGGCCTTGAGCGCGGGGACCGAATCCAGAAATTCCGTAACGAAAAAAAAACCTCACGCTCCCCACTCCGACGCGCACGGAGGTGTGGCGTTGAAAGCCGTGCATCGTCTAACGTCGTTTTAGTTCGGCAGACTTCGGCACTCGGCAGACTTCGGCACGGTGTTTGTGTGCGTGTACACTAGCTGCTAACTCAATGATAAAAATTCCTGAATAACCTACATGTATTGTAAGATATTAAAAATATTTTAAACAATATTAACTTCTCATTTATTCAATAAGAGAAAAAAAAATTGTTTTCTTATCGGTCACCACGCACAAAAAGTGTAACTTGATTTAATATCAAAGACTTAACTGCATAAATAAAATAAATAAATAATTATAATTGCATAAGTTGATAAAAAATGCTATGCAATAGCTTTACCGCGACAGTCACCGAGTGCCACACGTATTTTTTTTGAGAGTTGGTAGTATAGGACTAGGTTTTAAATTTGCGGGGTCCAATGTAGGTACTTTGTACAAGTGGTTGTAGTTGTTACAAGTAATTTCCGTAAGTTTAATAAGGAATAAAAACCAGTTGAGTAAAGAAAAAATCTCTTGACCCTGCAGGCCATCCCTAGAACTTCCCACTATGCTCGATCTCAAAACGCTCGACAAATATTTTTACTAATAGTTAATTCATTATATCAAATTAATTTTTTTGAAAACGATAAATTTCGAACGAATCATCCGATTTTGTTGTAATTGGTGGCAATCGACGAGTTATTTTAGGAAAAATAATAAAATCTATTATTAAAAAAACGATAAGACTATAAATTCAAAAATAATGTAAAAAATTTTTTTCGAAATTTTTCGTCAGTGATTTTTTTTGACGCATTAACTGAATTTGAAGGGGTTCACAGAAATCGACGTTATTTTACATGTTTAAGAGCTGATTAAATTTTAGAATCCATCGTTACAACTGTTTAAAAAATATTCCAAAATAATTTTTTGAAAATTCTGTTTTTGAGATTTTTCTAAATCTACTTACTGGTCCGAATCGATGAAACAGTATTGAAAGTTTAAGTTTGGTGAAACCCTTTCGAATGTCACCAAGTTCGTTCAAATCGTAACCGCTTCGTTCAAAAGTTATGAGAGGTTTACACACACCCCACACACACACACACACACACACACACACACACACACACACACACACACACACACACACGCACGCACACGCACACCCCCAGCACACGCGCACGCACGCACACACCACGCATGCACCACGCACGCGCACGCACGCGCACGCACGCACACTCGCACGCACGCACGCACGCACGCATGCAGATTGGACTTGATTTTGCTCCTAAACGAGGAGAGCTCTGTTCAAAAATTCAAAAGTGAAACATATCAGGTTGTTAATTTACTTTTATAAGTTGTTTATACAGAAACATCTGTTTGGTCTACTTAAATACAAAAACGATGTTACTTTAATATAAATCACCCAAACAAGGCCATATCTGTCAGTAGTGTTGACAATTGGCCACCTGAACGGTTTTAACCATTCTTCTATGCTCACTGCTGATAGGCATTCCGTAAGAGAGGCATGGCGTAACGCAACAATGGCAATAAACATATTGCTTTGTGCTACATACTTCAAAGAAAGTACTGCCCAACGGCTGCGAGTGAAGTTTTCCGTTTGGTTTTTAACGGTACAGTACAATTTTTAGCTTTATCCGTTTAACTTGAAGACATAAAAGATAAAAATATCCACCTGTTGTTGTTATTGCGCTTATGTTATGATTACAGAGTACTATTGTAAAGTAGATTATAATTTGGTGCCTCAGTCCTTACTCTAAATATTTAAGATACTTTAAATGTGAACCGATTAGAATTTAATCATTTTAGTGTGAATTATTGACTATAAAATTATACAGGGAGAGAAATGAACCAAAAATAAAATACAATGCAAAGGTCGGAGTGAGCATGGAACATCAAAATAAAATTGGAAAAATGAAAGTAAAATAAAAATAATATTCTTTGAACCGCATTAAAACATTTTAGTGAGTTTTTTATCTTGGACGATTCTTAACAGTCTTAGAATATCACAAGCTAAATGGAAAAATTCGAGTGGTCACTAAATAGTAAGTTAAACTTTAAACACTTCACTTCACCCTTTATTTTCTACCTTTGGGGGTTGATTTTATTGTCGAAATTTATATGAGACCACTTTTTATTAAAAAGAATCATTAAAACGGATTTACAATTGCAAAGAATCGCATGACTAAATCGAAAAATATGTTGAGAAACTTTTTTTTAAAAACTTTAAAAAAAATTTTGACCCTTTACCTCATTTATTTTAGATCCGTTTTATGAAAAAGAATTACACTTAAAAGATGAAGATATCTTTCGTATACATAAAAAAAAGAACATATAATCTATTGAAGCTTCCTCCGTATTGAAATCGGCTAAGGAATACGTCGAATTATAAACGACTTCTTTTAAAAAAATCAAAATCAAATCCAGGCCGCCTCTAATTCCTCAGAGGGATTTATGGCACCTAATGCGTGTTGGCGTACTCCGCACGTCTTCGAAATATATTTTTTTTTATTTCTCTTGCATGCAGGTTTCATCACGATGTTTTAATTCACCGTCGAGCAAAAGAGTATTTTTTTTAAGGAGGCAAGTAAATAAAGAGACAAGGATTAAACATATTAAAACTAAGGCAATATATTAAAAACTCGTTGCTCTAGCTGTGCAACTCCGTTCGGGTATGGAGGCTTTTTTTGCGCCCGAAGCAAATATGGGCAACCCTCCGGAAAGCGGGGGAGGGAGGCGGCGAATGCTCATAGCATACCACGCAGCCGGCTGCTTGGTTATGTGGAGACCTTTACCCACTAAACACCGCCTTTTAGGGACTGGCTTAACGGTCTAACTAGAGATCTCTAAGCCGTATACGAACGCGACCCTCGTTGGCAGAAAGGAGGGCGCAAGCGGCGAAAAGCCGCTTAGAAGTGTGCCTAACTAAGGCAGATTAAGGGATGTGTTATGTTGGCTCGGCCTGAGCCGCCAGGAGGCAGTTCAGATCAGCTGAAAGCTTGTTGGGGGGGGTCCGAGAGAGAGTTTCTCGGTCTGCGCACACTATAGCGAGTGTGGATAGGGGCTGCATAGGCAGCTGTCTCACGAATGAGATGATTTGGGTGGGACTCTGAGGCTTTGAAAAATTTCTCAGAGAGTGATTTAAGGAACTGCTGGATTGTTGGGAGCTCTAAGTCTCGGTGTAGGTCGGCATTACGGACATAATACTTGAGTTAGTGGCCCTACGACAGAATAGATTTTGAACTATTTGAAGTTCATTTATAGCTTTGGGCTTAGCATGTGCGAAAATGGGGGCCGCGTAGGTCATGACAGGTCGTATGCAGACCTTATATAGGGTTCGCTTGTTGCGGAGGGACATTTTACTGTGTCTGCCCAACATGCTGTTGAGCCTACCCATGTAAAATCGTGCGTTGCGAGTAACCTTCTTGATATGGGGTTCGAAAGTGAGCCTTGCATCAAGGGTGACGCCTAAATATTTGGCTGTAGTTTGCCATGGGACAGGGGTTCCTAACATCCTGATTGGCGGAGTGGTGGTGAGACGGCGTCGTTTATATTCGAAGCAAACGGCGGAGCTCTTCTCCGGGTTTACGTCGATACGCCATTTTTGGAACCAAGCTCCTAAGTCGCTTACTGACTTTTGGATCTTGTTCCGAATCTGTGGCAGTGAGTTGCCTTTAGAGTAAAGGGCTGTGTCATCTGCGAAGAGGGCTAGTTTAACACCATTCGACGGGATAGGGATGTCGTTGGTGAATAGTATGTATAGGAGGGGGGGTGGCAAGCACAGAGCCTTGAGGGACACCGGCTTTGATTTGACGAGTAGAGGATAGCGTGCCTTCGTGTCTAAAGCGTGGCTAAAGGTACGATCCTTCAGATAGGAGGCTACAAGGCAAACGAGACGGTCAGGGAGGCCTAAGTCGTACAATTTGTAGATAAGGCCCTCGTGCCAGGCTCTGTCGAATGCCTTGGCAATGTCCAAAAAGACCGCGATGGTTTTTTGCCGACGAGGATAAAAACCGCTGAGGAAATATTCCACTATGCGGTGAACTTGCTGGGGGCACGAGTGTTTGGCTCGAAACCCGAATTGTTGTGGGAGGCCCTGTGTGGGAAACAAATGGCGCCTCGTGCGCACGAGAATGACTCGTTCGAAAAGTTTGCCCATGGCCTTGAGGAGGCTGATGGGACGGTGATTGGAGGGGAGGTGGTGAGGTTTGCCTGGCTTGGGAATGCCAATGACAGTTGCCTCTTTCCAAGAGGTGGGAAAGTAGCTGAATTCGAAGCAGGCGTTGAAGATTATGGCCAATAAGGCGATCACCTGCTCCGGAAAGTGTTTGAGGGCTTGGTTGGAGATGCCATAAGCACCCGGTGCTTTTTTGGGCTTAAGTCCTTTGATGGTAGATGAAATCTCATCTTTGGACACAGTGATAGGGTCAGAGGCGGTGGGGGGCGAGTTCCGGCGACGGACCTCGTCCTCCACTAGTTGGATGTGTATGGGGTCAGTGGGTTGTGAGCTGGGAGAGCATTGAGCGGCGACGCTGTCGGCGAAGCACTCAGCCTTTTCTTCGTCCTCGAAGGCAATAGAGCCGTCGGGACGAGACAGAGGGGGAGTATGCGTTATAGCGTCTATCCGGAGGGCTCTCGCCATCTGGTAGTACGCTGTGTGGGAGGGAGAGATTTTCTCCATGAGATTGCCCCTTTCGAGGTCTCTGTAATCTTGGAGGCGGTAACGGAGTTTGCGTTGAAGGCGGTGGGCCGCGAGTCTATATTCGGGAGTGGGATAGCGTGCAGCTCTACGCGCGAGGGCAGCTTTTTTGGCTTTTAACAGGTTGCTAATATCTAGGGGAAGACTAGTTTTAGCAAACGGGACGACCTTTTCATTCTCTTTAAGAGAGAATGTTATAAGTGAGGTGAGATTTTCGACCGCGGTGTCTATTTTTCCCGTACTGTCGAGGACGTCGGAAGAAAAGGGTTATGGGAGGGTCCGGAGAGTCAATAGCCGAGGCTAGAGACTTCTTGAAGCCCTTCCAGTTGGTGTAGGTTTTGGAAGTGGGAGTTGGAGATGGCTGATGGCCAAGAAGGAGGGATACAGGACGGTGGTCGGATCCTAGATCATCGAGAGACTCGATTGCTCTAAGGTTAAGGGAGACTCCTTTAACTAGAGCAAAGTCTAGCACGTCAGGAGCGTAGTTAATATTGTCGGGATAGTGGGTGACAGCGAGGGGGCTGTAGACAGTCAGGTCTAGAGACTGAGTGATATTGAGCAGCACCCTGCCACTACTAGTAGTAGTGCGGCAGGTCCATTCAGTATGCTTGGAGTTAAAATCTCCAAACATAATGACTGAGTCGCCTAATGCAAGGATGGCTTCGAAATCTTTCTTAACGGGGAAGGTTCCGCTAGGGATATAGCAAGAGGCTATAATGATAGACTGGTGTCCAGTCATGGCTAATCTAGTGATAGTGGCTTCCATACTGGTAAGCGTCGGAGTGTGGATGTGGTAGCAATGAAGGGACTTTTTGTAATAAATGGCAGTACCGCCGCCTTTGCGGTCGGGTCTGTCATTACGGAGAAGTGAATAATTTTTAATAGAGAGGCCTTTAGAGACCTTAGGGCTGAGGTGGGTCTCCTGAAGGAGGGGGAGGTCGGCGTCGCGATCTTGAAGAAATAGCCTAAGCTCTGGGAGGTTATATCGCAAACCGCAGATATTGAACGAAACAAGCGACAAACCCTTTGGTTTGATACGGCCGTGCGATATTGCGGGAGCAGAGGGCTCCGGCATAATGTTTTTAATTTTTACAACGACCTGAGTAGATTGATGTGCTCAGAAAGAGCAAGGAGACGGTTCTGTGGTAACTGAGCAGTGCGCAGCTTACGCGCAAGGATAGAGATTTCCCCTATATTGATCTTATTCATAGTGTTGTACACTAGGCTTAGATCGTCTGCTACAGGGTCTGCCTGTTTTTGTGGGGCGGCGGAGGGCTGCGGGATGTTGGTTGCCTTTGGGAACCAAGGGTTTATTGGGAGCGGCGCAGGCTGGGAGAGCGGAAGGCTAATAAGGGGCCGAGGAGGGCCCTGAGGTGGCCGATAGGGACCCTGAGGGGGCCGATAGATGCCCTGTGTAGGCTGAGATGAGCCCTGAGGGGGCTGTGGTAGGGGGCTGGCCCTGGCGGGGCATGCGGCTTCCAAGAGCCGGGAAAGTTCGGTCATTGACCTGGGGTGGAGCTTTGCGGCTCAGAAGTGGGCGAGGAGCGCGAGGGCAGCCTCTAAAGTTGGCCGGGTTGCCTGTTTGTCCGCATAGGATACATTCGGGTGGGGATTCGGAGTTTTTGGGCCGAGGGCACTCTTTCGAGTGATGAGGTTCTAGGCGCTTAACGCACCTGGGTGGGGCTGAGCAGTTGGTTGCCGCGTGCCCGTAGAGTTGGCAGCGGTGGCACTGCGCTGGGTAACCGTGCCGGTGTGGGGCTTCGACCTTTACATGCGACAGGCCGCACACAGTGCGTACCTCGCGGAAGATGGCCTTTGCCTTCGGCACATTGGTGAAAACGAGGAGGGCGAGGTTAAATCTCTCGCCCCTGCTGCTGTGCATTTTGTGCACAGCCTCTATGGGGAAGCCTTGGGACTTAAGGTCTTCCAGAATGCCCTCGTTTGCGAGTTCATAAGGAACTCCGCGGAGGACCGCCTTAACCTTTCTTTCTTCGGCGAGAGCGTATGTGTGATAGGACACTCGCTCGGCCGTGAAGAGACGGGTTATATTCCGAAAGTCTTCTATAGACGCTGGCATGATTTTGATGGCCTCGCCGACATTGGTGGCTTGGTCATATTTGAAACCCTTATCGTAGAGGGTTTTGGATAACTGTGTGAATTTTGATTGTTAGAAAGACAGGGGGCGGGGCTTGGCTTTTAGCCAATTTGGGAGCGCAGCAGGTTGCTGGCTTGGCGGTGGTGTCTTTCGACTGAGTAGCGTTTGGTTCTGCGGAAGTAGGGGCAACGACGGGGGCTGCGGAGGTTGAGGTAGCGGTGGAGGGTGTGCGGGCGGCGGCGGCGGCCGCCGGGGCGGGAGGAGTGCGGGAGGTCGCGGCGCGCTTCGGGCCACGCTTGGATTTCACTAGCGTGAATTGAGCTGAGTCTGTGATCGTTCCTTCGGAGTGATGGGCTGGATTTTCGGGAGGAGGAGGTAACGGACGTGGTGTCCGAGTGCTCCATATCGGAGTCGGGGGGACGCGAGCGAGTCGGTCTGCGGGGCAGCCGCTTGGGTCGCGGGGGAAAGCCGTGACGGCGCGTGCGGGGACACATGCCTTAGGGGCAATGGGAGAAAAAGCTTTGACGAGAGCGATCTCGTTGATTTGGATGGGTAGGCCTGTGGCTTGGACGAATTGGGCGACCATGGCCATAAGTTGGCTCTCGAATTTGCTCATATCTA
Source organism: Parnassius apollo (assembly GCA_907164705.1). NCBI lineage: Eukaryota > Metazoa > Arthropoda > Insecta > Lepidoptera > Papilionidae > Parnassius > Parnassius apollo. The sequence goes on along the minus strand of CAJQZP010001607.1, from coordinate 6,531,287 downwards.
TGGCAGACATGATGCTAGACATGATTTGGACAGGGGGGGTGACGATTTTAGTCTAAGAATCTAGAGGTCCCTGCTCTGAGAAGAATAGGGTCTTGGGTGGCAGATGGGGAGGACTGACGCTCTATTCCCGGAAGCTGGGGTCCCTATGTTCTGACAAGAACAAGGGCTCGCTCTGAGAAGAGCAAGAACAAGAACGATCTTCCAAGAACAGTAACAAAAAACAAAGTAACAGTACAACAATAAACAATAACAGAACAATTAAAAGTAAAACAATAAAAGCAAAGCGCGCTAATCTCCCTGCCGGAGCGAGAGGGCAAGAACGATGCAAAACAAAAGGAACTCACCGACAGTGTCTGCTCGGCCGGTGTAAGCCGGGGAGAGCGGGGCGCGCGGGCGAGAGGTTGCACTCCGCACTAGGACGGAGCGTGAACGAACTGTATGCACGACCGCTCGGGGGCGGTGCGCAGGCGGAACTGGTATGGAGGCTAATCAGAGATTTAAAGATTGAGGCTGCGGAACTTATCCCATATGCTGATTTTTTATTATAAAGCCTTCTGTATTAGTATACATATTATTAAAATATCTCAATTATAATAAACATTGGTTATCACAGTCCTCCATATTTTACCATAACGTATTTTCTTAGAAGTGTAAGGACTTGCTTTTAGAGTACGAATATTTAGACTTGCTCAAATCTCAAATATACATATTATGGTTGCAACTTACTAAGAAAGTCAATTTCTATAAAATATTTATGGTGGAGCGACGAGCCTAAGGTTACCGAAGTCTAATTCCCCGGTCGAACCTTAAACCTATTACGCGAGATATTAACAAAAGTGGACTGTATATGCGAAATGCTTCTACGTTTACATAAAATGGCGACTATAGCACGCGGTTTCCCATACAATGCACTAGCTCTTCCCTAAAACGAACTATTATTTGCCAAATCTATGACAGGAATCCTGCTTGATTAGGAGAAAATGAAAATTGTAGCGGATTAACTATTAAAGACAATTATATCAAGCAGGAACTAGTAGGAATGTTCACTCACCGGGGTGTTGCTTCTATGCGGCTTGGGCACCATGTTATGTTGCTGCGCTGCGACTTCTGGAAGACACTCTGGGTAGACTCTCTGGGGAGAGAGGCGGTGTGGTTCCAACGACGAGCGCGGCGGGAAGAGAGGCGCGTCGGCCGCGCGTGCCTTTTTATTTCTTCGGTTGCGATGATTGCGTAATATTCTAGAATCATCTTCTTTCCCCTCCCACCCCACCACCCCGATGTGTCGATAGGAGGGTATGAATGATATCGTTTGGAAAGGGATAAGCGATTTGGCAAGCCTATCGTCAAATATAAATAAAATACGAATGGTTTTCCGCGCAACCATCTCCCCCGCCCTTGAAGGATTTCCTTCAAAAAAATAATTAAAACAACTAGAGCTAAGATAAAACTAACAAAATAACTAACTAACGCTAAGATTACCTAAATTCAACTACAATTTCTAATCTAAAAAAGCTAATTTAAATTATGGGAGAGGCAAGGGGCACAAACGGACAACAGGACGTATGTAAGACCCAACCGTGGTCTTAACGCGAGCTACCCTAATTACTCCGTCGGAACCGGGAAAGACCTCTTCGACAATTCCTAACGGCCAATGGAGAGGCGGCGTATTCTCTTTGGTGAGCACAACCACAGTTCCTACATCTAAAGGCTCAGTTGCTGTGTTCCATTTTTGCCGAGACTGCAAAGTATGCAAGTATTCCATCCTCCATCGTTTCCAAAACGATTGCACTAACCGGTCTAATAATTTGCGGCGTGAGGAAATGCTAAGTCTGTTCTCATCCATATCTACGGCGGGCAAATACTTTAAAGGCGTTAAATTCAAAAAATGTGCTGGAGTTAGAGCCAGCGGCTCCGAAGGATCACTAGACAACGTATGACAAAGTGGGCGACTATTCATTACGCACTCAATTTGAGCGAGCACAGTACTTACTTAGCTCTTCGAAGGACAAAATTTGATCTCCTATTACTCGGTATAAGTGACTCTTTAGACCCTTAGCCTTCGTGTTGTCGTCTACATGCACCGAGGTGACATGCAGGTATCGGGCCTCGGGGTAGCCCCCATTGCCCGGGTGTTCCTCATGTCCCATGGCTATGGGACAGTCCTTGTAACCTTTCAGGCTAGATAAAATTAGACGGATTTATTCCGTGATGTTAGAAATATTTTTCCGTAGTTATCCGATTACAGAAAAAGGAAGTTATCTGATAATGTCTAGGTTGGCCTTTCAGCGGCATTGTGGGTTGTTACTCAACTCTCTAATCACATATAGAGAGGAGTTCTCTTGGAAGAGGTCGCCCGTCCGGTGGCCGAGTGTGCAACGGCGCAAAGCCGTTGAGGTGTTCGTGTGGCCCGTTATCGGCACGGTCGAACATGCCGCGCGCTAGCCGGGCCACGAAGTCGGTGATTTTCTCGATATTCAAGTCGGCCGCTATTACGTCATTCCGGACGTAGCGACCTGCTCCGACGATCGTCCTTAATGTCAGGTTCTGCTGGGCCTGTAGTCGCCGCCTCAGAGGGTCGCTCAGAAGTGCGTACCAGGCCGGAGCAGCGTAGGTGATGATAGTCCGGATATACATCTTGTATATCCGGAGCTTGGTTCTTATCGGCAGCTTGGATGCCAGGACCGGCAAGAGCGTCGCCCGCGCACATCGGGCCCTGCGGACGACGAAGTCGACGTGCGCGGTCATGCGCAGCGTCCTGTCGATCCTGCACCCAAGGTAGGTTACGGCCTTCTGGTACGCAATCTTCTGGCCGTTGAGGGTCAGCGGAGGTGGAAATTTCCTGAGACGGCGAGTGAGCAGAGCGGTCGTCTTACCAACGTTGACGACCATCCTCCACTCTTCCAGCCATGGTGGCAACAGGTCCAGCAGACGCTGCATCTTGGCAGTGGCTATGTGGGCTCTTCTGGACGAGGTGAAATAGGCGCTACCGTCCGCATATAGCGCCAGCTCAACGTCGTCCTCCCACTCTTGAAGCCTGCCTGCCGGAGTAGGTAGGAGTAGGTATATCATTGGTATAAGCCGCGTACAGGACTGGAGACAAACAGCTGCCCTGTGGGACGCCAGCTCTGATGGTTCTTGTTGCGGACTCGGTGTCCTCTACGCAGACGTAGAACTTCCTGTCTTCTAGGAAAGACGCCATTAACCGCAACATAGCAGGAGGGACACTGGTCTGTTCTTCCAGCTTGTATAATAATCCTATGTGCCACACCCGGTCAGACGCCTTCTCGATATCGAGAAAGACGCCCAACGATATGCGGCCACGATTGTACTCAGCCGCAAGCAGGTGCAGCACTCTAGTCAGTTGTGTGACTGTAGAGTGACCCCTCCTGAATCCGTGCTGCTCCGCCCGAAGTTGGATGCACGGACGGAGACGTCTCAGCAGCAATCTTTCAAACAGTTTAGCTATATGCGGTAATAGCGTGATCGGCCTGTAGCTGGCAGCTCTACGCCTGTCTTTCCCGGGTTGTGGTCGCGGTACTGCTGGCGCAGCTACCATGTGGGCGTAGCTAGTAGATGGCCGTTGGCCATCATCCTGCGGAAGCCCGAACGGATTTACGGTTGTCTTCTTGGGAGACGCGGACGGCGAGTGTCCGACCGATGTGTTGGGTGCTAAGGTCGCATAGGTTGTGGCACTCCACCCGTACGAACCTTCTCCTCCCTGCTCTAGATCGACAGCATCCATGCTGGAGTGATGTTCCTCTGATCTAGGGGGGGGTGGTTCGGCGATGGCGACTTAGGTGGTGATCTCCTTATTGGAAGTTTTGGTTGGTCTTGTTCCTCCTCGGATGTCGAGTATTCCGAGGAGTTAGAGGATCCGAATCATTGCCTCTTTTCCTGAAGTGATGCTGCAGTCTCGGGTGGAGTGTGCCTTCTCCACGACTTCTTAGCCCGCTCGGTTCTAGCCCAGTCGTACCTTCAGGTACGATGGGCGAGAGCGCGGTCCTCGGTGCGGGTTCTTTGCCTGGAGATGAGGGTTTCCTGGTAGGGATCTGCGAGTAGGAAGACACTACTCGAGTCCTCTCCGGATGGAAGATATCACGGTATGCTATCGGTCTGTCCAAAATACCTGGTCGGTCCGGTGGTTTCCTGGATCTAGGTGGTGGCTCCCCCTTATCGTTGTCCTTATCGGACATGATGGTGAAACCTACCTAGTGAGTCAGTAATCTAACCTTACGGCCCTGTCTATTTCCAGCCGATCGGCAATAATGCACGACGCGGATGGAAGATATAACTAAGTTGGCGTAGTCACTTTGGGCACTGCCTAGCCCTTTTATACCAAAAGGGTTGGGGGAAGTGCGGAGGTGGCACTTTACAACGCGACTGGGCACAGGATGCACGGAGCGCATAAAGTGCCAAGAATCACCTAGGGGCCGGTGACCTCGACGCCTCACGGAATCACGGGACTCAACGATCGGCGGAGTTTGTCGAACCGGCGGTTATTTGCAGCCACTGCTAACTACGAATAACGCACACCTAGGAGATAATATTAGTCTCCCAATTGCCCCCAAAATGACTCGCGGCTGGGACGTTCAGAGACCACTCGATGCGGTCCTCGGCTAGAATGTGAGCGAACTCCGAATTATAATACTTGCTAGCTAAGAGCTCATGTAGTTCTGATAAAATACGTTTTGCACCGACGTAGTTCGTACCGTTATCCGAATACAATTTACTTACGGGGCCACGGCGGGAAAGAAATCTTTTAAATGCACCCATAAAGCCTGCTGTGCTTAGATCACCAACGAGTTCTATATGCACCACCCGAGTAGTTAGACATACGAAAATGCAGACGTAAGCCTTTGTGGATCTTATACCACGCCCGCGAGTGACCTTAAACGGACCAGCAAAATCAGACCCGGTGTGCGTAAAGGGCTTTACGGATTGTATTACTCGACAAGACCCCAGTTCCGCCATTTCCGGAAATGACGCCTTGGGGCGTGCCCGAAAGCAAGCTATACATCTGTGCACCGGATTGCGGATTAAACTACGTGCAGAAAGAATCCAATAATTCTGACGCAAGATCGACATCAGCAAGTCGGGGCCAGCGTGCGAATTCAATTTATGATGGTAATCGACTAATAAATTCATGATATGGTCTTTACGCGGTAAAACTATAGGGTGCCGTTGGTCGAAACTCAACTGCGAGTTAGACAATCGTCCACCTACCCTTACAATCCCATCTTAAGGCTTAAGGCGTTGAAAGGCGCGACTACAAGCTCTATTCGATTGTAATCTTGTAATTTCTTCCGAGAAATGCGCACGTTGAAGTTCACGCAATACTAGCGACTCGGCATAGTCGTAATCGGACGCTAAGACATACGAACGTCGCGGTAAAAGCTTGGTGAATCGACAAACGTAAATTACGCTACGCAATAATTTCGACCAAGAGGACAAGCGGTTCGCCAAAGCAATGATTGGAGAAACCTCGCTCGAAACGTTCGCCACTAGAGCGTGTCTCTTCTATTCCAGCGGTTGTGACACTGACGAAGGTTCGAAATCGGTTATTGGCCATTGCGAGGAATCCAAGTGAATCCAAGAAGGTCCGTGGAACCAAAGCGGGTGGTCCATTATTTGCATCGGGGTGAGTCCACGGGATAGACAATCGGCAGGGTTTTCCGTACCGGACACGTGATAAAAGTTCTGCGTTTCTAACTCGTCTTGGATCTTGGCCACTCGGTTCGCGACAAACGTATCCCAACGGTGGGGTGAAGAATGAACCCAGCATAAGGCGACGGTGGAGTCGGAAAAGGCAAATATCCTTTCTATGTGAACTCTATCTCTACATGCGCTGATAACTGCGGTAATAAGCTTGGTGAGTATCAATATTGCGCAAAGCTCCAAGCGCACCAGAGAGACAACCTTACGGGGAGAGACTGTCGACTTAGAACTAATAAGGCTAATCGAATTTCTACCATTATTCTGGACGTGGAAATATACAACGCCCCCGTAAGCCTTCTCGCTGGCGTCTGCAAACCCAACGACCGTTATGACGCTATTTCTATCAACGTTTATATGACGTGGTATTTTAATTTCTCTTAATAAAGGAAGTTCCTCTCTAAAACGCTGCCACAACCGAACAATGCTGTCAGGCGGCGAGTCATCCCAATTGCATTCAAATAACCAAAGTTGTTTGATCAAAAGCTTAGCGTACAATACCACCGGAGCTACGAAATCCATGACATCCCATAATCTAGCAACGCATGACAGTATTGTGCGCCTTGTGCACTTCTCTACGGGCGGATTTACCTTAAGGCTAAACACGTCGGACTCTGGTGACCAACACAGACCGAGCACCTTGTGTGTATCCGAATCGTCGAATTACTTTATCGCCGAAAGACGGTGTGATAGTAGGATTGTGTCTAAAACCGGACGCGAATTACTAGTCCACTTGACAAGATCGAATTGACCCGATTTCATGAGCTTTATAACCTCGGCGGTGGTTAGAGTGGCCTCCTCCATGCTATCGACCGAGTATACAAAATCATCCACATATAAACCGCTCTCAATTGCCCTCTTAGCTTTAGGGTAAGAGGGACCTTCATCGTGAGCGAGCTGTCTCACCGTGCGTAACGCATGAAATGGGCTCGACTTTAAACCAAAACAAACGCTTCTTTGGGTTGAAACGATATAAAATGCGTTGGAATCTACGGTCGCATTCACGGACCCCTATGCAAAGAAACATTTGGCGAATATCGGCGGACAGTGCTATACTAAACAAACGAAAATTGGCTATTATATTAAATAAACTGCCTTGCAAATTTTGCCCACTATAGAGGATATCGTTAAGCGACAGGTGAGTGCTAGTTTTAGCACTAGCGTCGAGCACTACACGTAACTTAGATGTAAGTTTGTCCTCCCTAATGACCCCGTGGTGTGGTATGAAATACGACGGTGTGTCTTCGTAGTTATCTAATTTCGAAGCCACAAGTGATATGTAACCTTCCCTTATATATTCGTTAATGACACTGTCATAAGCTTCTTTTAACTGGGGTGAAGCGAGCATCCTACGCTCCAAGCTGTAGAAACGTTTATCCGCCATTTGACGCGAATCGCTGAGAGATAAAACATCTCCTTTAAAGGGTAGCGCTACACTATATCTACCGTCGCAATCACGAACGGTCGTGCGGACGTAAATTTCCTCGCATAATCTGTCATCTGAGCTAGCTATGGGTGGGACGTTCACCTCCTCCATCTCCCAAAATTTGCGGATTAACGACTCGAGCGGTTCGACAGCCATACCACAATAAGAGGTTGCCGAAATACTATCTATGATGGGGCGGAGCCAACGATGACATAGCCCAAGACGGTTTCCAATGCGTAAGGCGCGGTATGCGAGGAGTTGCCCCTGACCTTATTGTTTAACAAAAGATGAGGGAAAAGCGATGCTCTAATGAGCATGTCTATGTTTCCAGGAACGGCGTAAGTGTCGTCTGCTAGAGTCAAATTTTTAAATTCAATCATTGCCGAGGTGTCAACCGTAACGGTTGGCAGCCGTTCAGTGACCCTATCTACTACTAGTGCATTTATATAAAAGTTAACATTACGATCTATCCGAGAATAAAATTTTAAATTTATATATCCCTGGGTAACTTTACTAGTACCTCCGATGCCTTTGACTACGGGACATGAAAGTGACCTATTTATTACTAAGCCTAAGCGCTGACAACATTGTCGCGTTATAAAGCTATTTTGGGCTCCGCTGTCCAGCAGTGCACGGACGCTTTGTTCGTTTCCACGCGAATCCCTAACCAAAATACGTGCCGTACCCAGTAACACGGTTGAAGGAGGTTGTGCTCCCATATTTGCTAATGAGCACAAAGCGACATCACCAGGTTGACCGCTAGAATCGTTGACTTTAGTAGGGGTGAATTCCTTCTCCTCTTTACTTGACGCCGATATGTTGCTATTTTCAAAATGTAATAACGTGTGATGTTTCCTGGCACACTTGCTACATACGGAACTAGAATTGCATTTTGCAACTAAATGCTTATCGCTTAAGCAGTTCAGACATAGGTTGTTTGTCTTTACTAATTTATAACGTTCGCTTGGTGAATATTTACGAAAAGTCGCACAATTGTATAAATTACCGTGTTTATCTTTACATATGATACAGGCATGCTGAAGTGGTGCCGACGTAGCGGTTACGTACGTTAACGACCCTGCTGTTTTAGGTGGTTGAGTCTGTCTACGTTCGACGCATTTTTTTAATTTCTTGTTTAAAGTTCGGGGGAGCGCTGCATCACCTTAATTTGATCTCACACAAACGATGCCAATGAATGAAAGGAAGGCATCTCCGAGCTACGATTCTCCATTTCAAACGCACGCACGGTGTCGGGGTCTAATTTCTTTAGTGCAATATGGAGAAACACCACGTCCATAAGGTCATTAAATTTCAAATTCTTAAGTGCAGCCACCGATGCCACAAATTTATCTAAAAACTGCTCTAAGCCGTTGATGTTCGCGGATGATATAGGTTTAAGATCGAATATCTGGTTCAAATATTCGGAAGCTAACATTCTCCTATCTTCATATTTAGTTTTAAGCGTTTCGAATATTAACAAGTAATTGTTTGCTGTAGGTGTAAAACCCGAGCAAATTGACTGTGCCCTGCCACTAAGTTTACTAATTAAATAATATAATTTTTCAACGATGGGTTATTATGTATATTGTTTTGAAAACTACTGAAGAAGAAGGGCCATGTCTTAATATCAACATTGAATACCGGAATATCTATTGACGGCAACCTAATTGAGTCACGTATCCAGGTACGCCCGGATTTCAGGCTTAGCTTCGTTTTGAGATGGAGATTGTAAGAGTTTCACCGTTCTTTTCACGCGACACAACATATCTTCAAATACTAACACTACTAAACACCAGTCCAAATCCTGCCGAAGTGACCATAAAATGGTGGAGCGACGAGCCTAAGGTTACCGAAGTCTAATTCCCCGGTCGAACCTTAAACCTATTACGCGAGATATTAACTAAAGTGGACTGTATATGCGAAATGCTTCTACGTTTACATAAAATGGCGACTATAGCACGCGGTTTCCCATACAATGCACTCGCTCTTCCCTAAAACGAACTATTATATGCCAAATCTATGACAGGAATCCTGCTTGATTAGGAGAAAATGAAAACTGGAGCGGATTAACTATTAAACACAATTATATCAAGCAGGAACTAGTAGGAATGTTCACTCACCGGGGTGTTGCTTCTATGCGGCTTGGGTACTATGTTATGTTGCTGCGCTGCGACTTCTGGAAGACACTCTGGGTAGACTCTCTGGGGAGAGAGGCGGTGTGGTTCCAACGACGAGCGCGGCGGGAAGAGAGGCGCGTCGGCCGCGCGTGCCTTTTTATTCCTTCGGTTGCGATGATCGCGTAATATTCTAGAATCATCTTCTTTCCCCTTCCACCCCACAACCCCGATGTGTCGATAGGAGGGTATGAATGATATCGTTTGGAAAGGGATAAACGATTTGGCAAGCCTACCGTCAAATATAAATAAAATACGAATGGTTTTCCGCGCAACCAATTTATCTTTCATATTTTAAATTACTGTTATCTACTGCTTTTAAAATGCTATATTGTTTATTAATTTGGGAGGTTTTGTTTGGGAGGTTTTGGCGGTTCGTACATTAGAATTCAGTATTGTTGAGGTTCGGGTACATTTTATATAGAATCAAACTATAGAGGTTCTATATATTCTATATAGAACCTCAACAATCATCATCATCATTACAACCCTTCATAAGTCCACTGCTGGACATAGGCCTCCCCCAAGGTATGCCACAAAGCACGGTCCTGAGCCACCTGCATCCATCGACTTCCTGCATGTCTTACCAGGTCGTCTCTCCATCTAGTGGGGGGTCGCCCTACACTCAACAATGTTCAACAATTATTGGAATATATACATTATACTTCTAAGTACCTACAACATCTCCACTCAAAGTTTGCTGGAAAAAAACTCTATTACTTTGTACATACGTAGAGGCACTTTTTTATATCATGGTTTAAATACTACTTGGTGTACTTACTGTAGCAGCCAGACTAATCAACCCTAAACGGGAATAAATAATATATACTCTGCTGCTACAATAACGCGGAAGGCGAAGATAAAAAACATTTATTTCGTAACTATCCCCGGCTACTGAGATACTGCGGACTGCATATAGATAATTTGACGTTCTTATAAAGAAACAAGAAGCAGTCGCTGTTTCACAATATAACACAATTTTAAAAACAAATTTTGCAGAATAACATTCTTGCTGTTCCGGAGCTGTGTTCCACGCCGCCCCTGCTCACCGACTACGCGCGCGCACCGATCTGCATGACTTTTATAGCCCGGTCCAGCGTCGTAGCTTCGTGAACATAACACGAGTCTCACGCCGGGAAACGAAACGTACATAATAGTTGTATATTTTGTTTAATTTTCATTGGTCATAATGTAAGAATTATTATTGGCCAGGGAAAATAAAAATTGTTACCATTGGTAAACCAACAACGCAGCTAGCCATATAAATATAGGCAAGGTTAACGAAAATATATTCCATTCCATTCCATTCCATATTCATACTCCAATCGGCTTTACATAAACAGTAGTTTCATTTCTCCACCTTAAAACCACTCGGAGTCTGTTAATAGTGGACCGTTCATCTCCACTATTACAGTGGAAGTGGTGACCCGTACGAACACCGCGAAGGAATCCCGTGGCGAACACCGTGGAGGAAGATCCCGGTACGAGCACCAAGAAGGAACACCCTGCGACGTACCACCATTACAGTGTAGTAGTACGAACACCGAGAAGGAAGACTTCAGTATATATAAAATCAGTGTAATCAAGCCGTCATTATGGAGCAAGAGGCGAACACATATACATCAATTGAGAAATTCGGAAGCTATCATTCGAAGTCGCTGCGCTCAAAGCTTCCTAGCATCACACCTTTTACCAGCAACAGTACAACCAGCGCAATCAGCAACACCGACGACCACCTTTTCGTCGCAACCGCTCTGCAAGTAGAAGTCGAATAAGCTCAACATCAAGATCCCCTTACTGCTACTATCATCGACGAAAGGTTTTCAGGTTCGAGGCAAGGAAATGCACAACACCGTGTACATTCAAAAGTGAAAATATGAAGGCGCTCGAACTAACTAATACGCTCAATGCGATGGGATCCAGCGTAACAGCAAAGTCCTACCGTCTTTTCGTCACCGATAAAAAAGCAAGCTTACTTTCCTTATCGACACCGGAGCAAATATCTCAGTGTTACCGCCGAAGCAAGGACAGAAGTTGAAGCCACTGGATTTTCAACTCTATGTAGCAAACAATACGGTGATTCCTACATATGGAGAAAAAACAATGGAACTTGATTTAAACCTACGGCAACCATTCAAATGGAGATTTATCGTCGCTAAAGTCAGCAAACCAATCATCGGTGCTGATTTTCTTCAACATCACCAGTTGATCGTCGACATCAAAAATAGAAGAATCATCGACGGGAAAACCAATCTTGCATCTCAGTCTTTTGTCTGTACTAAAATAAAAAATAAATGCAGAAGAATATAATAAATAAATACTATGCATGTAGACGACAATTGCCAATTTAACATAAATTTTGGGAATTACAATCGGAATACCATTAAAATTGTTTTTTCTTTAATTATAGTACTAGAGAGTAATTGTGTTCTGTGAATAGTAGTATTGTAGTACCTAATTATCAAAGATATTTTTATGGTTTTCGAAGTGGAAGTCATCGCCAAAATTAAATACCGGAAGTTAATCATCTGTTCGGGATATACGTAACAGTCCCGATTAAACAACGCCAATATGTATGGTATAAGATTGAAGGAAGGGTCGGATGCTATGTTAACATTTGGGGAAGTTTTAATATATAGAGATTCCAAATTAGGTATTCCCGATTTGAATGGTTAAAATATGAGGAGCAAACAGAAACGTTGTTATGATATTACAAGTCTTTACGGACATTGTAATAACTGATCGGAAATTCGGGAATTATTTAATAATCGTACTCGGATACATTTATTCAAAATACAAGTATTTATTATCCTTTTTTAGTTGACAGAGAAAGCATTACCAAGTAAAAAAGGCATGAATCTATATAATTATAAAATTCAGATTAACAAAATTACGTACTCTACTTTTTTATATAATCGACATACTGATATTATAATTAAACTTTAAAGAAGTAAAAGTCGATTTCTAATAACTTTAAACAGTCAATCATCGAAATCGGTTGACGTGGTTAAGAATTATTCGCCGTGCAGATTGCCTTTGCAAATGAAAAGTTCGATGATTGTCTCATCCGGATCTTAACATAGGATCTTGACCAAATTTATAAAAGAACTACCCCGGGTACCCCCACTCCAACAAAAAAAAATATGTATCATTGAAATCATCGCTGAATATACAAAATGTTCCACGACTCCACTTATTCTTTTTTTAGCCGTTTGATAAAGTTTTTCCAACCCTCTAAAAGAAACTAGTACCGCAAAAATTTTAATTTCTAATAAGACGTATCGATGTTTTATTGGTCTCTAATTCAATACTTGAATCACTTAGGATCTTATCCATGCCCATATGAAACACTGTATGACCAAATACGTAATACCACCCGGGGTATTCATACTAACTGCTATAGATTTTTGTATTTGTACTTATATGCTTTAATGATATGAAGTCGTTCGTATATATACCTGTTGAGTAGATAAAATTATTACAAAATATTAACTACATTTTAGTGCAGTTGCTAGAATTTCGAAGTAACAGACTTCACTGTTCAACTTTGAATCAGCATCTGTTATTCGATATTTTATCTTTGTTTGCTTAAAATTTAATATTTAGTTAGTTAAAATTTAATATTCAGTGCTTTAGGGTATCCTATATGGAAGATAAAATATAAATGAATGTAAAATATAATATGTTGTATATAGAAAATACAAACAATAAATAAGTCCAGGTGCAAATAATAACTTAGACTGTAATAGTAGTATCGCAACACCATTTTAAATTGCGATAAAATTCGATTAGTATTTTATAAAGTAAAATTATTGTTTGTTAGGAAAGTATAGATATTAAGGGGCAATTGTGAAAATACTACCTCAAATGGCTTAGCAAGATCCTCCGTTATGCCGAAAATATTGCAGCATTAATTTTGAAATAAATATATGGTAAAGTTGAGGATTAATGTTAAGTACTGTGTTAGACGAAAATACGATTCCGTAAAATTTTCTCGATAGAAAAAAATTCCAAAGTTACCTCCAAACTGAACAATAAACTGCTGGTATTCATAAAATACTTTAAATTAGATCATGAAACTTTGCATACTAACTGAACTAACAATAAAGTAGGGCTTATGTTTTTTTTAATTACCATTATTTTCACTGTAAAAAGAAATTACCTAAACTATCGGCGTCTTGATACTTGTTCCGTGCCGCCCGATCAGTCTTGGTCTTGCTTCGTCTTTCGAACGAGAAAGTAGTGTCGCCTATGATCAGAATACACATTACCCAACGGGACGACGTAAAATTAAAATGGGAAATAACCGTAATACAAATAAGAAGAGACTGGGTTGGCGTAAAGAAACAGGCGTACATATGATCTACTTACAGTATTAGTGATTACAAACATGTCAGTACATAGCATACGACGCGCGGGGAAGTGGGGGCGAAATTAGAATTTGAGCTGAGCTTCTATAGCCCCTTAAACTGCGTGTCTAAGAAATTTGAAAAAAAATTGAGATATATTTTGGGGCAGATTCTTAAATAGTTAACTGTGTTGGGGTGCTTAAACCCTCTCAGAAATGAGACGAGGCACGTGTCTAATTTGGGACGTATATAGGCCTTACTTGATTTTACTATATTTTCTATTTATATACAATTCATATTACAGTGTTTCTTGCTCTTATATATATTCAGCATACATTTAACATAATTACGCGCTGTTGGATGCAATCACTTGATCTGAGATCGAAACATGGCCGTGCGGCACTTTGATGATTATTTTTTGCTAATTTACCGTGCCCCGTGTCGATGGAAGTCCGGAGATGAGCGCAACTCGCCAGTAATTACCATCGGGCGAACAAGAAACCGCATTATAAAATGCTATCTTTTATCCGCGCCTGTCCGGCGGTTACATCGTTAAATAGAGTTGATATCCGTCAGTGCTCATTGAATATTTCAAATCGAATTTCACTTTTTGTGATTAAGGAGTGGTTTCGATATCTTGATGTGATAGGGCCATTTATCATATTTTTGTTTTATTACTATGTTATTTACTAGCCATCTGTCCCGGCTTCGTGCGGGTGATTTTTGGATCTCGACAACATGTATGTTTTATAGACATAAAACTTCCTCTTTAATCATTCCCTGCGTTAGTGAAAACCGTACGTTGATGATGTAAAGAGTAGAAAGATGTAAGCGTATACACGGTGGGAAGCGACTTTGTTTTATACTGTGTAGTGATACTATTATTATTTTATTTAGTATTTATCGTCATTTATCACCAAAAAGGTTTTCTATAAAACGTTATTCTTATATTATATTTAAATCAAGAACAATCTATAGTCAAAAGCGAAATTAGTTAATATTAAATGAGTATTGCATTTAAATGTCTCTAGATATTTTGAAGGCTTAGGGACTAAGAAGTTTGATTTGTAAGCTTTCTTTTTAAGTACAGCCTGTGTGAACGATTTATCTGAGCAGTCATTAAGTTGCTTCAGTTATGTTAAAACAATGAGCGTCGCTCCACTATTCCTAAGAGCCCATAGGGATTAGTTAAATTTTTTTCTGACACCTCAAATCTTTTTTTGGATACATAGACGGCAGCTCGGCTGTGAAGAATTTTGTTAAGTATATATACATATACACACAGATCGAGAACGAGTAGTATGATCCAAGAGCGCAGTGTACTATTATTTGTTCTGTGGCACAGTCAGCAGGCGTGCTTGAATTTTATCCTAAGTTCTAAGTTTTAGTGTTGGTCTTTAAGATTAAGGGCATGTCAATCATGTAAGAAAACACAAGCATGTCGGCTTATCGACATCATTACAAAATAAGTCGGTTTTCTTACACACGGAGCTTGTTCACGCAGCTTTGAAGTCAACACCAATTTAAATACGAGTGTTGCATGCAGTGCTGATGTAATCGGTGGAAAGAATATTCTTTTTAATAATATGAGAGTAACAAAGAAATAAACAGTTTACCTTACGGACTTCCACGGACATCTGCAATCAAGGTCAAATAATGATGCTTGAAGTGAGATCTATGATGAAATCATTCTTAGCTTGAAGCCTGATGAGCTATGTTTTATGGGGGCAATCGAGTAAGTAGCTCATCTGATAATAAGTGACTATCGGCGTCCATAAACGTTTTCTATACTAGAGGAATTGCAGATGTACGTTGCCGGTCTTTGAAAAAAGAAGTAGGTTTTCAACTGTTAATTTAATTATTATTTACTTGTCACTCCAATGCCTGACTTGACACTGGCAGAATTCTATCATGAGAAGTCATAATTTAAAAGAAGAAGAAGTAGGCTCTTTCAATTCGAATACGATAGTGAGCGCACTACTGTATGGTAAGCGCGTAGTGTTTAACCTGACAGACTCCTAGTCAGAAAAAGAACTTGTATTTAACTCAATGATTCCCCCTTTTAACGTTATCGGTCAAGAAGATAAACGAAAAGATTCTATAATTTTTTGTTGCAGTTCAATACCTGGGCTGCACTAAAAGTATCGGGAATGGAATACTTCCACTGTTCCTGTCATATTAAAATCTTTTTATTAAATACTCCTTGGTTTTAAAAATCGAATACCATTTATTTATTTAAAAAAAGATTCTCGGTCTTGTCACAAGGTTTTGTCAAACTTGTTTAGTCGTTGAGAAAATGGAATTGACTCGAGAAAATTCAAGAGCGATAATTTATTATGACTTTCGAATTGGTTTAACACAAAAACAGTGTGTTGACCGGATGATTTCTGCATTTGGTGATGAAGCCTCATCCAAAACCACAATTTATCGGTGGTTAGCTGAATTTCAACGTGGACGTGTCAAGCTCAGTGATGATCCCCGTCAAGGTCGTCCAAAAACTGCAGTCACCCTAATGATTTCTGTACTTTCCCTAAAATAAAGAATAAATTGCGTGGACAGAGATTTTCATCGCCTGAAGATGCTGTGGACGCCTACAAAACGGTCATTTTGGAGACCTCAACTTCCGAATGGAATGGTTTCTTCAATGATTGGTTCCATCGTATGGAAAAATGTGTCAAATTTCGCGGAGAATACTTCGAAAAGCAATAAACACATTTTTAAATAGTAATGTTGTGTCACTTCGTTGATTCTTGAAATTTTCAGTTCCGTGCTCATAAATTCGTAAAAAGTGTTTGCAGCTTCTGCAATGCGATTAGGTTATTCTGATGGTAACCGTGGTGAGCTTCATTTTGGCGTTAAACGTATGATTTCATTCTACATGTAGGTATTCATAGCAAGTATTCAAATTCAAATATTTATTTGTAAATACAGTGAGTTAGGTGTTAGTATAAGAATAGGAGAGTAAATAAATGGAAAAGATGTATCGAAATGTAGGTACCTATATTATTGTCAGAAAGAGACAAAAACACTTACGGACAATACAACATTTCGAGTAAACCTCATCAATTCATCTATTTTTACTATTACATTATCTTTTGAACTTTATAGAACTTTACAACGAAAAACAATAACTCAATCCTAGGGAATAATAAAATGTGTACTAGAAGGTTCTTGTATAATTTATATTTTCAGGCCTTTGTTTCTGGGAATATTTCTTCAGAAAAGCAGAAACATGACTATGGTCATGTAGTGGGTAAACGCAGCTAGCGTTTTTAGCATGTTTTTAGGATTGTTATGCGTTAAGTTGAAAAAAATTTATGATTTCGATTTCAATTTTATTCATATTTGGATTAAATTATTTCATGTAACCAAGTCAATCGAGGCGATTAACACATATTGATTGCAGGTGTCCATTGGCTGCAGTAACTACTTAACATCAGAGAGTTTATTTTATTTTATAGGATATAAAGGTGACGAACTAGCTCACAGTCCACATTTATCCTCAGTTAATAATCAAACTGCAGATACGTTATCATCCCTGAGGACTAAGATGGAATGCCTCGTTTCCAGTTAAAAGGGTCTCCGGTTCTCAACACTCACCATACGAAACATATCAACATTAAGCTGCTATTTTACGCTGGTATTCTGTGAGAACGTAATTCTACCCCGGTCGAGCCCATCCATTCGTAAGACAACTATATATAATATAGCTGCAGCGTGGCGTGGTCTACCACCTAAAGTGGCTGACTCCAAGCTCGTTCGTCTGTTTAATAAGTCATTCAGTTTAATAACGAATATACATCCCAACGAAGGCAATATATTTAATTATTTTAAGAGCAATATTTTACATTATTATTATTAATAAATATAAAACTAAATCAATCCAAAAAAAGGAGCTTTCAAGAAATCTGTTATTTGATGATTAAGTTAACTTTATATAGATAGTATTAAGATATACTTTGTTTAACTGTTTCAAACATTATCACACAATTTGAAAAAAGGTGTTGTGGAAAATAGCACACATTATCTTAGATAAAGTAAGTGGTTACTGTGTGAAGCGGTCCGATTCGATCCGATCGATTCAGTAAATTGATCCAGTGTTTCGAGTTGATCTAAAAATCGATTCCTTTACTCCAAATAATCGATTTTTAATCGTTTCGCCTTGCGACTTTCGACTAAACTTATCCATTACAGCCCAAGACTAGTCTACTAGTGAGCATAGGCCTTCTAAAAGGAATACCATAAAGCACTATTCTGACCCACCTGCGTCCATCGACTTCCTGCATAGGTAGGTAGCTCTTATAGAAAATTCTTTAGAGAGCAAACGACGCAATAAACTTCAAAATCACTATCATTTTGATGTTTACGAAGTTAACGAATAAGCCTGCTGGTCGGCACTACATGGGCACGTCCTACAATGGGGAGCCACCCTACATTTCGTTTACCGGCACGAGGCTGCCACTCGAGAACCTTTCTTACCCATCGGTTGTCGGTACTTCTATTGTAACTTCAGCTTGCTGATTCGTTGAGTTATGATGGTTTCTGTGATTCGGAAGCGGATATTCTTAAAAAATTATATACAAGGGAATTAATGACTATGAATTATACCTAAATAATACAATTTTACTAATATATTGCGTGACATCAATTTTAGCTAAAACCATTTGGTCGTGACAAGGTGATTCAGTGATAGCACAGTAGGCTAATATTTAAAACCCTTCGCGTTGTGGAGTGTGCCATATTTTATTTAATATTGTATTGTTTTTAATAAATTCTTATAGGCATGGTAGCTTAGGGGATGGGTGCTCATTGTAAATTTTACAGTACGCGAGCAACCCGGGTTCGATCCCCGGCGGCACCTATGAAATTAATTATTGTAACTTTACATGCTGGTTTACAACGTGTTCGGCGGTGAATGAAACCATCGTGAGGAAACCTGCATATCTGATAAATTTAAAAAAATATATTTCCCATCGAATACTATAAATAAATAATACTATACATAATAGAATGGCTGTCAACCTTATTTTGTACAAGGATCGGCGTCGCCGGGAGCACACATACAATCAATTACATCGTATTATCTACAAACTCGATTAGCTGCGTTGACAGACAGCGAATTTACACATTTTAGACTTTTTAGTATTGTTTTTGACACATCAATATTTCTTTATTTTTTTTTCTAATATTCACAAAATATAAATAGTTTCGACTTACCGGTTGTTGGATATGTCTCCTTTAATTTAAATTCCATTTCTCGCTGTTTTTTCGGCACGTAATTATTGCACAATGATCAATTTTTTTAAATAATTTGCATGCAGCGACGCTTGACACGAAAATTGGAAACGATTGATTGTGTTGACATTTATAGATGTGAATTGACATGTTAGTGACTACACGGGCTCCGCCCACTCCTCCGTTCTATTATGTAAGTATTATAGTATTCTATGATATTTCCAATGCCGACACGCGTTGGGACAGCGCGGCGGACGTTTCCTTGCTTTAAAATCCTTTCAGAAGTGAGAGGAGACATATATTCACCTGTGGGATGTACATAGGCTGTAATTTAACTCTACTTTTAAAATTCTTATCTCTTCAAAATTGTTGGTCTTAATCAAACATATAAATTTTATATTGTATCTTGTCCTCAATTTGTTAAAAGTTAGTTGAGTAATTCACGTAGGTGTATGAATTTGGACACTACGTACAATCGTACTTAAGTGCATATACCGATAACGATTGGTAATACTTTTTGTTTTAAATGATACGGATAGTGCGTTATGTTTACGCTAGTGATTAAAAGCCAGTGAGAGATAGGATTTATTTTATGAGGAAAATCTGTAGTATTAATGGGTTAAAGCGATATTACTTTCGTACTTATGTTTCGATAACTTACACGGATTTTTGGTATTTTTAATCATCATCAACATGCAATCACAAACTTCACTGCTGAACATAGGCTATCATCCATCGACTTGCTGCATCTCTTACCATATTTTCACTTACTCCATCTAGTGGGGATCACCCTACATTTCACTTCCACCCATCGATTAATTAAAGCTTATAAAAGTCCATTCATAAACACAGGCCTCTCTCATAAATTACCCCATGGGGGGATTTTTCCATAGTGGCTACGCTTGGCAAGTAGGTTGCCAACCGCATTTTTTAACTACTTTGACAAAATGTTTACTTAAGGCTGCACCTTTAATAATAGAGCAATATAATAAATACTTTTCAACTGGAATTCAATGCAGTAAAAAAAATAGGTTGTTTAAATTTGTAGTCTGTGTACTTGAGGCGAGCCGGGCCAAGGCCCTCGCGTCGGACGCTCGTAATCCGATACCTCTTGTACTCGATCTTCACTACTAATTTGCGGGCCCCCGCGTGGTAGGGTTGCTGACAGCATTT
This sequence comes from Parnassius apollo, assembly GCA_907164705.1. NCBI lineage: Eukaryota > Metazoa > Arthropoda > Insecta > Lepidoptera > Papilionidae > Parnassius > Parnassius apollo. The sequence goes on along the minus strand of CAJQZP010001607.1, from coordinate 6,511,218 downwards.
AATTTATTCTGATTTTAATGCATTAGTATTCGGATAGCATTCCATTTAGAAACGATCATCAGCGTTTTCGATATCAGAACCACAACTATAACCGAAACCTAAATGATAACCGTTGGGCACGCTTATACTCTATATTATATAAAAATCAACTGCTGTTAGTTGCGCAAAAATTCGAATATGGCACGACCTATTTTGATGATTTTTTTATATCTATTTGAGTGGATCCCTGGATGATTTAAACACTCATTGTCTAGATCCAAAAAAAGCCGTGCGGAACGCGCTAGTTTTAGATAAAAAATACATCATGTAATTTTATATTTTTTTTTGTGATTTGCTAACTACGATCAAAGTAATCATATATAACTAAGCCACAACACCATCAAGACTGAATGACTACATTTTTTAATTTACTAAAAAATATTTACGTTTTATTTCTAATTTTCTCCTTCTTAAGTAGCTTTTTAATATAATCTACATAAGCAATTTTTAAAATGCGCAAATTTGTTTGTCATTTTTTTTTTAATTTTAACCCTATATATACATGATTTACTTTTGTCGTGTCGGAGATGTTTTAAATACATAAAGTTCACAAGAACAAACGTACAGATCCAAAACAATTATGTTATGTAGTTCTAAGTCATATAAACATGTTCCGTGGTGGATTCGAAGGCCAGTTTTTTTTTCTTCATTATTATTGTTCATAGTATTTTTCAGTTGCCATTTAATTTTGTTGTTATTTAAAAATGTACACCACGAACCCGTGAGGCAGTTGGAGAAAATGTTGTAATATTCACTTACGCCTTATTTTAATGCTACAAACTATTAAAATATTTAACTTATGCATAATATTAACTATGGTAAACGACTGGCTGAACAGGGCAAATAGCACAAATATGAGTCTCTGAGAGATGACCATTCATTTGTGACGTTTGCTGTAGAGATTATACGTCCGAGGTGTGTACGCGCGGTAAAGTTTCTAAAGAAATAAGAAAACTGTCGTCGAGACTGATTGTCGCCGCTGGCCGTAAGAGGGCTTATTCTTTTTTAGCCCAATGACTAGGTATAACTATTAAGCAATCAAACGCAGTGTTCTTGGCACTATACCGCGTGGAGTAGCATTTATATTATTTTAATTTTAAGTTTATAATTATTGAAATTGTGTATATACTGCTGTACTCATTTGTAACAAGCTAACAAGTATTGTAATGAGTGATATTCGTAGCATAATTGAAGGCATTATAGTATGACAACTACCACGGCGTAGCAAAGGTTGATATTACATATTTTTTGGTGATTTTCCTGTCATGAGTTTATAATTAAAAAAATTGTTAACAAATCGCGTCTCAGTTAAACGGATAAATAAGCAAGTTTACCCGATTGCGTACAAAAATATTAATAATACCCATTATACGATTATATAAAGCCTTTATCACAGTCCTATTATGAGTTTTGAAACTTTAAGCGAGAATGGTCGCTAACAAACTTTAAAACGTTATAGATCCTAAACGGTTATTCAAAATAAAAAATGACTAGAGAAATCTAAAAATGATTATCGAAGACCTAATCAATGATATTCCACTTATCGTAGCTTGTTGACTTTCTTTTATTCTTTTAAGCAATATGGCATCTGGTTGTCGCCATATTGAATTTTGACTTCTGTCATGTATTTAGTGATACGTCAAACAGATCGTCACATCAAAATAAAGAACTATCATTGCGATCGTGGTAGCCTAACGAATTCTTTATTGAGGCTTCCAAAGCGATATTGCGTGTCGATAGCCCTGGTTTTGCGCCATCGCGCCATCTTGTAAGTAAAGAGGCGGAACCACACAACGAACTGCGTTGTGCCAACCCGGCGGTAAATCGAATTTCGCCGGGGACAGCGCTGAAGTACACCGAGATGGACACCAGAGATATCCAGCATATATTTCGCTCGGAATCTTGTCTGTCCGATCCACTTTAATCTATTAATACAACGATATGCAAAGCCTTAGGTTTCGTACTACTTCGTTTATAAATGTTAAATCGAATTGTCACTTTATTTAACTATTTGTAAAATAAAACGGGAGATAGGTATGCGCGTATGTACATATAACTTCTTTTTTGCAAGTTGTAACTTTTTTGCTTATAGGAATTTAAAAAGGTTGTTTTCTTTTAGCTTTGTGTACTTTGTTGTCAATAAACTTTTGATACTAAGTGCATACATGAAGATATGTTCATACGTATGTTACAAATTATTAAAAAGCTTTGAGAATCGACGAAGAAATGATCTAGATCAAAATTGAAATCCTTGTTATATTTAGCAAGCAATAAAGTTATTTGATATAATACGAGTATGTTTACGAGCACAAAGTTCAAGAATGTTAATCAATAAACATCTCTTGGTCGTGTAGGGACAATGCCTGTGCCCGCTGATAAGAGGTATCATCAGACCAATGTGTCCCCTACGCGCTGAGTGCATGCATTTCTCCACAACGCAACTTCCAATACGATAAGGTAATGACTTTTCTAGATTGACTCACTCTCGTCTCGGACATATGTAAACAACTATACATGAATACAAGTATACGCGAGTAATTCAAGTTCTATGAACTGTAGACAGGGCGATACTAAATTTATGTCACGAGTTATCTGGAATGAATTTTGTAATGGCACGCGTTTTCCGGCGCACATTTTGCGAGACGATTGTCGTAGGACAAATTAAACGACACCCTCTCCAAAATTTAACGAATTATACTCATAGCATCACTGAAAGTAAATGTAAATTCATAAAGTAAATATCCTTATTAAAATTTCAGTGATTAAAATAAAAATTAAATTCATTAAGAGCATTTGAACTTTTTAACTGGTCTAAAGCTTTATGATACTATACCAAAAGCTGATTGAACATAGTTAGTTAAGTGTATTTGTATACTCATTTCCCGTAATTTAAAGTACTGATAAAGATATTTCCTGGTTCGTGCAATATCTTTGTAAAGTTTACTTTGTCATTAGGCTCTTCTAAGAAAAAATGCCATAAATAGCGTATATTACACTAATTAGTTTCCTACTCTATTATTTCAAAGGATGCTAACGATGTTATTACTTAAGAAATTAATAATAAATTAATAAATGGCATTCATTGCTACACTTACGTTAATTGAATAAACGAGCACCGACCACCTGATGGTAAGTGGATGCTGTGACCTATGGATATTTACATCTATCCATCAGATAAGAGTTGTCACTCTTGAGGATTAAGATGGAATTCATCGTTTTCAGTAAAAAAGGATCTTTTCGGTTCTCTACACTCACCATAAGAAACATAACAGCATTATCCTGCTATTTTGTGCTGATTGATATTCTGTGAGCTGGTTGGTTCGGATTAGTTCGATATCGTTCCACACATAATGAGAATTGCGTGGTTTATCGATTTGCTATCTCTGTTTTGCGATTTGCACTTACTTGTTTTCTAAGTTGTAGGGCGCAGCTTTCGAATATCAGCTGGCTTCTTTGAGCGAGAAAAGAACCAGCCTGCCCTCTTATCAACAGTGGTTGGATTGTATTTTACTTAACTAGAGTTTGTCATGTGATTGTGAACATATTTTGAATTCAACTAGGTTTTGAACCCAGGCAAACCGCAACGTATTCATCGTATTTGCTTAGTATTTTGAACATTGGGCCATGATATTTTGGACGGAAGGTAAGTAACTTTTATCATTACGATATATTTGCGGAATTCGCACGCAGCTGACAGCAGTGGCGTAGCATAGGGGGGGCGGTGGGGGCGGGCTGCACCAGATGTCACCTTTTTTGGGGTGACACCCACCCGTTCTCTCAACTTTAAGAACAATGTACAAACAAAAATCGCTAGCACAAAAATTTCTTTTTCGGGGATTCCTCCACTAGCTTAGCTCTATGTATAATTCGGGGATTCCCGCAAAAAGCCTGACGCTGTCGTGGGGGATTCCCCGTCCCATATTCGCGATCTTTGACGTCTCAGCTGCAACATTTCTCATTTGTTTCGTGAAGGAAGTGTGTTGTGTGTGGTTGGCGTGTATTGTTAAACGTGTATTATTCTACAGTGATAGATAATAAAAAGAAAAAAAAATATTTTAGAGACTTAAATGCTGTTTTGTGAAGATTAAAAAGATTGATTCAATATCGAATATTTTACAGGTAAGATAATTTTATAATTAAATTAAGCTTCATATCGAATATTTTACAGGTAAGATAATTTTATAATTAAATTATTTTCCTAGTACTTCTATGGACGAAACCTATAGGGTTATGCCAAAATGGCTAATGTCATATCAGTCATTTTTGCGTGAGTACGTATGGACTGGCACCATAAAGTCAACCTAGGCTAATTCGTCATAATACTTTTAACGGAATTTTTATCTTATTATAACATAAATATTTCCTTATAAACTAATATTGTTATAATATAAGTCAGATTTTATCTACATTCATATTTTAATATCATTTTATGTTGTAAATCGCACGTTTTGCACAATAATAAATTGAAATTTACACTTCGACAAGTACGCGACTATAAATGATTTCGTTATTCGAATGAAACCGAATTTACTAATAACTTCATTCGAATGCGAAATTAGTAATTTACTAATCTTTTTATTCGAATAATTATACTAATTAGTCTAATTAATTAATTTCAAATTTTTTTATTAAAGTTTTTAGTAAATTCGTTTCGTTTTTTTCGTTTCTTTCTTCCGTTAACTAGTTTATGAGAAAATACTCCATAAAGACCATAATAACTGGTTTTTTGTTTCAGTGTAATAAACAAACATCAAGTGAAAAATGCCACGGGGAGTGCATACATCCAAAAGAAAAAGTGGATTTCAGCAAAGGAAAGCCAAACAGGCCAGATTGGATGTAGCTCAGAGTATGTCTGGATCGATTTTTAAGTATGTTACAAAAACTGATGACAGCCCAAGCTCATCAAAAGAACCTGATTTTCACCTTAATGCAAATGCAAGAGATGATTTAGATAATATCAGCTCATATTCAGGAAGCAACATTGACAGTACAGAATTAATTAACACAAACGAAGAAGATGCAGATGATGCAGACGATAGCAGTACTATTATTGCTACCAATAAACCATTTCCTCCATTGAATGATGCGTCAGAATGGAGTATTCCTGTTCCTTACAATGTTTGCATTAAAATAATAAAAACAAATAAGGACCATTTGCCACTGTTTCTAGACACGGAACCAAAATAAAAGGTGACGCTGGTCATCTCTCAAAAGATTGGTTTTATAAAATTATGCCTAGTGGTGAAAAAATCCTACGGTCATGGATGGTTTATTCCCTCGCCTCTAAAGACCTGTACTGTTTCTGCTGTCGTTTATTTGCTATGGCCAATAATACCAAAGCGGGAATATTTACGACTATATTTCAAAAGTGGTTGAAATTAAATCCGAAAGTAGATGATCACGAATGTTCAAATGAACATCTAGAAATCTTGAGAAATGGAAAACTTTAGAAATAAGACTAAAATTGAATAAAACAATAGATGAACAATAGATGATGCAGCTTTGCAATTGATGGATACAGAAAAACAGAATTGGAAGCATCTTTTGACTAGATTACTGGATATAAATTTATTTCTGGCTAAGCAAAATTTGGCGTTTCGTGGACATGATGAAGGACAACACTCTAAAAATAAAGGCAGTTTTTTAGAAATCAATTTTTTAGAAATAGTAAAACTATTGTCAAAGTATGATGTAGTGTTGAAAGAACACAAGATGAAATTGGAGGAAGATAAAACTTCAAAAGTATCATATTTGTCGCCAGATCTCGTATACAGGATGAATTAATTAATGTTCTATCAAACCATGTGAAAACTAAGCTTGTCAAAGAAATTAAATCAGCGAAATATTTTGGTATATATAGCACACCTGACATTTCACATATTGACCAAATGTTCGAAGTGATACGTTATGTGAAAATAGAAAATAGGAAAGTGGAAGTCAAACAAGCATTCCTTGGATTTTTCTTTTGCAAGGAAAAAAAAGCTGCTGATCTAAGCGATGAAATTCTTGACTAGCTTAAGACAGACGATTTAGATATTATGATATGTCCTTCGCAAGGCTATGACAATGCTGCTGTTATGAGCGGTGTGCACGGGAGAGTATAGTCTATTATTAAAACAAAAAACAATAAAGCAATTTTTTAGGTTGTATTTGATCACTCGATTAATTTGTGTGGTCAACATTCATTTGCCCAAAATGTATCATGCGTTACATTTTTTGGAATACAGCAAATTATCTATTAAAATACTCTCAACAACGCGTTAGAGTGCTCATTACCGTGTATTAAAAGCACTAGCAGAGAATTTTGAAGGACTTGTAGACGCAATTGAGGAGTTGTGTGATGGACGAGAAAATGTAGACACCAGAGTTGCTGCACAAAATCTCATGCCTGCTGTGTGCTATTACACTTTTTTATGTTATCTTTTCTTCTGGTATGATGTTCTTCGGGAAACAAATTCTGCACAGATTGCATTGTAAAGTAAAGGCTTGACTGTTGACGAAACTACTACAAAAATAGAGGCACTACGTTTTTATATCGAAGAAAAACGGGATCACATTGTGGAAGAGGCAATAGATATTGCAACAAAAAATCAGAAGACTACGATATTCCAACAGAAAAACGACTTCGGCGTATAAAACGGATGGTTGGTGAGATGGCCAGCGATGCAGGACTCACACTGAAAGAGGAACTTCAAAAAGATATGTTGGAATGTCTTAACTGATTCAGAGTTGAACTCCAAACACGATCGAAGTCTCTTCAAGATGTAGCTTCATTGTTCGAGATCGTAAAAACTAATGCTTTGCTTTTGACGAATACTGAAGAACTGAAATTAGCTACATGTAAATTTACTGATTTTTATGATGAGGTCTCAGAAACCTAATTACTTTTGGAGATACCAAGACTGCGAAGACACTTAAAAGCCGCTAATATTTTTTGATTTTTTAAAGTTTATTGTAGAATGGGATTTTACAGAATCTCTTCCAAATCTTATGATTGCACTGAAATTGTTCATGACGGTTTGCGTGTCCGGAGATTGATGTGAGACGAGTTTCAGTAAATTAAAATTAATAAACTATTTGCAGGCAACAATGACCCAATCGTGGCTTAGCAATCTTGGTATATTAGCCATCTAACACGAGACAGTACAAAATATAAATTTCGATGAAGTTATTGCTGAGTTTGCAGCTGTCAAGCTAAAGAAGAAAGAAGAAATTTTAATTATATTACAATTCCTTTTCTGCCTTAGTTATTATTGTTTTGTTAATTCTTCAATATTATAAATAATAAATGATCCATGTCAATTTTTTGCTAAATTTATTTTATGTAAATTTATTGCTTTTTAATTTCGATGGGGTGACACCACCAACTTCCGCACATGGTGCCACCCAAGGTAGCTACGCCACTGGCTGACAGATTTGTCGTAAGTTAGCTTACGTTATTTCTATAAATGTAAAATGGCGGACTTACTTAACACCTTTTGTCATTCTTTCATTTTATGTTGCTTCCTTTGGTTCTCAATAATATCGAAAGCACCCTGCGAGCTCCATTCTTCCACTTGCCCCTTCATTTCGTAGGACTGTGCTTGGTAACAACTGTGCTGTAGCTAGGTTAATTATATTTTATAATGGGGTCGGTAATCGGACTGATATAAATTTTGTTTCCTCGTAAAGTATCTTTTACTTTTTTTGTACAATTCCAAATTATGTTAAATAATTTTTGTATACTTTTTATACATATTTAAATCACTATTTGTTTTGCTTTAAAATATATTAATTAATTTTTTTTCTTAACATAAGTATGTTTCTTTACAGAATAAGGATGTCAATCGAGCACATAGTCCACCTGATAGTAAGGTGAAGCTGTGACCCATGGACATTTATCTCATTCATTCATTTCATTTCTTCTCATTAAATCTCGATTAAGAGTTAAAATGCAAATGCGTTGTCACCCCTGAGGGCTGAGATGGAATGCCTCATTTCCAGTAAAAAGAGTTTTCGGTTCTATACACTCACCATAAGAAACACAGCAGCATTAAGCTGCTATTTTATGGTGGTATTCTGTGAGAGCGTGGTCCTACCCTGGTCGAGCCTAACCATACGTGCTGCAACCACAATATAGCTGCAGCATAGCTTTACCACGTAATTTAGGGTTTTTAATTATGACTTAGCGGTACCTGTAAGTAATTGTGCAATTAGTATTAAAACTCTCTTATAACTTTTAGACTTTTAGATTGTATGTTAAATTGTAACAATTGTAGGTGGAACTTTTTTAAATAAATAAATAAGAATAAAAACAAAATTTACTAATTTTACCCGTAGGTTTCCCTTCCATTCAATTCCTTTGCAATATGCAGGACGTTACTATGCTCACTATATTATCCTGATTGTAACATATCTCTATGTCACTATCAGGATAATATAACGATTGCAAATAATTATACTGGATACCATTTTTTACCGTTTGGAAAAAACAGGGTGTAACATGTGAACGGAGTAGAAGCCTATGGTTCCAATATTTTACTAAAAATAAAAACAAAATTTTTGAATGAAATAAATTAAAATTTATCGAAATTCAAATCATTATCGATCCAACATACTTAACGAACGGCAATAAAATAAGAAATTCAGTAGGCATCTTTGACCTTGTCATTTCACAGCGTCACAAGCTAGGGTGGATATGTGATTTTAATTAATTTATTCATTTAATTCAATTTTTTTTGTGAAATTTCCGCACAGGCTTTATTCTGTTCACATGTTACACCCTATTTTTTTCCAGACGGTAAAAAAGGTCATCAGTAGAATTACATAGTAAATAATAATCCATTCCATTACAGCCTATTAAAATAACAGTCCACTGTTGAAGATAGGCCTCCCCCATTAATTGCCTTATAGAGGGGATTTGCTATAGTTGCTACGCTTGGCGGGCGGGTTGGCAATCCTTTTTTTATTATTTTGAGTCATCTCCTGAAAGAAATAACAATAGGATAAAATAGCTCAACGTAAAATACTTCACATTATTTTAAAGTAATGTTTGCATCTATAAAAGTGGAAGCAATTAATAACACAGTTGGGTGTTTCAGAAACATACATAAACTTAACTTCCACTTCTTCCTCTCGCTTACTTGAAGTTACAGGAACTTACAGCTTTTACTCCTTAATTTGTTTCAATGTTCACATCCTGTAATAGATTTGTTATGATTATTTGTGTTCTTTTTCTTAAATTACTTTTTTGTATTATAATTTTAATTTTATACAAAATTAGCATCGTAATACTTTGGTTTTTAACACTGGGCTGGGGACTGGATTTAATATTATATATTACAGGAGTGAACTGAGTACGAGAGATAAATATGAGATAAATATGTTATTTATGATCGCTTAAAACCAACAATAATAATATTATGATGAATTGTATTAATAATATAAGTCACCAGAACTAAATTATATCTTGTATATTCTATTTAAATATAAGCCATTTTTCGAAATAACTAATATATATATATATATATATATATATATATATATATATATATATAGATGATGACATATTTAAAACCATCATTTAATAGCGAGTTGCAACATACATTAAAAGGAGATCATAAGATCTTGACATTTCTCAGTTCCATAGTGACTCTCGAAAACCACGTAACTCTTTGGGTTTTTTTACTCCACCAAAACGTAAATAATTTTTTTAACCACAAATAGTCATCAACAAAAAATTTACATAAATTTAAAACTACCTGAAAAGACAGAGTTCTCAAATAGTTCAAACTTATCTTACGTTATTAGACTCTTATACGTAAGACTGACTTGCTATGCTATACATACATACATTATTTGCCATGTTATGGCTCTCTCTCGTAAAACGTGCATGTCGTAAGATCAGAAGCGGTATAACCCTTTTGCATTTATAATAGAAATTCCGGACCAGTGACGGGAAGCAGCTTCAAGAATGGACGTCCGTTACTGGGAACCCCAATCCGTCGGCCAAGCGGGGCAAAACACTACGAACCGTGTGCACTATTCTTTACGTGTTAGGGCCACACTGCATATTATAATTGTAACACATATCATAGTTGGGTTGGCCCGACCGGTGCAGGACCACGCTCTCACAGAATACCTGCATAAAATAGCAGCGCAATGCAGTGAATCGTTTGATGCAGTTGGCTCAGGAGCGTGCTTTGTAAAATTCCTTGGAGAAGGCCTAGGTTTAGCAGTGGACTTGTGAATGATGTAATGATAAAAATGATAATTAGAAAATAAAGTACGAAAAATTTCGTAGTCTTTTGGCACACTCATCTGAATTAAAATTTGCCGTGTGATGGCAACGTAAAAGAATCTATAAACATATTTGGGCCCCGTTGGGTTATGGTTTATTTCATCATCATCATTATCGCTTTCTAATAAGGACATGCTCTTCATCTATCCATTTATATTTTAAGTTAATTAGAATTTGAAATGAGGTAGAATTTTTTACACGGCAGGGCCGCTCTGCAGCTATATTATGACCGCAACACGGATGGGTCGGTTAGGACAACGCTTTTATATATTACCAGTGTTAAACAGCAAAATAATGCTGTGTTTCGTATGGTAACATAATATATAAAATAATGGCCAAGTCTAGCATAAGTGGAAAGAGTTTAGCGGGCCGCGCGGTGTAGCGTTGTATATATTTTGAGCTAACCTCACACATGAGACCGTTTTAAATATGCGCGTCAAACGCCAAGCCGCTAGCACGCTGGTCAAACATATCCGGTGGTTCTACACAAATGTAGAGTTTTATCATACAGAACGCTATACCGTACACTAATAAAAGACGGCGATGTGTCGTCATAAACGCTGATCGCCCCGTACGGCTACACACTCAAACAGAGCCAATCTATTTTCACTGAAGTCTCCACTTAGGTCTCAACTAGAAATATGATGAATGATCAAATATCCACCCTAAATGATGTGCAAGAATTCTAGTCCTTGTTGCTCTCATTATTGCTCGCTGGTATTCTTTTGGTGTAAATGCTCAATATCGCCTCGTTCATTTGGTTTAAACCCACCTTATTGATTATCTTACGTCGCCAACACATGGCAAGTTTAAACTTATACGAGTGTGCCAAAAGACTATGAAAGTTTACATGCTTTAATTTCATAATTATCATTATCATCGTTACCCCCTAACAAGTCCACTGCTGAACGTAGGTCTTCCCCAAGGAATGTTACAAAGCACGGTTCTGAGCTAACCGCATCCAACGATTTCCTGCATGCCTTACCAGACGGTCATCAAAACACCTTTCTTTCCCGTCAATTGTAAGTTCATCGAGTTATTCAGCTAGCTGATTTGTTGGGCTATGTTGGTTACTCTGATCTTACTGCGGACGCCTTCATTTCTAAGTCCATCACGCAGAGAAACTCCAAGCATAGTCCTCTCCATAGCCCGTTGAGCGACCTTGAGCTTCCTCATTCTTAGCAGGTGGTGCTAAGTACGTTTATTTGTTATGGACGACACACAATCGAAAATCCAATATTTTAAAAAATATCAACAGTCTTAGTTTGAACTGATCAGTTGGAAAGATCAGTTGAACTGACCGTGTGTGTTATCCATTAGTTCTTTTTATCGCTGATTACTAAAAATGATGCAAAGCATCTTGTACTATGTAATATAAACATTGTAAATAGTGCAGAGATATTGAAACGCTATTTTTTTAAGTCAGTCTGTCATCACATTGCAATCGAACGTTTACAAATTTTGAGAGCCGTGGCAGCTGCGGGGCTAAGTGCTCGTTGTAAATTTCACAGTACTCGTACAACCCGGGTTCGACCCCGCCGGCATCGATGAAATTGTTAATTGCAATTTTAAGCATCACGTGCTCAGCGGTGAAGGAAAACATCGTGAGGAAACCTGCATGTCTGAGAAATAAGAAAAAAAATATAAGACATGTGAAGTTCACAAGCACGCATTGGGGCAGTGTAGCGGAGATTTCCTTGCTCTAAAACCCTTTGAAATGAGAGGAGGCCTGTGCCCATCAGTGGGAAGTATATAGGCTGTAACTTTTTAACTTTATTTACACATTTTAATCTAATATTGGAAATAGTAACATGTCTGACTTTAAATTCACTATCTAAATTTCATAAAGGACTCATGGAAGTTTATAATACATTTTAAGAAAGATGTATGTCAAATATTTATGGACTCATATTTTCAAAATTAAATTTTAATTCTCTAGGTTCTCCGTTTTAATAGTTTTTCTGTCTACTAAAGAAACACATTTGATGGCCCGTAGCATAGTGGATTAGCGTTTGGTCTAATATACATATTAGAAATAGCAGTCTTTGTAAAGTCGAACCAGAAAGACAAGACTACGAAACTTTTTAGCAGACAAAGTGTACTATAATATTAATGAATTTTTAATGGCAAAATGTTAAATTTGTACGTTTGCCACATGAAATTTTATTTATAAATTGTGTTATTTATTATTAATGTAATTAATTTTACGATTGCTATAATTATTAAATAACAGTGATAATAATGTACCGATTGACTTATAACTAATAAGACTTACATGTAATTTGAATAGACATAATTCAATCAATATGATATTGTGTTATGTATAACATATCTAGGTAAAGTGATAAAAAATTTTTTTTTTTTTCCATATTTGAAATAAATTTTAATTCAGATGCTTATGTTGTTTTGACAACTCGTAAAAAGTATTTCTATTGACTAGAGTGTATCAAACACACACACACACACACACCATACACACACACACACACACACACACAACACTTTTTTTTATATATATATATATCATATATATATATATCGTGTTATTAGTAGTAGAAACAGGACCGATTTATGCAAATGACCGTGAGAATATAACCCAATATCAATATACCAATGCAATTAAAAATTAAGCGACAGGAGCCTAATGGCAGGGCGCGGACCGCGAACTCAAAAAGGTCGTGGGTTCGAATCCACCATTCGACTACTGGGAACCACTCGTAACACAAGCAATTTAAGCTTACCACGAGTGGTAAAGGGGAATATTAGTAATGTTTATAGCATTGTTGATATTCTTTTTAAAAAAAATTATAAAAATTATAAATTATAATTACTACAAAGGCTGCAGGTAGACCAGCAGCTGCTGGTAAGCGAACAAACGGCAATTGCGGTCGACGGCTTTCGTGGGCTCGGGAGCCATTTACCATGAAGTGACGAACAATGGTCTTTGTTGCTGTTCAGTTCACCGATGAGTCCTGGTTTGGGTTTCTTCCGGATTCACGAAGAACACAGGTTTGGAGAACACCAGTTAGCCGTTAGCCGTCTAAGGCACCCTCAGGTGGTCACTTACTCACACCAAGGATAGACAATCTTGGTGTGCGCAGGAATTCGTCTTGGCAGACCAACTAGAGATCGTTTGGATCCTAGGCAGCAAACTGCACAAAAATACCACGAGGAGGTAGTAGAGCCTGTTATTATCTCACACAGAATCTAAATGGGCCAGGAACTTTCATTTATGCACGATAACGCTTCTATCCACACGGCGCGGCTAGTGTCGGCCGCTCTCCGAGACTATGATATTCAAGTATTGGATTGGCTTCCACAGTCTCCCGACCTAAATCCTGTCGAACAAATCTGCTGGTGCTGACATGGCAACGAAAAGCTTTGAGAGATTTCCTGCTAAATTTGACGACGGAACAACAACTTTACGAACACTTGCAAAAACATGGGATCTGAAACCGCAGCAACACATTGACAATTTAATTTTAAGTATGAATAATCGATGTCGATGTGTAATTAATGTAAGAGGTGGCAATACTGATTACTAATAATAAGATTTTATAAAAAAATATTTTAATTAAAATTAATAGTTTAATAGAAATAAATTATTTTTATCATACTAATTTTCTACGGCGATTAAAAAAAATTAAATTTTTATTTAAAACATTACAATTACGAAATATTTTTTTTATTTTAATTAAAGACCTTAAAATAATCATCCTATCAATATTCCATTTACTATATTCTTCTTAAAATTCTTCATAGGTTTTTAGATACTCGATGAAAAATATAAAATATCCCTAGATTCTGTAGATGTGTTTATATGTATATAAACAGTAACGTTTCATTATAGTAATTAATAGTTTCAATTTTTTTAATACGATTTTTTAATATTGAGTTTTTTTAAGTTGTTTTTTAGTTACTTTCACAGTAGTCAAATGACAGCTGCATTCCACATTACGCGATTGTTTAATTGTTTAAAACAACGTATGCAATTCTTAATACGCGCGTGACACCTTAATGAGTAACCAGCATTTTGTCACGTTGCGTCTAACAGAGTTTCATGTTGTTAACCAAGCTACTGGCAATTACGGAGTCGCTAATGAGTGGAATAATATCAACAACTTTCTCGAAGTACTTACAATTTATGCGTAATACTTGGGCTCGACAATAGCTACTCATCGCAATTAAGCTTAATATCATCTTCATTTGTCGTAAAATCTGCGTGTGTGGTCAGACATTTGATTGATTTACCATCGCTATAACACTGTAATGTCTCTCCAGTATGGATTGGTCAATCTCCTTTCGTCAACACTTGCGTCATAGCTCCTAAACAATGGACACAATTCGACATTTGCAGTTCCTTGTTTTGTTAACAACATTACGAGAAACGTCCTAATGCAGCGCGTAGTGTAGGGGGTAACGTATTCATATAACAAAATAGTTTGTGCAAACTCAATTTACAATTTCTCATCGTAGCAAAAACAATTTATGTTGTACTTTCTATATGTACCTTTAAATTAAATCTCAGATATGTCGCACAGACCGTTTACAGTAATCATTTGTACTATTGGCACCAGACCGTTTTAATTACTGGTAATGTTCTGCTAATGGCTGGTGTAATTTTTATACGATTTCCAATTAAATACAGCACACACTCACTTCGATCGTGTCACGACGTATTTAAGTAGGGAAGTAAATAAATATTTTATGAGAGCTTGAGAAAGCGGTAAGATACCTAGTTAAATATTTTATTTATATGTGTAATGTTGTTTACATATTACAATATTACTATACAGACAGATAATTTTAAATAACTAGATTCACACACATCCGCATATTTTAAAGAACTTTAAAAGGTAAAGTGACAAAGTTTAAGTAAATAATACCTACTAAAAGATTATGTTTTGTCGTGTGATGCCGGAGTAAAAGCATCGTTCACCCCACATTGTCCAGTAGGCAGGTGTGTTAAAAAGGGGATTATAGAAAATGTTTCATTATTCGTAAATGGCTTTCAAGCTGCTTAGTTCTTAACAGCTATGAAATAGCTAGACTAGTGATGGAGAGTAGTGTCCATGAGACGAGACCTCTCGTATTGCGATCACCAACCACTTGCCTAGCGTCTGTAGGCCTGCCTAATTTTTAAAAACATTTAAATATATATTCCTGACAACACCATAATAAGGAAAACGTTTTAGAGTGGCAGTCTCGTACCGATAAGCGAAATGAGTTACGAGCTGGTAAGGCATGCAGGAAGTCGATGGAAAAAGGTGGCTCAAAACCGTGTTTTGTGGCATTTTTGAGGGGACCAATTTTCAGCAGTGGACTTCTAAAGGACTGTAACAATAATGATGAATTCATCAATTAAGCAAGTCATTTTAAATGATGATATTAATTTACTTTATTGTTCTTTGTTAGCTGTGGACTTGTGAAAGATATTGAAACATTACTAGGGTTGTAATTTTAAATCGTCAATATTATTCTTAGAGATGTACACAGCCGCATAAGTAAATAACACAATCTAGAATCTGAATTCAAATAATCATAGACAATGATACACATCGTTACTTCTGTTACCTAATCAAACTGCCGTTGGCAAAGTTGTGTTTCTATAATAACTATTCACATATTCAAACAATCGCTTTATTTACACGAAATTATTATTGTTAAAAATTAACTTCGTTATTGACTTAACCTGTGATTAAATGTGTATTTTATTTGCCTATAATATTTTAATGCCTAACTAATTTACTTTTGGCCGCATTAGAAAGCTTAAAGTCAATTAACGAGTTATGGAAAGGTATCTATATACTTGGGTACGAAAATCAGTCAAGAAGGCACAACTGCGTCCATAACTTTAATAAACAATAATCAACTGCGTCCATAACTTTAACAAACTTCCGCCTAGGACGTCCCTTTCCGACTCTTCCATTCACTTCTGCAACATATATTTGCTTTGTCAGTCTTTCCGCATTCATTCTTTCTACATGACTAAACCACTGAAGCATTCCTTTCTTAATCCTGGTCACCGCATCATCTTGCAAACCACACTCTTCTTTTATCACACAGTTTCTCACCCTGTCACTCAGATTCAGCCCTAACATACACTGTAGCGACCGCATTTCTACTGCATTTATTCTACTCTCGTGCTTCTTCTGCCACACCCAACTTTCACTACCATACGTTAAAGTAGGGACTAATACAGCATTGTGAATTGCCATAGGTGCCTTTTTTGACACATTCTGACTTTTCACAATAGAGTGTAGAGCCCCATTTACTTTATTTCCTGCATTCACTCCTCGTTCAATATCCTTATCATATCTCCCATCCCTGCTGAATACACATCCCAAATATACGAACTCATCCACTTGCTCAATTAACTCTCCTTCTATTCTTATTTCACATACCGTTTTGCTTTCATCTCTTTCAAAAACCATCACTTTCGTCTTACTTGCGTTCACTTTCATTCCCCTTTCTTTTAATGACCTGTTCATTAATGTAACCATCATTTGCAACTCGGCCGCCGACGACGCAAGTATGACTTGATCATCGGCGTACAAAAGGCATTTGATGGTTAACTCACCCATTCTTAACCCGCATTCTTCAACTTTCAAATTTTCCAAACAGCTGTCCATAAATAGGTTGAACAGCCACGGGGAAGCTACACAGCCCTGTCTGACACCTTTATGGATGCCAAACCAGTCCGAGTAGACCCCGTTGATTCTAACACAAGCACTCGAGTCCCTATACAGAGACTTTAATGCCTGTATCAAACCAGCGCTCAACCTAAATGCGTTCCGCGTTTGCCATAACACATCCCTGTCCACTCATAGATAGATTATATGTATCTATCTATGAATACTATCATAGATAGTATTCATAGATAGATACATGTAGATAAATCTATGTATCTATCTATGAATACTATCATAGATAGTATTCATAGATAGATACATAGATTTCTAAATATAACCAATATTGTATGTTGATATTGTATTCGTCATACCCATATAAGTGTTTGTACATGCAAAACGTAGAACTTCAATAAAGAGTAATTGTTGTAGATGTACTTAAGCGCGAACACAATCGCGAGCATACGTGTAGTGAAAGACGAAAGACGTGAAACAGCGCTTCTTTATGTCGCATCTTATTATTCAATCAGCCGTCGCCCGAAGAAAGACATTATTGTGAGGTATTACAACGGGCGACTGATGAGAACAATAGTAACAGGCAGTCGTAACGTAGTCGTGCGTATTGCAGCGACGTACGCGAGCGTGCGTGACGGGGTCGACCTACATCACAACTCCTGACATGGCGGTACTTGCCTATTCAAATCGTGGCTGCTACTGCATCTCGTTACCATTATTTACTATTTTGATGCTGCGCAGCCCCAGGATACAAGTCCAACGTATCACTGTTGGCAACGTTTAGTATGTTTACACTTCTCTCCTATCAATCAAATATTAAGTAGCCTATTTTGCATATTAACCTACCCGCAATGATTGATCGTGTCTAATCAGTTAGTGAGATTTGATTAATTTGAAAGCAGTCACGCTTTCGCGGATTGCCAGTAGTCTAGCAGACTTGAATACGACTGTAATAACTGGAAGCGATCACTTGGTGCCAAGTTGTTTCCATGGGAAAAATTAAACAGCATACGTGACTGTGACGAAGTTAACATAACTTATAAGCTAAAGTTGCAACAGTCGATGTAGAAATGACGGTAAATAAGATACGAAGACTTGGGTTAGTACTGACTGACTTTTATTCATTATTTAAACTTTATAATAGCTTATCAAAATCGTGTACTGGCGGTGTAAGAATATTCACTACCCCATATCATGGGGTATATATATCATATCATCCCGTGGGTGTCGCTCTTACGACACCCACGGGATGATATGGGGTAATGACTTTTCAAAGGAGGGAAACAAATTAGAAGTCGGGAAAGCAGCGTCTTCCTAATGACGACTATAAATAAAAACTGCACTTGCCAATCAGTTTGTCAAGCGTGGCAACTATGGCAAATGTCCCCCCAATCTATGGGGGAGGCCTATGGTCAGCAGTGGACTTTAATAGGCGGTAACGGTAACGGTAATAGCTTATCATTGTTTAAAGTATGTTTTAAATAAATAAAATTTTATATTTGTAAAGGCTGTGATACTTTGATATCACCTACAGCATATATTTTCACTGTTTCTAAATTTCACAGCTATAAAACCATATAACTAATCAGTCATAATTAAAATGATGCGAGGTCTTTACTGGGACAGATTGTTTAACGTTCAATCTTCTGAATAAGGGCACGGAGATAAGCCTTTATCAACATCTTGGGAATTCCATACTTATGCACGCAGCTGAAGGTTACGTATGTAAGCTAACCTACGGCGAATATGTTTCTCGTCAAAAATATCAGTACCATAATAATTGATAAATTAGATTATTTTATTTATTTATACTTATCTTATTTAGCTTTAACGAACAAAAAGGAACTTTTATTACATCTAATATCTGAATTTTCTTATGCAGAAGGTAGCAAGATAGAGTTCAAATTACTTTGAACAGTTGTCATGTTGTTTACATGACGCGACGGCACGATGCGTAGCACGCATTTTTATCAAATGCACCGTAATATTTAAATTAAATACGACGACACGGAACTTTTATGGGATTTTAAGTGTGCATGGGATTAAATTGATATGTAAAACATGTTAAGGTTACATAATAATATAATTTTGTTCGCTTTGAAGTGGTCGTATAAGAGAAAAGTTTACATAATACGTAGTACATTACTAACATAACACGTTATTTTGTAATAATCGGCTAAATTTACAGAGAAGGTTCAAAATAAGTATAGGCAAACGGTGAAGAAAAATTAATTAAAAAACTCTCAAACGTTCTGTCCTTTTTATGTTTTGAATTCAAAATTCGTGTTAATGCATTATTTTAACTGATTATAACTGCGCACGAACACATTCGTAAGGGTCGATCGCAAGGGAAAAACGTTGTTGCTCATAAATCACATTCAATTTGGGATAATTTCAAACAAAAGTAGAAGCATTATTTACTCGTATTTTCAAAAACTGCAATAGATGTATATTACTATTTATATATTTAAACTTGTTTGAAAAAAATGTTTGGCTACTCTTTGAAAAATAACCCTGTATAGTGAGTTCGTACAAAGGTTCTACTTTATGTTATTCGGTCTGAGTGGAGCGCGTTCGGGACTTCCTGACACTATTTATCCTCTCAACTGTCCCGGCCCAAATGGTCGCTTTGGCGCATACTGTCCAACCCTAAGCGAGTGATCTATTGCATACGTTGCGCGTGTCATTAAAATGGCAATATCTTTATAATTATGAATGGAAACTCTATAAAATAATATGTTGTTAGAATTATTGTTAAGTAAGCTAATAGAATATGTGTAAATGTGTACATTCACCTTTTTTATATTTTCGAAATTCCATGGTAAAAGCTAAAAGCGATTTTTTCTAGTTTGGTGAATAAAAAATGTAAAAAAGGAAACAATTATTTAAATAAATATTTATTTTATTTACAATAAGATAAATACACTTTACAATAAATAATAAAAAAAAAAAACACAACTCTGCGTACATTTTTTTACACCACAAGTTCGAAACAGGCACATTTTGTACTTCAATAGCGACAATTCCATACCGAGATAAGTAGGTTAATGATATTAAAACAATGTTGTACGAGTTAGAGGGAGATACAGATACATTTACTACGGCTTTTTCGTGTCTGAAGTTTAGAAGTAAATTGCAACCTTTTAAAGGTTGTGGACAGAAGCGTACTTTTTTAATAGCGACCTTTAGAAGGTTTTGGTCAGTTGAGAGGATAATGACATGGGTTTGTCCCACATATTCCCAGTATATTACTTTCCTCTATGGGTTTGTCAAATTGTTATGAACGCCAGACGTCACGTATCGCTGCATGTTCATGCAGAGCGGAATCTTAGTTTTCGTTAGATATTCGCGGAGTACTCTTTTACTACTACATTTTAAATACGCATATTGCACAGAAAAACTCATTTCATTCGACGAGTGTTCGATTAAAGTCCTATATTTATATTATAATATACAGTTGAGTGCAAAATACTTAAATATAAATATTGTTTTTGATAAAGTATCAATTGTTATACCTTTTGTAAAGTTCCGGATTAAAAAGTTAACTCAAAAAATTTCCTCCAGGAATTTGATATTACGGGTTTAAGATTTCTATTATTAGGCCACCTCAGATGCACGATCTGCATCTGATGTCGCGATCGCGTATTAGTTTACACACATTAAACCCGTGTTTTCTTTTATAAAACTGAAGTACCAAATGGGCTTAAAGTCCACCTGATCTTAAGTGCCTGCTGTATTCCATAGACACCTACAGTAAATTTTAAACAAAGAAAACACTGACTACAAACATGCTGTAACCTCTTAGGATGAAGATGTATTGCCACACGCCTTTAATTATGTATGAATGTTACAAAGTACAGCCCTGAGCCACCAGCATCCATCGACTTCCTGCATTTTTTACCAGGTAGGGTAGGGTAGGAGGCTGCCACTCAAGAATCTTTTTTCCGCATTGGTTGTCAGTTATTCGAGTTTTATGGCCGGTTCATTACCACTTCAGCTATTTTAAATGTAATTTTGTATAAAATTTTATTAATATATTGTACGGCTTTTATGTCATATATTGTCATTACAAAATAAATTCATATTCTTTCTTTCAATCTATCATTACTTACTCTGTTTATCCTCCAGACTGGAACACAGGATTGAAAGCACTGCTATTTGATGGCGGAAATAAGTAAGAGGAGGGACCTCCACAGACGGACTTCTGGACAGGAACGGAGTCCTAGCACCTAGTGAAATATAGTTCTTAACTAAACCTTTACGTGGTAGAGCCCCACTGCAACTATATTGTAGTTGTTGCACGAATGGGTTAGCTCGACCAGAGACCACAAAACACCAACGTACAAATAGCAGCTCAACGCTGCTGTGTTTCGTATGGTTAGTGTAGAGAACTGGAGACAATTTTTACTAGATACGAGGCATTCCGTCTTAGTCCTTACAGGTGACAACACATCTGCATTTTGATTCATAATCGAGAATAAATGTAGATGTCTATGGGTCACAGCATCCACTTATCATTACGTGGACTGAGTGCTCGTTTGTCATTCTATTCTATAAAAAAAAACTAATATTCTGACCGAGTACTCGCACATCGATAAAAACCGACAGTTATTACACTCTTTTCACGTAATACTGGGTATTCTCTCTATTCTCTATATCGCAACTCTAGTTTCGACATAAAGGGAATCATCGTCATCGTCATCATTACAGCCCTTCTCAAGTCCACTGCTGAACATAGAACCCCAAAGAAACCACAAAGCACGGTTCTGAGCCACCTGCGTCTATCGACTTCCTGCATGTCTTACCAGGGGGGACGCCCTACACTTCGGCTGCCGGTACGAGACTGCTACCCGAGAACCTTTTTTATAAAGGGAATACTTCACCCGAAATTGACAAATAATAACTGAATGAAAGTTTAAAGGAAATGTAGATTTCGTAATTCTCTTAGGTCCCCGTGTAACGGCGGTTCAGCTTAAAAGGTGTGAAGAGTCTGTTATTAGGTACGATTGAAATCCATGTGCTGAGCGTTTCACTATGATAACGGAGCGGACTTACTATGTTACCCATAACTAGGTGTGGACTATTTTCAGGCTCATGAGGAGGTTGCGATAATCTTAAACAATTGTTTTCACTTGCAATACATTTAAAATTAAACAACCATAACCTTTTAACTATATAATTTTTTGAAAAATTTAGACTAAAGGAAATATAAAGTGCCGGTATAGACGGACGTAGTCCAGAAGTTCGCCGAAATCGAATCGTACGACCAAATAGTTTGTCGGTCCATTGGTAATTATCAGTAAATACGACTAATATGATGCTTTTCATTATAAAACCGTGTTGGTAATTTACTGATAATTTGTCTATTAAGTTATTTCCATAATTTTAATCTAATGCTAGATGACGCATTACAGCAACAAGTTTTAGAGTTTCGTGACATTATGTCACTACTCTATAATATGCCATGGTTGACAAATTAGAGAAATAAATTTATTATATGTATACCGTTGCAGCTTATCGAAAGCCCACTACTAAACATAGGCCTTCCCCACTGATTACCTGCGACCGACGGGTTGGCAGCCACAGTTTTTTTTTTAAATTGTTATGGCGAAGACGATGCCGCCGGTGTCCTAGTTAATTTTCCTCTGTCGTCTCTTACGAAACCCACAGCACAGGAATTATTATTATTTGTATAAAATCAAAAAAAATATATATATCGCCTTGTAGAGGTGGCGTACTCACACTCACTCCCACTGAGAATCGTTCTTTAGTACTACAATAGCAATAAGACCCGTCTTGCAAAAAATCGAGACGACACTGTTGCTTTATTTCTGAATCGTCGTTGTTATAGCCATTCTGCATCGCCAGGCAGTCTATCGCAATGTTTTTTTTTCTAACTCCCTTCACGATTTCTCTATCATGTCATACCAATTCTGCTCAAAGTTTGAGTGCCACCCATCTCTAAGAATGCTAAAAAAGAGAAAGTTGGTTATTAACATTGGTTTGCGCTGCGGATGATTTAATACTCAGCTCCCTATGAAACTCTGCCAAGTTAAGTTAAAAGTTTTTTGACCGCTTACACTTATTTTGAGTGATTACGGTTGGCATCTGCCCTGGCTTCACACATTCTTCAAAGCTTTCCGTTCCTCTTTTAAATTTAACAAATTAATTAAAAACTGATGTTCGTGAACTAACAGACTAAACGTAGTTGCCAGAAGTTCAAAACGTTCTTTAGGTCTTGAATCTTTTTATATTCAAGGAAACTATAATGTGCAAATTACGACAACTATGCTCCGTTCCTACGAGCTAATTCTTAATATCAAAGTTAATGTTATATAATCTGGGGGCACGGCAGTGCACCCGCCAAGACGAGCAAAAAAGCGGAACATCCGTACCATACTTTTCTCGAAGCAATTCAGGCCATTTTCGACCCCCTATAACTTCGTAGTGGATAAAACTAGAAGTCTGAATTTTCAGTAACCAGGTACGCATTGTATAATCATGGTATACTTCAAATTTCATTCAATTTTAACCAGTAATTTAAGAATAATAAGTAGTCAAAGTTTCTAAATTTTGTCACTCACTGACTAACCGATCATCAAAACTCTAAGGCACTTCTAGCAGACATAGAAGCTTCAAATTTAGAATACAATTAGGGTTTAGTATATAAATCAAGGAAAACTAAAATATTTTTTAATTTCGGTCCAGTTTTCTAGATACATCAACTGCATAAATAACTTTGTAATATCATATAAATATATAAAATTACAAAGTTACATTTGCTGTGAATGAATCAGTGTACTTGTATATGTATAATAGGTGTAGATATTTCATTATTATTGAAGAAGTAGAAGGCACTGGAAAGATAAAAAAGTAGGACTATCTTATCTACAAAAAGAAATGAGATGCCATCAAAAACATAACTTGAAAAAAAAAACAAGTCTCGCAACTCAGTTCTTCTACCGTAAAAAGTTGTGAGATCCATGTAATACCAAGGCAGTTAATTTATTCAGTCCCTACTTAGGGTCCTTCTGTTTTAATTTATTACGTAATTAGCTAACCTAACAACGTTTTATAGTGACCATATTAATGTTAAAATCTTTTATGTTTTAAATGTATAGATTGACTTGGCAATCACATGAAAACACAATGTATCTCACAAGTAATACATATTATATTAAATTGCTTAGTGCGATTCCCAAGTCAATTTATACATTTGAAATATAAAAGATTTTTAACATTAATATGGTCACTATAAAATGTTGTTAGGTTAGCTAATTACGTAATAACTTAAAACAGAAGGACCCTTAAGTAGGGACTGAATAAATTAACTGACTTGGTATTACATGCATCTCACAACTTTTTACGGTAGAAGAACTGAGTTGCGAGACTTGGTTTTTTTACAAGTTATGTTTTTGATGGCATATTTATTACACGTACTTAAAAACAAAGATTTTTCAATAAAACCGTTCGATATTTAAATTTATCAATAAATATTTATCAATTCAAACAAAGTGTAACTAATTTATTTTGTCATGGTTCTTGTAACCGAAAAGCTACTAACCATAGACTTGACATGGTGTTAGATTCGGATTAAATTAACATCGTATTCGTTTATAGCTAGGAACTAGGTTAAAAATTGTGATTCAGATGATCTAGCAATACGTTACCTTAAAACAGAACAGTATATATGCGTAAAAATATATGAAAATGAGCTAAGCGAGAGAGGTGTATCAGGATCGTGTTAAATGGAAGTCCATAGTCTCTGTCTGCCCCTCTGGGTGACAGGCATGAGAATTTATAATTATTAATAACTTACAATTTCAGAAGACTAACGAAATATTTAAGGATGAGTTACATAATATTTTCATACGTGATGGAGCCATGCTGCCGTTATACTCGTATTAGTGGTATAGTTGTAGCAGGAATGGGCCAGCTCGACCGGGGAAGGATCACGCTCTCACAGAATAG
This sequence comes from Parnassius apollo, assembly GCA_907164705.1. NCBI lineage: Eukaryota > Metazoa > Arthropoda > Insecta > Lepidoptera > Papilionidae > Parnassius > Parnassius apollo. Next base: position 6,486,285 of record CAJQZP010001607.1, on the reverse strand, counting down.
CAGCGTAAAATAGTAGCTTAATGTTGCTGTGTTTCGTATGGTGAGTATAGAGAACCGGAGACTATTTTTACTGGAAATGAGGAATCATATCTTAGTCCTCATGGGTGACAACGCATCTGCATTTTGATTCGTAATCGAGGATAGATGTAGATGTCTATTGACCACAGCAACCACTTACATCAGGTGAACTGTGTGCTCGTTTGTCCCCATTTTTTTAAAAAAAAAAACATAAACACTTAATCTTCGCTATTTTCAATTTATCCAAGAATGTTGGAATCTTTTTGCAAAAGAAAACAATACAAATTACGTCTTCTGTTTCAATCGGATAGTAAGGACATGGTTGGAGTCGTGCATTCTGTGACACAAATACCCCGCATAACTCGTCTTTACGACGATAAATAACAAATAACAAATCGCTTGCAGCCATTGACAGTGCAGGTAATGGGTGCCGGCGTGGTGGTAAGTGGTAACCGTTCAAACAATTTATTGCTTCGCTAAAATATGCTTTGGCACGCTTGCCACATTCGTGTGTGCAAATTAAACTTATGTTATTCATTACTTTGACTGCCTCGTAGGTCTAGTGGTTGTAAATGCAATCGCTGATCATGAGGTCCCGGGTTCGAATCCCGGGTCGCGTCAAAATCACTTAATGGGTTTTTGTAAAGAAATCCTCAGTAGCTGCCCGGAGTCAGGAAGTTGGCGGTGTTTCACCCCCGTGCCTCGGAAAGCACGTAAAGCCGTTGTTCCTGTGCCTGATCGCTGCCGTCGTGTCGGTTTACCGTCCCATTGGATTATGAGAGTTAGAGAATAGAGAGTGCAGCTGTACTTGCACATACACTTAGGCAATATTTTTTTACCATATACTTATTTTCATTATTAGGTAATTATATTTCTTTTTATTCGTATTTATAATCTTTCTCGATGCATATGGTGTTTACCTTAAACGATTATTACACTTAGCTACGTAAGTTAGTTCTTAAGCCATTTTGTTAAATACAGTGTAATAAAACATTGTTAAACCTTAATATATAAAGAAAATAAAAAAAAATATAACAGATGGTTAATCTCCGTTGAGACTGGCCGCCGTGACCGAAATTCGGTCTGTATGACACTATTTTAGAACAATTTTCGCTAGTAGTGTTTCTTTTAACTGAACATATTGCGTGACACAAATATAGACGGACATTAGGAAATGTCAGAACAACTTTTCTTAGTGGAGTAGAAGTTCGTAAGTAGGAGTTCTTTTCTGCTTATGTGTGTGTGTCCGCTGTGAAAGGTAAAGAGAGCCAGAATAAATACTGGCTGTAAGAGATTTTTTCTTAGTCCTCAGAGGTAATAACGCATCAGTAGCCTTCGTTGTTTGAGATTGGCTGCAGGTGTGCATGATATGCGGACTGTGACACTTACCAATGGGTTGACTGTACGTTCTTTTGTCAACACAGGTTTAAAAAAACCATAGCAGTTAATGCCACACGTAGATTTATCGAGGAATGACTTTACATAGCCAATTAAAGATACAGCCTATATACGTACTTTTTTATAAGAGAAGGGTGACAAACGAGCACACAGTCCACCTGATGGTAAGAAGTTGCTGTGGCCCATAGACATTTATTTATTTATTTATTTGTATGGATATCCAACAGTTGTACATATTAAATTAATTCTAACACATGCTTTACATCTATAAATTTACATTCTAAAACAATAGCAGTGTTTATAATTTGCCTATTTTAATGGTAGTTGGGACAAAAATAAGTTTTACAAACAAAAGAAAGTTAATAGTTTTTGTAACATCACTGTACATTTTGTACATCTAGATCTATCCTCGATTACGAATCAAATTACAAATGCGTTGTCACTTTTTTGCGCCCAGAAGCAAAGTAAACGGCTACCCTCCGGTAACGGGGGAGGGAGGTGATGAATGCTCTAAGCATACCACGCAGCCGGCTGCGTGGTTATGTGAGACTCACTGTAGGACCTAGAATGCTTACTCACTAAACACCACCTGAGACTGGCTTTGGCCTGGTAGGGCCTTTTCGCCGTATCGGAAGCGGCCCTCCTTGGGGAAAGGGGGGTGCAGTGCGTTTTCACCTGTAAGGACTAAGATGGAATGCCTCGTTTTCAGTAAAAAGGGTCTCCGGTTCTCTACACTCACCATACGAAACACAGCAGCGTTAAGGTGCTATTATACGCTGGTATTCTGTGAGAGCGTGGTCCTACCCCGGTCGAGCTGACCCTTCGTGCTACAACTATACTACTAATATAGTTGCAGTATACTCTACCACGTAACCCTACCGCTAGGCACAGGCCTCCTCTCATTTCACAGTCACCTAGTCAATATTAATTAGGAATTTACGATAGTACAACCGTGTAGGGGCGGTGTAAGACAATCCACTACACTACATCAGCCTGTGGGTATCGTAGGAGGTGATAGCGGAAAAATGAAACAGGAGATGAATAGCAGCACCAACCTGATAACAACTTAATAAAAAACTACGATTCCCAACCCGCTTCCCATGCGTGGCAACTAGGGTTGCCATGTCATAAAACCGAAAAGCCGGGCAGACCAGCTAGCTTAGCCGGACATTTTGGTAAGAATGCCGGACATCCTTATTTTTTTTGTCTTAGTAAAAGACATTTTTTTTTAAAGTAAAGCGATGCTTTTTATTATTTACCATAAAATCTTCTTAAGTTCTAACGAAATCACAACAATCGAATAAATCAGTTTTCTTTATTATTAATTATTTAATATTCATTACAATATTAATTTCGATAATTGCAATAGTATGTAAGTACTTATATGAAAAATGTAAAGATATGGTCAAATTTAAAAAAGCCTAACAAAAGCCGGACACCGTCTAATTTGGCGCGACACGCAACCAAAAAGCCTGACTGTGTCCAGCTTTAACCGAACGTCTGGCAACGCTAATGGCAACTACTATGTATGTGTGTGTTGTATAGCTAATATCACCCCTATGAGGCAATCTATGGGGGTGGTTTATGTTCAGCAGTGAACTTTCTATAAAATATGATGATGATGATGATGATGATGATGGATGTAAACTAATTTAATCATTATTTATTTTAATCGTTACAGCAGTAAGACATAAGGAAGAGGGAAACCTATGCAAAGTCACCGTAAGTAGCGACAGACTCTTTTTGAGAACTATTTTTTTATTAATACCGGCTTATATAGTAATACGACAGTTTAAAGTAAACTGTGGTACTATCTTAATGCATACACACGCTTCACTTGCAATATCTTCCGCAAAATTGATAGCTTTTTATATAAGTGACAAAATTAAAATTTTTGTACAACCGACTTCAATATTTATAATTAAAATGAAAACATCATCAATATATTAGAAGTCAATTAAATACGTATTATTAAAGATAACTCAAAAACGACTGGCTTTTTGTACTTGGTAGAGCCACGCTGCAGCTATATTATAGTTGTATAGTTGTATGAATGGGTCGGCTCTACCGGGGCAGGACTAAGCTTTCACAGAATACCAGCGTAAAATAGCAGCGTAATGCTGTGTTTCGTACTATGGTGAGAGAGAACCGGAGACCCTTACTGGAATTGAGGCATTCCATCTTAGTCCTCGGGGGTGACAACGCATTTGCATTTTGTTTCTTAATAGAGGATAAATGTGGATGTCTATGGACCACAGCATCCACTCACTATCAGGTGGACTGTGTGCTCGTTTGTCACCTAATGCTATAAAAATAAAAGTAAAGTAAAGTTACAGCCTATACACGTCCCACTGCTGGGCACGGGCCTCCCCTCATTTCTGAGAGGGTTTTAGGGCAAGTAAGTGTCCGCCGCGCTGCCCCAATGCGTGTTGGCGAACTTCACATGTCTTCGAATTTTTTTTTTATTTCTCAGACATGCAGGTTTCCTCACAATGTTTTCCTTCACCGCAATCTCGTGGTAAATCAGCACTTAAAATTGCAATTAACATTTTATTGGTGCTGGCTGGGATCGAACCCGGTTTGCTCGCGTATTGTGTTATTTTACAGCGAGCGCTAACAATTTGAGCTACCACGGCTCCTATAAAAATGCTACGGGTCAAATCTTGATTAAATTTATATGGGACCACATGAGAAGAGCCAGCTTCCAGAATATTAAAATAATCATCAAAATCGGTTCATAAAGAGAAAAGTTCTGAGGTAACACACATAAAAAGAACATACAGTCGAATAAACACCTCCTCCTTTTTGAAGTTGGTAAAAACACTCAAGGTATGAAGGAGCGCCAAGCGCAACGCTATAGCAGTTGCTTAAATAATAGGATACACAGGAATATGCAACGTTCTTGGACTCCATCTTTTACCAGATTTTACAGTTTTGAGCTATGGCTTAAGTCTACTTGTGAGTTTCTTGACGCTTCTTCTCGCAATGTCTCCTCTCAGTAAAGTCTTGGTTAAGCGATGACGTATAATTTGAATTTCCAAAAGCTGTTTGTAAAAGCCACTTTTGAATTTAAAAGATTTGATTTTGCCTTTGAACTCGGGTTGGATTCCTGCCGGTACCAATGAAATTGTTAATTGTAATTTTAAGCACTGATATGCAACGTGCTAGGCGTTGAAGAAAAACATCGTGAGGAAATCTGCATGTCTGAGAAATTCGGAGGTATATGAAATCTGCCAACCCACATTGAGGACACTGCCCTAACACTCAGAACTTAGAGGAGGCCAGACCGGGACGGGAACGTATACTGGCTGTAGCATTGCTTTACTTAGTTTTGCACCATAGTTAGTCACTGATGTTTGAAATATAATAAAATATGTACGATTTAAAATGATGAAATGATAATTATGATTCATTTATAAATATCCATTATTACCATTTATAAATATAATAATTCCATGATTTATTTATAAAATTCCGTGAAGGCTTATTCAGATTATGGTTAGACTATCTTAAATAATTAATTATAATCATAGACAACATTATGTAAATGCTTACGAAATATTCTAATAAATTATCGCTTTGCGGTAAATCCATCAACAGAAATTTATTCACGCAATATATCAATTTGCTAAGTGAGCACCATAAACGATGAGATTTGTATTGCCTTATTCAATGCAACACCGACTAATAATAGAGAGGTTGTTTTGCTTGCATTTAAGACTTTGCAACTTGCATTTGGTTTTAATTCAGTTAATCAGCGTTACGAAACTTGAAACTCTCAACATAAATTATTTTCAAATTAATATATTATATTAAATTATAATGAGTATATTTCAAAAAATCAATCTCGATCTATATATCGATCTATATATTATCCGCTTTTGCTGATTTATTTTATCAAAAAATTTACTATATCATATACAATGACATCATGTATTTCTGATCACATTGAAAAGTAATTTAAACCAGTCTTTTTTTATTACAATTATTTTTGAAACGTTTGATTCAATAGTATAGGTAAATCTAATACCTATACGAGTATGTTACTACAACTCGATTTATTAACTTATAAACCGGTAACAGTTAAAAGCGACAGTAGCCTAATGGCAGGGCGCCGACCGCGAACTCAAAAAGTCGTGGGTTCGAATCCGCCATTCGACTACTGGCGTGTACCACTCGTAACATAAGTAATTTAAGCTTACCACGAGTGGTTAAGGGGAATATTAGTAATGTTTATAGCATTGTTAATATTCTTTTTTTTTTTTAAAAAAACAGTAATTAGATTAAAAGGTTTGCAACGTCTTGTACAAAAGTACCTATCGGATCCTTTGATTTGTAATGGGTGGCTTTAAATTGCACCCGAATGGCTTTAAATTGCACCCGGAGTCAACACTTGTGCAAAAACTGAAATTGTTGGCTTTTAGGTGTGGTTGTGTTGTGAGTGTCCCTGTATCTTTTACACTGCATCCTACGTAAAATCTTTTTTTTGCGCGAGCAGCTATGCAGGTCCAATGACCTCGGACATGACTTCAAGCGAGATTTTGTAGTATCACCGTCGTTCGTTATACTATTGCGCTATACGCTGTCTTATAGAACAGAATCGGCACATCCTTGAGTTGCTTAGTTACAAGATAGGGATCGAAGTTCTTGCGAAAATGCGCAGTTTGTTCTTACTTAATCCCATGCTTCTGAAGCGAATTTACATTCATAGATATTTATAGGTCTGCTCGACCGGGGAAGGGCCACGCTCTAACATAATACCAGCGTAAAATAGTAGCTTGATACTGCTGTTTTGTATGGTGGTAAACATAACTCAAGATCCGTTTTTACTAGGAACAAGGCATACTATCTTAATCCTTAGGGATGACCACGCATCTGCGGTTTCATTCTCAATCGAGAATAGATGTAAATATCTATAGGCCATAGCATTCAGTTACCACTTCGATTATATATATATATATAATTAAAGAGTTACCATCAGGAGGACTATGTGCTCGTTTGTCATCCTTATTCTATAAAACGTACATGTACACGTGCGGTACTATATTATCTTCTGCGCAGTCGATAGCATCCTAGAATAGAAAAAGAAAGAAGACACATTTATATTGCACATTCATACAAAATACATGTAAATTTACTTATAAATACTTATCATACATAAAAGAGTATCACATAACAATAATATCTTAATATAAAACAAATGAGAAACAAAGCAAATATTGCTTTATTCAATTCTGTATGAACTTTAAGCAATAAACAAAATAAAAATGCAATTAAAAACTTTATAAGTATTGAGAATATTTTTCTGTGATCGAAACCAATTAGGAAAATATTATCCTTAATGATGACATTGACCAAGGTGATAGATAAGCGAATAATTCATAGAATAATTTAATAGAATTTTATCCTTCTAATTGAGGATTTTTTCCAACTCTTATTGGCAAAAAATTTGCAAACTGAGTACTAAGTCTAGGTACGGATCAAGCTACTGAAGACAAAGTTAGTACCTACTTAAATGACTCATCTTTATCGGCCACAAACAATTTATTTACAAACTTCATTATTTTTACCGGATCATAGTTTGCGTATTAATAACTTACAGTGGCCTTAATCCTTGCGACGCAACGTTGCATAGTGGCAATTTAATAAAAATAGGTATTAAGAATCTGAAAATAATCTAACTACAGATAACAAAATTAAACTTTAAAAAATAATAGGAGAAGGCATTACTTCGCGGAGATCCATTAGATTAAAGATTTTTATAAATTAATTAGCTAAGACCCGCGTGTAAAATAAAAATGAAGTCTTACCCAGTTTGTAGAGTACCTTCCGCCCTTCATCGATTGCGTACATTATCACCGTCACCACTAATCCCAACACCACAACTCCCAACACCACTACACTATCGAAGACACAATACTTTAGATAATACGACAGCTCTACGATGACTGACACCGCCTTCACCCCATCGCCGCAGGACTTTACGAAGCTCAAAATCCGAGAAAGAGATAGCTAGGCTCATCGGCGCGTGAACTTATTTATAGTGGACAAGCGGTTGCGCGGGTGCAAGTCCACTTCACTCGTCCCTACCGCTTTAACCAAATTGACTGGTAAACCAGTACGTTCGGTAGAGGATGGGATGCAGCGAAAAGGCCATAAGTCACTACATGGATTCTGATAAATGTTTTTAAGGCTTTTCGCATTACCCTGCTACATCGATAGTTCAATGCATGTGTGATATCGATGCAGACTTTTTGTTTGCGTGAATCATCTGAGATAACTCATCTACAGATGTTCGTAGATGCGGTCCCCTTCTCTAGGTTTAGCCCACTGACGTGGTTGCCCGGGGTGTGGCCGCTGTGACTACAGCTTCTTGGAGCCACTAAAGAAGAGATTGTGGAGATTAAAAATACATGAGAACTACCGCTGCACCCCAACCGACCGCTACGTAAGTGGCGAGCCAAAGCACCTTCTGAAGTCGGTGTTGGGATAGTGTGATGATAGTGTATCGAAAAATTAAAGTATTAAGTTCCCACTTAACTCCCACTTTTTGAAGTCGCTTTTTAATATTTTTAAAAACTTTATTTTTTACCCTCAGGTGTGACTTTTTCCTAAATTTTGTATGGTACCACTAAAGTGGTATAACTTATTTAATAAAAGAAAGATCGCTAAAATCAGCTCATACAAGATATGCCCGAACATACATAAAAAATTGGAAAATCCAAAAGTGCACACACCAAACGCTCAATGTAATATTTCAAATGGATTACAGAAGTGATTATCGAAAGGAACCAGCCCTATATGATTCTGAAGATGGTGAAAAAAAAATTACAACGTTTTGTTAAGTAATTATTCTCGATATATAATGTATACAGAAACTATATGAACTATAGACTAAACGAAATCCACAATATAATTTCTTATCGGTCTTTTTATTACAATAATAAGTGTCGTTGAATTAAAAAAAGCAGCGAGTTGAGTTGCCAGCTCTCGTTTTACATTTTAAAGTATTTCATAATATTAAATAAAAGACATAGGAAGATAATAAAAGATAGATTTCAATAAAATGCTGTTATAGTAACAGGAGCAAAATTGTGTTATAAGTAAATATTAAATACGGAATGTAATATTAATGTTTTTTTTTAATCACGAGCTTTCCATAAAATATTAGTGCGATGTAAAATAATAAACACGATTGAGGGCCGCCACATAGATACGGAATTCCAAAACGAAACGAATGGGTCGGCTACACACACATACGGAATCCCGTTTTGCCCGCAAGCAAGTCCATATAAAAACACTCACGGTAGTTTTCGTTGTTTTGAGAAAAGATTGGATGTGCGACGTAGGCCCGTCACATAAATACGGAATTTCGTTTCGGGATTTTGAAATCACTCGTTTCACTCACGTTAAGGCGGATTATTCCGCCTTAACGTGAGTGAAACGAGTGATTTCAAAAAATCGACAGTAGAGCCCAACCTCTTCGCTTCGCGTTCGAGGTGTAAAATACAGACGCATTGAGAATACTTCTCCACTATGGCGATTAAAAAATATATAAATTTAATATGAGCACTGATGGCAGCACAGACAGAGTTGCGGAAACGAAGATCAAAGTTATATATTTCCAAAAATACTGTTCTCTATTACCGGATTCCTTTCTTAAGAAACGTTTAAATATCCATTACTAATCGTTTAAATTAAAAAATAAATGGTCATACAAACAGTTTCTATTTTCCATTACAAACTATTCATGCGGTAGCTAACGACGATATAAAATAAAGTAAAGTCTTCAAAAGTTGTTGAACAAGTGTTTTGTTTTATAATTTTTTTTTAGATTTTTCACATCTTATTGGGATGATATAATGTACGCTTTAAGCCGCCGGTGTCATGTAACGGGCCGCAGAATGCGTCACACTTGTGAACAACAGCTTCTTGTCGGGGCTGATCAGTTGGATTTCAATGCACTTAGATATGAGAAATAAAACAGTTTTACCATAATATGGTAAGTTGCCAGTGCAGCCCATAGACGTTGTTCACAAAAAAAACAAACAAAAGGCAAGAATACATATAATTTATAATGTTTCAGCTTAATGAGTTACAGCGCTAAGGGGCGCGGGTTCGAATTCCGCACGGAGCAAGTATTTGAATGGTCTACAAATACATGTTCCCACGTACGTATCGTTTTTAAAAGAAAATTAAAAATAAAGTTGTTAGTGACCCTGTCGTGCTAACAATAGTGGCGTTCAGACGATTAGTTTCTAAAAACGAATAACTCTGACTAATCTAAGTTGGTCCACAATATCACTATCACTATTAAACTGCTAAATCGAGATGCGAGCTATGCGTGGTCAAATAACAAAAAAATTGCTTGGCTTGACTCGCCCTCTAAAGCGAGTCACAGCCAATTTTATCTGCGTATAAAAACTTAATTATCTGAACGTATCATGTGCTACACAGATAGGATAGGATTCAGATTTTAATTTTGATGAATATGTTGCATTAGCATTTACTAAAAGGCGAAGAATTTGAATATAAACCATAAAAGGACCGAGACGATTTTAATCGTATTTTTCAGCGACCATCTGAATTTATCTTAAGTGTGACAGATTTTCACTGTTGATTGATAATCCACATTTCTCCCTATTCAAGTGACGCAAAACTTTCTCAAGAACAACTGTAAAAAGTTTTGGTGACTTGGAGTTGCCTTGGCGTACACCTCTTCGTATTTTTATTTCCTTGCCCTCTCTTGTTGGACTCCAGCTTTTGTGTTTTTATATATGTTTTTTTTTATTATTCGTATGTATTTATTTTCGATACCCTGGTTTTTAAGTGCTTGCCAGATCTCTTCACGTTCAACTGGGTCGAAGGCCTTACTGTAGTGTGTAGGCTCTAATGCTGTGTGTAATATACAAAACAGCAGTAGAAAGTTATATTAAATTCCTTACTTTTTTCTAATAGTTGTTTCACCACGTATATGGTCTATCGTCGAGAAACCACTTCTAAATCGCGCTTGTTATCTCGGTCGGTTTTTTATCTAGCATCTTGGATATTGTGTTAGGAATTACCTTGGCGAAAACTTTGTAGATATTTGACATTAAACTAATATGTGTATAATTATTTATATTATTCTTATCTCGTTTCTTGTTTAACAGTATTACCACTGATCAGGTGTTATCACTGTCCGCAACACTTCAAAACACTTTAAATAGATATATCAAATTGGTAAAAGACGATCTTTGTTTTCGATAAAAAATTCGTTACTGATTAAATATAAACCTGGAGCTTTATCTTTTGAGTTTTTATAACTTATTCCACTTTTGCAGGTATTATATCTAGTAGGTACTTGTTCTCCGCCCACTAGGTCTATTGTTTGGCTGTTGTTTTCATATGCATACGACTCTCGGAAAAAGTCGGTGGCTATTATCGTCATTTCAGGGCGTCTGGTTTCACAACGCGGTTTCAATCTGGGATATTGGTTATTCACTCAATTTGTGCCCTCAATTTTTTGAATTATTTTTTGGAGCTTCCGGTCTTCTGAATACATCTTTCTAGTAATCCCAACCTGTGTCTTTGGCGGTCTTTTCTCATGTTAGATTTTATTTTATTACTTAAGTCAGCTATATCTCTCTTTGATATTCTTTTGTTTTTTGGGCCAAAAAAACGTCTTTGTTTCTTAACAATTCTTTGGTTTCATTTGTTAGCTATTTCATCCCTTCTTTTATATTACTTGGATTATTCTAAAAAACGAAAGTCATAACAAATGGGAGGAAAGAACCTATATGTGTTAAAAATAACAAAATTGACTATGAAAATGAATATGTTTATCTGGGTCAAGTAATCTCGCCAACAGATGCAACTTCAAAAGGAAATTGATAGACGCATTGGGAACGCGTGGAAACGTATTGGAGTCTTAAAGAGATTATGACAAACGGAGAAATAAGTATGACAATCCAGCGGAAATTGTTTGATATTTATATATTGCCTGTATTGACATATTATGATTGCCAAACCTGGTTACTTACTAAAACTCACAACAGAAAACCTGCAGTGTGCCAAAACGCTATGGAAAGGAGTATGTTGGGAAAAAACCGACAGAAAAAATGAGAAACACAATCATAAAAAAATACACCGCAATAAAGGACATGACAGCCATAAGAAAACTGAAATTGGCATACAATTAGAGGCAAAGAAAAATGGTCAATAAAACAATAATGTTCTGGTTCACAAGAAGCAAGAGAAGAAAACGAGGCAGGCCATCCATAAGATGGGTCGATGAAATAAAAGCTGTTGCAGATCAAGAATGGCTGATGACAGAGAAAAATGGTCATAGTTGGAGGAGGCATTTGTCTAAAAGGCACACGGACAGGGATGTCGAGGCAACATTAGTTTTAAATAAATCAACCAATACTTGTCTGAATAAAGGCTTTTATTATTATTTATGGGTATTTATAAAGTATTCTCATCTGATTGGGCTGAATAAATATATAAAAGTAAATGACAAATATACAAATGTATATTTTAAATATAATAACATAAATGAATAAATAATTCATAAATAAATAAAGGCCCAACCACATAGAAGCCCTCGGCAGGTGAGACCGAATGTCCGAGGGTTAGGTGAAATGGGGAAAGAAACCGGCGGACGATGCGGGCGGTATCGAGGAGCACCGCCTTCTGCATTTGAGCCCGGAGCGATCCGTCAGGGAGGCCCAGTCACATCAGATGACCTGAGAGGCTGACCGCGGAATTAGTTCATTCGCAGAGATGACTACAGGATTAATTTCGGTTAACAGACCACCCCACATGTCGGTCACCTCGTGAGCCAGGTCCAGATATTATATTTTCTTAACTGATTCAGCTTTCACAAGGTTCTCGAATTAAATGGTAATATCGACCAAAAATATCCTTGACTGTGCTCGGTTTCACCGAAAAGGTCAACAAAGCGTAGCTAGTGGAGGGAGGCAACTATGTTGAAAGACTCATAAAGAGCCCTATAGAAGCTCCCGTGAAGCTCCTTCTCCTTCCATACGGTCTCCCGGTCGGAAATGCACTGCACTGCTGGGTTTCGCCATTGCTCATTGGCTAAGGACAGAGGGCTTAGTCTTTTATCACACAAAATAACGTCGCTGTAGAATGGATGATTCGATCTCCGCAGGAAATAATTACGCAGGTTATCTGCAGATATATTTGTATACGCAGATAATGTTATCACCATCTTTCGATATAAGTCGGTGCTTACGGATATTTAATGATAAAAATGTAAATTATCTACACTGTGTGTCTTAGTTCATTAAATTTCACAGAGAGCGATATTGAAAGTTATGCGCCCAGATAAAGATGTCTTATTGTATCTGAGTAGTGAGTGATACACTTAATTCTTTGAAAAACATAGTGTAGCGCGCTTCTCACACCAATAAAGAAGGCGCGTCTTTCGAAAAGCGCCGTCGCGATAGCGCTGCAAATTGTTTTTGTGGGCGGCACGCCTGACACGAAAACACCTTATAGGTTTGACGGTAATGATTATCCATCAATTATTATCCATGAGCCCTTGATTTATATGACGTTAAAATTATGTCGTTACTAATAAAGGTTATTATCAATTAGGCAACATAGGTAAATTTAGTACTAATAATTTTATACCTTATACGGGATATCTAGACAGGAGTGTGTTAGTAAAGTTATTTAAAGAAAAGAGCGAAGCACCGGATTGTGTATATTACACGAGTTATTTCGAACGAATTTGGACGCACGTGACCACCATAATAAAAAAATATTAGAGCTAAAAGGTAATTTTGTAAGACTAACGAGGCCTCTTTGTACTCGTAAGTAAGTATTTTGTAAAAAATTGTCAGTATGTGTATTAACACGATTCGTTTCAAGCCACTCCGAACCCCCCATTATTTAAAAATTTTTGACCTTCACACTTGTAATTTAACTATAGAGCTTAGCACCGGTTCAGATTTGAACTTTTTTTAATGGAAGAAGGTGATAACCCCTAACGTCGTTTGTACCAAACCTAACCCCCCTTTTAACATTTTTGTTTTTGGTGAAATATGGTTTACTTTACTTTGTACGTCGCGTCGATAAGAAAGAATGAGATTTAAAACATACTGAAAATGGTAAAATAAATATATACCTCATTTTTTTCAATTTTGGTTTGAAATTTTTATTTTAATATTATTCTATTCAGATTTAAAAAACCTCTCTATAAGTTTTTAAACCGAGTAGTAGATAGTATAGGCACAAAATAAAAATTACTACAACATTTTTTATTAGAATGAGTCACGTTGCACCTGATGGGTAGTAAAGCTGCGACCCATCCACATCCCTGACGCGTTTCTACCCCTAAGAACGAAGATAGAATGTCTCGATATCATTTAAAAGGATCTCAGTTTCTTTACACTCACAATACGGAACAAACGTCGGTATTCTGTTAGAGGGTGGTCATACAACCATAATATAACTGCAACGTGGCTCCACTCTCACGTTAAAACCATTTAGAAGTAGTATTTTAAGGTTTTACTTCGAATATTTTGTAGATAGGAGCTTAATAACTTATGATTGCTCGAGTAATGATTTATAATCCTAAAATGTTTAGCCGCGCTCACGATGTCATCAATACAAAATGATTAAGTGATGTTTTAGTTTGATTTATTGATAACTTGCCCGGCGCAGCTACAATGCTACGTTTATAAAGAATTGAACCTCTAATTATACTGTATTGTGTGCGGTGATTTGATGATCGATGGACAAGCCGACATCTCTATTATCTAGAGTATGTAACAATTGGAAATCAATTTTATTTATGATGCTTGTACATCTTAATATTTTGTAGCTTTAATTAAGTAATGACAATATTTCAGAATATATCCACGTTTTAAAATTCTAAAGTTTTTAAAAGGATGTCCTCTAAGCAACGCTGATCTCGAGGTTCCCTTTCCAATATAAATAATACTTACTAGTTTTTACGGATTTTATCGCTCACATGTCACAGGGGGGGGGGAGGTGACTGAGTTGTTCAACGTCCAGATGTCATAGTCACGGTAATTTTATCTAATAATATTACCGTGTCACAGTTAACCGCTGTTACAATGGATTAAAATTATTAATTTTTGTTCCGATCTATGTAGTATGAACTTATAGTATTGTGTACTTATAGGATTTGTGGTCCATCAAATCTGATGTAGTGACGGGGGTGATCATGTACGTATTCACAGACTGCAGACTTCCCGGAGCGTTGATTCTTCACATCAGATATATGCTCTTTAACGCGGGTTTTAATTTATCTTTTAGTTTGTCCTATGTAGGATAGACCACATTCACAATCAAGCTTGTACACTCCTGCATATTGCAGAGGGTGTAATGACACTTAACTGATGGTAAAAACTGATCAATCTTTTTCGGCGGCTTGAAGCCTTGCAATCTTTTTCTTTAAAGTGAGTAAAATGTTTTATTTTTATTCACTTTAAGCACTTTTAATTAATATTTACTTAACGTTTTAACATTATATATATTATATATATACAACGTGTCCCAAAATTCAACGATAAACGGGCACCAGAGGGTGGACCTGCTCAGGACTACTCGAGAAAAAATAAAAAGAAAAAAATTTGGATCGTTTTTGAAATTACAAAAAAAAAATGAAATTCTTCGAAAATCGATATCCCGATATGGTATTTTTAACTACTATGAGCACATTTTTCATTTTTTTGTTTGTATTTTTTTTTGTATCGGCAACCTTAGTAGTACTGCTATCTACCACAACCCTTATAAATCCCAGAATACGTGTATTTTTTTACACAAAAATCAATCAAAATTATTTTTTCCCCTAAAATATTGAAAGATTTTTACTTTCAGTCCACTTTCACTCATCGTGGTGTAAAAAAAAAGTACTGACATTACTATGGCAAGTTTTTTTTTAAAAATTGACGCAATTAACCAAGATTCTAAAATGGTATAATACTCTTGGAAAACTAGCCACAAAAAAACCTACTATTTCTAAACAAGAACCGAAGTTTGGAACATAAATTTTTGTTGCTAGTTAATCTCTTTCACTACACTATAACTCGTACGAATTAACTTGAGACCTGGACCGATGACGTAATTGTCAATGTACGGTGTGCAAAATAATGCGTCGTAATATTTTTTTATTTGAAATTTTTGAGATTTGCATGAGATAATTAATAAAAACAAAATAAAATGTTCTGGCAAGGGGTGAAGTAATAAGTGATATACTGTTGCCATTTTTATATATTTTAAATATTTATTTTTTATAATATATATAATATTATTTTTAGTTAACGCGTCAAGGAAGGACAAAGAAATAAACATACACACTTTCTCATTTATAATATTATTAATTTATTTATTATACACTTTATTGCACTATAAAAAGTGTTACAGATTCGTACACAATAAAAATACAAAGCATAACAGGTGACCTTATTGCTAAAAAGCAATCTCTCCCAGGCAACCTTAGGGTGAAAGTGAATCAATCTTGGATAAGCGGAACAGCACAAACTATGTAAAATCAAGGAGTAAGGAATATTAATAAGGATTTATTATAATATTTATTATTCATTGTCACTGTATACGATCGGTTCTATTCCGTCCATTAGATCGTCCTCACTTTCACTCTCTGAGCTGGATTCTTCCCCTCCGAGGGATATAATTAATTCTCTCTTCAAAAGTCCAAACCAAACAACAAACAATTATCAAAAATATCGAACTAGAGTCGAGACGCGTATCCGTAACAAAAATGCTATCGGTACTGAGCGCGCACGGCCAGCGCGGGACGCGGTGCGGGGAGTCGGGAAGGGGGTCGCATTCCAGCGGAGTCTCAAGTTAATTCGTACGTGTTGTACACTAT